>CM074751.1:5347443-6547443 GCA_037367245.1 Phrynocephalus guinanensis | reverse complement strand
CCGGCTGCCTGTTAGAGAGACCAGCTTTCTGGATATCAGAACCTGCAAACCAGGCTTACATGCAAATATTACAGCCAATGAATATTTGGTACGAAATGGATATCCCATTGCACGTTATATTGCACACCTCATTCTGCTCCTCTATGTCTGATGAAGTGGACGTGTCCACGAAACATTCCATTCGGATATGAAAGTGAGTCTTCAAGGTGCCACATATTTTGTGTCTTTTGTTTTGTTTTGTTTTTCTTTGATTTTTGCCTGAAATTCTTGAAAAGACTAACACTGGACAGAGGAAGGAGGTCACTAAGGACAGGGGGTCCCTGCTCCCCGAAAAAGCCAGGTTAAGAATTCTGCAGCACAAAAATCCATTTTTCTTTTCTTTTAATTTATAGGATTTCCTCCTTGCCTCACTACAGGCAGGGCTGGAATCAGATTTCTTTTCCTAATGTTAATTCCAGAGGAGGAATAAATGGGCAGTTGTTAGGAAGGCCTCTTCTCTCTCTCTCTCTCTCTCTCTCTCTCTCTCTCTCTCTCTCTCTCTCTCTCTCTCTCTCTCTCTCTCTCCCCCCCCAGATAATACCATCTCTCCATCCATTGCCACTTAATGGGATTAATAAATGATTCAGGCTCCAGCCCTTCCACCAGCCCTTTCCCATAAAGGCACTTGGGCCTTCTCGGCCGCTTGCTTTCCTCCCGGTTCTGGGCCGGAATGAGAGGGGTTGACTTGGCAACCCTTTCCACAGGCCTAGCCAACGGTGCAGGTCCGCATCTCTTCCTGTCACAAGCCCAGCAGAGTCGAAGGGGGGGGAGGGAGAGACCTGCTTCTGGGATGGTGAGCGCCCTTGTAAAGGTTGGGTTTTTTGAAACCAGTATTGATCTGATCCACTACCATACTCAATAATAATAATAATAATAATAATAATAATAATAATAATAATAATAATAATAATAATAATAAACTATGCTGGATTTTGTATTACAAATCACTAGTCGAACCCGTGGTTAATAATAATAATAATAATAATAATAATAATAATAATAATAATAATAATAATAATAATAATAATAATAATAATAATAATAATAATAATAATACATCAAGTAGTCCTAAATGCTTGGGAAGTGTTCGACTAATGATTTGTAATACAAAATCCAGCCTAGTCTGCTGTGTGATAATTTGATTATAATAATAATAATAATAATAATTAGGAGGGCGATGAATCATGGACTGCGATCCACGTTAAGGAGCCTGAGCGTCAAAAATCAATCAATCAATCAATAGATTCTGCTCGGATCGCTTCCCCTGCTGCAACCCCCACCCTTCCCCTTGCCCAGAGGTCTGCTCGTGAGTAAGCGGCCTCTGGGGCATGTGTGTGTGTGTGTGTGTGTGTGTGTGTGTGCGCGCGCGCGCTCTCTCTCGCTCTCTCCCCCTGGTGCCCCAGCGGCCAAGGGATGCCCACCGGCGCGCCGGCGTCGTCGTCCCCGGGAGGGTCTCCCCACCGCCTCCTCCTCCTCCGCCCCCCGCGGGCGCGCTCCGGGCCGCGCTCACCTCCTCGGCCTGCTTCCGCAGCGCCTTCTCGCGCTCGTACTGGGTGAGGAGCTGCTCGTTGTCCTCGCGGAGCAGCTCCAGCTCCACCTCGTGCTCCTGGTTGTCGGTGAGCACCGAGTCGAGGTTCTCCAGCACCGTCACCACCAGCGGCATCAGCTCCTTGACCACCTCCTCGTCGTAGCAGCGGATGAGGCGCTCGAACTCGCGGTAGATGCTGTTGGCCAGGCCCGAGACGCGCTCCGACATCACCGAGCCCGAGCAGTAGTCGTCGCCCCCGTAGCCCCCCACCACGCCATCGTCCAGCTGGATCTCCAGCATCTTGGCCCCACGAGGCCCGCGCAACCCGCCCGGAGCCCGGAACCCGGAGCCCGGCTTGCCTTTTGCCCGGGCGCTCCACCTGCTCCCTGCGCCGCCGGATGCGTGCCCAAGGATGCTGCTGCTGCTGCTGCTGCTGCTGCTGCCGCCGCCGCCGGTGATGATGATGATGATGATGATGATGATGATGACGCCGCCGGCGGCCCTGCTCCCGCGTCAGTCTCCTCTCCCGGCTCTGCCCACCCACCCGCGCAGCCCTCCCTTGCCCTGCGCCACTGGCCACTCCCGGCGCTCGGCCGTGCGCGCACAGGCGCACCAGCGCCAGGGACGCGGGGCGGGGGGCAGGCAGGGAGGCAGGCAGGCAGGCAGGCGCCTTTCCCCGGCCGGGGCTGGAAGGGATCGGGAGCCGAAGGTGGGTGCTGGGTGGGGGAGAAGGTCTGTTTACAAAGACGGATCCCCGGTGCGCGTCCCTTCCTTCCCCGCGGTCAACGGGGGGGGAGGGGTCGCTCTCCTTCCTCGCCGTGCGCGCATCCATGCGCGCGCGCCCCTCCCCAACGATGGTGCCTGCCGTTGGCAAGCATGACTCTCAAGGCTAGAGAACTAAAGGATCAGTATCTCTATAATTGAAGCAAAAGAAGGTGGGGAGCCTTATAGCCATCACAAAAAACAAACAAAATACAGGTCTAGACTGGGTGATACCTTTTGGCTCCTAGTAAAATAGAAAAAAAGTTGTCAATATTTTGAGGGCAAGATCCTCTTTTTCAAAGCTGCTGTACCAAAAGTTCATGCATTATCTATCTTATATGATACCTCAGTAATTGTTTCATTCATTATAAATATGGTTACTGTTATAGTTCCCCAGCTGTGCTGCAAATAAGCTAGGGAACTGGAATTTACATCTGAATTATGCTATTATTAAGCTATATGCCGTTTGAAATAACCAAGGTGTTAAGATCTCCTTAAGGTGTCCAGACTTTGGCCTTCCAGATGTTTTGGACCACAACTCCCACTGTCCTTTCTCATTGGCAACACGGGCTTGGAATTCTGGGAGTTGTGGTCCAAAACATCTGGAGGGCCCAAGTTTGGACACCCCTGGTTAAGCCCACGAAACCTTCAACCTCAAGGGCCCCTCTAAGTTTGTACAGGTGAATGTCAGATCCAAATTTCCTTTCCCAATGTATAGCAAAGTGTTCTGCTTATATATCCTGTATATACCCACCAAAGTCCCTGGAAAAGGTGCCTGCAAGGTGTAGCACTAGAGGCAGCGGTGCCAGGAGTGACCAATGGCTGCGCAAGGCAAAGGAGGGCTGCTTGGGTGGGCATAGCCAAAAGGCAGCAAAATCATGTTATGCAGCATGCCATTCTGGCACCATATGGGGCTTGGGCCAAAATCCAGAGGCATACTTCCACTAGATACATACTTTCACAGTCAACAACCCTCCTTTCCTTGGGTACCATCCGGTGCACTGGAGAAGGCTATACTGCACAGCATAAACATGATTTTTACTTATTAGCCCGCCAATAATAATACACTATTTTATGTCACTTTAATGTCAATTGTACTTTTATTTTGTTTTTTATTATGTTACTGTCTTTTATGTTTATTTCATTGTATGAATTATTTGAATGTATTAATTGTTTTAAACCGCCAGAGTGACCTCGCTGCCAGATGGGCGGTATAAAAATCCAATAAATAAATAAATAAATAAATAAATAAATAAATAAATAAATAAATAAATTTTCTAGAGACAGAATGGAACTACATGGGCTTTTAGCTCACTCTTTGGTTCACTCCAAGGATGGTGCTGGTTCACTTCTAAAGACAGTGATCAAATGATGTATTTGGTGAAGCAAACAAGCCAGCTGCCCTACCAGCACCTTTCTGGACCCTACTTAGGGGCTTCTGGTTTTTGTTTGTTTGTTTGTTTGTTTGTTTAGTGTGGATAAGCGAATCAGTAGATACAGGGGTCCTTCTGTATATACCGTCTCCAGCACTCCTTATAACAAAAGTCTTTTACTGACATATTTTCCATTATTCTTTTATGACACATTTTATTCCACTCTTCTCTTTTAATTTCTTTATTCATATCTTCTTGCCATATCTCCTTTAACCTGTTCTCTTTACATTCCCCTTGTATTAATAGTTTTATATGTCCCTTACCAATCCTTTTCAAGTTTCTTTCTTCTCTATTTTGCTTCTCTTTTCTACACTATCTTCAACTTTGTTTATTTTTCTATATCTCCTACTGGTTTTCCATTCACCGGTGGGATTCCATCCATAATATTTAAATAACCCATTTCTCCTCCTAGGTTCTCTTTTATATTTTCTCTATTTTACAGTATATTTGTTTCAACCAGCCCTGTAAACTTGTAAGTCCTTTATCTAATAATATCTTAATTAATTTGCCTTTTAAATTATCGGGGGGGGGGGAATATTTCTCTTACTTGAATCAAAGGTGATACTGGTGAGTTTAATTTGCCCCTCTATTTATTCCAACATTCCATCACATTTTTCCAAAATAGATTACCTATATTTCTCAACTCCTCTTCAATATTTTTATTAAAGAACATATTTTCATCATGTTCTCCTTCCCCAAACTTTCTAAATCTTTCCAAATTAAACTATCATTTCTCACAATTATATCTGGAATATATCTTCAATGGTTTTGTTATTTCTGACTGTTACTGAGTTTTCCCTGCAGGCGTCACAGCTGTAACTAGGGCAGGGCAGTTGGGAAATATTTAAAGTGCAAAAATTTGCTGCCAGACATATTTGCTGCCAGGGGGGAATGAGCGGATGCCCCCAAATGCTTGTAACCCTTCCATCTTCTCCCTGCTTGGCAGAAAGAAACACAAAACAAGCAGATTTATCATAGAACCGAGATGACATTTGACTCCAGTGAAGTCCGGTCATGCAGACACTAAACATTCTAATTTATGTCCAAGAAGATGTCAGGAAATAGGTTCTTATTTCAATGTGTGACAGGAATGTGAGGGTAATATTGAAATATTGGAGTCTGGTCTTTGAGGAAATACATGAAATACCACCGTTAAATACAGACGTTGGCCCTCTGATAGCTCTTTTATCAGAGTAAGCAGCAGTAGAGCTGGGCAACGGAAGAATGAATTCTAGGTTTGTTAACAGCAGCAAGTTTGATAATAGCACAGAATTGGAAATTTAGGCATGTTTTTCAATTTAAAAGGTATTAAAAAGTTTGCTGTAGAGATTTCAGTGATATATTGACATGTACTGTGAGTGATAAAAAGAGATTGCTACATAAGAGTACTGTCGCTTTATTGAAAGAGAGAAATTTATTGAGGTTGTTTTTTCTTTTAAAGGAGGGGTTGTGTACCTTTCGCAAAAAATTTGGAAGGGGACTGAAGCTGGGGCTCCTTAGTAAAGGGAAACTTGGTTATCCCTCTAGATCAGTGGTTCTCAACCTGTGGGTTTCCCAGATGTTCCTGGGCTGCAACTCCCAGAAGTCTTCATCACTAGCTGAGCTGGCCAGGATTTCTGAGAGTTGCAGTCCAGGAACATCAGGGGACCCACAAGTTGAGAACCACTGCTCTAGATGGTCCCAATAGTGGAAGGAAATGCTATTTCTTTTGTATTGTTTTGTCATTTTTGTGTTTTTGGTTAGTTGTGTCTGGGATCTATGTAGATTGCAAACATAGTCCCTTTCCCTCTTAAATCTAAATTTACTCACTTCAAGCTTCTACACTGGTTTTAATTTTGCCTTCAATATAATCTGGTTTCTCCTACCTTAAATTTCCATAGTCTCCTTCCCACTCCAGCCTTCCTCATTATATTCCTTTTCTCTGCTACTTGCAGCCTTACATGGTAGTAGAAGTTTCCACTTGTGAAGAAGGGAGTGTTGGCTTCTTTTTAACATGAAGTAAAGTCTGTGAAGATTGAAAGCAAATTTAAAGAGATTAACTTTCTTTTTTTTTCCCTTGCATAGAAAACAGTGTGCTTTTTAAAAGGAGTTTGTGAGGATTTTTAAAACACGCAGAGAGAAGCAGAGGTGATGGGGAGAACTTCCACCCTCTGGTTTAGACGGTCATCCCTCCTCCTGTTGAGTTTTAATTGTATAAGAATTCATTGGGACAAACAAATCTGGAAAGACCCCGGCTACTAAAAATAATCCCTACCCAAATGAAGCAGTATAATCCTAAAATAGGAAAGAGATTAGACGGGATTGGTTAGAGTTCTCCATACCATGAGGTGGACCCTTGAAACTAATTCAAGTGAAATGACAAGTGAAGCCCCACTTAAATCCATAGGATAGCCACTAAAACGAAGCATGCTGCTCATATACCACTCCATATCACTTAAAGCACTCCCTGGGTGATGTATGAATTAGTTATGCGGGCTAAACATTATCCTCCACCCCACAAGGTGGGTACTTGTGGTGTAGTGCTTAAATGCCTGTATTGCAGCTAAAACTGTGCTCACGACCTGGGGTTCAATCTCAGATAGCCAGCTCATGGTTGACAGCCTTCCATCCTTCCGAGGTCGGTAAACTGCGGGGCGGGGGGAGCAATGTGTAGCCTTCATACTGTAATTAAACTGTAAACAGCCCAGAGAGTACTTGAAGTGATATGGGGCGGTACATAAGCAGAACACTTTGCTTTGCTTTGCTTTGCTTTCACTCGGTTTTTCTGACCTCGGAAGGATGGAAGGCTGAGTCCACCTTGACCTTGGGATTGAGCCCTGGTTCATCAGTACAGTTTTGGCTGCAGTTCAGCAGCTTTAACCCCTGCTCCATGGATCTCCTCCTCGGAACACCAGTCTGATGGCTCTGCTTGATTCATCCCACTTTAGATGACCCTACTAGGAATCTAGGCTCCTCAAGGAATAGAGCTGCCTTGGGGTAACATCTCTTTTTTTCACGACACACTGCGACCTCCCTGCCACATGAAGTTGTGTCTCCTGGAGGATATGTAAGAGAAACATTTTCTGCAGTTGTTGCTTAGGCTGTTTCCCATTATCCCACCCCCACAAGTACCTTCCTGAGATCAGAGAACCTGCAGTAAAACTCACTGAAAAGAAAATGAAGATGGAGAAAGGAGAAGAATGAGCAGTTGCAGAAGGGGTTAAACACATCTGTCTCTTCTAGGATTCATATTTCCATAATGAACGTGCATTTTGGAGACTGGCAGAGCTGTATGGTATGCATTGACTATATTCCTTATTTGTATGCACAGCAAAAACAATAAAATACTGTATATTTTAAAAAAAAACGTTCAGAACAAACAGTAAATGAAAGATCACATAACAAAGAATCACAAAATCTTCTCCGGTACGAATGTAAGATTTCACATTGCCCATAGGTTCAGGGTTAGCTACATAATCCATTTCACTAGCTTCTTAATGGCTAATCAATTAGGCATTAGAGAGGTTTGGGTAGGGTTGTAATATGAGCTTCCGCGTTCTGATGAGGGAGAAAGGAATGAACAAGGAGACAAAAGCTTCCAGGAAACCTCAAGGGAAGATCTTTTTCATGCTCATAATAGAGCTATTAAAAAAAACCCCCAAAAACTGTTTGTTCAAGGCCATGGATGACTCTGCCAAGATCTCTGCAGAGCAGATTTCTCAGGACTCCATGTTCGTCAAATGTTTCTTTGTTATGTTTATCTTTAAAAGGATGGTAGGATATGTTTCTTGCTCCCATCAAGGGCCCAACAAAAGCATATTGTTGAATGTCAATTTCCATTGTCCTTGTTCATTGAAGCTAGGTTCTCAAGGTCACCCAAGAATAACATACTGGGGTAAATGACTTGGTCTTGACTACAACTTGAAACCATTTTTCTGTTAATGAAGGATGACCCTAAAGCCAGATGAAGCCTGGTGACACTCACCGGAAGATGCAGGAGAGGCAGGCAAAAAATGGCACATGGTGGTCGAGGAGGTAATGATGGAAAGGGAGGTTGTTGTTTTTTTGTGAGAGTAGGGGTGGAAGGGAGAGGGAAGATGAGACAGGAAGGGCAGATATGACCTTAAGTAGGTGGTTTGCAAGCCTCAGACCTCCTACACAAACACCACAGAGAATCCCCCAGTCCATCTTTAATAGGGACTCAGACTTGGGGCTTCAGGCTTGGTAGCAAAGACTTGGACTCGGGACTCGGACCCAAAGACTCTTTGACATCCCTGGATGTTATCCTAAAAATGAAAGCAGCAGCGGATACCCCATGGCCAACACAGGGCTACATTCTGAGCTGTTCCTTTCACCCCAAGAACAAGGGAGCCTGAGTAAACATCTGCATTATGCTATATCTATCACATTGTGAGATCTTCCTGCTCCTAGTGCTTCTTCTCAATAAATAGCTTGACTTATGACCAACCAAGATTACTGCTTGGAGTTCGCCAGGAGGGGTGGAACTGACTGTATTAATGCAAAGACCCTTCAGTCGTTGCTTAGATCTTATCCATGCAAGCCTTCCAAGGAGCAATGGGAGAGCATTTCTTCCTAGCAGGTTGGACAGCTCCTTCGCTGCCTTATCCGTCTTGCATTTCATGCTCTGCTGGACAGCTCTGCTGGAGAGCTCTGACGCCTGGCTGGCAGATGGGCCGTTACTTCTCCAAACAAATCATAGAATCATGGCGTGGTGGAGTTGGCCATCGAGTCCAAGCCCCTGCTCAAGTTTGGAATCCCAATCAAAGCAGAACTGACAGATGGTTGTCCAATTTAATGCCTCGGTAGTAGCTTCAGCACTGGAGATCTCACCACCTTCTGAGGTCATTGGTTGCTTTGTTGTACTACTCTAACAGTTAAGAGGTTTTTCCTGATATTCGGTCTAAATCTGTCTTTCTGTAGCTTGAGCCTATTGCTATGTGCCTCTATGGTATAAATAACTACCTTTCAAGTATTTGTCTAGTGCTATCATATCTCCCCAGCCTGAATATTGAGAGGAAGATGCTTTTTGCCTGCAGCCACATTGACTGAAAAAAAGAAAGCGTGCAGTAGGGACTTGGCACTTCTTTTTTTTGTGGGATTTCACAAAGCTTGTGTGGGAACAAGCAATGATGTAGCCATAGAAGGAAGATATGATCTAATCCGATTTGTGCTTTCTCTGTCCATCATTTATAATTAGGAAACAGCCCAGAGGGAAGTCATTGTATCTGCAGCAGCTGTTTCTCCTCCTGCTGCTAGTTTGGTTTAGGGTCTGGCCATGCATGAAGTCATCACTCCAAATAAACCTATAGATCACTGGACAGTTAGTGTCTTGGTCCAGAAGGAAGTCATATCTGAGCAGAGATAATTCCCCAGAACATTTTATTTTATTTTATTGTGTGAGAAAATCATAAGAAAAGGTGAGAAGAAGTATACAGTAATTCAAAAAGGTGTACAGATATAAAATAAAACGTGCCAAAGGTTCACCACTGATGCTATAGGAGGACCCCGTGTGGCTACCAGAAAGAGTGAGGGTCTGTTGACATGATCTTTTCCCGTTTGCTAGCAAACGTGTCAAGAGCAGACTGTCAATTTCTACCCGACAATCAGAGAACTGATTAACGCTTTTGATATGGTGTGCAAAGAAAGTCTACGAAAAATTGTTGAAGAACTGTGGATATCTCCTGAGAAATCCACCCATGACATCCAAGAAGTCTGTGATGGCAGACAAGCTCATGACAGCTGATCCCTTTCCTGTTTCAGCATAAAGCAAGGTTGTGGTCCAGGTTTTTTTCTTAGCCCAAGTTTTCTGTTAAGCTCTCAAATGTAACTTCTATGGACTGTTTGACTCAGCCCAATGATGTGTCGGGAAATCCTAGAAAGGGTGTGCATGGTGGTTCAGGATTTGAGAGTGTAGTGACATATAAGGGGGAAAACTCTATTTGAATTGGTTTTATGATGTTTGAAATTAATTTGTTTTTAAATTGTACATGGAACCATGGAAATGTATTTTTGATTGAAAAATGAGGTACAGTATTTTACTTGGCTACAAGTGGATCGTTTATTTGAACTCACCCGAGCAACTGGTTTGTTTTTAATTGTTTTAGCATAGGTGGATGCCTTTGTCAATGTAAATTGTGTTTGTGGGGTTTGCCACTCACTGGTGTGCCTTTCTGTCCTCTCTCTTTCTCCACACCTTATGTGTGTATTGGTTCTTTTAGGGATCTACCTGCTTCACAAGACTAGTCAATGTATCTGGCCAGGGTTTTTTTTTGGGGGGGGGCAGGGGGAACACTCACTCTCTGTCTCCTTCCTTTTTTCTGTTTGTCATTCTGCAATATCTATGTCAAAATGCAAGAAATAAAATAAAAATAATTAAAAATAACACCACAGCAGCAGTAACTAATGGCTGTGAGAGGATGCCAGCATGAGGGCAAATGGATGGAAGACAGATTTATTTATTTTATTTATTTTAGAGTATCTTTACCCAGCCTTTCCCCTTGGAAAAGGACCCAAGGTGGCTTGTAGTGATGAGGGACAATATATAGCCCAGTAAAATTAAGACATATTCTAGCATTGAGAACAGGGAATTGAGAGACATCTTACAGTAATAAAAGACAATGTTACCTTAAACCTACAAGAGAACACTAGCAGTTAAAGAGAGAGTAAAAATTCCATGTAACAGTTTTGAGTGATGGAAACTAACACTGAAAACATAGCGAAAGTGCAATCACACAAGGTTATAAGTGGTTATAAACACAAAGTCTATGTGATCATGTATGGTAGATTCATATAAAAGACACATATAGGTAGACTTAAATGCAATGATCCTAAAAGCCCAGATCTCTCCCTCCACCAATATACAACATTGTTTAAAAGCCAATTAAAAGTTTTCTGAAGAGGATGTACATACCAGTCCCAAAACGAAATGACTACCGCATGACTTTATATATGGATACAATATACAAAGAATTCTCAATCTGTTCTTTGCTGACCACGACTTTGGTCTGAAAATCATAACTGATAAGACAGCGGTGATACACCAACCTACTTATAAGGAAGAAGTTCTGAAGGCATAGGCACAAACCCTTATTGCAGAGGAGAAGTTCACGTATCTCGGCAGCACTGCCTCGTGCTGTGTTCTGAGACAATGAAATATAGTAACTTTGCAAATCTCTAAAGCCACCCCTGGCTTCAGAATAATGTGAATCGCTGTGCAGAATCAATATGGAATCAATCTTTCTGTTAAGCAGAATATGTAGAAAGCTGTTGTTCTACCCTCTCTATTTTATGGGGTGCAGACATGGATGTCTGTCAACAGCATGCAAAATATATATACTGTATATATATACCCCAACCCTCAGTCGTTTTTATCTTACCTGTCTTTGGAGAATTCTCAACATCAAAAGACAGGATAAAGTTCCAGACATTGAAGTTTTGGAGACAACGCAGGTGACAAGTATTTTTACGGTGTATTCTTGAAGGTGTATTCTTTTACGGTCATGGCCAACAGCAATTTCAGTTATAAGCAGCAGTGGCGATAGTATGGAATCTTGTTACAATCCAACCATTGCAAAAAACTGGTAGGGAGGTCAGCTGAACATTGTACATGCTGCTGGTGTTCTTGTATAGCATTTTGAGCCGCTCAACCAGTAGTTCTGGTACGATGGTTATGGAGGGCATACCAAGATCAACTGAAGTGGGACACAGTCAAATGCTTTCTCCAGGTCTAGGAATGCAGTGTGCACAATCTAAGGAGGATTGTGTTAAGGGGAAGAAATTGTGGGTCCAAATGTGGATTAAAAAGCATATATGCCGCAGGTTAAGTCTTTTAAAACTAAGATAATTGGTTGAAAAAGTGCACGTTTTTAAAGGCTGTAAATATTCTAAGAAAAACTGAGCATTAACTGCACAGGGTAAGGGAATAATTGGCTTCTTGCACCCTCTCTAGCCCAGTGGTTCTCAACCTGTGGTTCCCCAGATGTTACTTGATTGCAACTCCCAGAAATCCAGGCCAGCTCAGCTAGTGATGAAGACTTCTGGGAGTTGCAGTCCAGGAACATCTAGGGACCCACAGGTTGAGAAGCACTGTTCTAGACCAATGGTGGCGAACCTTCAGCCCTCCAGATGTTGTGGGCCACAACTCCCAGAATTCCAAGCCTGTATTGCCAGTGGCAAAGGACTGTGGAAGTTGTGGTCCAAAACTTCTGGAGTACTGAAAGTTTCGCACCACCACTGCTCTAGTTTCTCGACCACCACAGTGAGTGGTGAAGCCTTCTGGGAGCTGTAGTCCAAGAACATCTGGACTGGGGACCCAAGGACGGAACCACCGCTCGAAAGCACAAGAGGCAGTGCTATGAAACACAAGTGGCCTCAAAAACAGCCTCTGTGACTCTGCAAAAGTGCATCTTTGGGTCTTTTTATTTCCAATAGTGCTTTTTATTTCCAATTGCGTTGGCCTGAGGGAAAATGGGGGACCTAAAATGGACTTTGGCTGAGGCGATGGCAGAGCCATGTTTTTTTCTCCCTCGCTCTCTAGGGGGCGCTCCTTCCCCTTCAGGTCAGGGCGTGTCGGTCGGGGCGGGGCTTCTCCGGCAAGGGGCGGAGTTGGGCGTCCATGACAGGCGCCGTGGGCGGGGCTTGCGGCGGAGAAGGAGACAAAGGGAGGCGCCGCGCGGGGCGGGGCGTTCAGTGTCTCTGCGGGAGGGACGGAGCGTCCGAGGGGACCCCTGCACCGGAACTCGGAGGACCTGGAAACCGGAAGTGGAGCCATGGCGGAGCGGGCGGCCGAAAAAGGTGAGCCCGCTTGTCACGTGACCGCCTTTTGGTCACGTGGCGGGCGAAACTTGCTCTGTTCTGGTGTATGTTTTGCTCCTTGGCGCCTCTTCACATTTATTTTCCAATTTTTTTTTGGAATTTATTCTTTTCCCCTTATTATATTTCCAAACACGCCCCGTTTGCAGACATTTAGAAGCCGTTCTTTTCCTGTGTGGCTAAAAAACGGGGCCAGGGTTCAGTCCTTGATTCTTGGTGAGCCCCAGTCTAGAAAAAAATCCTAGCATGGCATTTAATTTTTATTATTTATTTATTTATTTATTTTCAAAGTTATACTTCCCGGGCGGGAACTCAGGGCGGTTTACATGGAAAAGATTAAAAGCAAAATATCCGCAAAGCAGGAACAATACTATAAAAATAGATAGATAAGGCGGGTAAAAATAAGCAACAGAAAAAAAAGGTGAACGGCGGCGCATGTTTTGCAGCACCTCTTTTGGACACAGCCTGGCTAATTCAGAGGGGCGGGTCTTTGCATATAGAGGAGTCCTTATTTTTTAAATTTATTTTATGGAATGTGAGTAGTATTTGTAGCACCCCCCCACTGGCCCCAATAGAGTCTTATGGTTCTGTTTCGTTTCACATTTGTGATTATTTATTTATTTTATTTTATTTTTATACCGCCCGTTTTCCGGGGGAGCTTCGGGCGGTTAACAATAGGATTAAAACAACAATACAACACAAAATAAAGGGAAAATAAAAGCAATACAATAATGAGAGATCCGCTTCTCAAGTTGAAACTTCCAATAAATCTGGAAGTGGAGTAATGGCAACTGGACTTCTTTTTCTTAAGAGATTGAAACGTTTTCCTGCTTGTCCAAACAGCTTTGTCAGACTGAGGAAAGATAGTTGAGAGTCCTTCTGTTCTTCAGACTGTCAAAGCTGTTTGGATGAGCAGCAAAACATTTCAATCTCTGAAGAAAAAGAAGTCCAGTTGCCATGACTCAACTTCCAGATAAACTCATCTGGATGGCTGAGAATCTTCACACTTCCAATACGCTTCCATTAGTTCTCTTTTAAGGCCAGCTAAAGGTTCAAAGATGCAGACTTTCAGAGTTGCAAGACCTATAGATTGCATTGTCTTGTGCAAATGTCTTACATTTTCCCCTCGTGTCTCTAAAAGTGAACCATATAAAAATGGGATTTTGCTGTAATACACATTGTCCCTGGACAAAAACAGTGGTACTTACACAATGTGTAGCCTGCATAATTAAATTGTAAACTGCCCAGAGAGTGCTTGAAGTGCTATGGGGCGATATACTATATACTGTATAAGCAGAACACTTTGCTTTGCTTTGCTTTACTTATGGGAAGGAGCAGTAGCAAATCTGGGGTTTTAATGCTGTGAGTGTATGGACCTGGCTGCCAGTGTAGTGTGAGAGCCAGTGTGGTGTAGTGGAGTGTGAAATTAGGACACAGGAGACCTGGGTTCAAAATCCCTGCTTGGCCATGGCAACTCAGTGAGAGGTGACAATGGTAAACCACTCCTGGTGCATTTACACATACCTTGAAAATAACATTAGGGTTGCCATCAGTCAAAAATCACGGTGCTTGAACTATCTTTAGGTGCAGCATATGATTGTGGAACACAGTCCTCTGTAAAATTGCAGATTTCTTACCTAGTCTGTGCTTTTGTTTGTTTTGTCTTCAGCTTACTACAGGTTCCTTGTGCTTTTCTTCAATTGTCTCTTGACCTTTGGCTCTTACTTCTGCTTTGATATCCCAAGTGTTTTGCAAGAGCAGTTTCAAGGGGTAAGTGTTCAGGTGGAAAGGGGTAATGATCACTTATGCAAGGTCATCTATGGATTAAATCTGAGTGCAAGCATTTTCATGTTGCATGGAACAAACAAGAGAATGGTTTCTACAGATTTTCCTTAGGTGTTTGTTGGAATGATGTTTGCTATATCCCAAACCAGTGGTTCTCAACCAGTGGGTCCCCATATATTCCTGGACTGCAACTCCCAGATGTCTTTATCACTAGCTGAGCTGGCCAGGATTTCTGGGAGTTGCAGTCCAGGAACATCTGGGGACCCCCAGGTTGAGAACCACTGTCCAAAACAAATGAAAGCTTAAATGTGCCCAGTTCCTGTTCCTACACCTTGGTTAGAGCAGAATAGCAACGGAGACCCTCGCATGAGTCAAGTGGATAGAGGGACACTCTTCTCCCTCTCCCAAAATACCAGAACTAGGGGACATCCACTCAAATTGAGGGCTGGGAGAGTAAGAACAGACAAAAGAAAATATTTTTTCACCCAGCGCGTTGTTAGTCTGTGGAACTCCCTGCCGCAGGATGTGGTGATGGCATCTGGCCTAGATGCCTTCAAAAGGGGATTGGACAGATTCCTGGAGGAAAAGTCCATCACAGGTTATAAACCATGATGGACATGTGTAATCTCCAGCCTTAAAAAACGGGGTACTTCAGGGAGACAGGGGAGTGGTATCAGGAGACAGATATCTAGTCTCATGCGCTCCCAAACGCATCTGGTGGGGCCACTGTGAGATACAGGAAGCTGGACTAGATGGGTCTTTGGCCTGATCCAGCATGGCTCTTCTTATGTTAAGCTGGAGATCTTTGCACACTCTCCCATGTATTTTGCGTTACAACTGGCATTATGTTTGATTAATGGCTTAGGAGGCTCTAGTCCAAAACATCTGGTGAGTGCTAAGCAGTGGAAGTCTTCTTTGTGTTCAGGTGAATGACTTTCTCTCCCAGAACCACATATGGCCGTTGGCTGAATTTCAAAATCCTTCAGAAAGGGGTTCCTCAATAACAGCCCCCCCCCACCCGTCTTTTGACAGCCTATTGAGCAGGAAGGGGAAGTATGATTCCCTTTACCTCTGCTTTATTCCTCTCTAAGAGATCACCCCCAGCTCCACCTGTATTCAATCCAGGTCTGAGAAGGAGAGGTTGAGATAGGCACTAGGCTGGCATTATTGGTCGTTTTGGTTGAGGGTATTATTGTTCCACTGCCAGTTCTGATATCAAACTCGGCCCCCAGTCTGGCTGGATGCTTCATTTGCACTGAGGCATCACGTGCCTTAGGGAACTGGGAATGTTTAGCCTTTCAAAAAGATATGATAGCTATGTGTAAATATTTGAAAGGATGTCATATTGAAGAGGGAACAGGTTTGTTTTCCATGGCTTCAGAGATTAGTACTCGGGGCAGTGGTCTCAAACGACAGGAAAAGAGATTCCATTTGAACATTAGGAAGAACTTCATGACAGTTAGAGCTGTTCGGCAGTGGAATATGCTGCCACGGAGGGTGGTGGATTCTCCTCCTTTGGAGGTCTTTAAGCAGAGGCTGGATGGCCATCTGTCATGTGATGGGGGTTCCTGCATGGCAGGGGGTTCGACCAGGTGGCCCTTGAGGTCTCTTCCAACTCTGATTCTATGTTGTTGCCCTTGGCTTCCAGCAATTTTGTGCGTTATCAGCTCAGCCGTGCGCTCCATAAAGTTGTCGGGGGGGGTCATTTCTATACCCGTGTAGAGTGGTAGCTTGGAAGTGCATTTGGCCGGGCGCTTTGACACTTTGTACAAGTTTATTAACAGAACTGCTGGACAGCTCGGTGGTTTAGGCATCTGGCTGTGGAGACTGAGGTTGGGAGTTCGATTCCCTGCTGTGCCTTCTTGACTGGGGCTGGGTCTTCCTGGTCCCTAGGTTCCCTTCCAGCCCCTCAGTTGTAAGATAAATGAGGTACTCTGCAGACAAGCATGTAAATATCTACTCATTCAAATTTTAATAATAATAATAATAATAATAATAATAATAATAATAATAATAATAATAATAATAATAATAATAATAATAATAATAATAATAATAATAATAAACAAACAAACTTTAATTTTATGCGGCCTTTTCCCCCGAGGGAGTTTTAATTGTGTTTGGAAAGGGGGGTATAATGCCATGTAGGTAAAAAAAGAAGAGTAAAATGTATTACTTGAGATCCCAATTATTCTTCTGTAGAATTCTGTAGAATTCTTCTGTAGAATTCTGTAGAATTTCTGTAGAATTTCTACTCTAGAATTTTCTGCTTAGTAACAAGCGACCTCTCTCAGAGTAATGGCTCTTCCATCGCCTGATTTTTCTCTTTTCATGGCACTTAACCCTTGCCAGTGATTCTCACAGTTACATTAGATACTTGAATCTGTGGATATAACATCCTTTGGTCCTCTACATGTCATATAGCAATGTTGGGGAATCTCTGGCACGGATGCCAAAGGTGGCTCTCGGAGCCCTTTCTGTGGGCACTTGACATGGCCCCTTCACAGCCACCTGGATTCAGGTTAAATGGCTGTATTGGCACTTTGCGAAAAATTAGGGGGTATTGAATTCCAGTTTGGGCACTCGGTCTCTAAAAGGTTCACCATCACTGTCATATAGGCTATATCCCCCAAAGCCCTGTGTGTGAATAGCCAGTGTAAGGAGTCATAGAAGTTGAAACGTGAGCTATCTGGCTGGCTGAAGGTTTCTTGCTCTTTTCATTTTTTAGTGGAGTGAAATGCTAATCCTAAGGAGACCCAAAGGCAGCTGTACATCTTGGCTGAATCAGGACGTCCTCCACTTTGATCTTTGGTTATTCCTTGATCTCACAATCCCTTTTTTAATGCCCAACTTTTAATCTAGAATCTAAGCTGTCCCAATGGAACACACTACAATGGAACGGGACACAACGGAACCACAGAATGTGTGGAGGGCCTGGGGATGACACCTGAAGAATACAATCTTTTATACGCCATCTATGCCTGGACGTGAGTCTCCGTCGTCTCAATTTTTTTTATGGAGGAAGATATTTATGTAAATACAGATGTTTATGGGAAGGGGAAATAAGTGGCAGAAACATGCATATAAACGTCCTGGCATTTTCTCTTGCTTCTCCCATAGAAATGCACTGGTGGTGATCGTGGCCGGATTCTTGATTGATAAACTTGGAAACCGCTGTAAGTTTGAAAGGGATGAAGTATGGCCAGTTGTTTTTATTTGTTGTGTGTCTGTCCAAACTCAGTGATCTTTTGGAGAGGCCTTCCTTTCTATTCCTTTTTCTTTCTTTCTTTCTTTTTTGAGAGAGAAATGATAGTTTGGATGGAGAAAGCAAAGCAAAAGCAAAGTGTTCTGCTTATATACCGCCCCATACCACTACAATTAGTCTCTGGGCAGTTTACAATTTTTAATTACAGTGTGCAGGCTACACATTGCCCCCCCCCCCCCAGCAAGCTGAGTATTCATTTTACTGACCTCGGAAGGATGGAAGGCTGAGTGAACCTTGAGCCAGCTACCTGGGATTGAACCCAGGTGGTGAACACAGTTTTACCTGCAGTACAGGCATTTAACCACTGTGCCACGAGGCTCATATTTTCTGTTGTTTTGCTTCTAGCATTGGTTGGAGTTCAATCGATAGGATTCGAAAAGCTTTGGAGTTACCTAAGGAATAAATTAAGCTGCCTAGATGCCCTAAGCACATTTGATCTCGCGTGATCTCAGAAGCTAAGCAGGGTCGGCCCTGGTTAGTACTTGGATGGGAGACCACCAGGGAATACCAGGTGCTGTAGGCACCTGGAGTCGGAACTGGCAAGCCACTCCAGTACTCCTGCCAAGAAAACTCCATGGACATGGGGTCACGAAGAGTTGGTCAAAACTGTAACAACACAACACCAACAGCAAGGAATAAATTGGTCCTTTGTTGTTCTGTTGCTTACATATGTGAGTGTATGTTTTTCCTACTATTTAATATTTAAAATTATTTTTATTCTGATATTTATGGACATGTTTTTGCTTTGCTTTGGAAACCTCCAAGATAGTGAAAAGAACTATAAATCCTTTTACAAATATATTTCCCAGTACAGTACAAGGGGCTAGAAATTGGTTCAGACGGATCACCCTTGGTGAGTAAAGCCGATTGTATAGTGAGTTTAAATGATTTTACATTACATTTTTGGACAAAGTGATCAAAATGCCATGGACTAATGATTCAAATAATTGATTCAAGAATGTTTTAAAAGTACTGTCATGTTAAACAGGAACTTTAATTGTTAAACAGAATTATTTCTTGGTATGCCCATAGCAGAAGGCAAATGTACAGTGGACCCTCATATAACAAATGGTTTATTTAACATAAAATCTGTACAACATAAAAAACCCGGAGATAGGGGAAATTTGCTTAACAGAATCGCCTATGGGGCAACTCCGTACAACATAAAAATGGTCGCGATTAGGGATGACTCCGTTTCCAATGCATTCCTATGGGAAATTTGTATAAAGGAAAATTTGCTGAACATAATTTCATTTGGAACAAATTAATTCCTTTATACAAGGTGCCCCTGTATTTGCTTTCCAACAGCTTACAACTGCTGCTCCACACACACAACCCATATTGTTATGCCATTGCTTGGTTGATGTTTAATGAGCTGTTGAGAGTTTCATCAAAATGGCTTCTTCTCAGAACAGCATTTTCATATCTGATATGGCGAGATGCTTCATTTTGTGAAAAAACAGGGGAAAAACAATCATGAGCAAGGCTTCCCTGGGGCATGCCATTCCACGTGATAGGTGGCATTTATATACCCAGGGCTTATTTCAGAGAGTCGTAAACCAGAAATGGAACTCTTTGGTTTCCTTTCAAACTCTGGCTTGGATTGCTCCTTTCCCCCCCAGACATACGGACCTCACCATGTTCCCCTATATGTATTTTTTCTCTTCTCAGTTGGAGTTTTCGTCTTCTCTTTCCTTACTGTCTTGGGATCGTCCATTTTTGCCCTGGGATCTCACTTCAGAGGAACACCCTACCTCTTGCCGCTCATGCTGACGGGCCGGTTGCTTTTCGGCTCTGGAAATGGGTCGCTCACAAGTAAGGAACAATGGCAACCAACGTCCTTTCCTTTGCGAGGCTATGACCGCAGCTGCATTTGACACTCCTCTGTGGTTCAGTGCTCTCCAGAGAAGGCTGCGTGAGGTTGTGTGACGTTTTGAGCTTGCAAGAAGGCTGAGGGGGGATATGATAGCTGTGTTTAAATATTTGAAAGGCTGTCCTATTGAAGAGGGATCAGGTTTTTTCCCCATGGCTTCAGAGACTAGGATTTGGGGCAATGGTTTCAAACTGCAGGAAAAGAGATTCAATTTAAACATTAGGAAGAACTGCATGACAGTTAGAGCTATTCAGCAGTAGAATATGCTGCCACAAAGGAAGGTGGTGGAATCTCCTCCTTTGGAGGTTTTTAAGCAGAGGCTGGATGGCCATCTGTCGGGAGTCCTGTGATTGGGGTGCCTGCATGGCAGGGGGTTGGACTAGATAGCCCTTGAGGTCTCTTCCAACTCTATGATTCTAAGCCTCCTTTCTGCGCCCCCTCCCAAATGGACAGGACTGGGATTTAATCTGGGTTTGATTTCTTTTTTAGCAATTTATAGTATGTGGGGTTTTTTTTTTTTGGTTACTTATGATCCTGGCTAAAAAAAGAACTGTGGTCAGTTGTGGACAACTGACTTTCTCCCTCTGATTTTATTTTTATATTGAGCATAAGTAATAAAGTGAAAATAAATAAATAAATAAAACTGTTAAGGTGATGTGTACATTATGTCAATTGCCTTTCTATGGTTTTTAGATAGAAAAGGAACAACCTTCTGATGTGAAGGGAGTGGTTGGACATGCAGAATGACAGAAGGAGGAGGGTTTAGGGTTGTTGTTTTTTAAGGAGGGGAGGAAACAACAAAAGCAAACATGAACTAATTAAAAAAAGAGAACAACACTCGGTGCATGCCCCCCCCGGCATCTGACAAGATCTGGCTCATTGCTAGAGACTCTTATCTTGGGCAGACTTTGCTTTAGGTCTTCACTGGCTTGTCTACACCACGGGCTGAGTTGCTCTTTGTGATAGGCCACCTCTCATTTCTGCTGCTTTCCCACCACCCTTTTGGTGTCAGGGTTGCATTCCTTATAAGTGCCCTCTTTGGGCATTTGATGGTGAGAAAGGCTGTTAATTGTATAAAATACATTTGAGATAGAAGCAGATTCTTCACATTCACAGCATCTATGTTGTTTTAGGCACAGTGGCCTGACTACAGCATTTAGGGCAGTGGTTCTCAACCTGGGGGTGGGGACCCCTTTGGGGGTTGAATGACCCTTTCACAGGGGTCGCCATGAGCCAGTGAAGAAAAAGGCACAAACGGTGTGCGTCTGGAGGAGTGGGGAAGGAAAGGTGGGGAATAGTGAGTTACAGCTTGATAGGTTGGAGGGGATGTCAATCAAAGTCAGTGACATCAGAGGCTGCGATTGGTTGAGGGCGCCTGGAGAGGGAAGTTCCCTATGGCACCTGCGGCAGTGGCCTGCCAAAGGGGGCTTGTAGCCTCTTCCAAGCAGGGCAAGGGGTCAACAGAACATGAAGAACTGTATTAAAGGGTCGATGCATTAGGAAGGTTGGGAACCACTGATTTAGGTGTTTCTCTCCCCCCCCTTTACCCTGTTTGGTGCGTCAGGTGGGGAGGAGGGTGTTTAACTGATTAATACAGATTTCTCTTTTCCTTTTTTTTTTTTTAGTTGTGCAGAACCGCATCACTGCCATTTGGTTCAAGGGAAAGGAGCTGGCCCTGGCGTTTGGGCTGACGCTGTCCTTCTCCCGACTCGGAAGTGTTCTCAATTTCTTCTTCACCCAGCAGTTTGAAAGCCGGTTTGGTATCCAGTGGACCCTCTGGGGAGGTAGGTTTCCCCTCTGAAGGTGATCTGGGATAGACCTCCGAGAAGGGCAACAAGGATGGTCAAGGGAGAGGAAGCCAAGGCCCATGAGGAAAGTGAAAGAACGGGACAGATTTAACCTAGAGAAAAAGACGACCGAGGACTTTTGATAGAATTTTGAAATACTGGAAAGGGAATCATACAGAGGAAGGGCAGGATCCGTTCTCAGTCATCCCAGAGTGCAGGACATGTAATGATGGGCTCAGGTTGCAGGGAAACAGATTTAAGTGGAATATTTATTTATTTGTTTATTTAATTTATATACCACACCCTCTGGCACCTGTGCCACTCTAGGGGAGTTTTAAAAAGTTATCAACATAATTAATACCGTATACAACAGTGGTGTCCAAAATTTGGCCCTCCAGATGTTTTGGACCACAACTCCCACAGTCCTTTGTCATTGGCAATACAGGCTTGGAATTCTGGGAGTTGTGGTCCAAAAAAATCTGCAGGGCCAAAGTTTGGCCACCACTGGTATACAATATCTTAAAAACATCTTAAAATAAATATCGGGGGGGGGACTTCCTCACTGTTGAGTGCAGTATGGGAGTGGAACCAATGACCTCAAGAGGTAGTGAGTGCTTCAAGACTGAAGGCATCCAAGAGAATTCCCAGTTAACATTGCCTGTCGTATTGGTTGGAGATGGTGGAGTCCAAGAAATTTTCAAGGTTGAGAGAGAGGCTGGTGTAGCTTCTGTCCCTGTTTAGGCCATTGGCTTTGATTCATTGCAAGATAGATTCCTGCGTTCCTCTAAAGCACTTAATTTGTCGAAAGGAACACATTTCCCTCAAATTCAACATATTTCTGGGGGAATTTTATGATCTGAATGTGCCTTATGGAATGCAGTTGCTGTAATGTTAGTGATAGTCATGACCAGAGCATTGGAAAACTTACTTTCAGGGCTTTCATTTTCAAGAATCCACCAGCCAGCCAGTGGAATGGTGCATACTGGGGATTGTAGATCCAAAAAAAACCCTTATCCATGTCCGCGGATTCACTTAGCCACAGTCTAAGCATCTTAAGATCTTAGCTGGGTTCCCAGCAATACATTCTAGTCCAAAGCTCTTAAAAGTCTTCCAGAAATGGAGGGTCTGCTACCAAAGTCTTCTTTCTCTCCAGGGACTTTGCTCTGCGTGCTGGGCTTTGTCTCGGCCGTCACGGTCAGCGTGCTGGACAAAGTGGGCATGAAGCAGCTGGGCTTGGATGGCGTCATCCAGCAGGAGTCCAAGAAAGTGGTACATGGTGCAGAAAAGTCCTGCCTGGTTTTTTTTCCTTGTTCTCATAGGTCTGCTTGCAGGGTTTGGAGTGGGTTAGACAGTCCTTGCACCCTGGGGGACGGGACGGACGGACGGACGGCACTGGGAGGTTAAAAATACCCATGGTGATTGGCAGCTTGGGGTCATCCAGAACCACAACCAGCTCTTTCTTCTTTGAATTTGGATGAGGAGAGAAAACCACTGGTGTCTCAGAACGTTGGTCATCCTGGAGGTTGATGTAGTTCCATGGTCTATATGCCATGATGCAGTGCAAAAGGCAATACAGTGGTACCTCGGATAACGAATTTAATTTGTTCTCCGAGGCAATTCGTTATCTGAAAAATTTCATTATCTGAAATGCATTTCCCCATAGGAATGAATGGGAAACCGATTAATCTGTTCCGGAGCCTAGGAAAAAGACACACATAACCTGTTCTTTGGCTCAAAACTCTTTATAAAGTGCACTTTAAAGGTACAGATGCTATGCAGCCTTGAAATTTGTTATCCGAGGCAGCCCATGGGGAAAATTCGTTATCCGAGGCAGCCCTATACCTAGAAATTGCGATTTTGTTATCTGAAAAATTTGTTTTGGGGCATTTGTTATCTGAGGCATTACTGTATAAAGATGTCTTCACTTGCTGGGGAGCGTCTTGACTGTGGCTTTGGCTTGCCCCTGCCTGGATGGACAGGAGGGAGCTCTCCTGAAGAGCGTGGACACATTTAAGCATCTCCTTAGCAACAAGCTCTGTTCCAGAAGCACCGACGTGAGGTGGTCCAACACTATCGGGCTGCTGGGATGACCAATCCTCCCTCCCTCCCCTATTTTCCCTTTCCTGAAAATTTTAGGGAGCCCCTTCCTAGACAGGGGCAAACCGTTGTGTTAAATGACATGAACCTTTTTTTTAAAAAAACAGGTTCATACATTGCTAAAGTAAAGTGCTCCTAGGCTTACTGATCCACTAACCTGGTGCCACAGCATCCAGGAGATAAGACACAAGAGTCTGTGAAGATTCTCAGTCATGCAGGTGAATGTATCTGGCGGTTGAGTCACGGCAACTGGACTTCTTTTCTTGAGAGATCCATCTCTCAAGACAATAAGTCCAGTTGCCGTGACTCATCTTCCAAGCATACAACAGTGTGGTCTTGGAGCTAAAATCTCCGAGCGATAGCCATCCACTCGCTTTACTCGCAGACGATGAAAACTGTTTTGAGAAATCCACCACCCAGAATATTTTCCTGCTCAAGAAGGGTATAGCCAATTTTGCTTGGTTGATAGCCGTTTAGCTCAGCTAGAGCAGTCATATGAAATTGAGCAGGGCCCTGATTTTAATTCCACAGAGATTTAGAGTCTGTTTGCAGAGGTGGCATGACTGAGCATTTCCATAAGTTTTTAGTAAAGGCTATATTTGCTAGCCTGCGACTTGATGAAGTTGAACTGAGGGCTGTCTGCTTTCCTACTGTATCTTCACAACATCCCTGTGAGGTAGCTGAGGCTGAGGTTGTGTAACTGGTGTACAGTCAGTCGCTCAGTGAGCCTGATGACCAAATGAGGATTTGGATCCAAGTACAGTATCCTGAGTCCTAGAAGACACTAACCCCTATGACACATAGCCATGTGACTTTTGGCTTTTGTGGTCAGCGGTTTTGTGCCCATCTGTACTCGTGACGTAACCCATCTGCCTTTCGGTCTTATGACACAAAGCTTGGCGACAGAGCCCACAGTGAGAATGTAGCCTTAGAGTGTTCAGACTTTTCAATACAGACAAGTGCAAAACTTTTTTCTGTTTTCTGTTTCAATTTACAGCGGGTTCAAGATGTCCGCCAACTTCCGCTTCGCTACTGGTTTCTGGTTCTCACCATCATGTTCTTCTACAACGGTGTCTTTCCCTTTGTGGCAGATGCCAGGTAAATTGTTCCAGGAATTGCTGTTTCTCACACTAACTCATGGCCTAAGGCAGTGGTTCTCAACTTGTGGGTCCCCAGATGTTCCTGGACAGCAACTCCCAGAAACCCCGTTCCAGCACAGCGAGTGGTGGAGGCTTCTGGGAATTGTAGTCCAAGAACATCTGGGGACCCACAGGCTGAGAACCACTGGGCTAAGGATTGCTCTTTCCTCACTTTGAGAGGAGGTGCCCCTTCCCTCTGTTGGACAAGAGGTCCATGATCACAGAAGAAAAAATATTGCAGCTGTTCCAGAATAAAATCTGGATGGAAATACTGTAAATGACAGAATAATGGCCATCAATTCCAGCACCCTGCTCAGTGCGGGAATCCAAATCAAAGCCGATCTCAAAGATGGTTGTCCAATTCCCCCCTGCATTTCATCACTTGCCACCTGCCAGTGCCAACAGTTCCACTGTTGTACTGCTCGAGCAGCTGAGATGTTTTTTCTGACATTCAGTCTAAATCTGCCTTCCCGCATCTTAAATCCATTATTACGTGCCCTTCACTGTGGGATGATTGAGAACAGATCCTGCTCCTTCTTTGGATGGCTACATTTCAAGTGTTTGGTTGGAGTGGTGGACTAAGATTTGGACGGCTTTTTTCCCCCAGTCCCTGGACACCACTAAACTGTGAATCATCTTCACAACAAATAAAAGCCCTCCCACCCCACACCCCACCAGCAGCACATTGCAAAACTGTGAAATTTCCCACTGAAAAAACATAGTGATGGCCGTCAATTGGCTTTCTAAAGGGAAAGAAGGCACTTTACTGGAGGGCAAGATGGTCAGTGGCTATTAGGCACAATGGCTATAGAGCTGCTCCAGTATCAGGGGAAACAGCACTGGCTTTTGCAGAATACATGTGAGGGAAGATTTGGTGGGATATGAGTGCAGTTGCAGCATTCTGCTTACACAGGCGCAGAGAGAGAGAGAGAGAGAGAGAGAGAGAACATGGATTGCAAGTCAGAAGAAAGCAAGAGAGAAACTGTTTTTATTAGCAAGGACTAGAAGCATACATTAATTCTGGAGCCAAAATCCTCTGAATTAGCATTCTAATGATTTCTCTGTTTTGCGTCTTCCTTCCAGCAAGTTTATCCAAGATAAATATCCTGGCTATAGCCAACGGGAAGCTGCTTACATTGCCGGAGCGGTCTACGACAGTTCCCTTATTCTCTCTGCAGCAATTGGCATATTGATTGTAGGTAGAATGGCATTAACCTAAGTGTAATGTTTGGGTCACCTTTTATCGTGTAGCGTCTGTGAACTTTCATCTTCCTCTTAGAACTGCAGAGCTGGGTGGATCCCTGAATATTGTGGAGTCCATCTCTTGTCAAGGAGGCTTCCTTTTATTAACTGTGTTTAAATTGTGTTTTATCATCATGTATTTATTCATTTTATAGGTTCTTTCCAACTATTATTATATAAACCACAGTTTATGTGATTCTGTGATTTTATGTGTCTGTACTACTTCGTTCCAAGTCGCCTTGAATCCCATTCGGGATATAAACTGAACAAATCAATGGCCATTTCTTCTACAGAGATGCAGTGTAGTGTCAGTGTAGAAGCCTATTAGAGACAGAGCCTTTTGTGTATATATGTTGAAGCATGAACAGCTCTTTAGCTTCTGAGGCAGAAATTTCTCCTCTGTCGCAATCTATTCTAGGGTTCTTGACTTCTTTCCGTTCTGATGCGTTAAAAAGTGTCATTTCATATTCTGAACAGATGTGTACATTCAGTAGCTTGCATATTGGAAAAAGGTGGTACAGTCCCCCACCCTTTCGCGGTTCATATGCTGCGGTCTCAGTATATCACGAGACCGCAGTATATGAAGGCAAGCCCCTGTGGGGGAAGCTGCTTGGGCCTGTTTGAGGCCTCCTGCACTTAACCCAGGCCTGGCACCGCCCCGAGCAGTCCTCTGATGGGCTTAGTGGGCCGGTCGAAGGCCCCAGATATGGCTTCCAGCGAACTGGAAGTGACTTCCGAAAAACCGGAAGTGCCTTCAGGGTTGCCCAAAACCACTTCTGGGGCCTCTGACTGCCCCAGGAAGCCCATTGGAGGCCTGCTTGGGGCAGCGCCAGGCCTGGGGTAAGTACATGCCCCCCCCCAGTCCCAACCCAACCCAGCATCCACCTATCGCAGATTTTCCTTTATTGCAGGTCAGGCCAGGTACCTAAACCCTGCAATAAACGGGATTAGAAGTAATAGTAGTAATAGTTGTGGTTTGCTGTACCCCAGCCTGTAACAAAAAATCATGGAAAAAAAACATCTATGTCAGTTCTTCCCCTGTAAAAAATAGGAAATATATTTATAGACCTCTCAAATCTTCATGCGATAAACAAGCTTTTGTGGATTAAAATGTCACTTCATCTGATTTGTCCCAGTATGAAAAACTTAAAAATCCAAAAGTTAAAGTACACAGCAAGAGGAATTTTGTTGGGCAAGTTTCTCTTGGATGTTAAGTCCAGCGGTTCTTGGCAAGATGGGTTTTGCCAAGCTTGTCCCTTAGATAGATAGAAGCCAAGAGTCTGGTAGCTGTTTTATGTCGACTGCTTAGGGAGTTGTGGAATGAATATAACAACCCAGTTCTCCAAACAAAGAAGCAGAGGCCGTGGGCGTTTGCTGCGTCAAAACCATAGTCTTCTTCTTGTCCTTTGCAAAATGCCTCGCGTGCTCTGGCTTGTGCTGAACTCTCCTTCGAATATGAGGTTGTCTTGTCTCTTTCCCACAGGACTATGTCGGGCTCAGAGGCTTGTTTGCTGTGGGCTGTGCAGTGCTGACGTTGCCCGTCTTCGCTCTGTTGGCCTTCACCTTTGTTCCTCCGCTCGTCTCAACCATCTGGCTGGGCATTACCTACTCCTTTGCAGCAGTACGTCAGTGGACGTGTAATGTCTTCTCCCGCAGTTGTTTTCTTTATAGTAAACTACGCAGTCGCCACCTGCTGTATTGCGGTTCATATACTGTGGTCCTGGTATATTGTGGGACCAGAGTACATGAAGGCAAGGGGCCCCCTGGCCAAGATGTGTGGGCCTGTTTGGGGGCCCCTGTACTTACCCCAGGCCTGGCGCTGCCCTGAGCAGGCCTCTAACAAACTTCCCAGGTCTGTAAAAGGCCCCAGAAGTGGTTTCTGGCCTAAGGTAAGTGTTAAAAAAGGTAAAGGCTCCCCCTGCACATCTGCGCTAGTCATGCCCGACTCTAGGGGCAGTGCTCATCTCTGTATTCAAGCCGAAGAGCCAGTGTTGTGCAAGTCCATGGCCACGTGGCCGGCATGGCTGCAAGGAAACACTGTTTTGCCTTCCCGCTTTTTACGGTGGTACCTATTTATCTACTTGCATTTATATGCTTTCAAACTGCTAGGTTGGCAGGAGCTGGGGTTATCAGCGGGAGCTCGCTCCGCTGTGTGGCACCCGGGATTCGAACCGTCAAACTGGTGACTTTGCAGCCGACAGTTTTTGGAGACCCCAGACAGCCTCCTCCCAGTCCCGACCCAGCATCCACATAACGTGGATTTCCCTTTATCGCGGGTCGGGTCCCTAACCCCCATGATAAACTGGGTATTACTGTAGAACATCTGTATCATTTATAAAGCCTTGTTGTGCTAAAGGCTATCGCCAGGCCCTTCCCTTCTCTGTTTACCTGCTGGAAGAGGTGGATGGGGAAGAGATGTTGGTGTGAAATCGACCTCGCCTAAGCATAACTGGGATTTATCCTTTCCTCATCTATGCCGCCCCGTATACCGAGGTTATGTTCTGCTGCTGGATTCCGTATTTAGATAAAAAACATGCTTTCTAGAAATCAGCTGTCAGCTGCTGGAAAATAGCAGATCAGCTCCACTTGTGTAACAGAAATGTAGAAGCTACTACTTGTGCCGAGAAGCTTATGTCGTTTACAAAAGTCACCTTTTTAATATCTAGATCTGGGTTTTTCAGGCAGTTGCTTATATTTTTGTTTGTATGTTGATATTTCCTTGCCATTAGCTCTTGTTCATGGTAGTGAGGCTCAAGAATTGAATTCTTTGGAAAGTTCTGTGCAGGGGTTCCCAGCCTGACCACTTGGCTTGTGGGTATCTGGGATCGTGACCTAATTGCTTTGACTGGCTGCTTGCCAAGTTCTAAGGTTGACCCTCCAGCCCCGAGATAGTTTTCAAACATGTCAAGGCCACCCCTTGATGCTGATTTTCTGACAGTGGAAAAAGGTATCAGTTGAGTTAAAAGCAAGTATATTTAATTGGACCCATAGGATATACAAGTCCTAGAAAATCAACAGTGTCATGAAATTTCTCTGTAATCTCACTGGACCATACGTACTGCATTGTACTTGTAAGGGATTAATCTTATTTAAAGGCTGATTCTATCTTGTTGGATCAAAAGTGTTATTTTTCTTTTCAATACCCACAAAATTCAGATCAACAGAGCTACTACAAATCTCACTTTTAACGGGGAACAAAGATCATGTGAAGATACACGGTTTTGGGCCCCCAAAATATCAAATTATTATCCAGGCCTATATCTTCTGAAATGAAAGGATAACACCAGCATCTTGGATGTCCTTTGACTTACATTGCACACTATTAGAATATTGTATTATGTGAGGACAATAAAAGGACGTATTAATATTAAGTTACGTATATATTGATGTGGAACATTTACAATGAGTACAGTATCTTTGTTCTTTATATTTTATATCCAGGCAATTTAAAAGGAAGACTTATTTTAATATTTTTAATGGGGCTTTTCAAGTGTCATGTCATGCAGTGGCGTCTCCAAATGCAGTCCTGTGATGGTTTCAAATGTATTGTGGTGAAAGAATAGCTGGTTTTAAAAAGTTACATTCTTGATATACAGTTGAATGAAATTATTGAGGGGAAAGTATTGGAATTATGAGGGGAACAAAAATATTTTAAATGGGTAATAAATGGATAATTTTGTCCATCTTGTATTTTAAAATACGCATTTTCCCATTCATGACTCCTGCCCTCTGTCTACTGGAAACATTATCTTGGTTACCCTCCTGAGGTCACAGAACTCTGAACTGTGATGATTCATTATTGGAGGCTGTAGCTTTTGGATGTTAACAATCATTTAAAAAATGTTGAATATCTGATTGTGCTCATACACGTGAAACTATGGATAGCCCAGACCGTGCCCCACATTTGCGATTCAGCAGTCCATTTTTAAAAAATGGCCATGTGTTGCTCCTGTCTTGGCCTTCTGCAGTATCTCTGCCTAATTAAAACCCATTTGATCGGGGCTTGGTTTGTGAACTGTGTGGGGACCTGAATTGAAACTGTAAAAATCCTTTTGGAATCACCACTGCTTGCTTTCTCAGGCATTTCTGTTGTGTATGTTTTCAACCCCTTGTCCACAGGCAAGCATGTGGCCTTCTATACCCCTTGTGGTGCCCCAGGCAACTTTGGGAACGGCCATGGGGCTGGCGACCTCTGTCCAGATGATCGGGATTGGCCTCTCTAATGTGATCGTGGGAAAGATTCTGGGAACAAAATCCAGGTGAGAGCCAATGCCCTCCTGCCCTCCTCAAAGCCAAGTACAATCAAGATAGGGCCACCAGGTTGAAAGTGGCATCAGATTGTATCCCAGAGCCCTGATAATTTGCTGTTCTTTTGTTACATTCTGAAACACACCCTGTAGGGTGTCTTAATAGGCAGAAAGACTGCCACCCCCCCCCCTAATTCCTTGCATCTCCCATAGAGCTTAGGTGCTCCCACTTGTTTCCTCTGCCTTCTTCACAGAAGCAAAATGGCGGATGGAAGCTTCATTCCCTATCTGTGAAATACTGAAAACTCAAGAGGGGTGGTGGGGTGGTGCTTTGATTGCTTGGCTAAAGAGATAAGGAAGTCCTACGCCTACATTGTTTATTCCAGACATATATGGAACATGCTGTGTGTCTTTGTTGATGTGGAGAGATAAATCCTTTCCTGATTGCTTCTCTTCTCTCTCTCTATACTTTCCCCACTCCCAACAGTGAATTAAAGATCCCGTTATGGCGCTGGCAAAACATGATGGTCTTCATGCTGGCAAATACTATTGCTTGCATTATTGTCGCGGTCAGTCTCAACATCATAGATAAGAAGGAGGTAAGAATTAGACCAGGGGTGCCCAAACTTTTTGTAAGGAGGGCCAGATTTGGTGGCTGAGAATGTGTCAGGGGCCGGTTGCTCCCCGACCCTGCCATCCCACTGCAAGCCCCACCCACTGACCGCGCGTGCGCCCAACCTCACAATGTTCCCGGCTATGCCAGTGGCAGCAGCTTGTGTACGCGCCCAGCCCCACAAGCTTCCCGGCGGTGCTGGTGGTGGTGCCCCCCCCCGCCCACCCTCCCCAAAAGCTTCTGCTCACCAGCCGGCCCGCCCAAACCCTCAAGCTTCCCGGCGGTGTCAGTTTTGGTGGAAGATTTCTTAAAAAAAAAAAACATGGGGCGAAGGAGGGGGAGAGAGGGGCTGGCCAGCCAGCTGCGGGCCACTCAGAATGGCCTGGCGGGCCAGATTTGCCCCCCCCCCCCCCCCCGTGCCGGACTTTGAGCAGGCCTGAATTAGTCTTTGCAACGCCTCCCACTCCACATGTGGCACCCTAGTTCAGCCTGGAAATAGTTTTCATTTGTTACATGTTTCTGTAGTCAGTACTGTACTGGTGTAAATCCAATCGCTATCACAGAGAAGGCGATTGTGGGTTGCTTGTTCATAGATATGGCAGGAGGCATGGAAAAATTCAGGGCTTTTCTGCAAGAACAGTCCTCAAAGAATTCTAATTTGGGTTTATTTTCTATTTTCTATGAATTTTCAGGGTGGAACACTAAACCGCTCAACGAAGCGCTCACCGACCGAGCAGGTGGCCGGCCAGCCTGCGGACACAGCCTCTCTCCTCAATGACGTGGATGGTGAAAGATCCATCAACTAGGAAAGGCCTCGGGCCCCTACTGGGGAACCACCAACTACCAAGGAACCTCTCCCCTGGCCCCCCCCACTCTTTTCTTCCCCTCCTTCCAGTATTTCAAAAGGGAGTTTTAAAAACACAAACACATATTAGTTATGTGCTCTTTTTCTATGTATTTAAATAAACATAAACTGAGTTCATCTTCGTGAAAAATGGACAACCTCACACTTTAAAATCTACCAGGGATTAAAAAACATACTTTAATGCAAATACTTGAGAATTGAGATTTGCTGCATTTAAACTGTCTTTAGTCTGGACAGTCACCACAGAATACCTTCATGTGAGGGCAGGTGCTTATTGTACCATTATTACATGTACAGTACTGTTTTATTTAATCAATCATGCATATATAAAGTTAGAAATGTCAATACTGTAAAGAGAAGAACCTTGAGCACACCAGATGTTTTGGACCACAACTCCCAGAATTCCAAGACTGCCTTGCCAATGACAAAGGACTGTGGGAGTTGTCATCCAAAACATCTGGAGTGCTGAAGGTTCGCCACCAGTGCTCTTAAGTCCTGCCACTTCTGGAGTGCTGGGGAAAGTCATAAAAATGGTGTGGGGAGCAACCCACTTTGATTTTAAAGGGACATGTGTGTTTGCTCACTCAACTGGCTGCTTGGAAAAATGGTGTCTCTCTCTTACACATAACGCATGCATAAAACAAGTTGTTTTGAAGGACCGTACCTTGAGCTAGTGTGAGAACATATAATGTTGAGATGAATCCAGTAAAACTGCCTTTTCCTTTCTAAGGCTGATACAAAGTCATTGGAACAGAAATACCCTGCCTCAGAGAATGGAAGAATCTGAGATATGAGAACAGACCACCTTTGCTTTTTGCTCCCCTATAGAGATTTAAGGTACTACTTGTACTGTAATCTATTCAAAACTGTTGGGGTGAGCTTTCTGCAGATTGAAACGAAAAGGTTAGCAAAAGGTTGAGACAATGTGAGTTGGCCACCTTCTCCAGCATGTCTGACGACAAAAATAAACTAAACAGTGTAATGGACACTGAGTCTCTTTTCTTTGTCCCAATAATAACTACATGTAAATGCTCCAGAGCAGACTTTCATAACATGGCACACAATGCATGTGTTGGGCAGAGATGACCAGTATTCCTTATTGGCCGTGCTGTGTGAAGATGACAACAGTGATGATCCAGCACAACTAGAAGGTTAACACTACAGTGGACTGTACACTAGAGTACGGGGTGGCGGCGGCATATGGCTGAACTAAGAGGCTAATGCTTCCTGTCAAATTTTAATTAAAAAAAACTAAATTACATGAGGGGGTATGGTGGCTCAGTGGGCTAGAGCGCAAGAACTATCAGCTACAAAGTCAGCAGCTCAGCGGTTCGAATCCTGGGTGCCACGCAACAGAGTGAGCTCCTGCTGTTAACCTCAGCTCCTGCCAACTTAGCAGTTGAAAAGCATGTAAATGCAAGTAGATAAATAGGTACGCTCGTAAAAAGCAGGAAGGTAAACGGTTCCGCACAGCCAGGCTGACCACATGGCCACGGACTTGCACAACACTGGCTCTTTGGCTTGGAAATTGAGATGAGTACCTCGCCTAGAGTTGGACACAACTAGCATGCGTGTGTGCAAGGGGGGGGCTTTACCTAAATTACGTAGTAAGGCTTATGTTCTGAAAACTAGGGAGTTGTAGCTTAATAGGAATGGTCCTTATTCAGAAATTTGCCCTGGCACAGAAACCAAGTGGCATTTGTTCTCAATTTCATGCATTATTTTGATAATCTATCAAATTTGTATCTGCAGCTCAGAAATAAAACATCTATTCAACCTTAGATTAAGAAGCTGCTGTTGCTACGTTAGCAATTCAGTATATCAGTGCAGCCATACATAGTAACTCTACATCCACCGCAGGCACTTTTATGGAATGTTTGGCACTCTGCATCTGACAGTATGGACAATTTAAAACTCATAGAGCCATATAATGATATAATGAAAAGTCAAGGCCCTGAAGATCCATCACATCAGAATGAACAAAACACAGCCGTTTATTGAGTAGTACATGATACATGGCAGATGAGCTTCATTCGCCCGGTAACAAGAAAAGTATTGTTTCTAGATACATTCTGCTCCCAGCCATATCTTGAGGAAAAAATTGAACCAGGCTTACTTGATCTGCTAGCTAAAAGAGGTAAACGCACACCTTAATCCAACCCCAGGTAGTCCAAGCTCAGTGCTTTAGAGGAGAGGAAGGAACTCCAAAATCACAATGAAAATAATGTCAAGAGGATCGGGCTTTGGTCAATTGTTCTCATGTTCTTTTTAACATAGTAGGAAGACCTTATTACACCTCTGCTGATGGGAAATCCACCAGAATAGTGAAGACATATTAAGCCACAGACCAAGGGGAGAGCAAGTCTTTTTCATGGAAATCACTGTTTGTGCTGTGGAAACCTGTTACTATGCCGGCAGACTTTTCCATGCAGCAGTGGAAAAATTGACCAATAGTGGTTAAGGCTCAGGGTCCATGACCAGCCAGTCTTATCCACTGGTCTACTGCAGAGTGGCAGAAGGACACTTATTACGAACAAAGAAGGCTCAAAAGAGATTGGCAGTGAACTCAGCAGAAACTACCTTGTAAATAAAAAAGGCACATTTCACCTAACACTTCAACAGAACTTCTTAAAATAAATGTGGGTTGTTGTTTTTTGCTTGCACTGGGAGCTATAATGTAAGAAAGGCCACTAATTCTTTGGTGTGCCTGATGAACTCCTATGCATACATTGTGGAGCCAAAAGGCAAGCCACTAGAAGTCTAAACCCTTCGATTTTGACAAATAACTAATCTAACCATTTAGATCATGAGGAATTTGTTCCCTCTTTAAAAAAGGCAAACAAACAAGTCTAAGCCCCCTCCCTTTTAGAAAGGAACACTTGGTCCTCCATACAATTTGGGCTACAACTGCCACAATCCCACACTATTGACTATGCTGGCATGGGTTTCTGGGAGTTGAGGTCCTAAGCATCTTTCTTCTCCTGCTTTAGTCACTTCCACCCCTGACCTATATAGTGTAATCACAAAAGAGACTACAAAGTTAATACAAGTTAATTACAAACAGATCTAAACAACCAGTGAAACGTAAGGTCTTGTATTGCAAAAAATCCTGGAATCCTTCCTGATGAGAGAGCCGAAGAAAAAGAAGACTTTCGAGGCAGGTAGTTCATGAAACAGTCTGTGGCTCTAGAAAAGACTGACAAGGTATTTTCTAGAAATGTTACCTGTACCTTTAAGTGCAAAGAGCAGGGCTGTAAATACTACTTACCCCAAGCCTGTCCTGGCTGCTACAACCAGGACTCCAGTTTTGCTATGCTGAAAAGTAGAAAAGGAATGGGAGGGAGACCAGCCTTGCTCTGCATATATAAAGGTACAAGTCCTTTTGTGCCAGGGATAGGAAAAGACCCGGTATCTCCAATTCTGGAGGGTAAGCAGAAGTGATCAGAGCCAAACAGAGGCTCTTGTGGAGGGAAGATAAATAGGTCTAATGGAGTCAGCAAAGAATTAAGAAAAGCCAGAACCTTTGGTAGGGCAGAGATGATTCATATTCCAATAGATGTTACAACCACTGCAAAGCCCAATCAGCTTCTGTTTACAGAGCATGGACTGGGGTTGATCCTTGGCAGTTAGACACTTTGTTGAATAAGATTCAAGGTCTACATTGGTGCACAAGAGTGGTTTGGCTTCCACTGATCATTACACGTCATCCACAACTGCAGATATTCAACTCACACCCTCTCTAACTTCCCAGAAAACCACAAAGTTGAAGCTTTTGAGATTGTTCCAAAAAGTTCGTTCCTCCTCCACTTTGATTTGACTACTGTTCTTCTCAAATGGTCAAGTTCCCCCTCCCTCCCCCAGTTTCTATAACAAGAAATATACAACCTCAAGTTCATGGTTCAGTCAAACCATCGGTTACGTGTTTAGAGTAGCCCCCTCACTATCAAGCACAGATTAAAATCTCTTCAAGGCTATATTACCTAATCTGAGTAGTAATCACGTAATATTCAGCCTCCAGTAGGAATGTGCACTGCAGCTCCTTATAGGGTTTTTTCTTCTTCTTCATGGTCAGAAAGCAGCAAAAAGAAGGGGTGGCTCAGGAGCTCAATCTGTATCTTGAAAAAGAAAAAAGAAGCAGCAAACAGAAAGGCTCAAGCTGGCTTCTGCCTTACCCTCAAATAAGATAAACCACTCAATACCTCCTCCTTGATGCATCGAGACCTTGAGAATGTGGGACATGTTTCTGTGCTGACTCCATTAAGGGGAAAAGAGGTTGGCTTTCTCTAATAGAATACAATGCTGGATTTGCCTCCTGGGGGGTTAAGGACTTTGTTGTGAGACCGTGGCCGTGGCCCCAGTCGAGGCTCGTGATTGTCTATCTTGTGTCCAGGCTCGCTGGTATTCTCCTTCTGCTGTTCTCCACTTCCTTTTTCCACCTGGGATTTTTTGTCTTCTATCACTGAAGAAAAAGAAGAAAAATTGTTAGGTGGCCATGCCAGAACATTGCTTATGTTCACATGGTTTTATTACAAGGATGACTTGACATAAAGAGTATTTCAACCTAAAATAATTTATCTTCAAGGTAATACTAAGATGTAATGTGAACATTTAAAGGATGCAACACAGCTCTTAAGAAACTGTTGCACACACACACACACACAAGTGAGTTTTTCTTTTCTTTTAGTCATTCTTTTGTTGATTCTGGGAAGATAATCTCTAAAGTAAAAACAATTTTAGAGGCTCTCTTTCCAGTACATGTTTCATAAGTCTTTCCCATTTCTCTCTTTTAACTTTTTATTCACTCTTTATATGTGACCTTTCTTTTGCACATTGTATGCGAAGTTGCCCAATACATTTTTAATCTAATAATGTTGCAGAGGGAATGACAAAAATGTGGTATGACCAAGAAGAGCTTTCAGCAGCTCCTGAGAATGTTGGGGTGGGGTGGGGGTTCGATCAATGTTAAATCTGTTGAAGTTCCCCTTCAAATTCTTAGGATTATTTTTGCTGCTGCCAGATTGATTCTCTGTTGCCTCACCTGATATTTTCTGTAGTAGCATTTAAAGGTTTTGGAGTACCAGGAAACAACAGAGTGAAACCCAGAAATGAAATAACCAGAAAGAGGTTTTCCATTTCATGTAAATGCACAAGAAATAGAAAAATGAAAGAGGCAGCCCCAGAAAGAACTCAAAATGTAACAAAGCAGGGAAAAAACACATGAATTAACTATGCACACTCTCCAAGGGCAATATGAAGTTGCCAGTACTCGAAGACTTCTTGACTGCCTTATTGTAACATTTCAAGAACTCAATCACCTAAGACCTTGCCAGAGATTTTCCTCTTTATATATGTTTCAAGTGCAGTTGTACAACTGAGAAAAGAAGAAGAATTGCTCTGCATCCAAGAAGCAAAGCTTGTTCCGCATACCTTCTGGTCTTGGTCCCGAGAGTGAATCCCCCTTGTCATTCAAAATTACAGCATGATCCTGAGAAGGAAAATAAAAGGACTTTTAAAAATAACCTGCCTCATTTGAAAAGTCCTTGCAATCATTTTTACATTTCTTGCAAGCACAAAAGGGCAGCAGTGCTTGCTAGCATTTGTCAAAGGTAGTATGTGTAGTGTGTTCTTTGCATTTCTCCACTGTTGTCTATATGTGTGGGACAATTCAGCTTCGCATCCTAGGCAGACAGGTTACAGCAACTTTATCAGGTTTGGTTCTGTATCCTGCCCTTGCTGTTTCTTATAGACAGCATATGCAATTTTACTTCAAGAAACTGCAATAGGGCTGTGCCAGCACAACAAGAACTCCATTTGCTACACACAATATGGTTCTGGTTTGTTTGTTTGCTTTTAATTTTTATTAAAGTAAACACAACAGATAGAACCTAACCAAAACGAGGGTCAATGAATAACATAAATAAAAACACCCTCAGTTTAGTCATTACACACACACACACACCGACTGGGACCGTTGGAGATCCGCTTCTGCTACAAGTGAAGCCACAGGGGTTTCATTTATATAAATCCCTTTTCACCCAAGTAGGTCGTGGCTCATGACTGGAATGAGCACATGTTTTGCATGTATGAAGCCTCAGGCATTGCTAAACAGGATTAGAAAAATTCCTGTTTGAATATCTGAAGAGCTGCTCCCACTCAAGGATGACAATTCTGTGCAATATAGACCAACGGTCTGCCTCACCGTAAGGCTACCTCCTAGGCTTCTATATAAGCAGCGGCTTCTCTAAGGCTTTTCTAAAGTAAAGGCAGGAAGTTAAAGGTATATACTATGTGTCTAGCAGCCATACATTTACCTTGGGCTTATTTGGGTGTGCTTTGACAGTGCAGGCATGCTGAGAAGACCCAAAGATATTGCTGGTTTTTCCACCTGGTGGATTTGTAAGTTGACGGGAAGGATTAGGTTTATGCTCCTCGAAAATGCCACTGTCCTTTCCACCTGGAACAGAGCAGTAATAATGGAAGTTACAAGAACAGCTCTGTTTGATTCTTCTAGTAACAGTAGAAGGTCTAAAAAAGAGTCCCTTATCCGTATTTATTTTAGAATGGATTCTGGCACACTTGTTTCTTATGTTGTGTGCCCCACCCTTAGTTCCAATGGACTGTGAAAATGATGCAGAATCTGTGAAAAGAGGTCTAAAAAAATTTGAGAAACAAAGGGACACATTTATCTTAGATGGCTGAATGCTAACTGGACAATAGACAATCTCTCTTACTATCTCTTTTACATTTTAAAAAAATCTAATATACTCCACAGAAAAAGGGATGAAAGAAATTAAAGTGTGCAAGGCATGAACGAATGAAACAGATCTGGGCATCAATCTTGTAAAGACAATGTGGCACTCAGACAAAAGATGCAAACAAATATAGGGGATTCTAAATTATTTTTCAGTTATAACAGAATAGTCAGTCCTGTAATTGAAACACGAAAAGTTAAAGAAAGTTATCTCTTCTACAATCAAAGCTAAACCTCTCACTCCGTAAAGTCCTTAAGAGCAGAATGGTTCTTACCTGGAGGGTTTGTTCTCTTTGGCAAATTGTGTGATTCTTCTCCTGCTCCAAATATGTTCGATGCCATTCTATGTGGCTTCAGAGAGGCAGAGACTTCCTCTGGGCTTCCAAAAAGGTTGCTGGATCCTCCTCCAGGGGGCTTCAGTACCCTGTGTTGCAGATCACTGGTTTGTTAAAAAGTATTGATTACACGCAATCTGAACTCTTCAGTACAGATACTGTACTGACTGACTGGACTTTTATGCCAGCCTATTTCAAAAGTCCTCTTGAGAAGAGACATCAAAAAATACAAACCATAAACAATGGCCAGGTGGGAAAAGGCCTTCCCTTAACTTTGGTGTGATCCATCCAAAAGGTCTTGGGAGAGGAGAAGGCAAGAATAATTTCTCTTGTAATTGGGAAGCCAAGCTTTTGGTGAACTCTACGCTGTCTACCCCACCCTACACACCCATTGAGGGCTTGAGTGGAGTTGAATAATGAGATGGTCCTACTGTAGCCCAATACTCTTGACATTAGTTACAGAATGGACTTGTTTTAAGCAAAGAACGCTCCAGTGAGCTATCACACATACTCCTCTGTGCAAGGCAAGATCAATGAACACTATACAATAAACACAATACAAAATCATTTCACTCTCCTTCCACCGCATCCAGCTTCAAAGCAAATAAGGCTGAATAGTGAAGACCCAACTCGCCTTCCTCTTGCTGAAACCTGCCCACAGCCTTTCACAGGCAAAGTTACTTGGATCTTGACAGCCATTTCATAAAAGCATGTCAAGAGAAATAAAAACTTTCTTTTTTGTTTAGCTCACTTGATTTTTAGGACATACCTTACAAAAACCTGACTCTGTTTTTACTTTTCTATAAAAGAATTAAGATAAATGTATGGTTTCATTTTAGAAAAGGAATAGGTTATAAAGAAGTGTGAAAATCTCCTTAAAATCTTGCTTATATGAGGAAAGAGATTACTGAAACAGTAGACATAGAACAACTAGACTATACAACAGTGATGGCGAACCTTTTAGAGACCAAGTGCCCAAACTGCAATTCAAAACCCAGTAATTTTTTTGCAAAGTGCCAATACAGTAATTGTATACAGGTGGCTATGAAGGGGCGATGTAGAGTGCCCACAGAAAGGACTCAGTGCCACCTTTGGCATCCGTGCCATAGGTTTGCCATCACTGCTATACAATGACTATACCATTATGGATGAGGGAAGTAGATGGTTCCACAACTGAGCCGATGTCTATGTAAAAATGGTGTTTTGTGTACTGTACTTAAAACACATTCCAGACACTGAAACTTTTCCTATCTCTCAACATTATGGAGGATTTCTGTACAATCAGGGTGCCTTAACGAGAACAAGAAACAAACTAAGAATAGCCTTGGAGTTACAGTTGTTTTCTTTTAGCATACTACACGGCAAATCAGTCTGTATCTTTACCTCTCTCTCCATCTAAAGGAAATAAGAGGCACAGGCCCAGAACCCAGACACACAGGCTGGTATTACTTAAATCATCAAATTTAGATCTAAACATTCCCAACTGCTTAGGTAATGCTTGGCAGGCATTCCAGTTTTCGTTTCAACTTGGCAAAGGTACTGAAGTAATTGGTGTTTTAAAAACTATTAAAAACACGAAGCTATGGCTAAGAGAAGAAAATGAGTAACCTCTTGGTCCTAGGCAAGATTAGGTACGCTCCTAAAGTAGGAGACAGAGAAAAGAAGCAGTAGCAAGATTTCCTTTCTACCACTAGTACTTTGTAAGACAAATGAATTGCAGTCTTCCTGAAAAATACTGAAGCTAGTCAGGAATTAAAAATGTATTTATTAACATGTATTCATTTTAGGTAATGACATTCAAACAAAAACTGAAACCTTGCATAAATTCAGCATCACGGTATTCATCTTAGCACTGCCTATGCATGAATCTTACATGTGGAGATCTTTCACATAACCAAAAACACAGGGTCACAGAAGTTTGTTCCTACTAGCATCAATTAAATAGCCAGGACAGGTATTCCTCCCTGAACAACACAGCATTCACACTATAAACATGGCAATTCTAACACAGCAAATGAAACATACACATAGACCTTTGTTGTTTACTAGACCTTCCTTACCCTTTCCTTCTCCATATGTACTTATATAATTTGCATATTGTTGTCTAGAGGTAGGCATTTTATTCTCCTGAACAATGAAGCAGATGGTGAGATAAACTGTATCTTAAAAGAAAACCCCTATTTGCTAGACGGTTTTCCATCCTTGAATCATTTCATTTTTTATTGTGAGGGTTAAGCAGCTCCTTCTGCAAGAAGATATGTTCAGAAATAATATAAAAGTAACAGTAGCAGCTGTCAAGCCTTTCTCCAGTTATCAGAAGTTGAATGTTGAGTATTTCTAGACCAGTTTTAGCAGTAATTGTACTTGCAGGTTGGCACAATGCTGAAGAGGAAAAAAAGCAGCCAATGGAAGTAAATTCACAATATCTTCAGTCACAAGAAGTCTTGATTCTCAAGTTTAGAAGGCTTAAAGAATTTAACTGCACAGTTAAATATTGGAAAACAGTCCTCTTTGTCAAAATACTGACAGCTGAGAAGGGAAAGAATCAACAGATCTGAGATCACCAAACTAATGCATTCAGGCACAGCTCTAACATATGATGCATCACGGACATGAGCCTGCTTGCCTGAAGATATGCAGTGCACAAATAATAGAGGGAAATTTCAAAACAGACTTTGTTTGAACATTCTAAATAAAGAGACAGAAGGGAGTTCAAGGGGGAAAGGTCATGCTACAGAACTAATATTGGAGCACAATACCTTCTCTTACTAAACTGTGTGATAATGTTTCACACACAGTATTCTAGATTGACTAATACACTTCTCCCTTCATCAATGCTGGGGTTAGGGCAGGAGCCCCCCCCCATGTAATTAAAAATCTGTGTATAACTCTTAAAATGTAACTACAAAGCATAAATAGTTGATTCACACTCTCTCCCACATAGTTCCTTCTACCGGGATCATCTTCCACATCACTGATAATCTTATCCATACAAAACAGTGTGTAAGCCTTAAAGATCCTTATGACAACTGATCTAGAGGCACACAGACCACTTTGCGTGGCCAAGGACACATTCATTATACATTTATTCAATGTTATTGTATTTTTATTTATTGAAAATATTATTTATTCATTTACTAAAAAATGCATGTAAAGTATAACTAAACCATGCTGCTCAGTCCTATGCAATTAATAGAAGTATAATTTTACCTGATCACTACAATGTTTCATAGACAAGCTTGTATTATAAAAGATCTAAGAACTTCTGTCATTAATAACGGCAGAATAACATGTATGTTAGCTATACTGTACTAAGGAATTTGGCCTTTTACCATTACCTTCCTCTGAATGATACAAACAAGAATTTGTCAAGATAATGGTCACTGGCATTATCTGTAAAAGACCCACTGCCAGTGTTATATGTTGTGGATGCTATTATCCCAAAAGTGCTCTTCAAGAATTTATCCAACTCCATAAATGATGAAACTATTTTCTTCTGCTGATGTGAACATTAATCCTGAAGAGGGTGGAATCATCACAGTCTGGTGTTCTAGTTTTGACCACACCTTGAGTGACTCTGCCAAGACACAGACTCGTAACAGAGTCTAGTCTACTGACGCCATTGCTCAACCCAATCACAACATTAAAGTGTGAATGCAAGAGGTTACTGAATCCTCTCCCTAGAAGCTTCATCACACTTTGGGTAGATTGTGAGAAAAAAAGTGTGCTAACTTGTACGTTCATTAATCTTTGGTCATCTCAGTCGGGCTGTTAACAATATAAGGCTCTGCTGTGCAGTTTCCATGTTGTTCAAAAGGTAGCAATTGACATCTTTATCAAAATGTTGCTTATGTCCTCTTTAGAGTTCCCTGTGTAATATGACAGAGGATTTAGGAGACAGGCTGCAAGTGATAACCAATAGTGGCTAAGTAATAGTGTAATTCACTTTAACAGTGTAATTCTGTAATATGGTGTCTCGCGCAGAAGTTCAGGAGAAAATGTTCATTAACTATCGCTTTTGCTGGACAATAAATAAAAAGCAATATAATCCAAAAATAGTATTAGCTTAAGACAGTGGTTCGCAACCTGGGGGTCGGGACCCCTTAGGGCAGGCATGTCCAAACTTTGGCCCTCCTGATGTTTTGGACCACAACTCCCAGAATTCTAAGCTTAGATTGCCAATGGCAAAGGACTCTGGGAGTTGTGGCCCAAAACATTTGGAGGGTCGGAGTTTGGACATGCCTGCCTTAGGGGGTCCAACATCCATTTCACATGGGTCGCCATGAGCCAATAAAGAAAAAGGCACAAATGGCTTGGGTCTGGAGGATGAGGGGGAGGAAAGGGTGGAAAGAGTGAGTTACAGCTTGATAGGTTGGAGGGGATGTCAATCAAAGTCAATGACATCGGAGGCTGCGATTGGTTGAGGGTACCTGTAGAAGGAAGTTCTCTATGGCACCTGCAGCAGTGGCCTGCCAAAGGGGGCTTGTGGCCTCATCCAAGCAGAGCAAGGGATCACCACAACATGAGGAACTGTATTATAGGGTCGCGGCATTAGGAAGGTTGAGAACCATTAGTTTAAGCAAATGCCTCCTTCTTTCATCTCTTGCTTTAATTATACAACTGACAATATTAGTAAACTCAAAAGCACTTTTCTTATCACATGCTACAGTAATGAATAATACTGTTACAGTATATGGGAGAAAATCACATGAGTAGAAAAAAAGTCCAGTTGTTCAACCATAGCAGTGTGGCCGTGGTGGTTGTTACATACTTTCAAGTTGTTATATACTTTAAAACTGTCTTACAGAGTCCCTAAGAGGTGTTTCAAGATAAATGATAAATTTAAGGAGTGATTATGCCAGTTTCACATCTCCAGTTAGTGGCGATTCAAACCAAGGCCTCCTGAGTTCTAGGCCATTACACTATCCCCTACAGTATCCCCTATTTCACTAAGGCTGATGGGAGGCTTTTTAATCAAAAAGATGCAATATTGCATCTTTATGATAAAAGCCGATCAAAGCAGGATATTTACTAAATGTAGTTCTTTGGAATGGCTACAATTTTGATACAATCTAATGTGGCATTCATCAATATTCCTATCTGTGCTAATGTTTATAATGCTGCTGGATAATAAATAACAAGGCAGCAGAAGTTACTAGAAGTTACCAGGAGGAAGGTTCGACTGCTGGAAATGCTGAATGGCTAGATGTCATTTGAGAAAGTACCTTCAATTTTTAGTCTAACAATTTTAGACAAAAATAGTTTTATACACTAACTACAATGGGATTTTAAACAGAACTAGATAAGGCAATGTTATTAAAATCCATTATGAATTAGTTAAGATTCAGAACATCAAATTAGACTTCATTTTTATAGCAGCTGACAAAACTGAAAAATTCATCTAAGCAGGGAATAACTGTATGAACAAAACTACATATATTTAGTGGCCATTTTTAGTTAGATCCACCACTAACACAATAACACTGCAATGAGAATTAATTCCCACTAGACTTCATTTATCTTGATCAATGCTATTGTAACTAGACTCTGTTTAGCAATTTATGTAGAGGGAGAAACAAGAACAACAATGATGTCCATCCTTCAGCTTTTTATTTTAGGTTCTTACTTAAAAAGAAAAGAAATCCTAAACTACCTAAAGCAGCAATTAGATAATTAAAAGCAGCAATTTTATATCTGAAAGAGGAAGCAGAATTCTGAAGCACAGCTTCACCAGCCAACACCCATTTTGAAGACAAAGCCTGTTGAGCTGAGCCTTTGTGAAAAGTTGTAACAGACAGCATGGGCTGGTGCTCTTTAACAGCTAGCATCTGGTCCACCTTCTACAGCAATTATTCTAAAGTAGTGCAAGATGTGAACTATTAAACCCTTGGAGAAAGGCTCAGATTGACCAACCTTTGTTAAATAATTCAACATATTTATCACCATGGTTGTCTCGGAATATGAAACTCGCTCATCTTTTTCTTTTTCTTTAGAGCGAATGACACACAGAACCCAGTTATATTTACTATTCTGGAGATTATAAACACTACCCCTTTTCCAATACTAGCAGTAAATAATAGTAGAAATGTTATTCTGAGAGGGTGTGGTACTAAAACCAGTCTTTGTCTTGATCAGCCACTGGGATTTTTGGTGCAAATGCAAATGCCCCAAAAGGCACTGGATGCTCACCTTGGAAATTATTAGTTTCTTTTAGACTTTCTGGAGCACTATCAAGTCTTGGAGACTGGGGTGTGGAGAGTGACACAGTCTGAGTCAGCTTCCACAGCCTTCACATCTGACTCCTACCTGAGCTCTTCCACCTAAAGACGAGTGTGGCTGAGTGGCTAAAGCGAGGAGGACTGAATGGGGAAGCATGATATATAACACACCATCATTTTTGCACTACATTTTTAGCACTATACTAATGTTGTGAGGATGGTTATCTGTTTCTATCCAGTATATACAAGACTTTCCTCTTTGAACAGTCAGGTCCCACTATTGTCCTAAGGGTAACTATTTCAAAGAATGTTATCACCAGGGTTCAAAATTATTTCAGCCATGGACTCAACTTTTCTCCATTCCTGAAGATTTTTTAAAAACGGTCACAATGGGTACAAAGGGTAGAAACAGGCTACAAAATGAAATGACAAAACAGCATTTCGTTTTCCGCTTTGTGCCCATCTCTATTGTTCAGCGCTTCCCTCCTCTGCCCCCTCCAGGTGCTGCCTCTGAATGAGTGCCTGCGGAAAGAGGGTGAGGGTCAGAAGCACCAAACATGTCTTTGGTCGAAAAGTAAACCTGTTTGTGCCAAACCTCTATTACCCATCCTTTCCTCTGCTGCTGCCCTGGTGGAACAAGCAAGTGGCAGGGCTGGTGACCCCATCAGCCACATCAATCTTAGCTAGCCTTCTTCCAAGATGCATAATGCCGGCACTTTTCAAAAACACTGTCTGTCATGGACTGTGTTTTGTGCTTATCGCATCCCTTGCTTTACATTGCTTTTAGACTCAGTTTATACATACTCTTACATAATTACTAGTAACAACAAACTAAAACATAATAAAATACTAATACTGTACTAATAAAAAGTCAAAATCCTGGCAGCAGCTTAAAGTTACTTTTTTGTGACCTTTTCTGGACAAGTCCACTTCCTCAGACAGAAAGGGGGGGAAAGGTATAACATGACAAATATTTGTCTATGGCAGTGATGTCGAACCTTTTGGAGACCGAATGCCCAAACTGCGATTTAAAACCCACTAATTATTCACAAAGTGCCAATACATCAATTGAACCTGAATATAGGTGGCTGTGAAGGGGCAATATCAGGTGCCCACAGAAAGGGGTCCGGCACCCGTGCCATAGGTTCGCCAACAGGGGTCTATGGCATCATAAAATAGAGATGAAAATACCAAGATCATGGATGATTGGTTGGTTGGTAAGGACGCCAATGGGTGATTAACATAGGGGTGATCCTGTTTTTGACATGCAGGAGTGCATACCCGATCCCCTTTTGTTTCAAGGACTGGGGTGTGAAACCCCTCAGCTTCAGATGCAGCTTTACAACAGCCCTGCTGCTTCCTGCCTCAACTATGACAGACAGACAGACAGACAGACAGACAGACGTGTCTGGCAAAAATCATCTTGCCAAAAACTTTACATCTAAGATTAACCTCCTGTCAAACCCCATCAGGTCTTTATAAATCACTGGAGCAGAGACCTGCATTGCAACTGAGCTTCTACTTGGTATCTAGTGAGGTTTTTTTTAAAGGAGTGACATGTGTTGTCCCTCATTATTGTAAGCCACTTTGGCTTCTTTTCCAGAGAAAGGTAGGGCTCAAAATATTCTAAATAAATAAATAAATAAATAAATAAATAAATACATACATACATACATACATACATACATACATACATACATACATACATACATAGCCCTGTTTGGCCTTTTGATGCCTGCCTCGAATAAGTTGGTCATGTCCACAAAAGCTGGCAATTTTTTTTAAAAAAAGTGTTTAATTATCGGCCTTTTTAGTCTTGCCCTTTAATTTTGTAATGGCCACACGGCTCCCTCATTATTTATTTATTTACTTTATATGCCGCCCATTACCCAAAGGTCTCTGGGCGGCTTACAATCAAATTAATTATTACAAGATCTTTTCACGAAACTGACAACTCCCGGTCCTAAAAGCCCCCGGGGGACCTTTCCCGTAGAGGATCGTCCATAAAGATCCCCCCCCCTACGGGTGTCTTAAGCAGGGTCTATAGGCGGGTAGGGAACCCTTTTCGTTCCGCCCCTTTAAGCAACAACAATACAGCAAGGAGGGAAACAATCCCGATTTAAAGCCCTTCCCTTTCCCTGCAAGCCTGTTATATTGCATTTTATCTGCTATATTTCATTTCACTGTTTATGGTTTGATTTCTGTCCAGTCTGTAGAACCGCCCAGAGTAGCCATATAGCTCGATGGAGCGGTCTATAAATTTAATAAATACATAAAATAAATACATAAAATAAATACATTAAATAAATAAATAAATAAATAAATAAGGGAGGGGAGGCGTGGCGGCGTCCGCTTCCTATCCCGGGGCCAAAAGGCAGGAGAGCCCTTTCCTCAGGCGGAAAGAAAGACCCGGGACCTGAACGAGCCCGCCTTCCTTGCCGGAGGGAACCGGAGCGACTCCGGATTCCGAAACCCGTCCCGGGGCTAATCCGAATCGCCATCGTTTCCCACCCCCCCCAACCCACCCACCCCACACCCAGAGCCTCCGCCGCCGCCGCCGCTGCTTTGACCCTTTCCGTCCCACCCAACGGCGCCCCAAAGGCCTTTTTCCTCACCGGCTCCGTTAAGCCCAAAAGGCGGGAAACCCGGTGTGTGTGTGTGTGTGTGTGTGTGTGTGAGGCGGACGACGACACCCAGGCCAAACGAGGGCTGCCCCTCCCCCACCCCACCCCACCCCACCCCAGCGCTCACCTCACCGACCGCCCCTGAGGAGACTCCTCTCCGCTCCCGCCCACCGTTACCTGGAGCTAGGCTTCGCCGTATCGGTCTCGGGGCCCTGCAACATGGCGGCGGCGGCGGCGGCGGCGGCGAAAGGACCGGGATCGGGCGGGCGGGCGGACGCCACGACACAATCTTTTTTCCCCCTCAGCTCGGAGCGCCCGCGACGACGACGACGACGACGACGACGACGGCGCCGGTTACCTCAGGAGCGGCTCGAGAACGCTGACTGGTTGGCGGAGCCGCCGCTCGCCCGGCTCTCGGCCAATGAGCGGCGACTACTGGGTGACCCGCCCAAATCAGAGAGGGGGAGGGAGGGAGGGAGGCGGGAAAGCGTCGTTGGTGCGCGAGGACAACCCCCCCCACACACACACACCAAAAAGGTACGGTAGGCGGGGAGAAGAGAGAGAGAGAGAAACAGCAGGGGGCGGGCAAGCTCGCACAGTCTCTATTGGATCGCGCTGCCGTCATTCGAAAGTACTCCGGCGCTCATTGGATTACACGGAAGTGAGGGCGGGCACGGTCGTTGCCCTTCAGGTTTAAAAGGAAGCTCAGCGGTTATTTATTTATTTATTTATTTATTTGACTTTTATACCGCCCATCTAGACCTAGGGCTACTCTGGGCGGTTTACAACATATGATAACATAACAGTTAAACAAAGAAATACATATTAAAAACCAAAATACAAGGTACATAATAAAATAAAATATACATAAATCAACAACAAAAACTAAAATGAAGATAAAATGAGCAAGAGATTGATAAAATTGGGGGGGGGGGGGGGAGATGAGAAGAAAGTGGTAAAAAATAGTGCCTTATTAAATGTTTGCCTTATCTTTCTGTACCTCAATTACCCTCTTTCGCTGAAAATAAGACCTCCCCCCAAAATAAGCCCTAGCAGGATTTCTATGTGTTTGTTAAATATAAGCCCTACCCTGATAATAAGACCTAGTGATGGGCGTGGCTATGGTTGTGTGCAGGGCTGACATTCAAGCATATTATACTTAATAAAAGTAAGACATCCCCTGAAAATAAGCCCTAGTGTGTCTTCTTGAGAAAAAAATAAATATAAGACAGTGTCTTATTTTCGGGGAAACACAGTACAAAGGGGAGGGGAGGTGCTGAAATACACAAATTGTTTTGTGTGTTATGGATTTAACAATTATGTAGTTTTATAGTTTTAATATATTGTATGCCGCCCAGAGACCACTTGATAGTGGGACAGCTAAAATTTTTAATAAATATATGTCCCAATTAATAAGCCAATTCACTAGAATATGCCTGTTTGTGGAATAAACGTGTTCGCCAAAAAGAGGTGTGTTAATCTTTAAAGGACTCATGGTCCATATTGAAAATACTGTATTAAATATACTGGGACACTAGTTTGTGCCTTTTAACCAATTTTTGTCCAAAAATTCTCTTAAGGGCTTACAATTTTTTTAAGTAAATCAATTTTTAGAAAAGCAATTCATGCAAATAATGCTAATTTTCTTATACAGCATCAAAAGCAAGACAAAACAATTCAGTATTCAAACCCTGGAGGAAGAATTTAAGTTTCTGCAGAAGTAGTGAATAAAAATAATCCAGATTCTGGCGCACTTCTTTAAAGCAGTGGAGACAGACCTGTGACTTGCCAAGAGTTGGACTACAATATCTATTACCACTTAGCAGTTTTACAAACATGGCATCTATTAATAGGATTTGTAAACTCAGTTGAAAAGGGCCTTTCTCCTTTACATCACACAAGACTGGAAAGACTGTCAATTAATAATAATGAATTGACCTTCCCTACACTCTTGATCTTCGGTAGATTTGTGTTTGTTTTGACAGAATTCACAACTGAATATTATGTGCTTTTGTACAATAACTAAACACAATAAGAAAATGCTCCCTTGGGTCTAATAAGAAAGGCAGGAAAGGAATAAATGAATAAATAAATAATAAAGGTAACTGATAAAATGTTTCCATGTCTGTTCATTCACCCTTCAAAAATTATTTGCTGTGAAGCATTCTTTGTGGGCAAAGGTATTTGCTGTGATTCCAAACTATAAGAAAGACTATAAATCTAAAAAAAATCTAGATATTTGGCAACACTGTAACAACTTTCCATATTAATGAGTGGGATTATTGTCTCTTACTTTGTCTTTTGGAGGTACAATGTGTTCCGGCCTCTCTTCTGTTCCAAATCTCCTTGAAATGCATTACACATGCTACTTCCAAGGGCCCTTCAGTTAGGATATACAGCGGACCCTTATATAACAAACAGCTTGTATAACAAAAAATCTGTACAACATTAAAAAATTACGGAGATAGGGGAAATTTGTTTAACATAATCACCTATGGGGATAATCCTTACAACATAAAAATGGGATTACTCCATTTTCAATGCATTCCTATGGGAATTTGTATAAAGGAAAATTTGCTTAATATAATTTCATTTGGAACGAATTAATTCCTTTATACAAGGTACCACTGTATTATAGATGGATAAAGAACTTGAACTCAGGACTTGCATGGTGGCTAAATCTATTCTCCAATAGGCTCAGAAGCAAAATAAACCTGCAGCTGGCCTTTGTGTGTGGGTCATACATCTTGCCCCACATACTCTGACTGGGAAGGATGTTGTGCAGTTGAAAGTGTTTTTTTTTAAATTTCAGGCTTAACAATTCAAAATCCCCGTTATCACAAGCGTGCAAGTTCTGCATCTGTTGTGGTTCGACACCAGGCACATTTGTGAAAGTGACCTAAAAATTATGATACTGTGATTACATGCAGCGAATAAATGCCAATGGCTTGAGATACATTTTTTAAATTGCTTACTGCTTCAATGTAGACACACAAATTGCTATGTGCCACACACACACACACACACACACACACACACACACACACACACACACAAAAATCAGCAGAGTCGCCCAGCTCGGGATGAAATCAGAGAAAAGAAATGGCATGAAATGCCAACTGGGAAAGGAATACTAGCTGGAAGGGCACATTGTGTATAAAGTGATATACAAATCTTGAGAATTAACCTATGGTTCTGTGAACATGTGACAGCCTATAGCATCCTCCAGGCCATGGAAGGCCTGCTGAGGTGTTATCCACCCGCCTGTCTAAAAGTGTACCCTGCCTGTAGAACACAAAACACGTTACAAATGAATTAATCCAAGGATTAGTATGTATTTATGCACAATCATAAAAACAGATTTACAAGTTGAATTGAAAATTGTTGAAAACAGAGGAAGTTAACAGCTTTTGTATATTACATTAAATAACCCAAACACCTTTTCCAAAAATTGATAAAGAATAAATAATATAATTTACAATATAATACAAAAAATCAGTTAAGGACAGGCATTCTTGCTTTGTACATACACTGTATATATATTTTTATCTATAAAAACAAATCCACATCTCCAAACAAGACGAAAAACCTTTCCAATGATATGGCTTAACTATTATTATTTTTTTTTAAAACCAGCAATAAAGTTTGCTGTCAACCCTACAAGCTCTATAGTCAGTTATCACATTTTGGCAACTAATAATGATAACTCACTGCTGTACTGCTTGTAAATGTTATCACTTATTCATCAGCACTTGTAGATCACCATCATGTTAAGAGAAGAGTTTTCAGAAGAGCTTGATAACTCAAAAGTGCAGTGTTTTCTTTACAAATAGTTTGATATCACTGTGTATACAGATCTGCGTATCGTGGTTAAAAAAACCCCAAACCAAAACGCAATATTAAGCCCCTACAAAGAATCCGACAAGACACCTGGGTAGATATGATTCAATTGAAATTGTTTTAGCAGGCTTAAAGCAGTAAGGAAGAAACTGATAATCAAAAAAGAGGCCCAGCTTAGAAAAAACGTATATGGTTTTTAAAAAATATTTTACCTAGCGTTGGAAAAATGCACAGGAATTTCTTTCATGGGATGGCTCCTACCCCAGTGTTAAAAATATAAATAAATTAGATGGGTGAGTTGACTGGTTAATCATGATGCAATGCAGAAACACTACAAAAGAGGCTGGCAGATCGATTCTCTTATCTGTATTCTTAACACTTTACACACAACTATAAGCACATTTCTGATAACCAATCCAATGTCTTCTTCTGTAAAAATGGAAGACACTTTGTCTCCACTCCATATATGTTCTCAGGTAGACCAATCTCTAATGATGTATCAACCAATCGTGTGGTCCTCAAAGAACACTGTACTTAAGAGCTCTTCAGGGACCAAATGCATGAATGAAAACTAAGTCACCACCAAAGAGCGATGTCTATCATTGTTTTAGGCAAATGTGAAATAAGGCAGGATTGAGGTTTGGCTTAGAAGCAACCCTACCTGCAGGTTGCTTGCTTGTACGTTTCCCAAACAGTCTTTGTGACAAACTCAAAACTGTCAAAAGGTTCCGAAACAGCAATTTAAGAGTGACTCCTGCACCCTTACAGATCCGAATTATCCTTTTCAGCACTATTTCACATGCATTAATGTCTAGGTAAATCCAACTACCAGCAAAATCCAAAGTGCGCATACTACTAATGCCATGAGAGCAACAGATAACTGCTTGAAGCCAACACTATTATTGGCTTTCAGTTCCAAGTGCCGTTTATGTACTTTCCATGCCATCTGCAAGACAAAGGCCAAACAATGGGCTATTAATCTGTGGGCTCTGTTGTCAAAAATGGGAAAGGAAAGAAGGAAAAGAGGGGATCAGTGAGCCTCTGGAAGAAAGTTCAAAATCTGCATGCATAAAAAATGACTTCTATCAGAATTTTTGATAATTAGCTTTGCAAGGCTGCGGTAAAGTCCATTCTTTTAGAAATACTTTGCAAGGCTGCGGTAAAGTCCATTCTTTTAGAAATACAGGGACATAGGAACAGGGGTGCATCTGGGGTGGTGGTGGTGGAAGGGTACATCTGCCCCCGGTGCAGCAATCTGGGGGCGCCTGGAGGGGGAGAAGGAGGAAGTCGTGTGCCCTCCCGCTAACAGTCCTTTCTCCCCCCCCCCTCGGCTAAGGCTTAGCGATACTTAGTTGGGGGAAAGGAGGAGAGATGCTATCTGGTGGGAGCGTGCCCCTCGGCTGGAGGTTGCGCAAGGGGGGGGGAGGGAGGCAGTGAAGCAGGGGTGGGTCCGGGGCTTCTCGGGGACTGGCAACAGCGTGCACCATCGGACCGGACCCGGTGCCTGATTTTGACAGAGAGGCATGACGATTGCTGCCTGCAGGTGGCCTCAGTGGGCTGGCCCTCAGTGCCTGGGGCCTCCCTGGGTGGGGCAGCCAGGGTGCTCCTCCTCCGTCCATCTGCCTGCCTGTCCGGTGCCGCGGGCAGAGCGAAGGCAGCACCTGTCCCGCCGAGGAGCCCGGCATGCGCCCTCAGCCCCTGGAGAGTGAGCAACCGACCGAGACAGGGGCCAGGATGGGCGGGTGAGACATGGTTGCGGGGCGGGGGGGGGAGGCTGGAGAAGAGGGCGCAAAAACTCCAAACTAGCTACACCTCTGCATGGGAAGTGAATGAAAATAACACAACAGGTGAAAACAGCCAAGCCCTTGAAATGAAGACTTTGTTTCATGCTCTTGTTGCTTGCTAAGCTGGAATAATTCGCAAGAATCGCTTTAATTCGAATCAAGTGTTTAAAAAGGATTGTTTAAAACAGGTGCCGGAACTGTAAAATACATCCGAAATCCATATGAGGTGGGTGGAGATGCTCACATATATATTAGCATGGCTGTATCTCGGTCACCCTGCTAACTGTGTAATGGTTTCTAGCAAAAAAAAATATTAATCAGATTTCTGTCTATCGTGAAGGTGGTTTACCTAAAACGGAGGATTCCTCATTGCCCGAAAAACCCATTCCTCACGGAAGGGCCGACGTGTTTTTAAAATAAACCTTTTGTGATAAAGAAACGACAATTCCAGAGGAAGGTTACATTAACTGATAAAATGATAACCCAGCCATAATTGAAATCAATAACCTGGCATGATTCCCATCTGCAGTTCACACTTCCTGTAATCTGCTAAGAGAGAGAAGTCCTGCACCAGTGGTCTGCAGGGTGGCATGAAAGCAATTTGAAAGGGATATGCATTTAATAACCTCTGTTCTGCAACAGGGAAGTGCTCAAAAGAGGTGCTAACAGATGGACTGGTTGTCTTTGAAGACAACAGGGAATCCGGAATAGTCTCAGAGATAAAAATAAAAATAAAAATCAGGTCCCAGAATCATGTTTAGTGACTGGAAACATGTTCATTCCATTTGCCGTCGGTAAGTCTTCGGTGAAATCCCTCAAACCTCATAAAGATGATTCTGAAGTTGCCTCTCCAACCAAAGGTTTGAGGACAGAAGAAATAGATGCCATGCACTGCCATCAGCGGAGAAGGTGGTACATATCAAAAGCAACCCTCACCAGGCATGTCCAAACTTGGGCCCTCCAGATGTTTTGGACCGCAACTCCCAGTCTTTTGTCATTGGTAATCTAAGCTTAGAATTCTGGGAGTTGCGGTCCAAAACATCTGGAGGGCCCAAGTTTGGACATGCCTGTTGATTAAACAACAATAGGCTGTATATCCCATCACGGTCACACGGCTTCCCCCTTTTATTCTAATTAGCATTGCTGTTACCCATGAATGAATATAAAGTGGTTACAGATCTCACTGAGTAAATAGGATTTCACAAAGGAATGAAGTTTATACGGACTAGCTTGCAGGATTTAAAGAACGTGGGACTGCCGTGCCAGAATCCGGGGCGGATTCTTCCATCTTCCAAAGGAAAGAGAAACAAAAACTCAACCCAACAAAAGGAAGGTCTGACTGAATCCAGGCACTGAATTACAACCACAACATACTCCGTGATGCAAGTCACCAAGGAAGTAGAGAAGTGTATTTGAAAACGCTTTTATCCTAACTTCCCTGCATTGGTAGGACATGGTCTAAGGAAGTATTGCAACAGATTTTTTTCTTCTTCTCACAAGGACTCTTAAGAGGATGAGATGCCATTCGAAGGGAAAGAGGAAAATACAAGCAGGGAGTGCAACTACAGACCTTTCAACAAAGTTTCTAGTCCATAAGACGAAAATGGAACATAACATCACTTGAAAGAGAGGGTGTTCTTTGCAACAAGAAGAGGGTTTTTTGGGGTGGGGTGGGGCAAGCATGAAAATATTAAGTCCAAGGTATGCTGGCTATGATGAGAAGGTTCTATAGTTTCCTCTGGTTCTACCTCTGTTTTTAAAAAGAGTATATTTATGGAACCATAAGAGTTTTCATATTGTACTGGAATGTTAGTGAATGTGGCCAAACAGGGGCTGGGCAGAAATCTGGTAAAAGCGCTCTTTGGAATTAGTGGCTGCTTGATAGCAAAGTGCAAGGAAGATTAAATATATAGATTTTTTTTTCAACAATGAAGATTGTGACAGACCAAGAAACGAATAAATTAAAATGAGATTTTTAAAAGGAATAAGAGCCACGAATGTTCTCTCTACCACTCCCCTTTTCGCTTAAAATAAGGATATCACAGCCAAGGTTTAGGGTTACAAAAATGAAGCTTGTGGGAATCCCTTGCCCAGATTGTTCCAGAAAAAAATCCAGGGCTATTCTGTAAACTCTACTGGCCCTCAGCTGACATAAGTCACTTTTTATATGTGTAGATGCTGCTCGTAGGAGCTGTAGACGACTGAAGACAAACACTGATCTTGTGAGGCATGCTTTAGCTAAGAAAGAGAGAGAGAGAAAGAAAGAAAGAAAGAAAGAAAGAAAGAAAGAAAGAAAGAAAGAAAGAAAGAAAGAAAGAAAGAAAGAAAGAAAGAAAGAAAGAAAGAACAAACAGAATCAGCTGCATAGCTACGACATTACTCCTCTCCGGGTTCCACACAGTTCAGTGGCTTCCACCAGCCTGCTGATAGAATGCATTTACTGAGTGAGATCACCAATGGGGGGGCCACCACTTCCACCATCAAAGAGCATTTCTCGGCGGGCGGGCTCGGGTATCGACAGCTCCTGGGCAAGGTCGTTGAATCGCGATATGTAATCGATGCTGTTCTCATTCATCATGCAAGCCAGTTGGGAGTCGACCACCTATAGCCAGGGGGAAGAAAACACAGTCCGTTTCGATTAGTCAATCCACGGGTGGCATCGGCCTTTGTTTGATATGGTTATAAATACAGTGGACCCTCGTATAACAAATGGTTTGTATAACCTAAAATCTATACGACCTAAAACATTCCGGAGATAGGGGAAATTTGCTTAACAGATCGCCTATGGGGCGAATCCGTACAACATAAAAATGGTCACGATTAGGGAATACCACCAGCCTCGTGGCGCAGTGGTTAAATGCCTGTCCTGCAGCTAAAACTGCTCACGACCTGGGGTTCAATCCCAGGTAGTCAGCTCAAGGTTCACTCAGCCTTCCAGCCTTCCGAGGTCGGTAAAATGAGTACCCAGCTTGCTGGGGGAGGCAATGTGTAGCCTGCACACTGTAATTAAAAAATTGTAAACCGCCCAGAGACTACTTGTAGTGGTATGGGGTGGTATATAAGCAGAACACTTTGCTTTGCTTTTTGCTTTTAAGAGATACCTCAGCTACGTCGGCCAGGGAACGAGAGACAAAAGAATCGCGTGAATTTCCATCCAGCAGACCAGGTCCCAATAACGTGGTGCTGCTCGCGTTGCTTGTGGAGGTGGGCAATGTTTTCCGGCCCTTTTCTGGAGAAAGGAAGCTGGCTGTAAAACAAAATCCAGGAAGTCAGGCCTTTATGTCTTAAGTTTGGGAAGGTGAGTACAAGTGACCTTGCGATCTCCCAGCATATCAAGACGTGTTCCGTTTAACCTCACAGATAATCTCTAGGCAGGTTCCCAGAGAGGACCCCGTCGTGTCCGACTCTAGGGTCGGTGCTCATCTCCGTATTCAAGCCGAAGAGCCAGTGTTGTGCAAGTCCCTGGCCATGTGGCTGGCATGGCTGCAAGGAAACACGGTATGCCCAAATATATCTAACTCCTAAGGGACAGGAAAGCGTTCTTTCCGAGGATAAAAAATATATTGCCCCCAACTTTGTGCTGCCTCCCTCCACTTCAATGCCTCAGTGCTTCCATGAAGCTTCCTCAAGACACGGTTCTTGCACTGGACGGACCTCGGAGCCCCCAAAGCCAAAACTGGAAGTAAACGGGCAGACGTCTTGGACTATCTATCTTTCTGTTCCGCAGTCCCCTGGGATTCTGCAGGCAGAAACCTGGCCCCCAGAGCCACGAAAGTTGTCAGCTACAATACTGAAATGAACTGGAAGCAGGACAGCAGTTTCTGAAGCAGATTTCACACTGTGTAGTTTTTGTGTTGATGTGCGTAATCCTCTTTGGGCAACTTTTGCAGATTAGCACCTCGATGTTCCACCCTCTAACTTTCACTGTGCTAAAAAGCCATTTTCTTCTGTTGCAGTGTTTTTTGTGTCTTTTTGTAGTTAATTGTCTATTGCTGTTACAGTATAATCTTTTTATTAATTTTACTCATTTTAATATGCTGTTATAATATTTTTGTTAATAGTACTCATTTTTAATATTCATTTAAGATTATTTTTCCAAAGTGGCACAGTACTAAAATGTTACAGATAGAAAAATGTGTGTGTGTGTGTGTGTGTGTGTGTGTGTGTGTGTGTGAGAGAGAGAGAGAGAGAGAGAGAGAGAGAGAGAGAGAGAGATGTTTGGATTGCAGATACCTTGCAGCCTGAAACCCATGGTCCTAGCATCCTATACTTGACAAATCTCAAATATTTAATTTACTCCAACACAGGAATCAATTCACAAACCACTGCCTTGTGTTTTTTTTAATTTTCTGACCCTCCCCCTCAAAATGTGTTTAGCTGTATGTTATATAGGCAATTAGAAATAAAAAAAAATATTTCAAGCATTCTAAACCTGGTGCAAAAACTGGAGTGTTATGTCGTGTAGCCGAACCTTTACTTTTACAGTCTCTGACATTAGTGAGTCCACTTGTTCCTGAAACACAGTCGCACTGTGGGTTGTGAAAAGGGTCAAAGTCCTGGATCCGGAGAAAGAGGAAAGACACACAAGCCCAGGTACACCCAGCAACTATTCCACCCCCACCCCCCCACCCCCACCCCACTGCCAGGTGCCAGGTGCAAAAAGGACTCACAAAACAAGCTGCTGAGTGATGAATCCGTGGAATCGTTGGGGTACCACTGGGGGTCATGGCTGGGAGACGCGATCCAGTTTTGCTGAGGGCTGGAGGAGGGAGATGGAAGACATTTGGAGTTCTCGCTGCCATTCAGCTTCGCTGGGGACAGAGAAACATTTTCTCCTGCAAAAGGAAATAACTCTGAGTCCAGAACTGTTTGCACGACAAACCCAAAGCAAAAAAGTGTTCTCCTTACATATCTCCCCATAGTGCTCAAAGGGTGGTTTACAAGTTATTTATTTATTTACCGTATATACTCGAGTATAAGTCGACCCGAGTATAAGTCGAGGCCCCTAACCTAACCCCCCCAAACTGGGGAAACGTATTGACATGAGTATAAGTCTAGGGTGGGAAATGTAGCAGGGCCTGGCAGCTCTTCCTTTGTGAGCTGGGGGAGTGGTGTGTGATGTTTAAAATGACTTTTAGCCACTGATGCAAGTGCTTGGGTCAGTGGCTAAACGTCATTTTAAACATTGTGCGACGCTCCTCTGTGATGCAGAGGGGGGTCATGAGAAGCGGCATGCAATGTTTAAAAATGACTTTTAGCCACCGACCCAAGCACTTGCCTCAGTGGCTCAATGTATTGACCAGAATATAAGTCGAGGGCCCCTTTTTTCAGCCCAAAATTAGGGCTGAAAAACTAGGCTTATATTCGAGTATATGCAGTATTTGTTTGTTTGTTTGTTTGTTTGTTTGTTTATATACTACCCAACTTTCCAAAGGAACTTTGGGCGTTTCACAGGAAGAAAATCCATACAATTCAGCTATAAAAACAAATGTAAAACAAACCCAATCGATCAAGACATTAAAATCAATTAAAAAACATGGGATATACGATGGTAGCAAAAAAGAAGGGAAAAGAGAACAGGATAAACCACCATTAGTTGCCAAAAGCAGCCTGGAAGAGCCAAGTTTTTAGTTGCTTCCTAATTGCAGCTATATATTGCCCCCGACCCCCAGGGAGCTAGGTACTCATTTTACCAACCTCTGAAGGATAGGAGGCTGAGTGAACCTCAAGATGATTACCAGGGATTGAAACCTAGGGTACGAGCACAGTTATGGCTGCAGGACAGCAGTTTAACCCCTGTGCCACGGGGACCCTCCAAACAACCAAGACATGCAACGTGGGGAAAGCATTGGCCCATACTAAGGAAGACCCTATTTCCTTCCTAACTTTATGCAAAGATCTTTGCATAGGGGGTGGAGAAAAGTTTCATTGCTTTCTAAACAGAGCCACTGAACAATGATATTCAACCAATGTAATACCTCCTTTTTTGTTTTGGTTTTTTCAATTCTTTTGCAGTCTCTTTTAATATGGCACTGCTAAAACTTATCTTGAAATCTGCTTGAAATCCCACTTTCAACTTGAAACAAAAGCAAGCACAGCTAAAGAAGTCCTTTGCACAGTTCCATTATCTTCCGGCTCAAACTGTCCAGGGAGTGCAGCTGCACAGTCCTTACACGTAACTCAGAAAGGCTTGTCTTGCCATTTTAGAATATCTTTGCATGTAGAATGTTATACGCAAAATCAGTGGTTCTCAACCTGTGGGTTCCCCAATGTTCCTGAACCGCAACTCCCAGAAGCCTCCACCACTAGCTTGTGCTGGAAGGGGTTTCTGGGAGTTGCAGTCCAGGAACATCTGGGGACCTACAGGTTGAGAACCACAGCACAAAATGCTTCTGGTATTAACACTCCATGGGTGCATTCTAAGCTCACAGAGCTGCAGAGAGACTCAAATCACATGCACTGTTAAATGACTGAATCCTCACACCCTCTCATACTCAGAAGGCTGAACGTTGCTCCTTCCACAATTTAAAGATGGCTTTACCCACAGATGTTTTTAAAAAAGTAGTAACATTTTCTATCACGAAAACCACCAAAATGGAATTATCTCATGGTATCTAATACTTGCCAATAGTAGTTACTTCCAAACAGTTAAGAAAGAGTCAGTCTGAATATGGAGTACCCTGACCGAAAAGGCTAATTCATTCACCATTTTATCTGTAGCCCATCAATAAATAAATACACTTCTCCTTTTAACAAGTGTCTTCCTCTTCTTAGCATTTGTGTCACATGGTGGTGGGGTCTCCTATTCTGGTTTTTGCCTTTCACTTGGCACAGCCCATTGAGTCTGCTGTAACTGAATTCAATTTACTGTTAATGTTGGCTCTTCGTGGATTTTGCCTTTCCCATTGCATTTGATTTGTTATATCCGTGTCTTATTCGTGAGATCTTTTTTAAAACTGTAAAGTACATTTCGTAAAATACATTTCGTAAAGAGGGATCGCTCTTTTTTGAAGGAAAAGGTGGAGGATAGATTCTAAAATAAATGATATATAAAGATTTCCTGCACCAGGAATTGGTGGTGCACAGATCCTGGGTTGCTATCCTCTAAGAAAGGGATACGGAATGTGTGACCCTTGTCGGAGTCCAGTTCCACAAACCAACCTGGCCAACGGAGAGGTAAGATGGAATCAGCAATTTACCAACATTTAGGAGAGCCAAATATTCCCCACCTCTGCTTGAAAGGAAGATACAGTGGAACCTTGACTTACGTCATTAATCTGTTCCAGTGGTCTAGACTTAAGTCAAACATGACTTAAGTCAAACGAACGTTTCCCATAGAAAGTAATGGGAAAGCGGATTAATCCGTTCCAGATGATGAAAAAGACCCCCGAAAACAGCAATTTAACACAGATTTGACTGGGATAGGAGATTCCTTCTGGGGATGTAAATGAAATGTCTCTTCAAAGAGAGGAGGAGGCAGTGGAATATTACTCCACAAGTTATATGCCTCCACTTTTTAATGTTCATAGCAACAATGTCTAACATTTAAGTTTTACTGATTTTTAACCTGACGTTCCAAGTTCTGAACAACTCTATGCTTACCATTAGAGTCCCACAACTGTACAGCTCCCCAACTAAAATGCTTCGATTGTGGACCAGACTTCTGCAGCCAGATTTTTTATAAGACTGAGCCGACTGTCTAACCAGCGAGGCCAGCCCCGAGCTCCCGGCCCTTCTTCTCCTCCGGCGGCAGCGGCAGCTTTGGCGAGGCTGAGGACCAGCTCCAGGTGCTCTGAGCTGGCCTCGCCGAAGCTGCCGCTGCAGGAGGAGGGGAAGAAGGCAGGAGCAGTTTGGAGGCGGCAGCCGCGATGCTGGGTTGTGGCTGCCGCCCAGTTCCGGTGCCTTGCGCCAGGGCTCCGAGATGTAAGTCAAAGCCTGCGACTCAAGTCAAACAGGCCCCTTCTTGATGCAAGTCAAATATGATGCAAGTCAAGCAGTATGTAAGTCAAGGTTCCACTGTACTTCCATAATGGCCCTTCTCTCAGCAAAGAAACACTTGCCAGACGAGAGCTGTGGCAGTATTTTAGCTGGTTCGTGACCCACGCAGTGTTGCCTCTTACCGTACTGTCCAGAACTGATAGCTATCTCAATGATGGAGTCGCTGATCTGAGTGGCAGGCTCTCCCTGAGACAAAACATCTTCGGGAGGTCCCGGAAGAGAAATGTCCAGTAGTGCAGATACATTGGGAGGGGAAAGATGGGTCCCAGACGCCTCTGACAAGGGAAGAGGTGGCGTGGAAAGGCCGTTGGGGAGAATGGCTTTGGGTAGTTCGGAGAGAGAAAGGACTGGTGCTCCCTGCAAGCAGAACGACAAGACACTTATTTGCATGTATATCACAAAAGTGTTGCCCTGATATTGCTAATAAAGGCATAGAACTCTGTCAGGGTTAGATCTAGCAAGGTATTAGTTATGCATAGTCCACCTATGTGTGTTGTGTCATTACTGCAGGGCCAGATGCAGGGGAGTGGCATCAGGAGACAGATATCTAGTCTCGTGTGCTCCTGGACGCATCTGGTGGGGCCACTGTGAGATACAGGAAGCCGGACTAGATGTGCCTTTGGCCTGATCCAGAATGGCTCTTCTGATGTTCTTATGTTAAGTTTATCGTTTACAATGAAAATTTTGAGTAAACGCATGCAATTGGAAGGTACATAATACCAACGTTCATCTATAAGGACATAAGAACATCCCTCACCCCTTCTCAAAACTAAATGATCTACTGTTCCCATGAGATATGCATCTCCCAGTCTAACTCTGGCCGGGACTTCCCTTTTGAAATATATAAACCCGCTTCTACAGAGACAGCAAGAAGCCAATTCTCTTGCTGCAAAAGAGGCAGGAGTGGGGCACAGGCAGAGGGACAGATGCTTGGCTGGCATCTCTCCTTCTTGGCTTCCAGGACTATCATAACTGTCTTGAAGCAAAGCCTAGGCCAGTGGTGGCCAAACTCTGGCCCTCCAGATGTTTTGGACCACAACCCCAAAAATTCCCAGCCTGCATTGCCAATGACAAAGGACTGTGGGAGTTGTGGTCCAAAACATCTGGAGGGCCAAAGTTTGACCACCACTGGCCTAGGAGATTTGAATGGCAGTTTTAAAAGAAAACTGCAGCTTGCATCAGAGAAAAATAAAGCTACAGCATTTATGCGTATCAGCAGATTTTGTGACAAGAAGAAGACGGCAAAGAAATGTGGCTGGTACGTGAGCTGACATCCTTACCTGGCAGCCATCCAGGATTACTTCCTGCTCTGGCTGTGGGGGCAGGTCAACAAATGGTACCGGGCAATCACTGCTTGAACCCTGGGGGGAAAAAATGCAACCAGGAAAGACCGAGTCAGATACACAAAGGAGAAAGAATGAACGCTTGGCGAATCCGTACAACATAAAAATGGTCGCCATTAGGGATGACTCTGTTTTCAATGCATTCCTATGGGAAATTTGTATAAAGGAAAATCTGCTTAACATAATTTCATTTGGAATGAACTAATTCCTTTATACAAGGTACCACTGTATATTGAAAACATTAACCAAGAACAAAACTTACTGTTACCGTAGTGATGGGACATCCGTTTTCATGCGCTACGGTTGCGTCTTGTCCTGAGACGACCGCGGTCACAGCATCGGGCGACAGCGGGGAGACCCCCGACAAGCCTTCGCTACCCAGGACAGGCAAAGCACCGCTGGGGATGATACCAGCACTTTTGGCTGCCAAGTCGATAGCACCTTCAAACAGAAAAGTGTAAACTAGTTTCGATTGCACTAGTTTATTGCACCACCAAGAGAAAAATACATCCCCCCCAACTCCCGTATAGCACAACAAACTAATTCATGCCTCAACTAAGAATTCTTCAACTAAAAACCCATTCGCTCTTCACCAGTTCACTCCCTCCCCCACCTTGAAATTAAATTCATCCCAATCCTTCATTGTTTCCGTACAGCAATGTGGAGGATACTTGGTTGTCCTGGTTTTTGCACAGGTTGCCTTGTTCCTACAATCCCTGGCCATTCTAGCAAAGGCATATTAAAACCACGGTCAAAGACACATTCAAGCAACTAGTTTTGTCTCTTATTTATTTATTTATTTATTTATTTATTTATTTATTTATTTATTTATTATTTACCGCTCCCATTTCCCTAAGGAACTCTGGGTGGTTCACACAAAAAGCTTAAAATCAAACGTCAATAAGACAATATAAAAAGGTACTGGGCAAGAGGCGAAAATTAGACAACCGCCAAAAGGAGAGAAAAATAAAACAGGTACGTTAAAGGCATCCCTGAACAGCCAGGTTTTAAGGGCTTTCCTGATGGATGCCAATGAGGGAGCCTGGCGTATCTCACCAGGTAGCTTGTTCCAAAGCGATGGACCAGCCACCGAGAAGGCCTGTTTCCGAGTTATTACCCTGCGGGCCTCCCTGGGGGTGGCTACCAGGAGAGAGAGAGAGCCATTGAGGAGTGGGTGGGTTGGGCCAGCTCTAATCGTGGGGAGATACGTTCTGCCAGATAATCAGGGCCCAGGCCATGGAGGGTTTTGTAAATCAATCTTATTCGGGAGGCAACGGGCAACCAATGCAGGCGGGCCAGACTCTTCCCAACTCAAGGTCTCTCTTTTGATGCATCTGACCCTGATAATGCCTATTTCTTGTTGAAGACCCAAATTTTGACCCAATTTAATTTTGATCCACTGATCAAAGGAGAAAACGTGAGGCTAATGAGAGAAGACATGGGGGGGGGGGAAGAGACTGAATCACAGTTACAGCAACCCCCCCCCCCATTTCGCAGTTCATGTATTGCAGTCCCGCTATATCGCGGAACCAGAGTACATGCTGGGGCTCCAGCTGATTAGTGCTGGGGTATTTCCCCACCCCAGCACCAATCAGTTGGAGCACGTCACCGCCGCTTCCCGCAGCCCGTGCAAAGGCACCACTGCCCTTGCTGCAGGAGCCATTCCTCCCCCAGCCAGCGCCAATCAGCTGCTTGGCGCTGGCTTGGGGCCAGCGCTGCCCCGCAATCTCCATTGAAAGGTATTGGCTCAATGCATTTCAAAGGAGAAAATTTTCCCCATTGGAATGCATTGAGCCAATGCATTCCAATGGGGGGGGTCTTTTCTCCATTGAAATGCATTGAGCCAATGCATTCCAATGGGGGAAAACTTCTCCATTTAAATGCATTGAGCCAATGCATTCCAATGGGGGAAAATTTCTCCACTGAAATGCATTGAGCCAATGCATTCCAATGGGGGAAATTTTCTCCATTGAAATGCATTGAGCCAATGCATTCCAATGGGGGAAAATGTCTCCATTGAAATGCATTGAGCCAATGCATTCCAATGGGGGAAAATGTCTCCATTGAAATGAATTGAGCCAATGCATTCCAATGGGGGAAAATTTCTCCATTGAAATGCATTGAGCCAATGCATTCCAATGGGGGGAACTTTTCTCCATTGAAATGCATTGAGCCAATGCATTCCAATGGGGGAAAATGTCTCCATTGAAATGCATTCAGCCAATGCATTCCAATGGGGGAAAATTTATCCATTGAAATGCATTGAGCCAATGCATTTCAATAGAGACGGCGCGGGACACCGCCCCCCCCCCCCCGAAGAAGATTCCCCCATCCGCATATCGTGGATTTTCAGTCATCGCAGGTCAGGTGGGTCCCTAACCCCTGCAATAGGCAGGGGGCTACTGTACTTCCTTCCTGGCAAGTCACGTCAATACCCTACTAAACCCGTTCTCCCTGGACTTTTAACGGAAACCTACTTGACAGGTGGTTGGTGGCTTGAGCCGGAAGAATCTTGGGCACGATGGGGCGGGAGACAGCCGCTTTCATAAGCGAAGACTGGATGGGTCGAAAAGAACCTCTTCCTAAGAAGGAAGAATTAACGCAGCATCAGGTACTGTTAAAAAGGCTGAAGGTTTTTAAACGTCATCCAAAATTTACACCCTTCTTTTGGGACAACTCTTGTTCTCGCCCTCAGGGCTGTCTGTGGTGTTTGTACGCACCCCTTCCTCAAACCAATCCATGTCCCTTTGCGGATGTCTTTTGTAATCCAAAAGAAATGTGTTCGCCTTCAAGTGCAACCAGGCTTGTGCTTTTGTGTATGTATGCTGAAGGGAAGCAAATCTGAAGCTGTCTGCGCAGCCCCCAGGTGAGTGGGAACAGAAAAATAACCGTCTCCTTCATAACCACTATCACTGGAGAGACACTTTTTTATCTGAGCTAAAACACTAAAAGTGAACATAAGAACATAAGAAGAGCCATGCTGGATCAGGCCAGCGGCCCATCGAGTCCAGCTTCCTGTATCTCACAGTGGCCCCACCAGATGCGTTTGGGAGCGCATGAGACTAGAGATCTGTCTCCTGATCCCACTCCCCTGCATCTGGCCCTTGACGTACCCCGGTTTCAAGCCTGGAGATGACACATCTCCATCATGGTTTGTAACCTGTGATGGACTTTTCCTCCAAGAATCTGTCCAGTCCCCTTTTGAAGGCATCCAGGCCAGATGCCATCACCACCTCCTGTGGCAGGGAGTTCCACAAACAACGCGTCGGGTGAAAAAAATTTTTTCTTTTGTCTCTTCTTACTCTCCCAGCCCTCAGTTTGAGTGTACGTCCCCTAGTTCTGGTATTTTGTGAGAGGGAGAAGAGCGTCCCTCTATCCCCTCTTCCAGTGGCCTCAACTGGAAAGCCATTAACAAGGACAACGGTGAAATATACACAGAGTGAATAATGAAGCGTTCAGAGCGAATTTAACGGTCAGGTAAAGCTAAAGGCAGACTCACCTGTTACAGAAGAGTTGGACAGGATGGAGAAGGAACACACGTGCTGGGATGGATTTCCAGATGGCCTGGGAAGCAATGTTCTCTAAGAGGAAAAGGCCATACAACGTGGGAAAGAAAATCTTAAGAATGAGGGGAAACACATATACCCATACTGTACATTTATGATCAATTAGGATGGCTACAGACACTATTTTATCTACCATATCCATTTGAGCAAAGGTGGGTAAATTATTTTTACCAATTTGCCATCTATTGTGGAATTGTATACCACACAAGCTAAAAAGAGGGCGATGAAAATATATAGAGATTCCACACATCCTGGACACAACCTGTTTCAATTGTTACCCTCACTTTAGGGCACTGCATACTAGGACAACTAGATATAAAGATAGTTTCTTTCCAAGTGCTATCAAACTGTTGAATAATTAATTTTTACTTCTTTTCTTCCTTCTTAAATCATAGGTTATATTGTATTGTTGTACTGTATTTTTATTGTTGAATATATGATTCTTATATTTCGTTTTATATATGGAGAACATTTTTTACCAAAACAAATTCTGAGTGGGTACGATCACACTTGGGCCAATAAAAAGGATTTTGATTCTTATTCTTTTCTTGGGTTGAGAACTATGATGGCAGGAATCTACTGGGGAGTGTGTACGTGGGGGAGCCAGAGCTGAACAGGAAAGGGCAGGGGAGGGGGCTCCCTTCTGCCACCGCCCTCTTTCTTCCTCTTCCCAATGGGTGGCTGAAGGAGATGCCAATCACTATTGTCAAGAGATATGAACTTGGCTCTTCTTATGATGGAAGTGGTGAGGCTCCTGGAGGGTAGCTACCGGGCAGCAGTAGAGGAAGGTGGTTATGGTAGAGGATCTTTCACAGACAGTGGCTTGCTGTTACTGCACAGGAACATTTCTTACTTAGAGAACCCTATGATGAGATACAGTGGTACCTTGTATAAAGGAATTAATTTGTTCTAAATGAAATTATGTTGAGCAAATTTTCCTTTATACAAATTTCCCATAGGAATGCATTGAAAATACAGTACAGTGGACCTTCGTATAACAAACGGTTTGTATAACATAAAATCTGTACAACATAAAACATTCCGGAGATAGGGGAAATTTGCTTAACAGAATTGCCAATGGGGCGAATCCGTGCAACATAAAAATGGTTGCATTTAGGGATTACTCTGTTTTCAATGCATTCCTATGGAAAATTTGTATAAAGGAAAATCTGCTTAACATAATATCATTTGGAACGAATTAATTACTTCATACAAGGTACCACTGTAATCCCTAATCGCGACCATTTTTATGTTGTATGGATTCGCCCCATAGACAATTCTGTTAAGCAAATTTCCCCTATCTCCAGAATTTTTTATGTTGTACAGATTTTATGTTATGCAAACCGTTTGTGATACGAGGGTCCACTGTATTCCAAAACGAAACGAGATGCTGCTGAAAGATGAAACTCCCTGGGGGTCTCCTCAGTGCTAAATGATGCTTCAGCAGCCAGTTGCGCCATCAGCCATGCTTTTCCAATATAATTACACATGACTGCAATTACAATATTGTCATATATCACTAAGGGGTGCAAATGGGCTCAAGCTACAGGAAACCAAATTTAGGCAGAATATCAGGAAAAACTTTGCAACTCGAGCAGTACGACAATGGAACCAATGGCCACAGGAGGGGGTGGGCACACAAGCACTGGAGGCATTCCAGAGAGAGGTGGACCACCATCTTTTAGATTTGCTTTTATTTGGATTCCTGCGTTGGACCTATAGGCCCCTTCCGACTCAATTATTCTACAATTGTATTATTTGCTTCAAATTTTATAGCATGTAGCTTTTTTAAAAAAATGCCTAAGGACCAGGCCTATTTCAGCCTCTTCTTCAGTGTGTCCTGAATTCAGTGTTCTGTAACAATCAGTCAGGTACCTAAACCACTTTATGGACATGGATTCCTAACCAACTGCTTTTGTGGGGTTTTGGAATTTTGTGTGTACAGAATACGGTCTGTGGGACTCCAGAACGAATCATCTGAGTTGCCATTATTTCTCATGGGGAAATTTGCTTTGACGTAGGAGTGCTTTGGCTTACGAGCATGGTTCTGGGACAAATTATGCTTGTAAACCAAGGTACTACTGTATATTGTTATGACTTTTCTCGGCTGTTGTGCGTATTCTGAGACACGCTTTGTTTTAGTCTACCACCCTTAATAAAAATGAATGGCTTTTACAGGGTATTTTTTTTTACTTTAAAACAGGGGTCCTCAAAGTTTTCAAACAGCGGGCCGGTCCACCACCATCCAGACACCACTGGGGGCCGGATCACAGTCCAAAAGCAGCTGCGGAGGCTGGCTTGCTCACAAAACAGGGGGTAGGTGGGGGGGTTGCAATTGGTCCCAGGGGCCAGATTCAGGACCTTGGGGGGCTGCATCCGCGCGCCCCCCGGGGCCTTAGGTTGAGGACCCCTGCTTTAAAAGATCCAGCGAGGAACAGAACCGTGGTCTCAATGGCCACCTTGCCACTCTGACATCTCTGTCCTTGGGAATAGCCAGTTTTGAAAGAAAGCAGAAAGGTCTACACCGAAGCCACCACTGATGAGCCTGTTCAACATGCAAGAGTTACATTCCCATTAGTCAATTCCTCTGACCTGTACTACAAGCGGTTTCCTTCGTAGTTTCCTAGGCTTCGGCAAGAAGAAATCAGATTGCATCTGGAAAGAAAGGGGGGGGGGAGAGAGCTCGTTACACAACCGCCTTCCAGAAGCTCGGTCCTGACAGAGGTATACAGTAACCCCCCACCTATCGTGGGGCTTAGGGACCCACCCGACCTGCGATGACTGAAAATCCGCGATATGCAGGTCAAGTGGAGCAGGGGTGGCACGCCACCGCTGCTTCCCCGGGCTGCTGCAAGACTTTTTAAAAAGCCCTCCAGCAGCCCCCGCCAGGGCGGTGGATGATCTGATCCACCGCCCTTGCTGCAGGCACCATTCCTCCCCCAGCCAGCGCAAATCAGCTGCTCAGCGCTGGCTTGGGGCCAGCGCTCCCCCACAATCTCCATCGAAATGCATTGGCTCAAATGCATTTCAACGGAGGATTTTCCCCCCCATTTGGAATGCATTGGCTCAAGCATTCTAATGGGGGGGGGGGAATTTATCCCATTGAAATGCATTGAGCCAATGCATTTCAATGGAGATGGCCCTGGGACTAGAAGGGATTTTAAAGGGGCGCGCTGCTTCTCCGGAGCCCTCGCAGGGGGAGGGGGAAGCGGCGCCCCCCTTTTAAAATTCCTTCCAGTCACGGAGGCAGACTGGAATGGATTTAAAAAGGGGTGCACCGCTTCTCTGGTGACCTCAAAATGGCGTGGGGTTACTGCAGGCCTGCCCAAAGTCCGGCCCCGGGGGGGGGGGGGCAAATCCGGCCCGCCAGGCCATTCTGAGTGGCCCGCGGCTGGCTGGCCCGCCCCTCCCTCCCCTCCTTCACCCACACATTCCCTTGCGGTGGCCATGGCTCCCTGTGCTTCCTTTGGTCCCCACCTTCCTTCTTTCCTCCGTCCCTTGTACCCCACCTTCCTTCCTTCCTCTCTTGGTTTCCACCTTCCTCCCTCCCTCCCTCCCTTGTTCCCCACCTTCCTTCCTGTGGGTGGGGTTGCAAGGGGTCAGTGGGTGGGGCTTATGGGTCAGTGGGTGGGGCTTGCAGTGGGGTGGCAGGGTCGGGGAGCAACCGGCCCCTGACACATTCTCAGCCACCAAATCTGGCCCTCCTGACAAAAAGTTTGGGCACCCCTGGGTTACTGTATTTCATACATTCTCTGCTTCTCTCTTCCCCTGATGCCACTTGATAGTCCCGCCCTTCCAGTGTCTAATGGAGAACTTTATCTTCCCTCCAAGGAAGGCCCCATGTCTTCATCTGAGAGCAGAGAGGAGTTCTAAGAAATACGGTGACCCCCCCCCTTGCCTATCGCAGGGTTAGGGACTCGACCCGACCCGCGATCATTGGACATCCGCGATATGCAGATGCAGGTTGGGTTGGGCCTGGGGGGCCTAGCTGGGGGCCCTTGTACTTACCCCCAGCCTGGCACCGCCCCGAACGGGCCTGCAAGGGCCTCCCTGCAAACCGGAAGTCACTTCCGGATCAGCAAAAATCATTTCTGAGGCCTCCAACAGGCCTAGAAAGGCCCTTGGAGGCCTTAGAAATGATTTTCTGCAAACCAGAAGTGGCTTCCGGTTCACAGGGAAGCCATTTCCGGCCCGCTAGAAGGTCCGGGAAGGCCCTCGCAGGCCCGTTCGGGGCAGCGCCAGTCCTGGGGTAAGTACGGGTGGCCTGAAACAGGCCTTTCCCCCCTTACCCCCGGGGTCTTTTTTCATATACTGCGGTCTTGCGATATAGTGGGACCACAGTATACAAACCGCGAACAGGCAGGGGACCACTGTAGTGCTCTTCTTGGAGAGCAAAGAGGAACGTAACATTTCGGGTAGGTGTTTCCCACCAGAAGAGAGGAAGCTTGTTCAACATTACACAGTTTCTGCCTTTGGACTGAGTGGAAGGGCTGCAGTACCCTATCCTCCACGGATGGCAAACAGTGAAGAAATAAAATAAAAAGAGCAATAACATCACTTCATGAGTTCTGTTTCCTACTGGTCTAGTAAATCGCCCAGAGAGTGCTTGAAGCGCTATGGGCCAGTATTCAAGCTGAACACTTTTCTTTCTTTCCTTCCTTCCTTCCATCCATCACCAGCTCCTTCCTCCTTTCATCCTTGCTTGCTTCCCTGCTTCCTTCCTTCCATCAACAGCTCCTTCCTTCCTTCCTTCCATCCATCACCAACTCCTTCCTTCATTCCCCTTATCACCAGCTCCTTCCTTCCTTCCTTCCTTCCATCCATCCATCCATCACCAACTCCTTCCTCCTTCTTCCCTCCTTGCTTGCTTGCTTCCCTGCTTCCTTCCATCACCAACTCCTTCCTTCATTCCCTTATCACCAGCTCCTTCCTTCCTTCCTTCCTTCCATCCATCCATCCATCCATCCATCACCAACTCCTTCCTCCTTCTTCCCTCCTTGCTTGCTTGCTTCCCTGCTTCCTTCCTTCCATCACCAGCTCCTTCCTTCATTCCCCTTATCACCAGCTCCTTCCTTCCTTCCTTCCTTCCTTCCTTCCATCCATCCATCCATCCATCACCAACTCCTTCCTCCTTCTTCCCTTCCTGCTTGCTTGCTTCCCTGCTTCCTTCCTTCCATCACTAGCTCCTTCCTTCATTCCCCTTATCACCAGCTCCTTCCTTCCTTCCTTCCATCCATCCATCACCAACTCCTTCTTCTTCCCTCCTTGCTTGCTTGCTTCCCTGCTTCCTTCCTTCCATCACCAGCTCCTTCCTTCATTCCCCTTATCACCAGCTCCTTCCTTCCTTCCTTCCACATTTACCCTGCCTTCCTCCTTAAAAAGGACCCAGGGGGGCTTACATTATTAAACAACAGTATTTAATTAAAATAAATACAAAGTAAACAAGATCAAGCAAATACCACACTACAAAAAGGCAATTAAAAAACAAAACACAAAAAGCACAGTCAAAGCAGTAAGATACAATTCATTTAAAAAAACCCACTTAGGCAGTGAGTCCCTGAGGAAAAACTTTCCTAGAAAAGAAAGATTTTCACCTGTTTGTGGAAGGACGGCATTTCATTAATCGAAGAATGAAAAAGATTTTTGCTAGTGCCAAGAATCTTCACAAAAGCATTCATTCCTAACGAACGATGACCTACTGCAAGACATTTTCTCTTGGCAATCTACTAATCCACATATATGGAGAACCAAATATGCAAAAAACAACAACAACCCCACATTTAAAAAAAACCACAAAGAGCAAACAATGCATATAATGAGGGGAATATCCAAAGACTTCCACCGGTGATGTGCTGAAGAATGCATACATTGGGAAAAATGCATAAACATTTGCAAAAAGGGGGGGAAAGAATGTCTTACAATCTGATGTGAACAAGCAATGAAGCTGGAGCATGGATTGGATTGGATTGGATTGGGAGGAATGTGAACAAGGGTCAACTCTTCCTTTCACACACCCAGATTAAATTCAAATCTTTGCAAAGCATTTTTAAAGGTTTAGCTCCCTGTTACTTTCCAGATCAAAACAGCATAGCAAGATGGAGCACTTCACGAGACCTGTTTAAGGTGGCTTTGGGGCAGACGGGTGGATGTTTTATCAGCATCTGGATTCCCCCCCTCCCCCGCAAGCTTAAAGGAGGTGATTTTTTCACCAGGATCAACTTACACTGATTGTGTCCAACCGCTGCCGGAAAGATAGCTCTGTTTCTTTACTTTGTAAGAAAAGCTTCCCGTGCCTGCTGTTCGGCGGGAGAGTGGTGGGGACAGCAAACAGGCCGCCATCTGCATCCACGCTTCCAGAACCTGAAGGGCCAGGCACCAAGAGGGGTCGGGAGGAGTTTCTCAAACCTGGAAGGGACCAATCAGAAAACAAAACCAAACAAAACGTGAGCATTTGTCTTGGGAGGACTCTAGAGACAACAACCACTTTGGAAAACACTGGAGGCAAAGGATTGCTTCTACAAATCAGTGTCTTAGAACCAGGGTAATTCAAGGGCCAGATGCAGGGGAGTGGTTGCGGGAGACAGATATCTAGTCTCGTGCGCTCCCAGAGGCATCTGGTGGAGCCACTGAGAGATACAGGAAGCTGGACTAGATGGGCCTTTGGCCTGATCCAGCAGGGCTCTTCTTATGCTCTTATGTTCTTAGGTCTTTGTCCAGGAAGGTAGGATGTTATGTTAATGCAGAATCAAAAGGTCTGTGATTCCCTCTGGGGGGAAAATGTTGAGAGAAAACATGAGACCCAGGTCCTGAAATTATTATATGACCTACTGATGGAGTCTGATTCAGACAGTTGGGATGAGGCCTAGGGGTCATTTCCATTTCACGAGAGGGAAAACCCTCCTGATGGAATTGCCTAAAATCCACATGTTTGCAGACCTTGTAATCCCCCCAAATCAGCTTGGTTAAATTTCGTTCACCTATTATTTACAATTTAGCTAAAGCATTAGTTACTTTTCATTTACTCAGCTTGTTTACTCACTCTGACTCTGTTCTGCTCATCTTTCATTTATTTACTCTTGGTTACTGGGATAACTCCGCTTCCAATCCTGTTTGCTTTTCATTTCCCTTTACCTATTCTTGTCTACCCCTCATCTACTCTTGTCTACTTCTCATTAACTCACCTCCCGTCTGTAAACAGAAAGGACATGTGTTATTGTAATCAATAATTGTGCAAAGCATGCTCTGTTCACGAGGCGACTCCCTATAGAGCATCCAACCAGCATATGCAACCTCTACCTCTGTAACCAATCACTGATGTTGTGCATACTCTGGGATGTAAATGATATGTAATAAAATGTGCCTATGGCAAGGGGCGTGATCGCTCCGCTGGTCGGACAACTGGACTCAAGTCTTTCTTCATCAGGATCCTCCCACAAGGTCCTGAAATTATTATATGACCCACACAGGCTGTAACTCTAGTGTGTGTTCGGACAACAATTCATCAGGCTTTTTCAGCTTCATCTACTCCAAGCTGTCTCCCATATCAACATTTTTATTACCATGCACGCTACTGTATAAAGTTTTGAGGACATAAGCATCCAATTCATCAGAAAAAACACCTTGAAGAGCATTGGGCCCAGACGTGAGCCTCCTGGTATACCATTTGTTACCACCTCCCGGTTTGAGAAGGCGCCACTGATCACCAGTCTCTGAGTAGAAGTTTGGAACCAACTGTGTGTTCATCTGGCAGTTGCTCTATCCAGCTTGCCAGTTAAGCTTGCAAATCACAGTATAACAGGGCACTCAGCAGTAGCAAACTTTCAGCACACCAGATGTTTTGCATCACAACTCTCACAGTCCTTTGTCACTGGCAATACAGGCTTGGAATTCTGAGAGTTGTGGTCCAAAACATCTGGAGTGCCGAAGGTTTTCCACCACTATTGCAAGCTTTGCTGAAGCCAAGACATATTACGTCTATGTTACAGCATTCCCACTGTCCACGAGGGAGGATACCCAGAAACGAGACGAGACCCGTCTGGCAGGATTTGTTCTTGACAACTCCATGTTGGCTTCTACATAAGACCATAAGAAGAGCCCTGCTGGATCAGGTCAAAGGCCCATCTAGTCCAGCTTCCTGTATCTCACAGTGGCCCCACCAGATGCCTCTGGGAGCGCACGAGACTAGATATTTGTCTCCTGATACCACTCCCCTGCATCTGGCCCTTGAAGGACCCTGGTTTTAAGCCTGGAGATGACACATCTCCATCATGGTTTGTAAGCTGTGATGGACTTTTCCTCCAGGAATCTGTCCAATCCCCTTTGGAAGGCATCCAGCCCAGATGCCATCACCACCTCCTGTGGCAGGGAGTTCCACAGACTAACAACGCGCTGGGTGGAAAAATATATTTCTTTTGTGAAAAGATATTTTCTTTTGTGAAAAGGGTTGTTACTGCCCTGTTTTCAAGGTGCATTCAGCGTCACTGCTCATCTCAATGACGGACTCACCTGAGGAGGTGGAAGTGGTGTTGGGAGAGAAGTTCTTCTTGTGGAGCGCAGGCTGGTTGTGTGCACAGCCTGGACTCCTGGTGCTGATGGCGATCACTTTCCCCGGAGGTGTCAGAGCGTGCTCCTCTTGAGCGGGCTTGATGGGGGAGGTTGCAACCGAGTTCATCTCAGGGGTCTGAAGAGGAAACGGTTAAATCGTAAGTTTTGCTTTTAAAACAACAACAACCCACAACTGATGGGGGAAAGGGTATCTATGCAAGCTATGCACCATCACTTTCTTTCTCTTTGTACAGACGCTAACGCGGGGGTTAGGGACCCGACCCAACCTGCGAGAATTGAAAATCCGCGATACGCGGATGCAGGTCAGGTCGGCCCTGGGGCGCCTAGCTCGGGGCTCTTGTACTTACCAGAGGCCTCGGAAATGATTTTTGGCGATCCGGAAGTCACTTCTGGTTTACCGGAAGTCACTTCTGGTTTGCAGCGAGGGCTTTTTGGGGCCTCCAGAAGGCCTGGGAAGGCCCTCGCAGGCCCATTCGGGACAGCGCTAGGTTGGGGGTAAGTATGGGAGGCCTGAAGCAGGCCTTCTCCCCCTTAACCCAGGGGGACTTTTTTCATATACTCTGGTCTTGCGATATAGCGGGACCGCAGTATATGAACTGCGACAGGGCGGGGGACCACTGTACTCCAAAAGGAAACTGCAACATACACAGGTGCAGCAACGTACAGCCACCAGGAGAGTGTAGTGGTTACAAGTTTGGAGTGGAACTTCAAAGATCCAGGTTGTACTCGCCCACTCAACCAAGAAACCCAACAAGTCACCTCGCGTGTAGTTCCGCACACCTCTGGATATTGCCCACTCTGGCCTATCACGTTCATTAGCCGGTAGTGGCAACATTTTCTCCTTCCATTCATTTTCAGCATATTAATCAAGAATATTAATATTTGCCCTGCGTGTTTTTCTTATAGTTCTGTGCCTGTAATCTATATTCAAGTGTAATTCTCAGTTGAAAGATAAACATACATATTAATGCATGAGAGAAATTATTCTGCAGATCCCAAACAGAGAGGGAGTGTATTACCATTTTGCAAATTTCTTCCATTCCCCAATCCAGAAACACACCTTGACAATATGCCCTAAGGGCAAGCGATGTGGGTGTGGTGAAATATGGCAAGGTTTGGACTCACAGGAACTCAAAGTCTTTGTGGGGATGGGGGGAAAGATTAGGATGATGCACCCCAAACTAGAATGCTGTCTCATGTATAGATAGATAGCAGGGAATTGATGATAGATAGATAGATAGATAGATAGATAGATAGATAGATAGATAGATAGATAGATAGATAGATAGATAGATAGATAGATAGGAGGGAATTGATGATAGATAGATAGATAGATAGATAGATAGATAGATAGATAGATAGATAGATAGATAGATAGATAGATAGAACTTTTATTGTCATTGTCCCTACAGAACGAGTGAATCTTATTGGAGGGTGTCGTTCCCAACAAGATCCAGCTGCCCGCCCAGACGGCTGTGTGACGTGAACTGACGGGGCCTGATCCTGTGCGTCACCTCAGGCCGCGAAATGTCTTGGGCTGGCCCCAGCCTGCAGGCCTGCGCCCAAGTGATACTTACTGGTTTGGGGTTCACTTCGGTCGAGATGAGCTTTAAGAGGCAGCTGAGGAGATTCTGCTTGTGACCCGGGGCTGGAGGAGGAACCAGTCTCGGCTCGGGCACCTGTTCCCGGGACTCTGGGGTTTCCGGCCCTAAGACGGCCAGCCAGTCGTACTCAAGCTGCAGCTTGTTTGGCTTGCCCATCATGAGGTAGACTTCGGCCAAGGTCAGGTTCTCGGAGGTCCGCAGGCTCCACCCCTCTTCTCTGACCTGTTGTGCAAGGCGGCTGGGGTCATCCTTGAGAGGTTTCGCGACCAGTGGTCCCTGAGGTGGCAGAGGCGGCGGTGGCGGCGGCGGCAGCGAGGCGGTGCCGAGCTTCTCCGGAAGGTCCCCCGCGCCGGCGCCAGGGAGCTCCTTAGCGCCCGTCTCGGATTGCGGCCCAGAGCGGTGGAGGGCCCGCGCGTCGGAGCCACATGGGACGCCGCTGGCCGACGTCCCCGGGCATCGTGTCGGCGGGCCGGAATTTGGGCTGCCCGCCTCTGGGGCGCCAGGAGGGGAGCCCCCTGGAAAGGCAGAACCTGCCCGGTTCGTTCTGTGTGCGCAAAGACACTTTTCGGGGACAATGAGGTCCTGGCAAGACTTCATGTACCGGGGAAAGGGGTCGAGCAGAGAGAGTTCCTCCAAGTCGGGTGGGATGCTGCCACAATCACAGTTTTCACCGCCAGAGGGTGATCGGGTGGCCAACCCAACAGCCTCCCTACCCTCAGTCAAACGGTCCGAGGCGACTGGTCTGTCGAGCACCCTCTCTGGATCCTGAAGGCCTAAGGACAATTTATCCAGATGGTTTGCCCCGCTGGGGCTTGGGGAGGCAAGTTCCGGAAGCTCGGCCTCCGGGGAGCCGTCTTCGGCACTGGCCGTGGCATCCAACGTGGACTGGTGGTTCCGACTTCCTTCCGTCGAGACTTCTGTCCTAGTCCCACCCTTCACTTCTATCCCTCCCCGGGGGTATTTCACCTGCCCTCTGGCTGTCCCCTGGCCACTTTGTATGCCTAGAATCTGGGCGGGGGGCAGCAAATGAGAGTCCTTTGCGTTCTGCTTGCAGCGGCCAGTTTCTTGCCAATGCACCGTGCAGAAGGCTTTGGAGTGCACCACCCGGGCCACCCCGGGGAGAGGCGTAAGGGTACAGTTTTCGCCAGGAAACAGATGAAACGTCGCTTTCTCCTCCGGATAGCTTTCCCTTGTTTCAGAATTCCTGGAGTCTTGGACCTGCCTTTCTGCAAGGGTTTTGCGCTAGAGACAGAATGTTAAGGGACAGAATATCAAGATGAGAGTAGGAGTGGACGCCTCTTCCAACCCTTCTTCTGAAGCAATGGAAGGAAATCGTTGAAAATGAACATGCAGCTATTTAACAGTACCATGGGCAAACGTCAAAGAACCAGCTTTTGAATTGGTTCTTTGAATTGAATTTTTGAGGTCCACCCTCTGCTGACTCGTTTCAGAACCAAACGATTAGCTCTAAAAATAATGGTGGGAAGGAGGGGACAATGAACCCTGGTGATTTCAAAAACTTTGTCCATGGTGGCCCACATCCAGAAAGAGAGACATTTCAGACACAATTTAATTCATGAATCACGAATCTTCCTTCGTTGGCTTTCCTTGTGACCTTCTTCTGTATTTTATTTATTTTTATTTATTTTATTTTGAATATTTTTACCCCACCTTTTTCCTTGGAAAAGGACCCAAGGCGGCTTACAATAATGAGGGACAATATACAGTCCAGAACATTTAAGACATCTTAAAGTTAAGAACAGGGAATTTGAAGAGGCCGCTTAGAATATTTTTAAAAAGGTAACATTAGAGCTACAAAGAGCACACAAAAAGAAAAGAAAAAGCCATTATGAGGGGTGGAAAATACCATGGAAAACACTGGCGTTCTTATGAAACCAGTCAATGCAATCATGTATGGTAGTCCATATAAAGTTACATAGTAGGAAGTCCCTCGTTCAGGGGAAGCTTGTGTGAAGAGGAAGGTTTTTGCCTGCTTCCGGAAAGACAGCAGAGAGGGGGCAGTCCTGGCCTCCAGCAAGAGGGAGTTCCAGAGTCTGGGAGCAGCAACAGAGATTTGATTTTAACCTGATCGCTCTCTGCTCTGGAATGTTTAACATGGGGCAATTTTTATAAGCAAACGTGTAGCCCCCAGAACAGCTGCCTAAATGCCCCAAGTCCATCTGATCTCGCCTGATTTCAGAAGCTAAGCAGGGTTGGTCCTGGTTCGTACTTGGATGGGAGACCACCGGGGAATACCAGGTACTGTAGGCGCCTGGAGTAGGAACTGACAAGCCACTCCAGTATTCCTGCCAAGAAAACTCCATGGACATGGAGTCACAAAGATTCGGTCACAACTATAATGACACAACACACACACACACACACACATACACACAGCCCCCAGAACGCAGAATCAGAGAAAAGGAGACAAAACGCCTCAACAGGAACAAAGGATACGATGCGCACTTCGTGCAGTGCCCATTTCTGTTTCAGGAACTCGATGAGGCTGGACACTTTGCGATGCAGCTCCACAATCATTCTGGAAAGCCAAGCAAGAAGAAAGAATAGGTTGCAGGAGGCAGCCAATGATGTCCCGCTGGAGGTGTTGCAAGAGGACACTGTGTATGCCAACTGAAACATACTGTATGCCTCTCTGTTTCTCTCTCTCTTTCACACACACAGAATCATAAAAGACTTATACTCCCTAATTTTAATTCACTGAAGATAAAAAATACAGTGTTGTTAGTCTGTGGAACTCCCTGCCACAGGATGTGGTGATGGCATCTAGCCTTGGATGCCTTCAAAAGGGGATTGGACAGATTCCTGGAGGAGAAGTCCATCACAGGTGACAAACCATGATGGGGATGGGTAATCTCCAGGTTTAAAATGGAAACACAATCATAAAAATTAAAAACAAACTGATGCGTAGAACAAGTTAAATTCGTTTAAAGGTGTACCACGGTATTTAGTATCCTTTCACTTCCACGTACGCCAAGATGCATTTTTGTTTATTGGATACTTAAAATGTTACTGATTAATATTAATATTATTAATTGCTCTTTTATCCCTGCCTCCACCTAAATTTGGCAAATTTTTCTAGATTTCCATTTCTCTCTCCACTTGTGTGCTTTAGGCTTTTATGAGTCAGCATAATAATAATAATAATAATAATAATAATAATAATAATAATAATAATAATAATAATAATAATAATAATAATAATAATAATGACGATGAATTTAAAACCCTCTTACTATCTCCTACTTATTCATTTGTTGTTATTCTGCTTACTCTTTTTAAATTCAGTGTTCACTCCAGATTCTTAACCACCTACCCAAAATATGCCAAGAGCTTTGCTTTGGAATACCTGAGACGTGGATTCTGGGCCAGGCTCTGCACACGAGCCCACGCGTGGTTATTCCGTGGCTGCAGCTCAACGGGCACCTTCAACGGAAGACGAACGGGCTTCTGATCCTCCTCGTCGCTAATGCCTGAGGGAGATAAAAGCAGCGGAAACATCCGGACCGGCTCCCAATCTGTTTGGCCACTGTGAGGCGTGCTGAGGTCACAGAATCCTAGAGTTGGAAGAGACCCCAAGGGCCATCCAGTCCAACCCCCTGCCATGCAGGAACCCCCATCGCAGGACTCCTGACAGGTGGCCATCCAGCCTCTGCTTAAAAACCTCCAAAGAAGGAGACCCCACTGCCGAACAGCTCTGTCATGAAGTTCTTCCTAATGCTTAAACTGAATCTCTTTTGAGACCACTGCCCAGCGTCCTAGTCTCTGAAGCCATGGAAAACAAACCAGTCCCTTCTTCAATGTGACATCCTTTCAAATATTTAAATATAGCTATCATATTCATATCCCCTCTCAGACTTCTTTTTGTAAGGCTAAACATTCCCAGCTCCCTAAGCCGCTCCTCGTAAGACATTTCCTCCAGACCCTCTACAGTGGGTGCTACAGTGGGATTTTGCTGACTGAAGAAAGTTTCTAACTTTTTAAAAATGTCTAACCCTCTGCCATGCAGGAACCCGCATCACAGGATGCCCGACAGATGGCCATCCAGCCTCTGCTTAAAACCTCCAAAGAAGGAGACTCCACCACTCTCCTTTGGGGCAGCATCTTCCACTGCCGAACAGCTCTAACTGCCAAGAAGTTCTTCCTAATGTTGCTGAAACACTTTTCCACGAGAAGCAAAACGAAGGAGACTGTCAGTGCTTTGTGAGCCAAGGGAGAAGTCTCAACGGAAGGCGTAAGCATGTGTGCAGATCCATTCATGCCACTGTCACAACCAACTCCTCTAGAAATGTGACTCCCACCTGGAGGCACAACAGTCAGCCCCTTCCCAACAATCTTATTCAACCCCTCACCCACCCCACCCCGGCCGCCTTTCGTTCCAAGAGTCTCCTACATACCCTCTGGGTCACAGAGTTTCTTCAGAGCTCGGCACATGGGGGCTTTGATGCGAAGGTTCCTCCCTTTGTAGCGGACGGTGGTAGCTCTAGAAAACGCGTAAAAAAGGAGAGAATTAAGGAGACCTGCAGCACAGCAACTCTTGAAGATATTTAAAGACGCTTGCGTCATCAGCACTTCGGTTGCAGTTATTGCTGGTCTGGACACCACAGGATGCCTCTAGGTTTCCAAACCACAGAAGAACATAAGAAGAGCCCTGCTGGATCAGGCCAAAGGCCCATCGAGTCCAGCTTCCTGGATCTCACAGTGGCCCCACCAGATGCATCTGGGAGCCCACGAGACTCGATCTCTGTCTCCTGATACCACTCCCTTGCATCTGGCCCTTGAAGCACCCCGGTTTTAAGCCTGGAGATGACACATCTCCATCATGGTTTGTAACCTGGGATGGACGTCTCCTCCAGGAATCTGTCCAATCCCCTTTTGAAGGCATCCAAGGCTAGAGGCCATCACCACATCTTGTGGCAGGGAGTTCCACAGATTAACAACAAGCTGGGTGAAAACATATTTTCTTTTGTCTATGCTCACTCTCCCAGCCCTCAATTTGAGTGTATGTCCCCTAATGCTCCTCAGAACGCTGCACATCAAGGGACACTTTCTCTCCCCCCATCTTCAGCACTGCGGTGTCAAAAACCTTCTCTATAAGCTCCCCCCCCCAGCCCTTCTGACCAGCTTTAGGGTACGAAAAGCAACTGAGAGAGAAGAGGGGCACACAGGTGAAAACAATGGGATCCAGCAGAAGTACACCTCTGGAGATATTGAAAAATATTTTGGCATGTTTAACTTGCGCACTGCTAAGAGTTCTCTCGGTGGGGTACAATTTGTTAAAAGCATAAAGTGCTTTCAAATGCAACATCATCATCAGTGACTAATAATTTATTTATTTTTAAAAGGCCACGAACATAATCAAACTAAAATCAATAAAAGAAGAAAAATGCATATATGCAGAAACACTAAAAAAAGTTCTTAAAATTGCTAGGAGAACCAAAAGGTCTTCTCATGGACTTACAAGAGGATACTATGAACACCAAGTGAAGGAGGATCTTCCATACACTGGATGCCAAAATACTTAAGCCCTTCATGAGCAGGTGTAAACCAAACACCCACAGAGTCTGTAGCTAAATTCTTGTTTTCTGCTGTATGAGCTCATTAAAAGGCCATATTAATCTGACTACTTTGTCTAAGCAGGAACATGTTTTAATATATTTTTAAAGTAATGATTGTTTTTGCCTCATTCTTCTTGTTACATTGTTTTAATTCAGGTCTGTGACCGTACAAAGAAAGAATACTCAACCGTTTAGTCTACCTCTGAATCAGTAGGAAGCCTTGCTATGCTGTGCAACAATCATATGAGTTTGTGAAGATTCTCAGTCATCCAGGCGAGTTTATCTAAAAGTTGAGTCATGGCAACCGGACTTCTTTTCTTGTGAGATCGAAACATTTTGCTGCTCATTTAAGCAGCTTCGTCAGTCTCTACATAGGAAGCTGCTTGGATGAGTAGCGAAATGCTTCGATCTCTCAAGAAAAGAAGTTTCAGAGAGGGTAGCCATGTTAGTCTTTTCAAGAATTTAAGGGAAAAAGAAAAGAAAAAGAAAATGAAAACAAAACAAAACACACAAACATGTGGCACCTTAAAGACTAACTTTGTATTTTAATGTAACGTTTCTGGACTGCAGCCAATGAATATCTGTTTTGAAATGTATATCCCACCTCATGTTATATTGCACACCTCATTCTGCTGCTATATGTCTGAAGAAGTGGACGTGTCCACGAAACGTTACATTAAAAATATGAAAGTTAGTCTTTAAGGTGCCACATGTTTTGTGTCTTTTGTTTTGTTTTTCTTTTGTTTTTGCCTTAAATTCAAGAAAAGAAGTCCAGTTGCCACGATTCAACTTCCAAATGATCATATAACTTCAGTGTGGAATTAGAAATAAACGTTGCCGCTCCATACCGACAGCAATTTGTCACGGAGTATACTGGCCCATCAAAACCAGGGATGCGTAACCACTGGCACCAGGGCCACATTTCGAGCAGTCTGAATATGCCTAGGTCTCAGAATGACAGACCGAGGAAGAGGGAGAACGCGAAGGACGTCAGAAAAGACAGGCAATGGGCAATGAGTACATTAAAATTTCTTACCCAACTTGGATGAGCTCGTTGAGTTTAGCTGCATTTTTGTCATCCATACCTTTCAATAAAACAGTAAAACAAATCATGGTCTTCAAGAACGAAAAATGGCAGGAAAACAAATGACGTCCACGTTTCACTTTTGTAATTTCAGTGGTTGTTCTTACAAACAAATCCTTTTAGAACAAAAAGTGTTCTGCTTCTATACCGCCCCATCCCACTTCAAGTAGTCTCCGGGCGGTTTACAGTTTTTAATTACAGTGTGCAGGCTACACATTGCCCCTCCCCCCAGCAAACTGGGTACTCATTTTACCGACCTCGGAAGGATGGAAGGCTGAGTGAACCTTGAGCCTGCTACCTGGGATTGAACCCCAGGTTGTGAGCACAGTTTCACCTGCAGGACAGGCATTCAATCCCTGTGCCATGGGCCTTTTCCAAGTGAGCTTTCTGAGGTGCAATCAAAAACTACAAACATTTAAATCCCAGGCTTGCATAACATTTCTATCCCAGACAGAGTTCCTCAAAACATCTATCGATGCTGTAATTTGATTAAGGAAACACATCCCTCGTACTTTCCTGAAAGAGAAATATATCTTCAGAGAGAAGGGATTTTCAGGGATGATTAATGAGGATTATGGGGGAAACAATCAGCTGGAAGGGTGACAAAAGATAAGCGAAACGAGTTAGGAATGGGAATAAAGGGGACTGAGAGAAAAGTATGGGGTATGAGATTAAAGAAGCGGGGACTTGTATCATCAATATCCAAAGCTGTCTGGCCTGAATGTTTAAGAATAAATGCCCCGTTACATTAAGTCACATTTAAGTGTGTACATCAGGGGTATCCAAACTTTTTGCAAGGAGGGACAGACTTGGTGAGGTGAAAATGTGTGTGTGTGTGTGGGTGGGGCATTCAGCTACATTTGGCCCCCGGGCCAGACTTTGGACAAGTCTCTATAACAGGTATGTCCAAACTTCGTCCCAACAGCACCTGGTACTCCCTGCTCATTGCCCATCCAGGTACCAGCCAGGCCCGACCCTGCTTAGCTTCCGAGATCAGGCGAGATCGGATGTGCTCAGGGCATCTAGGCAACTGTGTCTGTAGGGTACTGTACATCAATCAAAGGTACTTGTTCATTAAAAAAAAATCATGCCCAGGATATGAATGGTTTTCAGTGAGTCATCCTAATATAGTGCCTGAAATCTTATAAGAGTTGGTCCCTTGAATCAGTGGGAATTTGCTGGGGCCACTCCTTCATAAGATCAACTGGTTCCAATGGGCCCCCTCTAGCACAGGAAGTCAGAACTAAAATAGGTCCATTGGAATGAATGGAACTAATGGATGAGCTGACTCACTCTACAGTATTCCCACCGACTGAGTGGGCTTACTCTACTGCGGCTTATCGTGCTAAGCAACAGGATTTCTGACGGTCTCTGCAACTCCGAAGGGTTCCTAAATATAGAAATCACGCAAGCAATTCAAAGTCTTGCTTCCAGGGTTACCTGAAGATCATTTTTAGAAAAATCTCACTATAAATGATGTACAGTGATGGTACTGAAACATTTTGCCCATGTCTTGCTCTATCGTGTCTTTCGCAGGTATGTGCACAAAGGGAATTTACATTTTATAGGTTAATATTCCAGGGTATTCATCTGACTCTTGCATATCACTTCTTTCTTCAGATTGCAAACAAATCTGCAAAACTTTGGGCAGCTGCAATTAAAATAAGCTCCAATCAGGTTTCTAATTCCTAATCTTTCCATTGCAGCGCAGAAAAACTACAGGACTTGCTCATTTAATGACACTGCAACATTATATGTATACTCACAGCCCCCAATCTTCTTCCTTAGTTCTCCATAACAAATTAAGCCATACAGCTCCAGGGAGGATTTTTTGAGCCCTTGAGAAAACACTGTGAAGAAAGGAAAGGAAACTACAGGGATTATCAGGCAAACTGTGCTGTTCACATACAGAACAATTAAGTTTAATTCAGACAAGGACCAGGAGGTCATTTAATATTCGTGGAGACCTAGAGTCAAATATTTACATTTATGTCTAAATGTTAATAGTTCTCGTCGTGTGCGCTGCAGTTTGAAGACTGAATGAACACAACCTGCCTGTTTTTTTCAGATCTGGGGGCAAACTTACAATACAGTGGACCCTCGTATAACAAATGGTTTGTATAACATAAAATCTGTACAACATAAAAAATTCCAGAGATAGGGGAAATGTGCTTAACAGAATCATCTATGGGGAGAATCCGTACAACATAAAAATGGTCGCGAATGGGGATCACTCTGTTTTAATGCATTCCTATGGAAAAATTTTACAAAGGAAAATTTGCTTCACAGAATTTCATTTGGAACGAATTAATTCCTTTATACAAGGTACCACTTGTATGATCATTATCAGTACTCTAACAAATTCAGTGCTGTCATAATGCTACTGCATCTTAACATTGGCCTTCAAACTGGAATTCTGGGATAAGTGTGACCAATGCTTCCAAATATTCATTTATGCAACCTGTTGGCAAATGCTCTTTCCAGCAACTCCTCTTGCCTCAGTTGTACCTTCTTGAAGCTCATGGTTTGTGTTCAGGGATGGACTCGGTACCTAAAGACAACCACCCTTGTGGGAAATGGCTGAAGGAGTATCTGGTGGGAGAACCTTTCTTCACCCTCCCTGAATTATGTAGGAACCTTGCAAGAGGTCTTTGTGGATGGGCCGGAAGTGAAGGGAGGAGAGAAAGGGTCACCGATTTCTGCCTTCCTTCTTGCTTGCTTTTATCTTTGGTGTGATTGCCGTTATTGTGGTTTTGATGCTTTTAGTGGCGTGGTCTGCTCAGATCTACCTTCCCATGGGAAGGTAGCATGTAAAAACTGGCATGCGTCAAGGAGTTCTCCGCGATGACGTTTGGAGCTTGCCTGAAGCTCCAGGAGACACTCAACCAACCCCCGACTAGCCAGCCAACTTACCCTTGATCACAGAAACTGGACGGTATAGACCAGTGGTTCTCAACCGGGGGGGGTCCCCAGATGTTCCCGGACTGCAATTCCCAGAAACCCCTTCCAGCACAGCAAGTGGTGAAGGCTTCTGGGAGTTGCAGTCCAGGAACATCTGGGGACCCACAGGTTGAGAACCACTGGTATAGACAATGAGAGATGTGTAACTACGAAGATTATGACTTTCTTCTCTACAGAATTAACTGCCCACTTTTGAATAATGAAATACTGCTTCTTGTCATGATGATTCTAAATTGCAATGTGGTGATGCTAACTACAACCCTGCAAAAATATGTTTTGTTGTGTTCAACAAAATTTCCGGCTCCTAGGTGCTTTCAGGAATAATAATCATTATTATTATTCATACACAGCCAAATAAAATACCCATACAGATTCTTCTTACTTGTTTTTTAATTTCAAATTATTTCTGCAAGCGGCCATTTATGAGCTCCGTATGGCCCGAAAAGATACATCTGGCCTCTAAGCTTGCCCATTTCTGTCATAACCTATTGTTTTTGTATGTACTAGGTGACAATTTGTCTAGCGGCACAGTTGTTTACCGTTCTTAACGATCTGAATACAGTAGGACCCCAGTATCCACTGGGGATTGGTTCCAAGCCTTCCCGTGGATAATGAAAACCGTGGATAATGCCAAATTGTCCCCAAAACTGCCGTTTTGTGATAGTAACTTGCTTTAGAGCTGCTGTTTTGCAACAGTAGCTTGCTTTACAGCTGCTCAATTATTTATTTATTTTTTCCTCTGCCAGCCGTGGATAACTGAATCAGTGGATACGAGGGTCCTACTGTACTAGACTCAAAACGTTAGAATTGAAAATGTTATCCTTTTCAGTTCGACAAGCTGTCCATCAATGGGGTGAGGAAGTCACATCTAGCAGCACCGTTCAAAGAAAAAAAAAACCATGACAGGATGCTCACCATTATCGAAGTCAATGTACTTGGAAATTTTGTGCCAGGTGCGATAGTAGAAGTGTCGGACTTGCTCCTTGTTCTTCACCATGCTCGCTGGCTTGCTTTTCTTCTTGTACTTCAGGGCAATGTTGTTTTGGATGGCTTCAAAATCCTTTCCGTGCTACAAAACAGAAGCGTTCCAAACAATCTGAGAACACAGGGCACGCTGGAGGTAGAAGTAACGAAGAACAAGGATGCCTGTTTTAGATCTCAGTTGGCTTTTCATGCACTTGGGCACGACCGGCTTGCAGACTAAAAAAATCAGAGTGCTAGATAAATCTGGCTGGGTGGTTCTGTGGTTTAGGTCTCTAGCAGTAATGCTAGAGGCTAGGACAGTGATTCTCAACCTGTGGGTCCCCAGCTGTTCCTGGACTGCAACTCCCAGAAGTCTTCATCGCCAGCTGAGCTGGCCCAGGATTTCTGGGAGTTGCAGTCCAGGAACATCTGGGGACCCACAGGTTGAGATCCACTGATCTAAACACGATGCTTCTGTTGATGCAAGCAAGAATCGCATTGGCTTTCCTGGCTGCCGCATCACACTGCTGACTCATGTTCAATTGGTGGTCCACCAAGATTCCCAGATCCCTTTCACATGTACTATTTAACAGCCAGGTATCTCCCATCCTATATCTGTGCAATTCATTGTTTTTACCTAGATGCAGCACCCTACATTTCCCTCTGTTGAAACCCATTCCATTAGCTGTGGCCCAGCACTCTAATCTGTCAAGGTCATTTTGGTCCCGAGATGTTCCTGGACTCCAACTCCCAGAAGCCTCCACCACTTGCTGAGCTGGAAGAGATTTCTGGGAGTTGCAGTCCAGGAACATCTGGGGACCCACCAGTGGAGAACCACTGGGCTAGGGGTTCAGTTCCCCATTGTGCCTCCTTGGCAGGGCCTGGATTTGACCATCCCTTTCCACTTTGCAGTTCCAATATCTTCTAAATTAATGGCAAATTGCTACTGATTGCACCGCGGCCTATGAACTACACAGCTGATGTTAGAATTTGGTTGTTACTGTGAAGTGTATTGGAAAATGCCAATGGAAAATGCCAAGTGTTTGCAGGGAAATGTCCATGTTCTGAGGAAAGTGTCTGCAAAGTTCAACATGCAGGCGGTGACACATTTAGGTAATTTTAGGTTCTGACCTTAGAGATGTCATATATTTCCCTGTCGGTGGCAGCCATGTTGCACTGTCGCCTTGAAAATGAGCAAAGCCCCATCTTTTGCCCCAAATAACTATCCCGAAAGAACCAGTGTTTGGACCCTAAGGGACCTCCTACAAGGGTGTAAGCCAGTGGTGTACAAACTTTGGCCTTCCAGATGTTTTGGACCACAAATCCCACAGTCCTTTGTCATTGGCAATCTAGGCTTGGAATTCTGGGAATTGTGGTCCAAAACATCAGGAGTGTCGAAGTTTGGACACCCATGGTCTGAGCCTTCTAACTACCTTTCCCAAGACAGACGCAGTGGCTGAACCAGGAGTGGACAAAGTACCTATGAGTTACTATAGTCCAGGCCTGCCCAACAGGTAGACCGTGGGCTACTGGTAGCCCGCCAAGGGTTCAAAAGTAGCCCACCGGCCATCAATAAAAAAAGTGAGGGTAAGTTCTCCACCCCTCCCTCCCCCATCTCAAGGACCACCACTGCCCCACCGCATTGAAATCTGTTCCCTCCAGAACAGATTAATTGGCTTTCAATGCATTCCTATGGGAAACCGCGGCTCTACTTACAAAAGTTTTTACTTATGAGCATGTGCTCGGAACAGATAAAATTCGTAAGTAGAGGTTTTAGTGTAGTAGCCCTCAGGCATTTTGGGCCGGAAAAAGTAGACCTTGGCCTGTTCAAAGTTGGACGGCCCTGCTATAGTCCATGGAATGGATAAAATGCTCAAGAGAGACCAAGACGGCAGAAGAGAGGGGTTAAAAAGGAATATACAACTTAAACAGCTTTCAAGGCCCATGAGATGTTCTGGACTTCAGCTGGCAGAAGTTTGAGCGGGCCCAGCTCAGAGACGCGGGCGAGTGAAATCCAAAACCCCCAGGAGGGCTCCAGACGTTCAGCCACTGCCCCAGAGATGCCCTCCTTGTCTGAGGGCTCGGAAGACGCTCACCTCGTAGAGACCTTCAAAGAAGGTGTTCTTGTCTTCGGCGCTCCAGGACTCCCACTGGCGCCTGACCTTCTTGCCTTCCTCTTTTTCCCCAGGGGTAGAGCCCAGGTTTCTGGTTGAGGATTTGGAACTGCCAGCCAAGGCGCTGCCGGGGATTCCTGATGAGCTGCTAGATGACGTGCCACTGCTATCTGCACCTTTAGTAAACAAGACAACCACCCGACGTTTATTTGAGGAATCAAAGAAGTTAACAAGCGTCACTCTCCCCCCATCCCCGTTCCAATACGCAGGGCTGTGGAGTCGGTAGATAAATGTTCCGACTCCGACTTCGACTCCTAGTTTTTTTGTACTTCCGACTCCGACTCCCCAACTCCGACTCCTCTGTATTAATATGCGAATGTATTTTATACATTCCTTGAAGGAAAGAACACCCAGTGCCTGAATTGGCCACTCTGAGGCTTCTGAGGTATCAAAAGATTTAACTTATGTATCAAAACATTTAACCTACTGATGCCTCAATTAATGCAATTTTATTGGTATCTGTTTTTATTTTTGAAATTTACCAGTAGCTGCTGCATTTCCCACCCTCGACTTATATTCGGGTCAATAAGTTTTCCCAATTTTTGGTAGTAAAATTAGGTACCCATGGGCGCTGCGTAATAGCAGAACACAACACTATGGAAAGTATAAGTATTGCCGCTCCTAATTGTGCGTTGCGTACCATATAGCGAAGCACATGAAAAGCATGCTTCTTCACGGTCACTTAACGTGTTCGTTTTGCAGTTACGTGAGGCACTGCATGCATCGGTCTTTATTCTTATAGTAGAGAAGTCATTAATTATAACTTTTTGTGAATTGGGACATTTAAACTTGCTTTTTAAAAACAATTCCAATCTAAATTTAGTAGGCGTAGGAGTCGGAGTCGGTGCATTGTTTGCCAACTCCGACTCCAGGTATCCAAAATTTCCTCCGACTCCAACTCCTCGACTCCGACTCCAAAGCCCTGCCAATACGTGCCAATAACTTATATGCTTATAACCCAAATTCAAAATGCCTGTTTACAGCTTGGAGCTGCCTTGATAATTTTTCCAGAAAAATCAGGACACACTCTTTCAAGTAGAATTGAAGAGAGAACTAAAATCAGTCACTACCAAAAAGTAGCAGAACCCGTACAGGTTACTTTACGAAGCCGGTCAAGAAATACCTGCTGAATATCTTAAAATAAATCCGGAGACACAAATCCTGACAAACCACTTCTGTCACTCAAGGAATTCAAGAAAATACAGCTACTTGCAACACTGGAACATCTGCTCTACTACGCAACAGCCGAAATCCTGTTGGTATGAAGTTATGCCACTGAAGTCAGATGGCGTCCTAATATAGGATTGGTAATAATATTCAATTTAAATAAATTGAGAACTTCTTATCATGTTCTGCAGTTCTCTTTTACCCGCCTTGGATTGCTAGCTCCACTTCTGTAAACCCCTTTCTCCAAATTATTAGATTTTTAATGAATCAAGCCCTTCAGTGGCCAGAATGCTTTTTTTTAATTGCAAAAATTTGGAGCAGATGTAGAGGAGCCCTAGAGACTCCTAAGGATACTGTCCCTCTAGAGCAGTGTTTTTCAACCTTTTTTGGGCAAAGGCACACTTGTTTCATGAAAAAAATCACGAGGCACACCACCATTAGAAAATGTTAAAATGCCAAATCCCCCCCATACAAACATGCGCGCCATGTGCAACGCCGCCTTTTTTTCCAGCTCGTTAAAAAGGCCTCGCAACCTGACAGCTGCTGGCTGGCGGGGAGGGGGGGAGAAGCAAGAGCTGGTGGGTCTCTCTCTCCCCCCCTGCCTCCCACTCACACCCAAGTCTCCCTTGCCTTGCAACCTGACTTACTCTCTTCCTGCTTTCGATCAAACCCGCTCCTCCTCTGGTTGCTCACTCCGGCCACCCATCCCCGAGCATGATGTCCCAGGCAGCCGCCCGTTGCCGCCACCCCCAATACCCCCGTTGTCTTGGAAGGGAAGTGTTAATGCCAATTAAAAAGGACCCTGCCCCTCCCACTCGAGAGAGAGAGAGAGAGAGAGAGAGAGAGAGAGAGAGAGAGAGAGAGAGAGATACACACACACTTCGCCTATGCTCCTCCTCAGCCCTCCTCCTCCTCCTTTGCACGGCACTGCGGGCGAACTCCACTCCACCAGTGCCAGTCACGATTGGGCAAGCCCCAAACTCGTGGCGGGCTCACTCTGGGCGCCACATGCGCGGCCGGCACCATCCCCCCCGCCCGGCCAAGAAGCCACCTTTCCCGCCGCCGCCACTGCTGCTGCTGCAACCACCACCAGCACCAGCACCCCGACCCCCGCTGCGCGCGCCAAACTTCGGCTCCTTCCGTCCTTAGGAGGGAGGGAAGCAGCCAAAGGGGCTTTTAAAAATAAAAAGGGAGAGAGATTTTAAAAGTGGAGTGTGTCCCCCTGAGGAGCGCGGCGCACCTGCTGGCCGAGGGTGGGGTCAAACATTTTTCCCACGGCACACCAGGCAACATCCCGCGGCACACAAGTCGGCACCTTGGCGGTTCGAATCCTGGGTGCCACGCAGCGAAGCGAGGTCCCGCTGATAACCCCAGCTCCTGCCAACCTAGCAGTTCGACAGCACGTAGATGCAAGTCGATAAATAGGTACTGCCGTAAAAAGCGGGAAGGTAAAACAGTGTTCCGTGAGCAGAAATGCCTTCAGCATGCAAAAAGACAGGTTGAGCGACACTCATTCCTTCGTCATGCATAAGATCATCTTGCTTATGTTTATCAGAACCTCAAGTTTCCACTATCAGGACAAGAAAAGGATAAAAGCCAAGGCAGTAATGTGCAGGTAAGTCTCATTTAATCTCAAGATTTCTAAACCCTTCTTTGTTATGGTCTTAACAATGAATTTCAAGACCTGAAAGAAGACACACGAGTGCTACCAGCTGCAACCACATAAAGACTAATGGAATGCAGTAATTCTCCACAAAGGACCTGCAAGAATTAAAGGATGTTTTCTTGGTGCCTGAAGGGACCTAACTTTAAAAAGATTCTCCACACCTGTGTGGCGAGATCTTGTGATATTGACAACGAGGGTCTTCAAATGACAAGCCTCAAACATGTTGACATTAAGGGACTGGTATTATACGAAGATCTCCCCGCTGCTATCTCTGACTGGAACATTTGGTTGAGAACACAATTTTTATCCATTAAACCAAGCTTCCCATGTTATATGTGCTCAGCATGGATCTTGGCCATTAAGAACTAACAACATACTAATGCGCGACCAGGGCACACTACAGTACTGTATCGCTAGTTGACAATTTAGATGGTCTGCAAAGATTACTCGGCAAAATCCATCAGGTTGACTAAAAATGAATGTAAAGAACTTGATTCATGGTTACAAAATAAAATTATAGAGTATGTTGGCAAATATAAGTACCGTACTTGGAACCTGATTAAACGAAGCATAGGATCATAACAGAAGATAGCATACGTAATGAGGTATTATTCATAACAGCATCCTTAAGGCTGTAAAATGCAACAAAACCTTGGATTTGGTTTTGAGACTATACACCAGGCATGTCCAAACTTCAGCCCTCCAGATGTTTTGGACCACAACTTCCACGGTCCTTTGCCATTGGCAATCTAAGGTTAGAATTCTGGGAGGTGAGGTCCAAAACATCAGGAGGACCCAAGTTTGGAAATGCCTGCTATACACTGTACAATGCCACATTTCCAGTCCTATTGTATCACATGGGAATTTGCATTTCAATAGGAAATTATAAAAGCAGAGCATTTGAAATACAAATCATTCATGGAATGTCAATAATGTCCTGGACTGAGATGTCCACTAATGAAGAAGTACTAGAGCAAATGAACAAACAGATCAAGATAACACAAAGCAAATAAAATACAGAATGCTAGAATACTTTGGTCATGGAATGAGAAAATTAAGGGAAGGCGAGAGTGTTGAAGCTGCTAAAATAAATGGCAAAGAAGTCGAGGAAGAATAAGAACCTATTGGCTGAAGGACCTGGAAGACTAGTCTGGAAGAATCGTTTTCAGAACTGCCACATCCAAGGCGATGCACAAACCAGAACTGCAGTACTGTAATGAAACAACTGATTAACAGACTTATACAGGAGGGTAAATGCAAAGACCAGAATTCAATCTGGTGCTTGTGGTACAGTGGTCCCCTGCCCTTTCGCGGTTCATATACTGTGGGACCACGGTATATGAAAAAAGGCCCCCTGAGGTAAGGGGGGAAAGTCCCTCGGAGGCCTCGGAAATGATTTTTGGTGATCCGGAAGTCACTTCCAGTTTTCCGGTTCGCAGGGAGGCCCTTTGCCCCCCCCCCCAGAAGGCCCTCACAGGCCCATTTGGGGCAGCGCCAGGCTGGGGGTAAGTACAAGCGCCCCTAGCTGGACCCCCCAGGCCTGACTTGACCTGCATCCGCATATCGCGGATTTTCAATTATTGCGGGTTGGCGCAGGTCCCTAATCCCCACGATAGGTGGGGGAGGTCACTGTACCACCAAGAGACTCCTCCTGGTTCTCTTTAGCAATGCGTATTCAGCTCCTTTTGTGACTTTCCATATTTTTGGTTCTCTTGACTCCATGCACCCAGTGATCCTAGGGGAAGGGGAAGCCCCCTTGAAGTGGCCAAGGACTGAAATGGGGGGGGGGGGAGGATGCAATACACACGGAAAAGGCTATGAAGCGGCACAAGGTCACAGCAGAATTTTTGTAAGATTTTCTATACATTTCAGTGTGGCTTCTGCGGGAGATGCAGAGGTAAACTACACCCAATGCAATTAAGAAGATGATGATGAGGCACTGTATTGCAAGGCCAGAGCACAAACTGAAGGTTCGATTTCTGGCATTTTCAGTTTAAAGGATAATGTAGCAGATGATGGGAAACACATCTGGCCAAGAGCACAGGAACAAGCCAGTCCCAGTCAGAACAGTCAAAATTGGAGGAGACAGACAAAACAGTGTGATCTGACAGAAATCAACTGTCTATGTTCCTAGCTGAATCCCCTAAGAATGTGTTTCATATTCAGTTAAATGCAAAGAAATTAGATCAGGTTCAAATGATCAAAACACATATCTAAAGTAAGATGCTGTATAGAGGAAGGTAAAGTCACCCGTAGAAGCGATATTCAATTTAGAGAATAGAGAAAAGAATAGAGAAAAGAATAGAGAATAGAGTTTTTAATTGTCATTATGCATATGCAAGATATGCACAACGAAATTAGAGTGCTGTTCCACTACACACTCTGAACAAGGAACCATACAAAACACATAAAACACCATGCAAGATATTAAAAACTCTTAAAACCGCTTCCCAAATTTAAAACACTACTTAAAAACTGATTAGGATGTTGCTAAAACTGTCACATTTAACTTGGATACCACTTTGGGATAAAAATTGTTCTTTAGTCTATTTGTCCTTGACCTAAGAGTCCTATATCTCCTGCCAGAGCGCAACAGTTCAAAAAATTGGTGGCCAGGATGCGAAGGGGCTCTCAGAATTCTAGATGTCTTCCTTAAGTATCTGGAGTTGTATAATTCTTCCAAAGGAGGAAGAGGATAGCCCACTATCCTCTCAGCAGTGTTTATAACCGATCTCGAAGATATAAAATATCTAAGCTTTAATGTAGTGTCTTGAGTTTATTACAGCTGCTTTCTCTCTCTTGTTTTTTCTCCAAACAAGAATATTGTTGAGTTTGAGATAATGCTATAGGAACCCTGAAACCTGACACAGCCCAGGGCTGAAGCGCGACTTAATTCAACCCTGCATGGAAGTAACCTTTTAAACAAAACAGTAATGCAGATGTGCTTCAGGGGGTTCGCCAGCTCCTGCCAAGGTGGCTGGGTGTGCCTCTTGTTCCAGAGAGCAATAAGCGACCCTATGAGAATCTGCTAGCTACTGTGAATGTTGGGTGGACAAGTGTTTCAGATAAGATAAGATAAAAAATCTTTATTGATCCCAGATCTGGGGAAATTTACTTGTTACACAGCTCCCAATATAAAAAAAAACAAGTAAAGATAGCTAGGTGCACAAAAAAGTGTAAAGTGTGTGAGAGAGAAAACAAAATAGCTAATAGAGATTAAATAAAATAAGAAACCCAATATACAAATATTACACTAAAATGTTGTATATAAAATAAATATAAAGAGAAGCTACAGTATATATACCCCATATGAATATGTTAAACCGTAGAGTTGAAGGGTCTCACAGCAGTGGGAATAAAGGGCCTGCGACAGCGCTCCTTCCCACACCGGGATGTCTGAGTCTGCCACTGAAGGAGCTACGCAGAGCCTCTACTGTCTGGTGCAGTGGGTGAGAAGTATTGTTCATAATGGATGTCAGCTTGGTCAACATCCTCCTCTTACCCATCTCCTCCACAGAATCCAGAGGGCATTCCAAGACAGAACTAGCCCTCCTGACCAGCTTGTTCAGTCTGTCCTTATCCCGTTCAGTACTACCTGAACTCCAGCAGACTACAGGGTAGAAAATAGCTGAAGCTACCACAGAATCATAAAAAAATCCATAACATAGGCCTACACACTCCGAAGGACCTCAGTCTCCTCAGGAGATGGAGGAGGCTTTGACCCTTCTTGTATAGGACGTCAGTGTTATGAGTCCAGTCCAGTTTATTATATGTTTGCGTCCTGAAGAGGGCAAGCAGTGAAATGAAATAAATGGCGACAATGCTACTTCTGTGACTGAACACTGAAGAAACCCTTCCCTCTTAAGTCACTTGGTATGCATTTTTACATGACCGGTACCATTCTATTGAGAAATGAATAAATTCATCAAGTCTTGCCTTTTGCTAACGTGGTGCACATCTAAAGTAAGGCATATTAGAAATGATCTTGTGAAGACATGACACCAAGATCAGTACTCCTGATTCTGGAAACCTCGTTTGATAATATCATCATAAACAAAACAAAGCAAATATAAAAATACAGCGTTATACAGACTGAGGGTTTCAAACTTCTCTTGTGCAAGAGATCATCCAAAATGGTGGAAGGTTTTTTTAAATAGGGTGCCTCTTCTGAAATGTGCTTCTCTATCATGTTATTATTAACTATTAATATATCCCTCAGCATCTTCATTGCTACAATCTAGCCTATCAGTTTTTAAAAAGAATATTTAAATGGATGAAGTGACCATTTGTTAGAGAACCAGTGTTCTTTAATGACCATTTCACTAGAAATGCGACTACATCAATACACTAAGGAAACTGAAGACCAGTTAGGTGGGTGAAACACCTACGTTAGCATCTCTTGCTAACTTTAAACGCACAAGCCAAAATTAAGATGATTCGATGGAGACTTTAAATGGGACCCCATGTAACCAATTAAGAATGGCCTTACATAATAAACTGAAAGCTAAGAAACAACCTCCAGACACTTCTATGTGCATAGGAAGCCAGTGAACAAGAGGTGGGTAAAGTGTGTTCCCATTGTTGTTGAATTGCAATTCCCGTCAGCCTTAGCCAGCACATCTAATGGTGAGGAATGGCTGGGAGCAACTTTCTAATAATACCCCCAGTGGTGGTGAACCTTTGACACTCCAGATGTTTCGGACCACAATTCCCACAGTCCTTTGTCACTGGCAATACAGGCTTGGAATTCTGGGCGTTGTGGTCCAAAGCATCTGGAGTGCTGAAGGTTCGCCACTACTGTTAGGGGATGATGCCTATGGGCCACCCACTCCACCCCACCCCTGTGGAACTGAAGAGTTAAATGCTAGAGCACAGAACCAGTACAGAAAAAAAGGTAATTTTCTCGTCTGATGAAGTGGCAGTTGTCCACAAAAGCTCGGCCTGCAAAAAACGCACCAGGCCTGCAAACCTGGGTGGTGTTGGCTGCAAGAAAGAAGCGCGTGAAGCCTCCGGAAAAGAAACATGGGCTCATCCGTGTATGCAACAGGCCCCATCCTGGCCAGAGAGGCATGTAGCATCAATAGGACCCATACTGTACCTTTCCCCTTGGCAGGCATGGTGGTGGTGGTGGTGGTGCCACTGCTGCTGTTGCTTCCTCCTCCTCCTCCTCCTGCCACCGCTGCAACTGGACAGGATGCCTGAGAATCCTTCCTGAACCTTTTACTCTGAGGTCGGACGCTGGACCTGAGGAAGTGATGCTGGTCATGGCTGTGCGGTGGCTGGGCGCAGGAGGAGGAGGAAGAGGAAGAGGAGGCAGTGGCCGTGCCCGGGGCTTGGGGCAAAGGCAGAGGGACGGAGGAGGGTTCCCCACCGGCAGCACCGCCACTGCCTTCCTCCTTCTGGGTGCTGCTCCCCAAGGGGGTCTCTCCTCCTCCTCCTCCTCTTCTTCCTCCTTCTTCCTGGGCTCCTTTCTCCAAAGCCTCTTCTTCCTCCTCCCCAGGTCGTTTTCCCAGCTTCCTTGGCCCTTCCTCGGTGTGGCTGTTGCTGTTGTTGTTGCTGCTGCTGCTGCTGTCGCCCAGCTTCACTGTCATCCTGCGAGGAAGAGGAAGGAAGGAAGAGGGTTAGAGGCCAGGGCGCGCCACTGTGCCCGACATCCCCCCCACCCCAAAAAACAGTCGCCCCCAAAGCCAAGGCTCCCCCCCCCCCAAAAAAAGAGATCCCCCTCCTCTTGCCTGCCGAGGGGAGAAGTTTCGCCGCCTGCCTTGCCTCTCAACATGGCCGCCGTTGTTTGCGACTCAATCCCCTTTTCGGCGGGCGCCTGGTCCCGACCGTCGACCAACCGGCGCCCGAGTCCGGGAGAAGGGATCGGGGATCGGGATCGGGGCGTTGGAAAAAGGGGTCCGCCCCGAAACCCCACCTTCCCCAGCTTCCCTCGCCGTGCACCCCGCGAGCGCCGAGGCCAAGAGGCGAACGGCGGCGGCGGCGAGGGCGCACGGCGCACGGCCCGGGGGAGAAGGAGAGGAGGGTCCCCCCCCCGACGTTAATGGGGACCCCCTCCCCAATCCGGGAAAGTGGCTCTCCTCCTACCCATGGCGTGGGTCCTCTGGGCCGGGGGGGCTCTTCTTTCTCCTCACCATGGAGCCGAGGCGATCCGACCGACGGGAGGGGGAGCATTCATATTCCTGGTCTGGATGCAGCCAGCCAGCCGCTTCGCCTCCTCCTCCTCCTCCTCCTCCTCGTCTCGCTCTCTCTCCGTGCGAATGTGTGTGTGTTTCTCTCTCTCTCAATTTTCCAGGACTGGGGTGGGGGGGGCTGGCCAAGGCCACAAAGATGCCTCCTTCTCACCCACCCACTCCCAAATTACGAAGCACCTTTCTGATTCACCCGAAAAGTGCGTCTCGCTCTCCTTCGCGCTCCTCCGCCCGAAAGAGCTTTCCAGCGCAACAACAACAAAAACGAACAGGACAAAAACACACACGCACACACACAAGCCCCTTGAGCTCTTTTGCCACTCATCGCCAAACAACACCCCCTCCCCAAATGCAGTTGCAGGCCGCTTGCTTTCCCATGTTTAAGGACGAGAGGGGCTTTTTATTGGAAAAAAAAAAATCTGGAAAACTGGAGAGTTACTGGGCGCCGTTTGTATTTTTTGTTTTAAAGGCCAAGGAGTGGGTTTTTGGCTTCCTCGTCGGTTCGTTTGGAGGTCTGTATAACCCCTCACTGCGAATAATCTGCTAATCCACACACAAGCAAATGCCCTACCATGGCATGCCATCTATCTAAACGTTTTGGAGTGGGGCTTATGAGCCCGTTTGCTATGCTTACTACCAAGTACTAAATTCTGAGCACCTTCTACTCTGGAGCCCCAAACCAGTTTCCCGTCAATTACAAACAATCCAACACAGCAGGCAACCCAGTAATGGGTTTGTGATTTTTAAAAAATTGTTGTGGTTATTTGTGGTTACATATGGAATACTAGTTGGGGCAATTACCTTATAAGAAAGTTGTCCTTTGTTACCAGACCAATGCAATGACCCTGCACATGCTGACTTGGACATTAGCTCCCCTGAATTCAATGGGATTTGTACGATTTAAACATGCACTCCATTCTACCTACAGAACCATTTCCTTTTCGAAATAGAAACTAACATTCATCTACTACTATTAGAAAGATAAACAACCAACAGAAAACAACTCAAAGTGTCCAGGCTAAATACTCAAATCACATCAATATAAACATCTCTTCAGGAAGCAGGTGGATATAGCAGCATTTCCATTCCTATCACTTTCTTTAAGTAAATGAATCTGGAGAATAAATCGATCTTCTCTACTTTATACAACGTACATCAAAGTAAACACCATTTGTTCGCTTGGATTCAGGTACTAGAAAGCATCAGAAGCAACTCAAGATTTTCAAGCTTACAACATGATACTGTTTGTTGCTCAGTTGTTTGGGGCAATATTATATTGTGACAACATGTTAAAGAGCTCAAAAAGTCGAAGCTAGTGAAATACAATGGGGTAATTTTCATTCATACGACAAATTGCCTGTTTTATAGGAAGGCCAACTAGATTATCTTTGCCGCTTCACTTTGTTAGACACACACAAACCCCCTTCTGTGATACTTTATTTCCAAAACACCAAACTATTCTCCTGATTCACTACAAACCGAGGTTTAAAGTAAAAGATCCCAAACCCGGCAGAGGGAAGTAACTACAAAGACGTGATCAGCTGAATTTACCTGAGAAAAACAGGAGAAGTTGCCCCACTTTCTCCCTTCCCCCCTCTCCACATAGTGCCTTGTGCTTGGTGAGTTGATCTAGCTTGGAAAAACAAAACCTTCTATCTCCTTGCGTGCCAACGGTTGTATTTTATAAACTCGGCGGTTCCACCGGTATTAGCAGATCCACACAAGGGAGACAGATAATTGTGAATTATCTGTCTTTGGGTTCTACAGCACTGATTCCAGCGCCATCCCAAGTGCCGCAGCTTAAAATGTTGATCCACCCCCCCAACCCATCCTTTCCTCTCCCTTCCCCCCTTCCCTTTAGGGCAGGAGCCACAGCACCGATGCCGCCCTCCCGTTTCTTCCCTTGATGCCCACTTCCTCTCCCGAGTCCCGACGCTTCTCTTCTCTTCTCCCCATTAAGCTGACCCCGTCCTTCCCATATTTAGGACTGTCCTCCAGCACTGCTCAGCACAGAAGCCTGGGCAGGAGGGGGGTGGGGGACAGAGGGGCCTCCTTTCCCTAAACCAGGGTCGGCACAGGGGGTGCCCAAGGTGGCCCTCAAAGGAGCCCTTGCTGTGGGGCACCCCACATCGCCCCCTTTCCCAGCCACCTGCATTCAGGTTAAATGGCTGTATGGGCCCTTTGCAAATAAAAAAGAAAAAGGGGAAAAAGTGGGTTTTGAATCGCAGTTTGGGCACCCGGTCTCTAAAAGGTTCGCCACCAGTGGTATAGAGTTTGCTATTTAAAATATTGTTCTCTTTAACCCCCCCCTTTTTGGGGGGGGGGGTTCCACGTTCCTACCTGATGCATGGGGGCACCTTTGCAGCGCCGGGTCCAGGTTCCTGCCGGTTCGATCCAATTATTGCAGCTCCACCATTGAATTGAATGAAAAAGAAAAAGGCGCCTAGCCCAGATCCAGGGATCGGGGACCCTTCCTTCCTTCCTTCCTTCCTTCCTACCTTCCCACCCACCCCGAGCCCCTCCGCACGGCGGGCGGATAAGGGCTGCTTCCGCTTCCTAGTGGCTTCTCCCTCCGGCGAAGGGGCGGGCATGGAAAGAGGTCCGGGCCACACGCAACCGGACGAGCGGAGCACGCCCGCAAGCCACGCCTCCGCGGGCTCCAAAACAAAGGACTTCATTGGCCAGGCCAGGCCAAGAAGAGAGGCGGGACCGTCCCGCGGACCAATCAGCGCGCCGCGCGCGGCGGGGCGGGTGAGGGTAGGGGTGGCCGAGGTGGTGGAGAACCCGGATCGGACCAATGGCGGCGGTTGGGAGGTTGGGAGGGGGGCGGGATTCGCGAGGGAGCAAAGAGGGCGGGGACGCCCGGAGTGGATCTTCTTCACTGGCTGGAGAGGAGGGGCGGGGCGAGGAGGGGCGGGGCGGGAGGCTCGCGTCCCTTTCGGAGGTTTTCATTGGCTGGCTCGGTGTTTGATTGACAGGGGATGATACAGCCGAGCAGATAGGTGTCAGTTTTTGAGCATCGGTTTCCTCTGGGGTCGCCCCGGCGCCTTCTGACTGTACATTGCACACAGCAGACTGTGGGAAATCAGCTGTGCAATCAGCAGAGATAGTATAGGCGGCTGTGCTATCAGCGGGTGGTTGAGGTGTCATAAATTTCAGCCCTTCCTCATGATTTTATTTATTTATTTTCAATATTCTTGCTCCAACTTTCTCCTTGGAAAAGGACCCAAGGTGGGCTTGCAATAATGTAGGGCAATATAAAGCCAGGAACATTTAAGATATATTTAAGATAAGAACGGGGAATTAAAAGAGGCATCTTAGAACATTAAAAGGCAACACTAGAATAGAGTTTTATTGTCATTATGCATAGGCAAGATATGCACAATGAAATTAGAGTGCTGTGCCGCTCCACACTCAAAACAACAAAGCACCCTACAAAACACATAAAACACCATACAAGATATTAAAAACTCTTAAAACCACTTACAAAATTTAAAATACTGCTTGAAAACTGCTTAAGATGATGCAACGTTGCGTGGCTCATGGAAGCGCAATGTTTCCCCATAATTCCCCATAAAGAAAAGGCGCTGGAGGAATAAAAAACAAAGTGAGAAAAGGACTTCACAATCCCATCTCCTAGATCATTTTAGGAAGAGGCAGCCGTGTTAAGTCTGTGCAAGAATGACGGGCCAAATTCAAAGGGAATTCAAAGAATTTCTGTTTTGTTTTGTTTTCTTTGAAATTTTGCCTCAAGTGTCTGTTGAAGAGTCCCAGTCATCCAGGCGAGTTTCTCTGGAAGTGGAGTCGTGGCCAATGGGCTTCTTTTCCTTGAGAGAGGCTGAAACGTTGCGCTGCTCATCGAAGCGTTTCAATCTCTCCAGAAGCGAAAGAAGCCCAGTGGCCACGACTCGACTTCCAGATTTGCCTCGACTCGAGTCTTTGAGCGACTCGCTCCTCCGCGGCCCCGTTCGGGAGCTGCTCGGGAATCTCCGTAAACGCTTCTCTCTCTCTCTCTCTCTCTCCTCCCCCCTTCGGGAGACGTCGTGCCTCTCCGCCTCCCCCCCTTCGGCTCTTTCCGTGCCGTTGCCCGGGGCAACGGCTAAGCCGGCATCTCCAAGGCCCGGAGGCCTGTCGGCCGCTTGGCTCTGGCGGAGGCGGCGGCGGCGGCGGCGCTCTGAGGCGGGAAGGAAGGAAGGAAGGTGGGCCGAACTGGGGCTTCGGAGCCGGGAAGGGCGCCTTTGTGGAAGCTTGAGGGGGTCCTGAGGGAGGAGGAGGAGGAGGAGGAGGCGGGCTCGGGGTCCACATACAGTGGGCGGCGAGGTGGCGCCCCGGGTCCCTCCCGCGGCTGAGTTTCGGAGGCGCTTGGGACCCCGGTGGGGCCCGGCCCGGGTAGGTGGGGGTTCAACAGGTGAGGCTTTGCGAAGCCCGCCGGCCTGCCTGCGTGTCTCTGTGCCTGACCGCCCCTATGCACGGTATGCACGCGTGCAAAGCCGATGTAGGAAGGCAGGCATATCCATGTGCAAGGAGAGGCCATAATAAAAAAAAGAATTAAAACATTTTTATTTAAAACAATTAAGATTTTATTTATTTATTTTCCTCCTCCTCCTCTCCCTCTTCTTCTTCTTCTCTTCCTCCTCTCCTCCTTCTTCTGCTTCTCCTGCTCCTGCTCCTCCGCCTCCTTTTCTCCTTCTTCTTCTTCTGCTTCTCCTCCTCTCCTCGTTCTTCTGCTTCTCCTCCTCCTCCTCCTCTTCTCCTTCTCCTTCTTCTGCTTCTCCTCCTCCTCCTCTTCTCCTTCTCCTTCTTCTGCTTCTCCTCCTCCTCCTCCTCCTCTTCTCCTTCTTCTGCTTCTCCTCCTCCTCCTCCTCCTCTTCTCCTTCTTCTGCTTCTCCTCCTCCTCCTCCTCCTCCTCTTCTCCTTCTTCTGCTTCTCCTTCTCCTCCTCCTCTTCTTCTTCTTCTTCTGCTTCTCCTTCTCCTCCTCCTCTTCTTCTTCTTCTTCTGCTTCTCCTCCTCCTCCTCCTCTTCTTCTTCTTCTTCTTCTTCTTCTTCTTCTTCTTCTCCTCCTCCTCCTCCTCCTCCTCCTCCGCCTCTTCTCCTTCTCCTTCTCCTTCTTCTGCTTCTCCTCCTCCTCCTCCTCCTCCTCTTCTTCTCCTCTTCTTCTTCTGCTTCTCCTCCTCCTCCTTTTCTCCTCTTCTTATCCTCCTGTCCTCCTCCTTCTGCTTCTCCTCCTCCTCTTCTCCTTCTTCTGCTTCCCCTCCTCCTCCTCCTCCTCCTCTTCTCCTTCTCCTTCATCTGCTTCTCCTCCTCCTTCTCCTCCTCTCCTCCTCCTCTCCTCCTCCTCTCCTCCTTCTTCTGCTTCCCCCTCCTCCTCTTCTTCTTCTTCTTCTGCTTCTCCTCCTCCTCCTCCTCCTCTTCTTCTTCTTCTTCTCCTCCTCCTCCTCCTCCTCCATCTTCTGCTTCCCCTCCTCCTCCTCCTCCTCCTCTTCTCCTTCTCCTTCTTCTGCTTCTCCTCCTCCTCCTCCTCCTCTTCTCCTTCTTTTGCTTCTCTTCCTCCTCTTCTCCTCTTCTTCTCCTCCTCTCCTCCTCCTTCTGCTTCTCCTCCTCCTCCTCTTCTCCTTCTTCTGCTTCTCCTCCTCCTCCCTCCTCCTCCTCCCTCCTCTTCTTCTAGTCCTCCTCCTCTTCTCCTTCTCCTTCTTCTGCTCCTCCTCCTCCTCCTCTTCTGCTCCTCCTCTCCTCCTCCTCCTTCTTCTTCTGCTGCTGCTCCTCCTCTTCTCCGTCTCCTCCTCCTTCTTCTAAATCTTCTCCTTCTCTTCTTCTTGTCCTCCTGCTCCTGCTCCTCCTCCTTCCTCTTCTTCTCAAGCCAACACCAAGCACCATGTCGCACTGCTTCATGAAGTGAAGAAGTCTAATAGTATTTACATGGTTTGCCGTCTTTCTAATTTCCCACTTGGAGAAAGTAAAACAAAACAAAGGGACAATAAAAGGAGCACAGCATCTTAAACAAAATCCATCTCGTTGGAATCTGTTTATTGGCAGAGGGCAGTATCCTTGAAATGGTTTCCTCATTTTCCTTTAAGATTACTAATAAGTGATAAATCCAGCTATGGGTAGCAGATTTTTTTCCTTTTTGATTCTTTGGATTACAATGTGTGTTTAACATTTTTCCTTAGTCAAAGGGACTGAGGATGCAATTGAACATCTTTTTGATTCCTGCATTAAATACAGTCGTGGATTTTTGCTTGTCAAATCCTCATTTGTATTACAGATATTATGACTGCTCACCATGGCTGTGTACATTGATCATCGAATAGAAGCTCTCGAGTCCCGGGGGCCCCATTCCCACATAGCTTGGCACCCTCTTCAGCCATACTTGGCAGTGGCATCCATTAATTCAAACTCTGGCGGCAGTGTGGATATTTTTCTAGAACAGGTGAGTTTTCCTAAAGTAGATCCGTTCTGAACAGTGCAATATTTATTCTTTTTTTTTAGTTATTACACTTGTATACCGCACCTGGCAAAAAAAAGCCACTCTGGGCAGTTTTTACAGCGTCAAACATAAGAACATAAGAACAGCCTTGCTAGAACAGTCCAGCATTCTGTCTCACACACAGGCTCACCATTTGCTTCAGGGTATTCCTGAGCAGATGTCTTCAACTGCTTATGATTCCCTGCAAATGGCATTGAGCGATCTACTGCCTCTCTCTCCAACCCAGAGGTTGTCCTTAGGCATACATCATGATAGCCATTGATACCCTTGTTCTCCATGAACTTGTCCAATGCTTTCTTAAAGCTGTCAAGGCTAACAGCTGTTGCGACGTCTTCTGGCAGGGAGTTCCACAGACCAGTGATCCTCTGGGTGAAAAAGGACTTTCTCTTATTTGTTTGAGATCTAGCAGCCAAAACATTCACAGAGTGCCCCCTAGTTCTAGGCTTGTGCGATAGGGAAAACAGTTTTTCCTTATCTACTTTGTCCACACCATGTATGATTTTTATAAACTTCAAAAAGGTGTTAGGAAAGAAATAGGTCACACAGAGATGAATCGTCTTCAGTCACCAATACTTTTCCTTGGGGATTTTTTTCCTTTTGCAAAGAGGCATGGGAGTAGTGCAAGGTTTAGAGATGCTGGAGTGACTAAAATATTCCACGTGTGTTATGTTGCTGCTAAAGGAGAATGGGAGAGACACACCTTTCTAAAGGCTAAGGGTAAGGCAGATGTAGGGAAAGTTACTTTTTTTGGGACTAAAGAAGGTGGGAATTACAATGGCCATGCTGGGTGTGGGATTCTGGAAGTTGTAGTCCTAAAAGTAATTCTTCTCATTTCTCATTAGAGATGGGCACTTACCTGTGGTTTGGCCATTTGAACATGATTTGGAGGATCAGGCCCACAGGTGTTTTGTGGGTACCTTGGATTCCCCGCCCTACTTCGTCCCACAGGTGCCCTGTCAGAAGCAGTGTCTGGGGGTTTCCTTGCCTGACTTTCTCCACTAAATGGTGGTGATGGCATCTGGCCTGGAGGCCTTCAAAAGGGGATTAGACAGATTCCTGGAGGAAAAGTCCATCACAGGTGACAAACCATGATGGAGATGTGTCATCTCCAGGCTTAAAACCGGGGTACCTCAAGGGCCAGATGCAGGGGAGTGGTATCAGGAGACAGAGATCTAGTCTCGTGTACTCCCAGATGCATCTGGTGGGGCCACTGTGAGATACAGGAAGATGGACTAGATGGGCCTTTGGCCTGATCCAGCAGGGCTCTTCTTATGTTCTTATGTTCTTATGAGGCAGGCAAAGCATCCTTGGTGCTTGTGCGACACTTGTGGGCCTGATCCTCCAAATGATGCCGAACCGCAGTCAGTGTCCATCTCTCTGAAAGGCCTTATATGCATATTTGTCGGCATATTGCATCCGGCCGATTTTAAATAAAATTGAATTCCTGAATGACGATCAGCCTTTGCATCGCATGTGAGAGAGAGAAAAATAGCCTAGAAATGGAAAGCAACTGAACCTTTGTCAACATTTTCCTCATGATGAATATTAATATACTGATAAGGATGGATGAGCATTAGCAAAATCAAAATATATTATAAGCAGACCCAAATATGCTGACAGGGTACAGGGTCAGGTTGACCCAGCATAAGGAAGCACCTTTGAACTGGGCAATAGGGTCAGATCATTCCAGGCTTGGATGGCCAAATGGCTATAAGCCAAGAACATGAATTGATGAACAAGCACATGAAAGCACGTGTAGGCACGTGTAGGCGAACAAAATATGTCAGTCTTAGATCATGCTTACGATACAGAAAACTATAAAAATCATCAGAAGCCATTACTCCTTAGTCCAGGACAGCAGGGCCATCTGGCCTGTGCTATGCCTTGGATCCTTTGTTCCTTAAGCTAACCTGTTTTCTGTACTGCATGTGTTCTGTGCTTTATTTCTATCTGTCTTTAATAAACCTTTTGCTATATAACTAACTCAGCATGGGAATTTTGATGAACCAACAATGCTGCATTAGCAATCTATATTGGTGCATTGGCAATTTATAACGAACCACCCCAATGCCAATTTTTAAGGTACCATTTTTGACTCTGTCAATACGAATTAACTGGAAATAGTGAAAAAGTAATAACACAAAGGAAGTATCTTTCATATCCCACTTGAGGAGATCTAAAATGCTCGATAAAAGTGGAACAGTTTTTTTTCCTAGGGGTCAGGGACCCTCAGGCTGTGTGCATATGTATAACACCAGGAGATCTGTACGACATCCTTTGCAGGGGGAATATGTGTGCGATTCGCACCTGGAAAGAAATTTCAGGGCCACCAGCCTCAGTTGGCACCCATCGAAACTGATTCTGGCCGTGGGGTGCGAGAAGGGCGACGTGGTGATGGTCAACAAGCAGGACAAAGAGCACCACGCGGTGCCCTCCAACCATAACGCTGACATTACAGTCCTCGATTGGAGTACAAACGGCACCCGGCTGGTCTCTGGTGACAAAGTAAGTAGAAACATCCACGTTGCTTCTCTGCAGAACCTAATTTCAATGGCTTTCGGGAAAATGTGTTGCTTTGTTTGAATCATACAAACATAAAGGAGTTAATGTGTCTTTAGAAGCGAAAGCAAAGCAAAAAGTGTTCTGCTTATATACCGCCCAATACCACTTTAAGTAGTCTCTGGGCGGTTTACAATTTTTAATTACAGTGTGCAGGCTACACATTGCCCCCCCCCTAAGCCAGCTGGGTACTCATTTTACCGACCTCGGAAGGATGGAAGGATGGGTGAACCTTGAGCCTGCTACCTGGGATTGAACCCCAGGTCGTGAGCACAGTTTTACCTGCAGGACAGGCATTTAACCGCTGCGCCACGAGGCTCAGCAGAATAAACGAAAAATGCATGCTGGCACACCATTCAGGCAATCCTAAAATAACACTACAAATCACAGTATAAACTGCCAGTGATAAAAAAAAAACAAAGTGCTGTGCGCCGATCTGTTTTATAAATTTCAGCTTGGTGTCCTTGTCTTATGGAGGATGGATCAGCGAGGGAGAGTCCAAGGCCCGCCGCTGATGAAACACGAATATGGAAAGTCTCTGAGTTGTTGCATCTTCCGCCCACCTCCCCCAGGAGAGTAAGTAGGGGCAGCGTTTCTGTCCTGGGAGGAGACCCACGAGAATCAGACCTCTTAACTTTCCCTGTCGCCAACGTCTACGTCAGATCAAATCTCGTCCCCTTTTGAGTCTTTTTGAAAGATTTGATAGCATCTTCCTCGGTGAAAGCAAAGTAAAGTGTTCTGCTTATATACCTCCCCATACCACTACAAGTAGTCTCTGGGCGGTTTACAATTTTAATTACAGAGTGCAGGCTACACATTGCCCCCCCCCCAGCAAACACCTGGGTACTCATTTTACCCACCTCGGAAGGATGGAAGGCTGAGTGAACCTTGAGCCTGCTACCAGGGATTGAACCCCAGGTCGTGAGCACAGTTTTACCTGCAGTACAGGCATTTAACCACTGCGCCACGAGGCTCCTTGAAGCAAAACAAGTTGGGCTGCCGTGTAGCCATCACAAAAACCAAATGCGAAACTAGACCAGAGGATACCTGTAGGCTGCTAGTAAAATAACAAAAAAAAGTTGCTAATATTTTGAGGGCAATTATTAGCAATATTAGAATACTAATATATTCCAATGAGTATTCTACTTACTATTTCTAATTAATATATTTCAATTAATATTAATCTACGGTATATTGCCCCTCATTACTGTAAGCCACCTTGGGACCTTTTCCAAGGAGAAAGGTGGGGTAAAAATATTCTAAATAAATAAATAAATAAGGGCATTGTCCTAATCTGGCTCATTTCACAGGAGCGTCGTGGCAGGAAGGCTGGGAGTTGAGTTTGGGGGATAATGCTAGACAGTTGTCTTTTCACACTCCAGTGGCAATCAGACTGTACAGGATTTTTAAAAATAGAAACACAGTAGGTAAGCTCTTGCTGCCATATGACCCCCGCCAAGAATGCCCCCCCCCCCGGGCAGAAAGCAATGCAAAGCAAAGTGTTCTGCTTATATACCGCCCCATACCACTTCAAGTAGTCTCTGGGCGGTTGATGGTTTAATTACAGTAATGCAGGCTACACATTGTGCCCCCCCCAGCAAGCTGGGTACTCATTTTACCGACCTTGGAAGGATGGAAGCCTGAGTCAACCTCGAGCCGGCTACCTGGGATTGAACCCCCAGATCGTGAGCACAGTTTTACCTGCAGGACAGGCATTTAACCCCTGCGCCGTGAGGCTCTGGGAGGCCACATATCCAGCTGGGACCATATTGTTTGTCTTTGCCTCGTCACGCATATAGTTTGTCCCTTAATTACTGTTCTCCTCCTAATTTTGTTTGCAAGAGAATTAGGGGTTCCGTTCTGGGCCTGGAGTAAGAAATTTTTCATGTTGCTATTTTTCTTGGCATGAGGACTCCATTTATTCCCTTCTTGGGAAACGGTTAAACTGAGGAAGGCCCCTCAATGTAACACACCTCTTTTTCCCCCCTCCCCTGCAGAGATTTAGTGCAACTAGCAAAAGCTGCAGTGAGTGGTGACGAGAGGGCCTTGGACATGTTTAACTGGAGAAAAGGCGGGATGGGAATGCCTCTCAAAATGGGACCCCAGGAGGGGCTCTCCTTTTTGATCAGTGTGACGGATGGTAAGGACAAAACTGGTCTATATTTCCGTTCATGTCACTTCAGACTCGGGATCAGAATTGGCCGATTCATTTATCCACCCTCTGGAAATATTACAAATATAAGAAGTATGGTATGCTGTATATTTCTAAAGACGAAGCTATTAGAACAGGCCACTAGATGAAACCAGAGAGACCAGGCAAGGTATAGAGCATTGTTGGCGAACCTATGGCACGGGTACCAAACGTGGCCCTCGAAGGAGCCCTTTCTGTGGGCACCCGACATCGCCCCCTTCACAGCCACCTGGATTCAAGTTAAATGGCTGTATCGGCACTTTTTGAAAAATTAGTGGGTTTTGAATTACAGTTTAGGCACTCGGTCTCTAAAAGGTTTGCCATCACCGGTATAGCGTTGGTTATTTTAAACATCGTTCTTTATAATGCACACTTTTCAGGATCTACATTTTGGGTGCTTGGAATGGATTCCCTGCAGATACCGAGGTCCTTCTGTACAGTGAAGAGATATAAAAAGTGGAAGTTGTGTTCTGAAAATGTGGTTTTTCTAGCCCAATTCATGCCACCCGTTCTGGGGGTTAAAAATATACCTCTTTCTCATTTTGCAGCTGAAATACTTAAAATAGTTCTTCATCAGCAAATCCAACCTGCTCTTCTTTTCTTTGTTTAGACCCATGGGTCAAAATCCTGTTGCTTACTGTAGTAAATTGCACTGGAGAACACCTCCATAATTTCCACTGATTCAGGTGGGACTCCTTGAACTGCAACTGGCGACACTATTGACTGATTTCGGCCCTAGTAATTGTACAAAGCAGAAGTTGTGTTTGCTTTCTGTTGCAATATGGTGTCGAGATGGCCATGCAAAAATATAAAAGGTAGCAGTAAAGCTAGAATTAAACGGGGAAATAATATTTCCAGAAGAACGATATTGGGATGAAAATGTTGTCTTCCTCCTTCATGAGACTTGCTTTCTTTTGTTATGTTGTTCCCGAAGAGGAAAGGCATTTGAAGATTTAAAGTTCATTTTTATTTCTTGGAAGTGTGTTTTTCTTGAAATCTGATACACTTGTGGGTACCCAAGTACACTGGCTTCTGGGGACAAGTTTTTGATAAAACCACCTCTTGAGCCACAATAGGCCTCTTTTAACAGAGGCTGATTTGCAGACACATAGATCCACCTAGTGGCACCTTTACTTACTTCACTTTATTTAGAATTTATATACTGCCCCACCTGCTTGTATAAAACAACTCAAGGCGGTGAATAAGAAAGGTATTAAAACAAAAGATAAAAATAAATGACAGACAATAAAAATCGAACAAACAAAATACCCAGTAAGCTATAAATACATGTTTTTAACCTACAGCCCTTGATTCCCCCCCCCATATTTTTTTGCTGGTTAATTTGACAGGAAATCATGCATTTTGAAATGGTAGGTCACGACTGTAACGACACAACACACTCTTCTTCCTCTTCTTCCTCTTCTTCCGGATGTCCATTTATTTCAACATGGATGTGGAATCGACTCTTTAAATTCATTCCCCCTATGCGAACATCTCTGTCGGTGTTGATCATCCGCTTGTCCCTGCTGCTACAGTGTTAAAAATGGGGTGGAGTGGGATGGAAAGAGACCTCAAGGGCCATCCAGTCCAACCCCCTGCCATGTAGGAACCCCCATCACAATATTTCTGGCAGATGGCCATCCAGCCTCTGCTTAAAAACCTCCAAAGAAGGAGACTCCACCACCCTCCTTTGGGACCAGCATATTCCATTGCCAAACAGCTCTAACTGTCATGGAGTTCTACCTAATGTTCAAATAGAATCTCTTTTCCTGTAGTTTGAAACCATTTTCCCCGAATCCTAGTCTCTGAAGCCATGGAAAACAAACCTGTTCCCTCTTCAATATGACATCCTTTTAAATATTTAAACATAGCTATCATATCCCCCCCTCAGCCTTCTTTTTGAAAGGCTAAACATTCCAAGTTCCCTAAGCCGTTCCTCATAAGACGTTTCTTGCAGACCTTCAACCATCCTGGTCGCCCTCCTCTGCACCCGCATCTCTTTTATAATATGAGTAGTTTGACAGAAATGGTTTATAATTGGAGAAGGAAAAATAACCTTGATTTTATCCGAAGCTTTGCTTTGCTTTATTTATTTATTTATTTTTATATTTCTATATCACCTGTCTTCCAATGGAACTCTGGGTGATTCACAACAGTTATGGTAATACAATAACAAAAATATATAAATAAAAAGAATAAAATAAATATAAAAAACAGCAAAGATGGTGGCTAGTATTTCACACACACACACACACACACACACACAAACCCTGCACACACTGATGGTCTCCAAATGCCTTTTTGTTTTTTGTTTGTTTGTTTTGCATTGAGGTGGGTTTATTTTGAGGGTGAGGAGTGGTACGTGCCTTCCTTTAGCTGGACGGTAACGTCGTAAGCCATCAATATGCCCCAAGGCTTGGTTTCTTTACAGGAACAGTACATTATGTGAACGAGAGAGGGAAAACAAGCCAGGCGTTGGCCACAGAGAGTTCGGTGCAGAAACTGCTATTCATGGAAAAAGATGTTTTGGTAGTAATAACAGAGACGCTGTTGTTATCGCTTCATAAGCTTTCTCCCGAAGGAGAAGCAGAGGAGCTCTTGAAGGTGGGTAACAGAAACTATATAATACCTTATTTAAGAGGATATATCATTCTTCCAAGCCTGCCACCTGCACAGAATTAGTCCTGAGGGCTATTTTTTTTGGGGGGGGGGGGTTTGTTTGTTCTACAAAACTGGAACTAAAAGTTCCATATCATATTTTAGCAAATACTGTAGGTTGGATTGATTTCTGTTTAGTTAGTGGCTTGGCTGAACCATCTGCCAGGACTGGTTTTCTTATACCAAGGCTTTTGGGTGCCACAAGGGTGGAAAGACACAACACAAAGCATCCTGTATTTACAAACCCATTATTCTAGGAGAAGCTCGTCTTGCTAAGATGATAATATGCTAATCTTGCCTTGTAACTTTTATAATCAGGTGAAGCTGAGTGGAAAGATCGGTCACCCTGCGGATATTGTTTTGATTGAACAGAGCCTTCTTATCACTGCAACGGGTGAACCATTTCTGAGGTAAGAAAGTTGACTTGGTAGAGGCCCTGTGCGTGGAAGCGTTTTTGTGTGTGTTTATTTAGTAAAACAGGTTCGAGAGGTCCAACGTTATCCGAGAGTCAAGGGGGCCACCAAGGAGAGCACAACAGCATATCCAGGAGTGCCAAACATCACACATGGCAGGGAAGCAGCAGCAGCATTGTTAGGAATCCAAGCAAGTTGGACTAGGAACCACCATAATAGTTGAAGTTCATATAATCGGGCTGACTAAGCCCCACGTTAAGCTCAGCTGTTTGGCAAGCTGAGCTCTAAGGTTTGGTCTTCTGGGAAGGTCCCCTGTCTTGGAAGGAAGACCTTTCCCTACTCTTGGGGAACCCCTTCCCCTGTGGACTACTTCTTGTCGTTTCTTTTCGAGCTTGTCTCTTCAACCTCTTGCATTCATGTGCTCTTAGAAGGGTCCAGTTCTCCTTTGACTCAGCCCCGGAAGCACCTTCACCTGGGGTTTCAGATTCCTGTACCCTCAAGGGTCCGCCAACATCTGCCGATTTGGCCTCCTTGTTCTTCTAGTGTCCAGGCTCTAGCTACGCTACGGCGTCTGGCAGTCCCTCACAAGGTTGGGCTCACAGAGCTCTGAGTTGTCCTCACAGGTGACCTATCTGGTGATGACTTGACACTTGAGATAATGGGTTCTGAACATTTGAAATTTACCATGGAAAATTCATGTTAATCTTTAATGAAAAGGACTGACAGCAGGAGTGTGGAATATGTAGTCCTTTGGGGTTTTGTCATTCACAAGATCCCATCAGCTTTACGGGGCATAGCCAGTGGTGAGAAGTGGTGATGGTAGCAGCCCCAAGTCATCTAGAAGGCAAAAAAGGTCCTCATAGCTGGACCACAATTTCAGTTTATCAGCCAGTCCCAGATCGGGTACAGTTATGGTAATCCAGCCTTATTGCTCCTGGGTGGCTCTTATGCTGAGCCGTTAGAGTTCAGCGATGCAAGCTTTCCTTGACTTGAGCAATTGTCATAAGAGAGAAGACGTTGCATGACAGGTTGAGGAGGGTAAAATTTTCAGGGCAGGATCGATCTGGCCAATACCTTAATTTTTATTCTCCCCAAATTAGTCTGCCTCCCATAGAACTTCGTATGCACTCTCCATTTTCTCTACAGATTATGGGATTTGGAACGAGGTGAGAATTATGGGCTGTCCCTGGATGAGCAGCTTGGCTTTGATGTAGATGAGTGCGTCAACTGTGTATCTTACTGCGGTGCAAAAGGTGAGGAAAATCTTGGTCAGAAATGTTTGCTTGTCTTGCAGAACCCTTGTAGAGCAAGGTAATGTACAGTAGTGCCTCAATTTACAAATTTAATCTGTTCCAAATGCATGCTCTTAAGTCGAACTGCTCTTAAGTCAGGGTACCTATCTAGAAAATTGAAAAAATGAGTTAAAAATTCAAAAAAATGAAAAATATATTTGTAAATTGAGCAGACCAGATCTAAAATTTGTAAAGCGGCAGTTAAAACGGCAACAGTTTTCTGCTCTTAAGTCAAATTGCTCTTTAGTCGAGCTGCTCTTAAGTCGGGGTACCACTGTACTCTTAAACCAAGGTATTCCTGTATATACTATGTTAGGTCTGACCTGAGCTGAAGAATATGGGCCATTTCACATTTTCCAGGTCTCCTGTCAGCTGGCACAGACAAAGGGAAGATAGCAATGTGGCGGAAAGTGCCGGTTTCTAGCCAAAGCACGTGGTCACAGGAAGGGAAGGACAGGTGGAAGCTTCAAGCAGCTACCGAGCTTGATGGGAATATCATTCAAGTTCAGGTAAAGCTATTCATAGAGTTCTCACTCTATAGTTTTTACCCAATAGCAGTGACCATGCTAAATTCTGTAAAAAAATAAAGTTGATGGGGAATATCAGTGTCGAATGTGTAACATATATATTGTATGGGGGGTTGTGAGTGGCTGTTGTTTTTTAAATCGTAGTTTTTATGTATTGGGTATGATGGCTGTCAGGTGAAAGTGTGTAGGGCTGTGTGTGTATGTTTGGTTTTTATGTCAGCTCTAATGAGTACAAGTGATGTTCTGCGTGTGAATGTAGGAGTATGTGTATGGATGTTTTGTTCTTAAATGGTAGATTTTATGTCTTGGATTTTTATACTGGGGTGTGTGAATGAGCGGACTGGATGGCACTTTTTAATCTCGTATTTTTATACAATGACAATAAATTCCATTCCACTCTATTCTATTCTATTCTATTCTATTCTATTCTATTCTATTCTATTCTATTCTATTCTACTTTCTTTTTGATTCATCCAAGTCTAAGAGGATGCGCGGCAGGAATTGTATTTCATGTGCATTTCATCCCTAGGGTCATCTTGCGTGCCTTGTCTTGCTGTACTCTGTTGCTCTAAGCTCTGATACCTGAAGAAAGCCAGCAAGGAGAAAAGGGTGATGCTTTCTGATAGGTCCACTGTTGCTTGGCTAGAACCCTACTTTTAAAAAAGAAAGACAAAAGAGAGATAAGGCAGGGAATAGAAGAGAAGAACGAGAGGAGGAGGAGGAGGAGGAAGAGAAGGAAAACAGAAGGTTATTAACATATTCTGAAATGGTTCTGTATTATAGATCGTGGCTAACAGAAGTCCCAAGAAGCTGGGCCATTGCTCTGTAGTGCTATATTATCGTTAAATATTATTAAACCCTGTTGAATCATGGTTTAAACAGACCCATAAAGCTGTCTTAGCAGACAGTGGCAACTGACCATTTTAGGATTCCTGCCACTGCACAATGCAGGACTCCCCTGATCTTCTTTCAAATGGGAATATTTCTTCTTATGTCAAGTTTAATCTCATTTTTAAACAGTTCTCATTCCTCACCGCTCTTTCCAGGGACATGTTGTGTATTTATGACAATTTCAGAAATAAACGTCCCGGTCATCGTAGCCTTGATGTCCGGCGTGCTGTAAGATTTTGTCACTTCCAACTCCTCTCTTCAGCTTGACGCCACCATCCATCTCTGTCCGAGGACAGAAGACTGGCGTTGAGGGGTGGGAGAGCTCTTTCCTGCCGCGGCATAAATGATTCTGCTCACCTAGAGTTTTGGCAGGATGGCCACTGGAGAGGGCTCAACCTGTAGACTCTTTTACCATCTTCATTCTGATTTCTTCCATGTAGACACCACTCGGCAGTCTCTGCTGTTTTCCTGCCAGCCTCTTTCTAACCTCAGTGAACCATCTCCCTGATCCATGAAGCTGAGCGATACAGAGAGACGGAAAATGAGAAAGGAGCAAGGGCATGATGTGCCCAAAGTAGGAGCGTCAGTGTCGTCATTTTTCAACTCTAGGATTCTTAGATTCTATGATTCCAGTAGAGGGCATCCTTGCTCATCTTATCCACCACTCAGATTCCTTGAAAATGAAGTTGAACGTTTGTGCCAGTGAGTGAAGCGGTGTCAGGAGAGATTTTAAAAAGGGATTATTATTAACCCCTGGCTCATGCCAAATAAAACTGGCCTTAGCCTTTAAGGTCCCATGGAACTTGCTTAGCGACACTTGATTTTTGTATCACCGTGGAAACTGCAACACGGTGATTATGTACCAGTAAGTTAGGCTTTGTGAGGAAAAGTGAATGTGCTTCACAGTATTGTTTACTTAATAGTCATTCTTCTAATGTAAGCTGCCCAGGATAACACCTTTGAGAGCCGTTGTCCTTTTATGGTTGTGGGAAATGGTTCAAAATCCAAACATGGGCCTGTTTGGGAATTGAGATTAAACAGTGGCTGAAACCCAGGAGCCAATCACAGGTAGGGGAGGTGCACTAAATCAAGGGGAATTTAATAAGTCTACTCTCGTTGCAACTTACTACTGGATTTCAACTATTACAGGGCTGTTCAACTTTGAACAGGCCAAGGTCTACTTTTTCCGGCCCAAAGTGCCTGAGGGCTACTACATTAAAACCTCTACTTACAAATTTTATCTGATCCGAGCACATGCTCGTAAGTAAAAACTTTTGTAAGCAGAGCAGCGGTTTCCCATAGGAATGCATTGAAAACCAATTAATCTGTTCTGTAGGGAACGGATTTCAATGCGCCATGGCCCTTGAACTGCCCCGTTCAGATGAGACAATGGCCTGGCAGACCCAGTACTTTGCTGGGGCAGTGGTGGTCCTTGGGATGGGGGAGGGAGGGGTGGAGAACTTATCCCTTCACTTTTTTATTGATGGCCGGCAGGCTACTTTTGAACCCTTCGCCGGCTACCGGTAGCCCCCGGTCTACCTGTTGGGCAGGCCTGAACTATTATAATGTGGGGGGGGGGAGGGAAAGGACGCTAGGTGAATGGAGATGAGCTATAAAAATAAAGCTAGCTTTCAAAGGGCTTAAATATAAAGTTGATGAATGGTAGATCAAACTTTGGTAGAAGCTCAGGAATGAGTAACTATGGAATGTTTAAGTGCCCTGTGAGGTCTTACGTACATTGCAGAACAGAGGCTGCTACTCTGTTTCCCTTTCCTGCACTTTTCACGATCCAGTTTCCTTGCTGAAAAGTGCCTTGTTTGTTTTCTGTTTGAAACATAATGTTTCAGTCCGGTGTCAGCAACCTCGGGGGGTGGGGGGGTGTCAGGGACCACAGAAAAGCACAGCTGCTCTCCCACTTAAAATCCCCTCCCTCTCTTGCCAATGTGAAAAACAAAACAAAAAACAAATAGCAAAGACAGTACTGTTTGCCTATCAGGACCGGGAGGAGGTATTTTTGTAAAATTAGAAAGTGCGCCCCTTCCTCGTCAGCAAGCAGATGTGTGTTCCAGGAAGCCAGGCAGAACTTTTATTTCAAGTCAACAGCTCTTGTTGTTTATATTTGTTTTTCAAAAGTAGCTCTACGGCTGGAGAGGCAAAAAAATGAGAGAAAGAAAGAAAGAAAGAAAGAAAGAAAGAAAGAAAGAAAGAAAGAAAGAAAGAAAGAAAGAAAGAGGATGGGCAGCACATGAACCATAATAGATTAAGGGCCTTTTTACACGACCCCTAAGATCCGCTGGCCACTTAAATTCGGACCAGAGATCTTAGGGGTTCGTCGCTCTTCCTCTGTCTTCCTCTGTCCCCATCCCCCTCGGCACTTCCTGGTTGCTGGCTGCCTGAGGGACGGAGAAAAAAGAAAGAAAAGAATTCCCGTTTACCTCCGTTTTGTTCCGGGCAGCATTCAGATCTCTTAAAGGGGCGGGGTGCAAAAAAAAGAACAAACAGAAGCCAGGAGAGCCCCGCACTCACTATCCTTACACCGGATCAAATATTTGTCACCATCAAAGACCAGGTACTAGAAAACTGCTGTTTGGTCGTGCTAAAGTGGGCGGGGTCGCACTTAATTGTCTGCAAAGTCCGGAGCTGGTGGGTAAACATTTTTAAGGTCCGGATCTTGCAGCCATTTGCGGCGGAGCTTAGGGGTCGTGTATAAACGCCCTTAGATTCTGGCTGTATTTAGTACTTGTTCCTTTATGTTATTCCTAGTGGGGATCCAAGAAGAATTTGTTGGCTGTGAACACAACCAGCTCGGTGGCAATCCTTAGTGAACAGGCCATGTCTTCCCAGTTCAACCAGCAAACAGCCGTGGTACAAGTTTCACCAAATGTATTCAACGCCACCTCCTTCAGCGCCAAGATAACCGATAACCTCCGCATTGACATGCATGTGAAAGGAGTGTCTGCTGCTAAGGTAATTTGCATCACAGCTGATAGATATCTATTGGCCAAAATGGATTTGGGGGTAGAGAATGCAACACCATGTCGATTGAATGCCACTTTCGTCAGACTTAGAGTGCTGTTACGTACTGTCAAGTCCAAACTGACTTAAAGCCACCGTAATATGGCTTTTAAGGTGGCTGAGATATTTAAGAAGTGTTTTTATTAGTTCCACACCCTCAGTGGATTTCCATGGCTGAGCGGAGATTGAGGCACAGGTTTCCAGCGTTCTAGTCTACTTTGCCCACTGAACCACACTGTGTATCCCATATTTAGAGTAGTCCCACTTCAATCAGTTGCATAATCATGAATTCCCCACTTGCAACCATTCCCAAATAAAAAGTCTCCCTAGATGGCTGCAAATAGTACACAGTTCCTTCAATCGGTGACCATTAAAAACTCATAACCATGCAGAAAAGGAGTGCTTTTGAAGGTGGTGGACAGCCTACCCACTGTGTGTTCCATCCTGCACACATACATTCACACTGTTACTATGACTGAGAAATAAAACCAGAAGGTCGAAGGAGCACCCTAGACCAGTGGTGGAGATCCTTTCAGAGACCGAGTGCCTAAACTGCGATTCAGAACCCGCTAGTTAGTCGCAAAGTGCCAATATAGCAATTTAACCTGAATCCAGGTGGCTGTGAAGGGGGCGATGTCGGGTGCCCACAGAAAGGGCTCCGAGGGCCACCTTGGGCACCCGTGCCATGGGTTCGCCATCACTGCCCTAGACAATGTAACTGGCACTTTGAGCATGAGATGGCTGTATGGAGACACACAGTCTGCAGCTGTTGTATGTGTTTTCAAAATACTCATTTAAGATGCTTTTTAATTTTTTTTTATCCTTAGGATGCTGTAGCCTTCTGGAATGGAAAACAAGTCGTGGTCTTTGAACTCAAGGGTACCAGTTTTCAAAGTGCAGGTGAGATGAGCAGACATAAATAGAAGGACTTGGGTGTGCGTGTTGGCTAAAAATACACTGCTACTAACTCGCTGTCCACATAGTGCTAATGTAGGTCTTTTTGATGTGTTAGACTTCTATTTGTTCTGATGTGGAGCTTCATCATTATTATCTACTTAAAAGTCTGTGGATACATTATACCTAACAGTGACTGAGGATCATGGGTGGGCTCAGCCAAGGCTCCCTCCACTCATGCTCAGTCAGACTTCAGTCATATGGCACAGTTGTTCTCAGTGTGGTTATTAGGAATGAAACCCTCCTGTAGTAGACCTGTTGAATGAGTGGAATTTCAGAGAGGAGTTGATTAACCCCATCTCCCCTGATCTGACGAGCCTACTCTAGTTGCGACTTAGTCCTTGAGTGTGGGCTACATTTTCAGTCCAGTCGGTAGAAATGTTGGCATAAGAGCATAAGAAGAACATAAGAACAGCCTTGCTGGAACAGGCCACAGCCCATCCAGTCCAGCATTCTGTCTCCCACAGCAGCTCACCATTTGCTTCAGGGTATTCCCAAGCAGACGTCTTCACCTGCTTACGATTCCCCGCCAATGGCATTGAGAGATCTCCCGCCTCTCTCTCCAACCCGGAGGATGTCCTTAAGCATCCATAATGATAGCCATTGATACCTCTGTTCTCCGTGAACTTGTCCAGTCCTTTCTTAAAGCTGCCAAGGCCGACAGCTGTCACCATTTCTTCTGCCAGGGAATTCCAGAGACCCATGATCCTCTGGGTGAAAAAGTACTTTGTCTTATTTGTTTGAGATCTAGCACCCAAAAATTTCATGGCCTGCCCCTTAGTTCTAGCGTTGTGCGACAGGGAAAACAGTTTTTCCTTATCTACTTTGTCCACACTGTGTATGATTTTATAAACTTCAATCAGGTCACCTCTTAGGTGCCGTCGTTCAAGAGTGAAGAGGCCCAGCCGTTGCAGCCTCAGATGGTAAGGAAGGTGTTCCAGTCCCCTAATCGTTCTAGTTGCCCTTCTCTGCACTTTTTCCATTTCCGTAATATCCTTCTGGAGGTTTGGTGACCAGAACTGTACACAGTATTCCAGATGGAGCCTTGCCATAGATTTATAAAGAGGCAAAATGACACTTGCTAACAGATTCATAGAAGTTGAATAATCATTGAAAAGATTAGGTATCCCCATTTTTTGCTATTAACCTGTGATGTGCAACTATAAGCAAAAAAAAACTTAATTTGGAATAGAACAGAAGCAACACAGCTCTGGAAGGGAGCCAATATTGTCCCTGATTCACCATTTCACAATCCTTTATTTAACAAGGCAAATAGGAAGGATCTCAGCAGGTGTGCAGGGTTCTTTTTTTAAAAAAGTATTCAAATTTTATGTGTTCAAAAGATGTTGCGTTCTATAAGGAATAATAGAAATATCAGTAGCAATAAAAAGTGGGAAGTATCTACATATTTGTTGTCCTAGAAACTGCTGGATGGAACAAGTATTTTGTAAGCAATCTGGACATAATGTCTAGTTCAACATGTCAACGTGTGTTAGGCTTGTAATGGAGAAATTGTTCTGTATGTGGTTGCAGGATCCTTCGCCTGTGATTCCCCGGCGCTGGCTATGCACGAAGAAAACCTATACACAGTTGAGCCAAATCGGGTTCAGGTTCGCACCTGGCAAGTAAGCAAGCTGGCTTAGTGGGAGGATGATTGAAGGAGACTCTCTAGTAAAGGGGAATTAGAGGGACAACATCTGGCAGCCCTACCAAACCAATTGGATTGGTAACAGTACCAGTTAAAACGTGTTTAAATCCTCCGTGTCAACCTACAAAATTACGAACAAGTATGCAAAGAGCAGTTTTGCACACCCGACAGCAGCAAAATGGTAAACAGAAATATGAAACTTCCCCTCCCTATAGAAAACAGAGATCCCACCCTGCTCCCTTCCTATTTTTTTCTCACTTGGGGATGTGCTTTGTGAAGCAAAGAAAGTCTTAAGGGTAACCTGTTGTGTTAAAGTTCCAGGTTTAAGGAACTAATTGGGGAAACACACACACACACACACACACATACACACACAAAACTGCCATTTATTTTTCTTTTAAAACCTTTTAATCCTATAAAGCTTGTGGCTTATCAACATTCTGCTGCTGGTTATTTGCTGCATGGTAGGACTGTATTATTAGAAAATTGAAAAAAAAGCGAGACCTGCCTGGCGCCAACTTTGATGACATTCCGGCACCAGGTAAAAAACATTCCTGTTCCATAAGTTTTTAAACTGATGATTGTGGGTCCTGCTGGCGATTTTCGTGTTGTATTTTAATATATTGTATTTATTGTATTTAACTGATTTGTTGTGTTAATTTTATTGCAGTTTGGTGTTTTAGTTGTCTGAATTGTTTATTTTGATTGTGAGCCGCACAGAGACCTTTGGGCAGTGGGCGGCATACAAGCTATATCAATAAAATAAATAAATAAAATATATAAATAGATAAATTTATTTATTATACTGGTTAAAATCACTTACTAAAATCACCATTATTTAGTCAGCTGGCCTAGAGGGCCAAGCACACAGCAGGCATTCCCTCTTTGGACAGCGATTGAGAGCTCTTGCCTCAGGAACATAGGTGTTCGGCCGTCTTGAGACGTAATGGCTATCCTGCAACCTATTTCCTGGACTAGGCTCAAGGCTGATTCTCCCCAGACTCCAGATGTTTCGATGGCTACAGGGACAAAGTCAATTCCTGTCGCCATATCTTCGTATTTTTGTCTTTTTAATTGTTCGGCCGTTGCTGCTGCGGATCCGGCTTCGATGCTGGTGTTTTGTACGTGGGACGTGGCAAATGTATTTGGACATGTGGCGTCCCACGTTAAGCATCGGCCTTAATTTTAACCAGTATAATAAATACCCGTATATATTCGAGTATAAGTCGACCCGAGTATAAGTCGGGGGCCCTAATTTAAACCCAAAAGCTGGGAAAATTTATTGACTCAAGTATAAGCCTAGGGTGGGAAATGCAGCAGGGCCTGGCAACTCCTCCTTTGTGAGCTGGGTGTGTGTGTGATGTTTAAAATGACTTTTAGCCACCGAGGCAAGTGCTTGAGTTGGTGGCTAAAAGTCATTTTAAACATTGTTTTAAATTGACTTTTTAAAAAAGTCATTTTAAACATGGGGGGGGGTCAGGAGAAGTGGCACACAATGTTTAAAATGACTTTTAGCCACTGACCCAAACTTGCCTCAGTGGTTAAAAGTATTGACCCGCATATAAGCCGAGGACCCCTTTTTTCAGCCCAAAATTAGGGCTGAAAAACTAGGCTTATACTCAAGAATATACGGTAAATTTATCTATTTATATATTTTGAATATAATAAATGAAATAAAATAAAATGAAATGAAATAAATAAAATAAAAAAAACTTTGTGGTCACATAACCTTGAAAAAGAGGTCTGGGGTTTTTTTAACGACTTTGGACTTCTCCTCCCACAGGGAACTGTTAAGCAGCTGCTGGTGTTTTCTGAACTGGAAGGGAATCCGTGCCTGTTGGATGTCTGTGGGAATATGTTGGCAGTGGGGACAGACCTGGCTCACTTTAAAATTTTTGATCTTTCCCGCAGGTACAGACAGTCTATCAGAGCTTGGTTCTGTTTGCTTGCGATTAGTTCCTTTATCAAGTGTCTTGTAATTGTTGCCATTTTTTTAACATGGCAATGCCAACTGGAGGAGACCGCGGCCTTCGTCCTGAGATAGCCAACCTAACCCCCATGAAAACTCAGTAATTGTAGATGAACTGAAAGAGAGGGACAGAGAAAGAGAGAACAGAAGAAGACAAGAAGCAGGAGGAATTAAGTTAGGTCAAGAAAGACGTAAGGATAGAGAGGGTAGGAATTTAGAATTAGAGAAGATACTGATAAATATATCGGAAGTGTTCAAAATTTGAAGACCTTATCGGCTGGAACATTTCTATTTTTATTTCTGTTCACTAGAGATTATTTCTTGGGAATGGCTGAGTTAGGTGTATTGCTAGTCCAGTTTTCCAGGTTTGGGGATTGGATCCCGACTTTGTCATGCTTAGGGTAGACACACTGAAATAATTAGGAGTTAAATTAGTCATGGTTGACTTGTTCCATTTATTTCAGCAGATATACTTCAAGGATAATTAAATCTGCATCTTACCTATGGACGGAGGAATGCCAGTTTAAACCTGTAATTAAAGAAAAGATCAGATTTTGAATGTCAGATGGGTAATGACTGGTTTAGATGACTAGATTACTGATCCTTTTTTGGCATTATAGGAATGGTGGGATTCGTAATCCAATGACAACTCCACGGTAACTCTTTGCCCAACTCCTTCCTGATGCTAGCCAATGCATCAATTTAAGAAGGGGAGGGAGAAAGAAACAAAGAGAGAGAGAGAGAGAGAGAGAGAGAGAGAGAGAGAGAGAGAGAGAGAGAGAGAGAGAGAAAGAAAGAAAGAAAGAAAGAAAGAATCATAGAGTTGGAAGAGATCCCAAAGGACATCTAATCCAAATACAAAAGTGGAACACATGATACCTTTAGGCTACTAGAAAATTAACAAAAACATTGCTAATATTTCGAGGGCAAAACCCCCTTCCTCAGAGCAATATCAATAAGTTATAACATGGCAAAATATGGATTTGCCAGGAGTTATTTCTTATATGTCAGGTCCTTGGGCAAGATGGGGAAAAAGCCAGGCAGTTTCTTAGTTGAAGCTCGGAGCTTGGATGTTCTTAGGCTGCACCCGAAATGTAGGGAGGGAGGTGTTTTTATTGTCCCAGTCCTTCCAAAGACATGTCACGACTCACGTACACTCGAAATATTAGCAACAATTTTGTTACTTTTCTAGTAGCCGAAAGGTATCACTTATTCTACTTTTATATTTGGTTTTTGTGACGGCTCCACGGCTCCTCAACTAGTTTGGCTTCAATTGGACATACAGTGGACCCTTGTATAACAAACAGGTTGTATAACATAAAATCTGTATAACATAAATAATTCCGGAGATAGGGAAAATTTGCTTAACAGAATCGCCTATGGGAGAAATCCATACAACATAAAAATGGGATCACTCTGTTTTCAATGCATTCCTATGGGAATTTGTATAAAGGAAAATTTCCTTAACATAATTTCATTTGGAACGAATCAATTCCTTTATACAAGGTACCACTGTACTAAAATACGGGTGTAATCCCAGAACCTTTTGTCTTCATTGAAGCTTCATCTTTCCACAGAGAGGCCAAAGTGCACTGCGGGAGCAAGGCGCTGGCTGATCTGGTTCCAGACGCGGTTGGGATCGCGTCTGTCAAGTGCAACGCCAGCGGCAACAAAGTTAGCATCCTCATCAGCAAGGTGACTCCCCGCTCCACTTTTCTTGGCTCAAGTGCTTCGCTCCGTTGATAAAGTCATTTTAAACATTGCATGCCACCCCCCACCCCCAATGTGTGTGAATCTTTTCTTCCGGTTGAAGCTTGGGAAAATCCAGGCTATGCTGGCTTGCAGTCCAAGAAAGTTACATTCCCGACTTTTGCAAACTGTTTGAGAGTCATTGATGAGAACCAGGATTAACAACAGCTTGAAAAGCAAAGTGTTCTGCTTATATACCGCCCTGTACCACTTCAAGTAGTCTCTGGGCGGTTTACAGTTTTAATTACAGTAATGCAGGCTACACATTGCCCCCCACCCTAAGCAAGCTGGGTACTCATTTTACTGACCTTGGAAGGATGGAAGGCTGAGTCAACCTTGAACTTGCTACCTGGGATTGAATCCCACTTTGTGAGCACAGTTTTACCTGCAGGACAGGCATTTAACCACTGCGCCACGAGGCTCCTGTATCAGCTGTTACTCCCACAATGCAGGAAATCAGTTTGGAAGGATTGGTGGAATGGTGATTGTTGAAACAGAATGTCCCTGCACATCATGATAGAGAAAGAGAGAAGCTGTACAGCAAAGCTCACCATTAAGCCATGGAGGCAAGGCCAGGGCTCCAGCTGATTGGCGCTGGGGTGGGGGAGGAAAACCTTTTGTTTTCCCACCCCAGCACCAATCAGCTGAAGCCCAGGGCTTGGGAAGGGGGGGAGGTTTAACATGCTCTGGCTTTTAAAACCTTTCCCCCCCATCCCTCAAGCCCTTTCGGGGTACCACTGTACTGCGGTCCCATGATACAGCGGGACCGCAGTAGATGAACTGCGAAAGGGTGGGGGACCACTGTACTCTGGAGCATCAGCATCCAAGGAGGCACTGGAGGTGGAAGAACCACAAGGCAAGACAGGAGGAGAATGCCGAAGAGAGAACAGACATAACGGAGGAAGCACCATGGAAAAGAGACTCAGGAGCAAAAAGATGGAGAAGGCATTCGTCCCCAATGGAGCTGCAACAGCCATTTCCTATTCTTGAAGATAAGTTTGGCAGACAGTATACATACGAAGACACCCCCCACACACACACACACAAGGAGGACATGAGAGAGGCTGAAGCTCGGACAAAGAGCTGAAGCTATTTAATCTGATATTTTGGCCTCACAAAGATCCTTTGCCAGAGAAGAACCCCAGGTGAATCGAAAGGGGATTTTCGCCTAAGAAACAATTTGCCTAAAGAGATTTGTGTGTGTGTGTGTGTTTGACTTCAGCCAGTAATTAATCCTTTTGATTTACCGCGCTGGAGGCATTCAAGAGAAAATTGGACAGCCGCCTGTCAGATTGGCTTTGATTTGGATTCTTGCATTGAGCAAGGGATTAGACAGTATGGCCGTATTGGCCAACTCCATCATTCTGTGATTGTATGATTCCCTAGTATGGCTCACTAGATTAGCTCCATCAAATCAGTGGGGATTTAGCGAGTCAACTCCACCTCTACTAAGAACTGTAGATCGCTCAACGACGGTCTTTCTTTCATTCAGCCAGCAGTGAACCTAGAGATGTACATGTAGTGTAGAAAGTGTAGAAAGAATTATATAAGTTTGAATGTTCAAATATAGTACTATCTGGAATTTTTAGTTTTATGTGCGTTCTAATGAATAAATCAAATGAAAAGAGATTATGAGGTGTGCATTTTTCAAGAACAGCTGTTCAGGAGTCTGCAATCTAAGAAAGCCAGCCCTAGTTTGTGAACATCTGGAAAAGAATGTAAGACACATAAAAATTTATCTTTTCTTCTTTGTTTTTTCAGTGCTTGCAAATTAGTTTTGGTAACCATTCCTCATCGTTGCTATTATGAGAAATCAACTAATTAGTCTTTTCTAAATTCTCATATTTATATTTGTGTAGGCCGATGGGAGTCCTGATTCCAAGGTTTGTTTCTATGACACTGAAATGGACATAGTTAGCCTGTTTGATTTCCAGTCTGGCCAGCAGAAAAATGGTAGGGAGGTTCTTTCATTTGGACAAGAAACAAATAGGTAAGAATTCCTCTCGAGGTGTGGAACATAAGTGTGAATTGTAAAATTAATGCCGATGTTAACTATTAGCATTCATTTGCTGTCCAGGTCACTGTGACAAGAGTTTATATATGACAGTCTGTCTATTTTTTTTATTCCCAGTGTAGTGTAGTGTAGTAGTTAGAGTGATTATACTAGATCTCTGGAGAACAGGGGTTGAATCCTCAGTCAGCCATGGAAATTCATTGGGAAGTGGTGCTGGTAAAACTTTTCCTTAAATATCTCACTTACTTTGAAAGCCCTAGAAAGATTGTTATAAGTCTGTTTTGACCTGACAGCACAGAACAGTTAGACACATACAGTGGTACCTTGGTTTACGAGCATAATCCACTCCAGAAGCATAATCGTAAACCACAATACTTGTCTATCAATGCAGATTTCCCCATAGGAAATAATGGAAACTTTCCTGATTCATTCTGGGGACCCAGTTTCCATTATTTCCTATGGAGAAATTTGCTTTGGCCGGGAGCTGCAGTGACCTCCGGAACTCACCCCGGGCCCAGTGCTGCCCAGGGCGTGCCACAGACAAGCGACGCCAGGCTCAGGGTGCACCGTGGTGGCCGTGGATAGGTGGCGTCAGGCCCAGGGCAAACTCCAGAAGTCACTTCCGGTCAGTGCTGGGCCTGGCGTGGGCCCATCAGATGCTCTTCAGGCCTGTTCCAGGCATTGTCGGGCCCCATAAGCCACCTCTGGTCAGGAGGAGGAGGAGGAGGAGAGCCAGGCAGTGATTGCAAAAGGAGCACCTCTAGCTCAGTTACCTTGTTATAGTTTTCAGACCCAGTCCAGGAAATTCAATGGTCCACTTTTTGTTTTTGTTCCCATATCTTTCAAGTGTCATTTGTGGGTGTGCTTGGAGAAATTGCCCTTTTCTTGATTAACGCTTATGTTGTCCCATCAGGAAAAACGCCTCCGTCTATTCAGAGTTATGTGGCTATATCCCTGTTAGTCACTTCTGGGATCAAGGTGAATCCAGGCTTTTTGTATGTGAAGCGGTTCTTGACTCAAGTCGGCAGCCACTGGAGAAGAATCAAGAGTCAACAGAGAGTCTGGTATAGTTTTCTCCTGTCTTAGATCATTGTCCAGGGAAGGCCTCTTGCTATTAAAATGTGGCTAGAATTTCTAGTTGATTGGCGTATGGGAACCCACTGAGGGTCTTGAAATTTCTCCAAACCTCCGACACTCATCGGCTGTCAGCTAAATCTTGACTGTCCCAGATGTGACCAGGGTGAAACAGAAATCAATCAGAAATCTTCTTTTCATGTCTGGATTCGGGTATCTCACCTTGTATATTTACTGAAAATCCTCCTTTTAAACGAAGAGGCCATCTAAAGACAGAAACATGTCTGTGGGTAGGTGAATTTTTCCCCTGTTCTTCAAGTGGCTGTCATGATCTGTAAACACCAACCAATGACATAACTAAGAACAATTAATCTCTGATGCTCCAAGATGAATTAGCAGCATTTCGAAGGAATGATATAGTTATAGGTATTACACCTGTTTCCATTTGGAAGACTGATGGTTCAGTCCCTGGCACAGGCAGCAAGAGTGTAGAAAACTTGTCCTTGGAACCCTGCAAAGCTTCTGCCAATCTTTGCCAACAAGATTGGGGGAGATGGTCCAGTGGCCTGATCCTGCATAAGATTGTGTCCTCTGTACCCTTCCTTCCTTCCTTCCTTCCTTCCTTCCTTCCTTCCTTCCAAAGAAACTAGGCCCATTGATTGAGTAGGAACATGGTAAGTCAACCCTTAAATGTCATTATTTCAATAGATCTACTGCAACATGGACCAAAAGTTGTATTCAGGCCAATAAAACCTATTAAATCTCCAGGAAGTAGTTCAGCACCTCCATAAATATTCATAATGTTTTAGGTTGCTGGTCTGAAACATCAGTCTTAACAGTCTGAAGAAAATTACTTCCTCTGGGATCTTCCATCATTGCTAGATAGAGTTGAAGCCTCAGATTCCTTTGCAGGGAAAGGTGGTGGCGGCGGGGGCGATATCTTAAATCAGTAATGGCCAACTTTGGCCCTCTAGATGTTTTGGACCACAGCTCCCAGAATTCCAAGACTGTACTGCCAATGACAAAGGACTGTGGGAGTTGTGGTCCAAAACTTCTGGAGGGCCAAAATTTGGCCACCACAGTCTTAAACGAATGAATGAATTTAAAATGACAAAGATTTGGCTTGGGGAAAATCTGAAAATATCAATAAGAGCGCAATAATAATTCCTCTCTCCCCCCACAATGATTTGTTGGAAGATGGGTGGGCTGTTTCCCAAAAGACCGAGTTTTTCCGGCCACGTAAGTTTGTGGTGTATTATGATTCGCAGGCTTTAGAGAGGAAACCTGCAGCGTAGCCATCTGTAGCAGGTGTGTCTGGTTTCTTAGCAGAAAACTCTGCCAAGTGACATGGAAAATAAAAACAAACTTAAAAAAAGGACATTGTGCTGTAAAACCCAGACAGTGCTTTATTTCCGTTTCTAGGCGGAAGTGTTGATTGTGTCCTTCTTCAGCACCGATGAGCACGGCCTGTTGCTCCAGGACAGCTTTCCATTGCTGTCATCTTACCAATCTCTCCTTGGCATGGAGGTGCCCCATTATTACTTTTCCAAAAAGGTAAGCCATTTTTCTTTTAAAAAGGACATCCATTTTTAAGGGAGCTTTAGTGTGACGCCTATGGCGACACGTGGTTGATTCGGCCCAACATGCTTTGCATTGCTTTGTGCCCATCGCTAGTTATATCAGTTGATCATACCAAAGAGGATTCATTCTCACTGCCATAACTAGGGAGGGGCAGAAAAGTGCATTTGCCCTGGGGCGCACTGCAATCTGGGGGCGCATGGAAGGGGAGCAGGAGGAGGAAGCCATGCGCCATCCCACCAGCAGTCCTCCTTTCGCCCCGCTAAGGCTTGGCCATCCTTAGTCGGGAGAAAAGAGGAGAGGGAAGCAGGTGATTTTTTCCCCCAAGCAGAACCTCCATCGATTGCTCCTCCCTCCTCCTTCCCCCCACCCCCACTAAGGACTGGCAATCATTAGCCCAGGGAAAGGAGGAGAGGGAAGCAGGTGGTTTTTTTCCCAAGCAGAACCTCCATCAGTTGCTCCTCCCTCCTCCTTCCCCCCACCCCCACTAAGGCTTGGCAATCATTAGCCCACGGAAAGGAGGAGAGGGAAGCAGGCGATGGAGGTGCTGTTTGGAAAAAAATCCCATCACCTGCTTCCCTCTCTTCCTTTCCCTGGGCTAACAATTGCCAAGCCTTAGCCAGGGGAAAGGAGGAGGGGGAAGCATGCTATGGAGGTGATGCTTTGGAAAAAAAAACATTGCCTGCTTTGCGCTATCCACGCGGTGTGTGGTTTGCACAGGAGAGCCTTGTCCATGAGACCCCCAAAGAGGGCATGAGAAAGAGGAACCCTTCTCCCCCTCCCCCTGCTGTTCCCCTAGGATCGGGCACCCTTGTTCGGTGGGTAAGATGCAGTCGGGGAGCAGGAGGGGGCGCATGATCCCCGGGCGCTCCAAACCCTAGCTACGCCTCTGTTCATTCTCCCTCCTGCATTTCTCGCTGAAGAAGGATGCTCACTGTTGATTTCCATTCTTCCCTGTTTGCTTATAGTAAACAAATGGAGACTATTAAAAAAACTTAAATATCTGGTTGGCCTTGAACCACCTGCCAAGAACAGGAGCACAGTTCTGTCCAGCAACATGACACTGTCAGGGACAGTGGCTAGCTGGATTTTGAGCGCTCCTCCAGCATATTGGGACAGGCGTATTTTCTTTGCCTTGGGCACGCATTGCATCCTTTTAGACTTAAAATCTATTTTTAACCACACAGGTGACTTTAGTTTATTTCCTAGCATTTTGAAGCTCTGATTTTGGAGTTCTGTATGGAGCAATTCCCCTTCCCAAATTAAGATAAAAGCCTTGGAAGAATTATTCCATTTTTTAAAAAAAAAACAACCAGATGCCCCTTTTGTGCCTGCCGTGTGGATGTGGCCTCTTCCTTCAAGTGACAAGTCATTTGTGCAGATATAGTGATTTATTATTTTTCATTAAAGCCTCGTGCAAATTGCTGAGACCTCGATGAGGGGGACAAGCAGAGCCCCTTGTTCCATTCTGTTCTTAAGCTCAGAAATCTCACAGAGCTTGAAAATTCTTCACCAAGCGTGGATTTATAGAGTTGACACAGTCTAAAAAAAATCTTTGACGTGAAGAATTTAGCAAGTACACTGTGATAATGTGGCATGGGAGGGCATACGCTGACATGATCTTTGAACTCCAAACGAAAGGGAGACCACATCAGGGTACCTGAAATTGGGTTGGTGGGGTACAATGAAACCTAAATCCAGATTTTCCAGAGTAGATGTGGAGTACGTGTTCCTTGTTGGATAAAATAATTTTTACTCTTTTAAAGAAGACCTGTGTAGCTCAACATAACTGGGGTGGCTTTCAAATTTAACAGCATTATTTCAACAAGGTTATTCTAAGATAGGTGCTACATCACATCTGTTCTCTCTGTTTTATTCTTTACATTATGTTTTTATTTGCTGCTCTTATTTTTTCTGCTTTATTTCTGCTGCAAATAGTTATTATTTGGGAAGGGATCTGTCTATAAACCTTATGTAAGTATGAGCTGTCTTTTCTTGAATTTTATTCCATTCTGTTTCTTTTTGTTTTGTCAGATAAAACAAATATTTATTTATAAACCATTTCATAGGGTTAGGTCCTCACACAACCATTTGCAAGCAATAGTTGTGAAAGACAGATTAGGCACTAAAAAAATAAGAAAACTGCAGTAAACAGATCACAGTGAAGTTTTCAAGGCCTTGCTAGAAGCTTAGACCAAGAGTAAATAAGTGAGAAGCCCCATAACTTATAGGGTCACTGCTAAGGAGGCTGTGATTTCAACACAGGGATGTTGCAATGTAATGAATCATGAGAAAAACATATGAGTCTTGAGCTGTTCAGAATTTACTTTTCACATGTCTTAAAACTGCTAAAGTTTTCTTTTGTTGTTTTGTTTTTTTTACAGCGAGAAAAAAGTTGTTTACTATGTGGTTCATGTTCTCCTTTCAGCCTGAAGCCGAGAGAAAGGATGAAGTGGAACCTGGTACAGCATCCGTCTACCAGATGGTAGCCAGAAGGCCGATGCGAGATTTCATTGGTCTAGAGGAGTGTGACAAGGCCACGCAGGATGCTATGCTTAACTTTAGCTTCTATCTCACAATTGGGGATATGGATGAGGCCTTCAAATCCATCAAGCTCATCAAAAGGTAAGATCAAAACTTGATGCGGTTTAAAGCAAAGAGTTCTGCTTATAGACCACCCCATACCACTTAGTTTTTAATTACAGTATGCAGGCTACATATTGCCCCCCCTTATTGCCCTCCAACCATAACGCTGAGATTACAGTCCTCGATTGGAGTACAAACAGCACCCGGTTGGTCTCTGGTGACAAAGTAAGTAGAAACATCCATGTTGCTTCTCTGCAGAACCTAATTTCAATAGCTTTCGGGAAGTGTGTTGCTTTGTTTGAATCATACAAACATAAAGGAGTTAATGTTTCTTTAGAAGCGAAAGCAAAGCAAAAAGTGTTCTGCTTATATACTGCCCAATACCACTTTAAGTAGTCTCTGGGCGGTTTACAATTTTTAATTACAGTGTGCAGGCTACACATTGCCCACCCCCACCCCAGCAAGGTGGGGTACTCATTTTACCGACCTCGGAAGGATGGAAGGCTGAGCCTGCTACCTGGGATTGAACCACAGGTAGATGGTTGAATGTGTCTCTTTATCTCAAGTATATTTTTCTCTCTCCATCTCGTTTGAAACCTGGGCTTGCTACCAGCTTTTTTTAAGAAAGTAGGGCAGGGGTGTCCAAACTTTTTGCAAGGAGGGCCAGATTTGGTGAGTTAAATATGTGTGGGGGCCGACCATTCAGCCTGAAGGGGGAGAAAAAGGGTGTGGTCTGTGTGCAGATCCAACTGCCAGGCCCTTGGGTGTTTCAAGGCACCCAAGGGCCCGGTAGCTGTTGCATGGCCCGGGAATTGGCTCACGCGCAACCAAGACACACCACTGATCGCAAGGATGGGGGGAAGATGCTGATACCTCGCAAGGAGGCAGGGAAGACGCTGCAGCAACGGAGCCTGGAGCTGGTAGGCAGGACAGGGGGTCGAGAGGGTGGCAGGGAGGGCAGGCAAACCGTAAAACTGCAAGCTGATGTCTCTTGCCAGCACGGGGAAGGGCTGGCCGGCGGGGATGAGTGACAGGCTGAACCAGCAGGGGGAAGAGGCTGAGGGCCACTGAGAATTTTAACTCGAGCCGCATTTGGCCCCCGGGCCGGACTTTGGACATGCCTGAAGTAGGGTTTTAGATATGGCAGGATTGCTTTGAGAGTCATGTTGCAGTGAATGCATCACCTGCTTTTCTTACATCACATCATATTTTCTTTTCCCTGTTGTTATCTACTCATAACGAAATAGTGTAAATAGAGATAGTTTGTCCTTCATCTTCAAATTACCATTTCCATCAGATGAATTATTTGGGAAAACAGAGGAGACCGTTTTAGCTTGAATTGTAGCATGCGGATGTATGTGCAGGTGGCTAAGTGGCCCAACTTGAGCCTGGAAAATACAGGAATAGTGGGGGCAAGGTAGTTGGTCCTTGACTCATTGGACTGTTGGGATGTTGCATCCTTGCTTTCTTTTTTCTGTCTTCCTTTGAGCACCGTTGATTGTTCTTGTTTCAAAATTTTCAGCCCCTTGTGTTCCCCTGGGAAACGCATGGCTAGAATCGTCCTTCAAAAAACATGGGAGGGAGATCGACCCACAAATGTGTTCATAAGGGGGAGGTTTTCTTTGTTCTGGAGAAACCTAGGGAAGACCCTAAAAAGAGAGCCAGGCAAGAGCTGTCAAAAGAGGGAAACGAGGACAATTAAAGAACAGTTCTACTAACCAAGATAGCCATGGGTGAGGTGATGGCACCTGGCCTGGATGCCTTCAAAAGGGGATTGGACAGATTCTTGGAGGAAGACTCCATCACAGGTTACAAACCATGATGGAGATGTGTAATCTCCAGGCTTAAAACTGGAGTAATTCAAGGGCCAGATGCAGGGGAGTGCTATCAGGAGACAGATATCTAGTCTCATGCACTCCCAGAGGCATTTGGTGGGGCCACTGTGAGATACAGGAAGCTGGACTAGATGGGCCTTTGGCCTGATCCAGCACAGCTCTTCTTATGTTCTTATGAACTGAAGCTGTTCTGAATTCAAACTCTTCCCAGTCTAGAAAAATTGGACATTGCTTAGGTCAACCTCACCCAGAAGTAGAGTCATGGCAACTGGACTTCTTTTCTTCTGAGACTGAAACATTTCGCTACTATCTCACAAGAAAAGAAGTCCGGTGGCCATGACTCAACTTCTGGATAACCTCACCTGGATGACTAAGCATCTTCTCAGACATTTGGAACTGCCTTCTCCTTAGCATGCATTTTTGCACGCGTAGTGGCTCTGTTTCTGGGGTGGGAGGAGGTTTGGATCTGATGTCACAGCTCCCCCTTACCTTTTAATGGCTGGTTTTAGCCAGTGTAGCAGTTTGCCCTTGAATCCACGGAATTCAAAGAGCTGTGCAGTTCAAGTCATATTCCTATGGGATAGTCAAATATTGCTTGAAGGATAGCCTGATATGAGAAACCAGAAACTGCAAAGTTGTTTCTTAGATTATATTAGGATTTGCTGTTCAAAGAGAGGTGTCAGCAAAATCCTGCCAAGAATGGTCTGTTCCTAGAATGTAAAAGATAGCTTGTGGCATCATGTTATTTGTTATAGACCAGTGGTGGTGAATCTTTGGCACTCCAGATGTTTTGGACCACAACTCCCACAGTCCTTTGCCATTGGCAATCTAGGCTCAAAATTCTGGGAGTTGTGGCCCAAAACATCTGGAGTGCCGAAGGTTTGCCAATCCTGTTATAGAGTCATAGAATAGTGAAGTTGGAAGGGGCCTATAAGACCATTAAGTCCAACCACCTGCTCTATGCAGGAGCACAAATCAAAGGATATCTGTCAGGTGGTTATCCACCTGGTTGTTTGCTCTTTGTCTGTTACTTTTGCTTTTGAAGGCAACTGAATTTTATTTCTGCTATGAAATTTTATTTTATTTTATTTAAATTTAATTTCTGCTATGAATAGAATGATTGCAAATATTACATTTTATTTTATTTTATTTAAATTTAATTTCTGCTATGAATAGAATGATTGCAAATATTACAGCAGAGTTGACCACAAAGCCATTCTTCATTTCACATTATTATAATACAGTTATTGCAATGTTAAAAGAAATAACATACCTTAAATATCCCAATATTTAAAATATTTTCTTAAAATGGTGCATAATTAAAGCATATTTAATGTTTAGGAAATACAGAACTATTCCAATGGGAATGCCAGGGAAATTGAAGACACCCAGTTGTTGTTGTTGTTGTTGTTGTTGTTGTTGTCGTCATCGTCGTCGTCTTTCGTGTGACCAGTCTGTTTCATTTTTTGTCAAGATGGCTTTAGAAACCTGTTTGAACAAATTCTGGAGGCTTCTTATATAGTTTGTTGGGAGCCCCCCCCAAAAAATAATAAATAAATGGGGAATTTGTTTCAAAACCTAATTGTGCTATGATTTGAAATGCACGGATTTAAATTATTTACAGTGGAGCCATAGCACCTGTATTCAAATGTAAGATACTGTACTATACAAGGAGAAAAATCATGTTGCAAAATTTATGTCAATGTCACCTGGATCAGATGCTGGAAACATTTAAATCATGGAAAGCATCATGGCCCCCATCCCTTTTTGCCCGAGCCCCCCCCCCCCTTTTGTTCTAAGTGAGCCTTTTTGGGGGGGTGCCATTTTATTTAATAATTTAAGAAATCACAGCTGGATCACCTCTGCTGCAGTTGAGAGTCCACCAGCAGTAATCAAGCCGATTTTTTTTTTTTACTGCTCAAGGCTCCTTTCTGTCCTGAAGCTCACAAAGATTTCTAAGGAGCAAAAGAGGGGAAGGAATAGAGAGCTTTCTATTATTTAATTCAAACGTTACAGGCATCTGCTCTAGGTTACACTGGCACAAATTTATGCCAACAGCATTTTGCCCACTGCGAAACTCATAGCCAATTCAGCATTCACAGGGGTTATACCCTTAATAGTTTGGATTTATTTATTTATTTATTTATTTATTTGTTGCATCTATACCCCGCTTATCTACATTGTGTACTCTAAGCGGCTTTTACTGTTTCTGTTCTGTTTTACTGTTACTGTTCTGGGCTTCCATGGTGCTGGATATATTAAATATAGTTCGGTCTACTAAAGGCTACATTTCTTCTTTAGAACTCTTATTCTGATACAGGTTTTTCATGCTTTCCAAGTGACTAATTGAATAGTTTTGCAAACAACTTGGCAGTTCTGATTGATATGGAGAAATAGTATGTTGGCCTCTTTCCTGGTTTCAGCCTATACATATAGAGAGCAAAACACTGTTGGAAAACAAATGTGTGTCATTAAACTTGTCCGTATCTCCGGCTCTGGTACTGTTTATAGTGGTACCCCGACTTAAGAGCAGCTCGACTTAAGAACAATTCGACTTAAGAGCTGAAAACTGTTGGCGTTTTAATTGCTGCCTTACAAGTTTTAGATATGGTCTGCTCGACTTACAATTTTTTTTTCATTTTTTTATTTTTTAACTTACTTTTTCAATTTTTTAGACAGGCGCCCTGACTTAAGAGTAGTTCGACTTAGGAGCATGCATTTGGAACGGATTAAATTCGTAAGTTGAGGTACCACTGTACTACTCTGAGCAGCACAACTTTGGCCAAGAAACATTTCAATATTTTGCTAGGCAGTTATCAGGATTCATTGAGGTACACTCGATCTGCTGCTCATTCCAGAGTTACCCCTCCTCACCCTGTCTTAAATCCTTACTTGTGTACCCAATAGCGTGCTTTAGATCAGTGGTTCTCAGCCTGTGGGTCCCCAGATGTTCCTGGACTACAACTCCCAGAAGTCTTCATCAATAGCTGAGCTGGCCAGGACTTCTGGGAGTATGCAGTCCAGGAATATCTGGGGACCCACAGGTTGAGAATTACTGCTTTAGATAGCTGGACATCCCTCTGGTGCAGGTTTTTGGCCCTGCAGAGGGAATGTCAGCAGAATTGAGTGTAAGACTCAATTTGGATCTTGGCTTTTCTGATTGTTTTTGTTTTGTGGTTTGTTTTTTTACCTTCCTGTCGGATAAATAAGGATTAACCATTTCTTTCCAGGATACAAAGCACACAGTATTTCTCACCCTGTCGTTGCATTTCCGGTTCGTTTCCGTAGTCCCTGTTCATTTTGAATTGAATAGTTGCTTTGGAATGGTAGAAAGAGGAATCTACATTTTCCTGCTTTGAGTATGAACATAACTGTAGGACTGGAGCTCGTTGTACTTAAATGGATATCTTTGCCAGCAATTTAGCAGCATATAAAGCTTTTAGTTAGACTGGACACATCTTCAGTCTTGGATTATTTCGGTTTATACTTCAGTGTTACAAAAGCATTTATGGGTGGAAATAGTAATTTGGGACAAGCTACTACTGTATCTCTTTCTGACTGCCAGTGGTTTTTTTTTTTTTAAAGAGCCAATTTTAAGACCGATCCATTGAGCTTGTTGTTATTTCAGCTCTTAATCTGTCGGATAACTTCCCCTGAAACATGAATTGATCTTGGAATGTTGAATTTCTCCTCCCTCCTTTCATATCCCTACAAGATTAATTTGGACCATTTCTGCCATAGTTTTAAGTCTATCTGTCCCTTGACTGAGGTGTCCATCAGGATGGCTGAGCCGAGTGTTCAATATCTTACAGTTTTTACACTGTACATCAGAGGGGAGGGATAGTGTATAATGTACATGTATACATATGTAGATGTTGCCTGCCCAAGTAATAATGCTGGGCTTCTTTAATTGAAAAGTGGGCTTGGTGGTGTTCTTTAATGTTTAAATTACATGTAATATTTATAGAAAGCAGTCCGACTTGTAAATCTCCTCTGGATAGTCTCCTTTCTTCCGTCCTGGCGTTATCAGCATGGTGACTCGACATAGTCGTTCTCCAGACCTCGCCGAAAGCGAGCGCTGAGGGTGCGGCTGATTACTATTACTCTCGGGGCCATGCAGTCTTCCCGGCGGTGAAGGATGTTCCATATCAGAATGGCAGCAGCCAGCGTAGCCAGAAGGCAAGCCCCAATGTTTAGGTAGCAAGACCAGGACAGGCTGGTGTAGGGTCCAATGCGGTAGAAGGTGACCAGTCCAATGACCAGCACAAAACCTGAAAGAAAAATACATAGAATATAAATTGCCATTCCAACCTTCTCTAGGCTCAGTGTTACCACCATGACTTGTGTCTTCTTCACCAGTATCATCAGTTTATGAGTACATGCACACACAGATGAAGTGGTAGAAGAGAACTTTGGGCATCTGGGTTGTGATATCTGCTCAGCCGTAGGAATTCAATGGAAGGTACCAACAGTAGAATGACTTCCTTCATATCTCATGGAGCTTGTAAACCTTGTCAGCATCACCTTAAATTGAATGGGACTTGACAACACATACGGTAATGTACACGGGCACATCGTCCAGATCTAGCACTAGGAAAACTAATCCTTGCTGGCATAAAACACAAGAAAAATTTTCTCCTTTATTTGAAGAGGCTGACGGGCGTGTAAGAGTCTGCTCTAGAGGAAATGTTCTATAAAAATGGTGGTGGAGAAATTCAGCACCATGGCACAGATCCAGAGCGTCGATATAGTCCTGATGGTCCCAATGGAAACTGTTCTAGCCAGTTTTACTTTCTGTTGCCTGTATCAGGACTTGGGATTGAGCAACATGTTACTTTAGGGGCTAACAAAGAGGTTAATGATGAATGGTGTTCAATTTTATAACTGTTTTAGCAGCAGCATTAAAATGATATGTTTTTGGTGGTAACAGCCCAACCTAAAGTATGTACATGTTAAACCAGAGTGGAAATAGGGCTACTTTGTTTTTAATTTTGGAAATGAACTGTCAGAATCAATTCCACTCTGGCAGTAGGTAAAGTTATTAGTTAATGCTCTGTCTAGGAAATTCTTCCATCTAATAGATTGACTTCATCCTGTGACACGATAGGAAAGTGTGTAATTTTTCAAGTATAACGGTATTTTGAAGTTACATTGTACTGTACCTCTTACCATTAGTCTTGAAAATCTTTATGAATGTGTAGTACCCCACTGTTCCCCCCCCCACACACACACATACACTCCTTATGTATCTTAAATATCCGGTTATTTATGTTTCAGAATGGAGGAAACTGAGGTGAGGAGACTTGTCTAGCCATGCAGGAAATCTGTCAAGGGGCCAGAAGTAGAACTCGCAACATCTGACCCCAAATGTCATGCGTGTAATCACAAAACTATCTTTTCCTTTCAAGACGCGCATCAGTCATGTTCTGTTTCTCTTAAAGCCTTCAGCAGCGCTTTCGTTTCTCTTCCTCACCTCCGCCCTTGCCTCTCTAGTTATTAACTTTTGACGGATGTAATTTATAGATCTAATTAGCCTGACAAGAACAATATACAAAGAGGCAACGAGGTCTAGCACAATAGGGGAAAAATTGGCTTCCCCTGTCTCATAAACACTTCCTTAACCACCACCACAACAGAAGGAATTCACAGAGACAAAAGAGGCCGTTTGCAAAGGGAGACTCGCATAAACAAAGGCGTGTAAACAAGCATCAAGACCTGCAGATACCATTTCCGTTATGTTTGTGGGCAAGGACAGGTCAGTCTTGGATAAGCCTGACTCTCTCCCCACTTTCACACATCTCTCCGTCTGCGCATTAATGGCAATGCGTGTGAATCTTTTCTTCCAGTTGAAGCTTGGGAAAATCCAGGCTAGGCTGGCTTGCAGTCCAAGAAAGTTGCATGCCCGACTTTTGCAAACTGTTTGAGAGTCATTGATGAGAACCAGGATTGACAACAGCTTGAAAAGTAAAGTGTTTTGCTTATATACCGCCCCATACCACTTCAAGTAGTCTCCGGGCGGTTTACAGTTTTAATTACAGTAATGCAGGCTACACATTGCCCCCCACCCTAAGCAAGCTGGGTACTCATTTTACTGACCTCGGAAGGATGGAAGGCTGAGTCAACCAAGAGCCTGCTACCTGGGATTGAACCCCAGGTCTCATGAGCACAGTTTTACCTGCAGGACAGGCATTTAACCACGGCGCCACGAGGCTCCTGTACCAGCTGTTACTCCCACAATGCAGGAAACCAGTTTGGAAGGAGCGGTGGAATGGTGGTTGTCGAAACAGAATGTCCCTGCACATCGTGATAGAGAAAGAGAGAAGCCGTACAGCAAAGCTCTCCATTAAGCCAGGTGACAGGGCAGAGGTTACTCAGTGTAAATATGACACAGAGGCTGAACTGTTGCTTAGTGTAGTATGTAGCGTTAGATCAGACCCATTGAATCAATGGAAAATCAACTGGTTATTTTAATATCCATTAATTTAAAATGGGCCGACACTACAGTAAGTCACAACTAGAGTAAGACTATTTGAACCAATTGACGTTATGGAGTAGACTCATCAGTTCCCCGCTGGTTCAGTAGGTCTACCGAGTGCAACTTAGTTGCTACACTAAGCAACAGGATTTTACCCAGAGTCATAGAACTGGACCGCGTGAAGACATTCCAAGGGTCATCAAGTCCATCCCCCATTGCCATCTGACCTCCATTTCAAAATCCCAATAAGAAGTATCAGTGGCAGTTTGTTCCATTGTCGAACAGCTCTCACTTTCTAGAATATCTTCTAAATATTTAGGTTCATCCTTTTTTCTTGTTTGAATCCATTACATTGGGTCTTCTTGTCAGGACATGTAGAAGCAAGCTTCTTCCATCTTGCAGGTTTTACAGTGACTTTGATACTTCCTGGAGGACAGAACTCAGAAGGTGATGCTGCTGGACTCATGTTCTATCTACACCCTCATTTTTGGCACGTGACATCCCTCAGGGTTCTGTTTTATCTCCCATGCTATTTAACTTCTATCTGAAACTGCCGGGAGAGGTTGCCTGGATGAGTTTTGGGGTATGCGGGTAAAACCCAAGTCTATCTCTCCATTGATTTCTAGTTAAACTGGAACTTAATCCCGGCAAGACAGAGGTGTTCCTGGTCAGTCGGAATGCAGATGAGGGAATAGGTATGCAGCCTGTTCTGGATTGGTTTACACTTCCCCCTAAAAACCAGGTATGCAGCTTGGGTTTACTAGATTCATCCTGAGTCCAGATGCCCATGTTTCAGCAGTGGCTGTAAGTGTATTTCCACAGTTAAGACCTGCTACTTGATATGTCAGATTTGGCTACAGTGATACATGCCTTAGTTATATCCCACCTTGATTACTGTAACTGTAATAGGGCTGAATTTCGAGACAGTTTGGAGTCTTCAGATGCTTCAAGCTGCAGCTGCAGAGCACTAACTGGGGCCAATTTGATACCAATGCAGATGTAGATGTAGATGCACTTTAAAAAGAGTTTTGAGCAAAAAACCCAGGAGTCTGTGTCTTTTTCCTAGGCTCCGGAACGGATCAATCGGTTTCCCATTCATTCCTATGGGAAACCGCGTTTCAGATAATGATTTTTTTCAGACAGCAAATTGCCTCAGAGAACGAATTAAATTCGTTATCCAAGGTCCCACTGTATAGGTATATAGATATAGATTCCACGCCCAATTCGACATGCTGGTTAGTACCTATAAAACACTATACACTTTGGGCAGAGTTATCAGAAGGACCTTCTCTCCCCGTACAAGCTTCCCAGTCCTTCAGATCATCAGGAAAGGCCCTCCTCTCGGGCCCATTTTTACCCTGCCTTTCTTCTTGAAAGGGACCCAAGAGGGCTTATAACACTGGAAGATAGTATTTAAAGCTACGAACAATGAGTAAAGGCATCTTATGGCATTAAGTACGTTGTTGTTGTTGTTGTTGTTGTTAAAATGCCACTCTGAATAATACAAAGCGGCAATGCATATCATCGGTGTAGTTATAATTTAATTGTTAAATAGATAAATAACAGTAGCAATTTTTGTGCCTTGACTTTTTTATACTTGTAAAAGACAGAAAATAAAATGGCACCATTAATGCAAAAGTGCTGAATACACCCCTCCCTATGCAGATGCCAGTGTAGGGCGCTTATTTTATTAATTTGATTTATTTCTAGTCTGTGTTCCTCTCACTTGGGAACTCTTATAGAACATGGGCATCTGGACGCAGGATGAATCTAGTAAACCCAAGCTGCATACCTGGTTTTTAGGGGGAAGTGTAAACCAATCCAGAACAGGCTGCATGCCTATTCCCTCATCTGCATTCCGACTGACCAGGAAATGGATCCAATGGTTTTTATGGAGTAGGAAGTTTTAAGGATTGTAATCTGAATCTGTCTTTCAGAGTTACCAAAGTGAAGTGCGGAACATGTTGTAGTTACAGTACATTCTATTGTGTCATTTTGGAATTTTGGTGACTCTAAGAATTGATAACTTTCATTAACAGCCCTCAAATCTGGTAAGCTAAATGCTGTGACTTCCTGTTTCAAGTCAATTCATGTCAAGCGAAATCTTTTTCTCTTCTTGCTGCCTTCAACTTTTCCTAACCTTATTTTTGAAACATCGTAGTAGCAATAGCAGGGCACTTCTGATATCTCATATCCTCCTGTGCTTGTTGGTTTTCTCTAGACATTTTCTCAGTATGGTTACAAATATTTCCCCCCCTCTTCAAATCACAACAAGTCTCCCAGCTCGCTATTTCCTCTTGCGTGGATGGTTCCATTTTGGTTGCATAAGCAGCTGCATGATGAAAATCTACATGCCAAGAATGAGTTTGCTATCGGCCTAGTAGCTCTGAATACCAATATTTTGGATTTGAAAATTATATTCAGAAATGAATATGAGACAGAACGAATGTATTAGTGACTTCGTGTAAAAATGATGCTAAATGGAAAATAGCAAAATCCTGTCTTGCGAGTACTTAATATATAAGCCTCTAAATTCAGTCCTACCCTCTGTAGATATTCTCCAGCTTTATTATTTTTTTAATCTATGGGACTGACACAAACTACTAAGGCTTCCTTGTACTTCTCAAAATAAAACCACTTGAGTTAGCAAGGCTGCTTCCCTTCACAGGACCTTTGCTTGAACTTTAGTTCTAAACATCAGTGAATGAATGACACACCGTACTTTTTTTGGGGGGGTCTTTCATGGCTGGGTCCAGCCAGTGGGGGGTCTGGGGAAATGAGCACTTCTAAAGGTTACTTGTGAGGTCAAAAACTTAAAGGGTGAAGTGAGTAGGTTCAGTTTTCAGGGAAAACCCAGGGTTTGGGTCGTGCATAAAGGCTTGTACATGTAGCAACAAGCTACCAATTGGAATTATACCTCAATCAAATCTGTGTTACATGGTTTCCTATTTTTTTCCCTCCTATGGCGATAAAAGTATTCTTTAAAAATATATTTTTCTCTATTTTAATGAGCGCAAGAAATATGCCTCCTGGACAGCAGTGAGCATTCTGAATCCTTTCAAGTATGCATGTGTGTGTGTGTTGTGTCGTTACAGTCGTGACCAACTCTACGTGACTCCATGTCCATGGAGTTTTCTTGGCAGGAATACTGGAGTGGCTTGCCAGTTCCTACTCCAGGCGCCTACAGCACCTGGTACTCCCTGGTGGTCTCCCATCCAAGTACTAACCAGGGCCGACCCTGCTTAGCTTCCGAAATCAGGCGAGATGGGTTGTATTCAGGGCATCTAGGCAGCAAGTATGCAAACGTATATAATTTACCACGTTTTCCCATCTATAAGAAGACACTCCCATGTATAAGACGCCCCCCGCACACCCACACACATTCCCAGCCGAATATTGCAGCTTTGCAACTGCATGGTTCTCACCTCAGCTTACTTCCATGTAAGTCTATTTTTAGTCTAACAATTTTAGGCAAAAATAACGTCTTATACATGGGAAAATGCGGTATATAAATCTGGTTGTAGGACTTCCGTTGCCTCTTATCAGAGTTTAATAGCTGTACTGTATTCTTGATATACTGCCTATCCTTGAATATGCTGTTAGACACATTTGTGATACAGTAACCCCCCCCCGGCCGATCGTGGGGGTTAGGGACCCACCCCACCCGCGATCCATGAAAATCCGCGATATGTGGAAGCGGGGGGGGCTGGGGGCGGGGGAGGCGATCGCAGAAGTCTTGGGGCAGCGCGCGCCGGTGGCGGCAGGGGGATCTGACCTCTCGCTGCCTCCCGCCCACACCGCCCGAGACTTCTTGTCCGGGACCGTCTCCATTCAAATGCATTGCCAATGCATTTCAATGGAGAAAATTTTCCCCATTGGAAAACATTAGTTCAATGCTTTCCAATGGGGAAAATTTCTCCATTGAAATCCATTGATAATGCATTTCAATGGAGATTGTGCCCCCCACCCCCCCCACCCCCTGCATGGCCCCGAGACTTCTCGGAGGGGCCTGGGGGGCGGCGCGGAGTGACCCGATCGCCCCCACCGCCCCTCTGCAAGGCTCCGAGGCTTTTCTTGGGGCGGGGGGGCGCGGAGCAACCCGATCGCCCCCCACCCCCCAGTGGTGCAGGTACTGCGATCCCGCGATGTAGTGGGACCGCGGTACCTGAACCGCGAAATGACGGGTGTGTGTGACTGTACTACTTGCTATCTTTTGCTTGTTTGTTATTGGAAAAGAACTTTGTCCCTCACCTTGTACTTAATGCAGTGATTTAGCAAAAATAGCTATTCATACTATTTTACATTCTTTCCTATTCTGTACATATGCTGCTTCCATTTTGCATGCATTTAATTTATGTTTACTGTATTGCGTTTTCAAAAATAATAATAAGTAGGATGCAACAAGTGATTTGTTTGGTATCTTGACTTAAACGTGCTGTGATTAATCAGAGAGTCCTAAATGATGATGATGGTGATGATGATGATGATGATGATGATGATGATGATGATGATGATGATGATGATGATGATGATGATGATGATAGCAATATGTCTGTGAAGATTCTCAGTCATCCGGGTGAGTTTATCTGGAAGTTGAGTCATGGCTACTGGACTTCCTTTTGAGAGATAGAAACGTTTCTCTGCTCATCCAAACAGCTTGCAGCAGATGGTTTTTCTTATTGCACATTATGGGGCAGCAGAATGCCCAACAGAAATGCAGATAAAGAGTGATGATAAAGTCCTGCACCACGATAGCAGCACGAGCTGGATATGGGATGCAGTCTGTGCTGGGTCTGTACTGGCTTAAAATGAAAGCAGCTTAGAAACAGCAGTGTAACATAGGGGGGAAGGATTGCCCTCAGCCACGTTCTGGCCCCACTGCCTTGTAGGTAGGAGAAGGCTTCTCAAATGCTCAGGGAAGGAACACGCCAATAGAAAACCACCAGCTATGTCTTAATCCAGATGTTTCAGAGAGGGCAGCTGTGTTAGTCTTTTCAAGAACTTCAGGCAAAAAAATCAAAGAAAAACAAAACAAAACAAAAGACACAAAACATGTGGCACCTTCAAGACTAACTTTCATATTTTAATGTAACATTTCGTGGACACGTCCACTTCTTCAGACACACAGCAGCAGATGGACACCAGAAGTGCCTGTCTCTAGATTAGAGGTGACTGATCTCTATCACCTAGCCATAGGCAACAAACACTGACTTAGCCCCAGAACCAGCAGTGCTGAGAAATGCTGAGAAACAGGAAGTGTAACAATAAAAAAGATACAAATACCTGACATTACAGTATAGGCAAGCATTATTTTTTGGAATACTGGGTCATGAGTACATATTGTGCAGCATGATGACTGGAACATGAATACAGTGGACCCTCATATAACAAATGGTTTGTATAACATAAAATCTGTACAGCATAAAAAATTCTGGAGATAGGGGAAATTTGCTTAACAGAATCCTTTATGGGGCGAATCCATACAACATTAAAAATGATCGTGATTAGGGAATTACTCTGTTTTCAATGCATTCCTATGGGAAATGTGTATAAAGGAAAATTTGCTTAACATAATTTCATTTGGAACGAATTAATTCCTTTACCCAAGGTACCACTGTATTTCATTTCACCAAACTTGAGATGGGGATTGGAGCTAGGCAGCGGAAACAAGCCTTGTGAAAATCACTTTTTAAAGTGTCCCAGGACTGTATCTGTGCAAAAAGAATGTCACTCATACACATACCAAAAATGACGATTGTTTCTCTCTTGACTTTTGTGGCCTCTTCCCCTCCCCTTTTCTTTTTCTTTTTCTTTTTGTTTTTGGTCTCCTGCAGAGTTACTGTTTATCTGGAGTTGTTTCTCATCCCTGGCAAAACAAATCAGCCTTTGGGGTGGGGATGTGGACGTTTCCGTTGGGGAAGGAAACAGATAATGGAGTTCCTAGGAAGAATTTCGGAGGGGACGGTGTCAGTGGTTGGGCATGTGAAGTAGGAAACTGAGGGTTACTTTGTGAAGTTACATTTGTGATCGGGATAATGAGCTTCCTGTTTGAATGCTCGTGGCAGGATGCCCACTTCAGTTTCTAATCCATTAAGCATATGCCTTTCCATCTTTGCCGGTTTCTGGGGCATCCACTCTACAGAGGTTCTACTTCATTTAAATTGTAAACTGGTTCTAACAGAACACAACTCTTAAGAATAATCTCATTTTGGTTGCAGGACTGTGGTTACACCCCCTACAAAGCTCTTTCAGACAGTCATCTTTTTCATTTAGAATGAAAGAATTATTATTTATCTATTACAAAGTGGTACCTTGTATAAAGGAATTAATTCGTTCCAAATGAAATTGTTAAGCACATCTCCATCATGGTTTGTAACCTGTGATGGACTTCTCCAGGAATCTGTCCAATCCCCTTTGGAAGGCATCCAGGCTTGATGCCATCACCACATCTTGTGGCAGGGTGTTCCACAGACTAAATAAATAAATATTAGACTTATTGCACAGATACAGTCCTGGGGACATTTTAAAAACTGATTTTCACAAGGCTCCTATCCACTGCCTAGTTCCAGTCCCCATCTCAAGTTTGGTGAAATGAAATATTGGATATGCTTGAGACAACACATGGTGAAGGCACTTAGCTATTTGTTTTGATTTGTTAATTGCAAAAAGTCAGTAAAATTTGACAGTATACCTGATTTGCAGTGGAAGTGGAATAACTTTGATTACAACTATAAGTTACTTTCAGCAGTTATTTTTAAATGAATTGTAGAGGCATTCTGAAAGGAAATTTTCCAGACTCTGTGCCCTTCTCTTCTCAATCCTAAAAGGAAAGGGGCATACACCTTGGCCAGAATTGGCTTCACTGTAGCCTCATTGTTTATGATTACAAGGACGAGTTTAAAAACATTTCCAAGGAGCAATATTCAAACTAGTCACTAGAAGAAACAAGAGTATGTCTTTCCATCTCTTCGGACTCAAGGTCACATTACTTTTTAGTAATTACTTTTTAGTAATTACATTTAGTAATTACCATTTTTTTAGTATTCGTATATAGTATTCCCATATTGGCTTGTATTTTATGATGTTTTTGTATTTTTGTTTTATATTGTTCTTGTATTTGTGTATGTATTGGGGTTGTAGTTGGGCAGTTGCTATTTGCTGACGTGTTGTACACCGCCCAGAGTTCCCTATGGGAAAATCGGGTGGTCAATAAGTAAAACAAACAAATAAACAAACAAACAAACAAACAAATAAATAGTTGCAACTAATTTCTTGCCTGACAGGAAGAACCATAAAGGCAACTGGACACTGAGAAGTAGTGAGTAACTCAGGGAGTATCTTTTAAAATGTCACATTCCAAGCTTTATTTTTTATTATTTTTATTTTTTTAAACCCGCCAATTTGTTCCTGGATACCACTGTTTTAGCTGTTTTTATTGATTTTACATGTTTTACTTTTACTGTTGTAAACCGCCCTGAGTCCCCTATGTGGGAAATAGGTGCGGTATATAAGTGTGGAAAAATAAATAAATAAATAAATAAATCACAGGATGCTATTATCAGATGCAAACACTAAGGCCACCTGTTCTTCGGCATTTTCTCTCTCTCTCTCTCTCAGTAGAAAACATTTAGCTTTGACTCAGACATCCCTGTGAACAATACTGCTTCCATTTTCACCACCGTACTCATCCAAAGCAAATAGTTCTTTCCTGTGACTTGTGAAGCCGTACACTTCTGGAGTGATACGACTCATAGCGCAGCCGTCACAGCAATACCATTTCCTATCTTCTTTCCTTCCTCTTTGCTTCCTAAGGTTGTATTTTGTTAGATTTTTTTTTAAAAGGATGCACCTTTATCAAGGACACACGCAGGTGCCTGAAATAAAATTATGCAGGGCTGGGAGCCATCTCAAGCACAGTCTGCTGAGTGTGCTGACCAGTGGGTGTTGGATTGCCAAGGTCAATGTGATGTATGAAGTGTGATGAAACACTTAGTACTCAATGCTTGCTCATCTATGTTATGATGGGGAAAGTGCTGATTGAATGATCTCAAAAAGACTATAGTATAGTCTATTAGATCGAGCGTATTCTATATCAGGCCTGCCCAACAGGTAGACTGCGGGCTACTGGTAGCCCGTGAAGGGTTCAAAGGTAGCCCGGCGGCCATCAATAAAAAAAGTGAGGGGATAAGTTCTCCATCCCTACCACCCTCATCCCAAGGACCACCACTGCCCCAGCAAAGTTCTGGGTCTGCCAGCCCACTGTCTCAGCCGAGCGGGGCAGTTCAAGGGCCATGGTGCATTGGAATCTGTTCCCTCCAGAACAGATTAATTGGTTTTCAATGCATTCCTATGGGAAACCGCTGCTCTACTTACAAAAGTTTTTACTTATGAGCATGTGCTCGGAACAGATAAAATTCGTAGAGGTTTTAGTGTAGTAGCCCTCAGGCACTTTGGACCGGAAAAAGTAGACCTTGGCCTGTTCAATGTTGAACAGCCCTGCTCTACATCATTGATTCTCATGCAGGGAGAGATGCACCACTGCTAGGATACAGAAGTCATTTAAGTGGGATGCAAGGGTTCTTTTATTTCTTTATTTCATTTATATCTCACCTTTCTCCCAGAGGGCTTGCAAAAAAGCACTTTTTTAAAAAAGGTATGGAACTTATAATATTAAAAAGGCAATTAAACAGATGCAATTATAATAATAACACATCACAAACATAAAACAGTAGCAACCTCTCAAGTGCAGCCCCTCACATGAAAAGCTCCTTTCTTCACAACTTGTTCGGTTGCCAAAAGCAAGATTTTTGCCTACTAACGGAAAGATGGAAGGGAAAACAGCCAATGGAAAAGCCCTCTCTTTTGTCCACCCCTGATTTATTTATTTACTTATTTATTTATTTATTTATTTATTTATTTATTTATTTATTTATTTACCGCCCATCTTCCAGTGGAACTCTGGGCAGTGAACAAACATCGAGTCGACAATTAAAATGATAATTATAAAAATAACCATAACAAGGGGAAAAAGTAATATATACGTATATATGTCCCTGTGAATGTGGCATCACCAAGAGAAGGATCTCAGCTGAAAAATTTAAAACCTGTGAAAGATCATGCAGGGAAAATACAGTCTTTCAGATGGCCAGGACATAGGCTGGATTAGGTTTGATAGGTTGTATCTGGAATTTGAAACGAAATACCGATTTGTGCTGACTTGTTTACCGGGCAGACCGCTGATTGGAGCTCTTCAAGCAAAGTGTTCTGCTTATATATCGCCCCATACCACTACAAGTCGTCTCTGGGCGGTTTACAATTTTAATTACAGTGTGCAGGCTACACATTCCCCCCCCCCCAGCAAGCTGGGTACTCATTTTACCGACCTCGGAAGGATGGAAGGCTGAGTGAACCTTGAGCCTGCTACCAGGGATTGAACCCAGGTCGTGAGCACAGTTTTACCTGCAGTACAGGCATTTAACCACTGCGCCATGAGGCTCAGTCCACCTCTCAGTCCACCAAAGCACACCTCTGCTAGCAGGTGCCTACTCAGAAGAAATCAGAACCCTCTGTTTAATCTCCTACAATTCAGTTTAATCTGAATTATGACTATTTATTATTTATTTTTAAACTTTTTATGTTTTCCCAAGGGAACTCAAGGGCGGTGAACAATGCAAAAGCAGTTCAATCAACTGAAGCTGGTCTTCAATGGGGCATCCGACATAATGAGCCAATATAATTTTAAAAAATCAAAAACTAGTGGAGACAAACTAGCTTCAGCCACCCCAATTTGAAGTTGGCTTGTTTCTGTTAAACCTAATTAAGATTCGCAGCACGGGGAGGTTCGTTGTCACGCTGGTTGGGGGATCTGCGGAAACCTGGTCCAGAAATACAGCTTTCCCCAGGCCTCTTGATTTTAACAACATCTAGTCAAGTTTGGGTGATCTTCTAAGGTTTGACTTTAAAACAATGGGAAAGGGGAGCTTCTCAACATCTCCCCTGTCTGTAACAGTAGACACGAAGCTGAGGTCACCCCGGCTACCTCCTTATCTGGAATCCTGTTTGTGGCCCACCAAGTTTCAAAGCATGCAAGGCTGACCACCATTTTTCCTTCTCATTCCCAGGTTGTCCTGCACATTAGAGGAGACTGAAAGAGAGTCTAGGGCTCCTGGCCAATTTGAGATCGCTAGGTAGAAGTTTGAAGGGAGACCTCCATGCCTGGTAGAGCATTTTTAACTCTGGCCTGGCATGGAAGGATAAATAGAGTGACCCAGCGGTCGCCCTCTGAACTTCATTCACCCTACCTACAGCCCTTGACCCAGTAACCCAGGCATCTCCAAACTTCAGCCCTCCAGATGTTTTGGACCACAACTCCCAGAATTCCAAGCCTGTGTTTCCAGTGGCAAAGGACCGTGGGAGTTGTGGTCCAAAACATCTGGAGGGCCGAAGTTTGGACACGCCTGCAGTAAACTGTTTGGATAATTACAAAGGGGGGCATTGTATAGTTGGAATGTTGGAATAACCGCCGTGATTATGTCTTTATTGGTTACAATAAGGAGGGAGCAGTTTTAAGTTAAGAAGCCAATCCTCAGTAACCGAAGTGAAACTTTGGTTCTCCCCCCCGCAAGGAGATCACTTCCGTCCTCCATGGGAAGGAAGGAACTAGGGCAGTGGTGGTGAACCTCCAGCCCTCCAGATGTTTTGGACCACAACTCCCAGAATTCCAAGCCTGTATTTCCAGTGGCAAAGGACCGTGGGAGTTGTGGTCCAAAACATCTGGAGGGCCGAAGTTTGGACACGCCTGCAGTAAACTGTTTGGATAATTGCAAAGGGCGGCATTGTACAGTGGAATGTTGGAATAACCACCATGATTATGTCTTTATTGGTTACAATAGGGAGGGAGCAGTTTTAAGTTAAGAAGCCAATCCTCAGTAACCGAAGTGAAACTTTGGTTCTCCCCCCCCCCCCCCCCCCCCCGGCAAGGAGATCACTTCCGTCCTCCATGGGAAGGAAGGAACTAGGGCAATGGTGGTGAACCTCCAGCACTCCAGATGTTTTGGACCACAAGTCCCAGAATTCCGAGCCTAGATTGCTAGTGACCGAGGACTGTGGGGCTTGTGGTCCAAAACATACGGCGTGTCGAAGGTTCTCCACCACTGAACTAGGGACTGACAGGATCAGGCTGCCCCACACCTAGTATCAATATGTCTTCCACCTAGTAGTCTTGTGCCCACGGGGGAACATACCCACGTCTAGTTGACCATCCTCAACTACCCCAACAGTAGGCTAGAGAAGTTGGGCGTCAGATGGCAGGCAGGTCCCCCAATGTAGGGTTCTTTTCCTTCTGTTCCACCAACACGTTTTATGGCACGTGAGCCGAGGGGCAACCTTTCCACTTCCATCAATCTAATCTTTAATAAACTATCAACATGTGAGCAATGGCGTGTGTTCCCTTGATGGGTATTGAGCTGAAGCTTGGTTAGGATGATCCATTTGTGAACCCAAGGCTTGGTTAGGATCATTTCTGTCCTGCCAAACTAGTCTTTCCCAACTGAAAGATATCCTTGTGTTTTAAACTGAAGTTCCCCTTAGCCCTGTTTAATAGTTATTGTTACTATTTTTTTTACATTTGTACTCTGTCTGTCCACTAACTCTAGCATCCAGCATGGATTACAAACTCATTGAAAGAATAAACAGACAGAATGATGTTTAGCTAAAAACAACCACATAAACACTTATAAACCCCATCCTCCCGTAAAATCATTAATATCAAGCAAAATACACGAAAACCTTAACATCACAAAAGATAAAGATTAAAACAACACTTCAGAGCAGGTTAAACACCATTTGTCAGTCTATAAAGATTATTTTTAACTCCTTCTTTAAGTCAGAGTGGAAACAGATCACAACTTGGATGGAGTTCATTCCATGGTCTGAAAGCCACACAGGAGAGGGCCATCTGCCATGTGCTTGTTAAGTAGTATTCTGAAACTGTTGACATGTTTAAGAGAGTCTCTCCTGAAGATCTTACAAGTCTGGATAGACTCTTGGCAGGACAGATAATCCCCTCACTGAGCCAGGCCCCAAGCTGTTCAGGGCTTTGAATGTTAAATTGAATAGGATTTGGGCCCAGTAAGCAATTGGCATCCAATCCAAGTCTTTCAATATTGGAGTCATGTGATCACAGTACTGGGCATCAACCAGCTATATGCCCAGCTGCCACATGTTGCACCGGTTGAAAAATCCCCAACCTCTTTAAGGGCTATTCTATAAAGACTGCTTGGTAGTAGTCATGGTGTGATAGCAATTGTGGCCTGTGACCAAGTCAGGTTGACTCAGGAGAGGCCGCAGCAGGCACAGTAAGTGGCGTTGTGCAAAGCTGTCCTTCATCATCACTGCTACCTGGGGGTCCAGCAACAGTGCAGAGTCCACACACGCTCACAGTATGAACCTGACCTGTCAGGAAAAGCATACCTCCTCCTAGACCAAGTTGCATGCTGATTCCAAATCTCACTTTCTACATAGCAGCACCTCTGTCTTGTCAGAGTTAAATTTCAACTGCTTCAACCTTATCCGTCCCATTATCAAACTCAGGCAACATTCACACGCAGGTAAGTCCAACCAGAACCTTCTGGGTTCTGACCCATCATAGAATAACTGAGTTGGAAGGAGCCTATAAGGCCATTGAGTCCAACTCCCTGCTCAACACAAGGATCCAAATCAAAGCATTTTGATGTATTGTATTTGTGCTTATTTGCTTATTTGTTCTTTTTATTATGATGATTTGGTTGTTTGGTTTGATTGATTAGTTTTTATTTACCATTTTAAGCTGTTTAATCTGTTTTTGTATTTTGTATATGTTTGCAAACCGCCCAGAGTAGCTTTTTTGCTAGATGGTTGCGGTATATAAATCAATCAATCAATCAATCAATCAATCAATCAATCAATCAAATAAATAAATAAATAAATAAATAAATAAATAAATAAATAAATAAATAAATAAATAAATAAATAAAGCGAATCTGAAAGGTGGTAATTTTCATTTACCAATTTCCTCCAATAGTGGACCAATAGTTCAATTCTCTCTTGAATGCCTCCAGTGTCAGAACGCTTATCACCTCCTGAGCTAATTGGTTCCATTGCTCTCTAACAGTTAAGACTTCCCCCCCCTAATATTCAATCAAAATCTGACTTTCTCTAGCCTGAGCCTACTATTACGTGTCCTGTGCTCTGGGATGATTGAGCACACATGCTGCCCTTCATCTGCGCAATTGCCTTTTACGTATTTGAAAAGTGCTATATCAGATCTCCCCTCAAATTTCTCTTCTCAAGGCCAAAGATGTCCAGTTCTTTCAGTCTTATCTTCAAGAGGTCGGCTCCCAATCTCCTGATCATTCTTATTGCAATCCTCTGAACTTGTTCCAGTTTATCAGCATCCTTCTTAAAGTACAGTGTCCAGGGAGAGATTAATGTCTATTGTTTTTTGTTTTTGTTTTTGGCAATCTCATCACGCTGTTGGCTCACGTTCAGCTCACGATCTACAACAACGGCAAGGTCCTTCTCACCCATAATATGACTGAGCCAAGTATCCCCCCTCCCCATCTTTTAATTCAAAACCAAGAATGGATGCCAAGAAGTTGGTTTTAAGAAATATGTTCCAGAGACTTGAGTCCATCTTTGCTCCAAAAATATTTGTGGTCCCTGTTGGCCTGCGTTCATCTTGTGGGAAATACCGTATATACTCGAGTATAAGTCGACCCGAGTATAAGTCGGGGCCCCTAATTTAAACCCAAAAAACTGGGAAAATTTATTGACTCAAGTATAAGCCTAGGGTGGGAAATGCAGCAGGGCCTGGCAACTCCTCCTTTGTGAGCTGTGTGTGTGTGTGATGTTTAAAATGACTTTTAGCCACCGAGGCAAGTGCTTGAGTTGGTGGCTAAAAGTCATTTTAAACATTGTTTTAAAATGACTTTTAAAAAAGTCATTTTAAACATGGGGGGGTCAGGAGAAGTGGCGCACAATGTTTAAAATGACTTTTAGCCACCGACCGAAACTTGCCTCAGTGGCTAAAAGTATTGACCCGAATATAAGCCGAGGACCCCTTTTTTCAGCCCAAAATTAGGGCTGAAAAACTAGACCTATATTCAAGTGTATACAGTATGTCTCCTTTGACTCACCGGCCTTCCTCGTTCAGTTGTGTAAGTGTGTATTACAACGAACGAAAATATTAATAATTGACGATGGAAAGATGCATGAATCTGCAGACAATATTCCATTTGGTGTTGATTTAGCAGGGATACACCGAGTTCCTTAAGTGGAGAAGGCTGCATATGATAACAGAGGCCATACGTTCCTTCCTGCCACCTTCCCCTGGGAATAACAGCGTCGTTCTTGGAGTTCCTTCAGTGGAGCAATGCAGGCAGTGTTGCCTTATAAGCGTTGTCACTTCCAGAACATGCTGTTAGAGCTTGACTTCCACAATCCAAAATAATAATTTGTATTTGTATATAGAGCCATTATAAGGTGTAAAAGTCTTCTCTCAATATTTGTCTTTAAGAGTTTCCTCCATAAAATAAGTCTGTTAATAGAGTTGAAAGCTGAACTTAAATCTATAAAAGCTGCAAATAGCTGTTTGCCCCTGGAGGTGTATTTTGATATCAGGTGTAATAAAATAAAACAGTTGTCGATAGTGCTCCTTCCCCGTCTAAAACCTGCCTGTTCTTCAGCAAATATGGCATTTTCATCAGCCCATTCTTCTAATTTCTGCAAGATGAATTTAGCATAAATTTTAGCTGTAATATCTATTAGGCTAATTGGTCTATAGTTATTAGGATCTTTTCGATTACCTTTTTTATACAATGGGACCACTATACATGTGCTCCATCCCTTGGGCATGCAGCCTGTGTTATTTATATGTGTGAACAGGCCGGCTAATATGGCTGCCAACCAATTTATCTTTTCCTTAAAAAGTTCTGGGGGTAGGAGATCTTCTCCAGGAGCCTTATTATTCTTTAATGTTTGTATGATATATTTAATTTCCTGCATTCTGACTGGGGGCCATTTAGGGCAGTCGTTTATATTTCCTAAAAAAAAATTGTTGGAGAGTCCATCTTAACGTGTTCCCTATGTATCTCTTGGTAGAAGGCTTCCCATGCAGATGCTGTTATTGGAATAATGGTGCTCCGTTGGGTCCAGTCCCATTAGTAATGCATTAGTAATTCCGAGGCTGGCTTCTCTCCCCCCCCCACCAACCCCAGTGCAGAGAATTTCAAGGTTTAGCTTGCATAACAGGTAACAGCAGGCATTTCCTTCTCCTGTGTCGGGATATCCTGGCGCCCTTCAGTCTCTCTCTGACCGTATTTAAAAGAGACTGTAACACGGGGGAGGGGGGGAACGTCCAATCTAAAATTAGCAGCCTGATAGAAGAAAGGCGCACGGCCGGCCCTTGTACTGTTTGTCAATGAAACAACAAATCTAAAGAGGGCCAGAATGCATTTCCTCTGTATGAAAAACAAAAAAACAAAAAACGAGGGAGTGTAGTTTGGACAGCAGGAGGATGGGAGCAAAAGGAAGAGAGCGTTTTTAAAGAGATCCAAGGGTGTGTGTGTGTGGGGGGGGTGAGGGTGGAAAGTTTTTCAAGCAGAGTAACTTCCTAGGAACAAATAATGCATGGCATGGAAGACCATCATTTGAGCAGATGCATGAGTAAAGTGGATAGAGGGAAGCTCTTCTCCCTCTCACAAAATACCAGAACTAGGGGACGTACACTCAAATTGAGGGCTGGGAGAGTAAGAACAGACAAAAGAAAATATTTTTTTCACCCAGCGTGTTGTTAGCTATGGAACTCCCTGTCACAGGATGTGGTGATGGCATCTGGCCTGGATGCCTTCAAAAGGGGATTGGACAGATTCCTGGAGGAAAAGTCCATCCCAGGTTACAAGCCATGATGGAGATGTGTCATCTCCAGGCTTAAAACCAGGGTACTTCAAGGGCCAGATGCAGGGGAGTGGTATCGGGAGACAGAGATCTAGTCTCATGCGCTCCCAAACGCATCTGGTGGGACCACTGTGAGATACAGGAAGCTGGACTAGATGGGCCTTTGGCTTGATCCAGCATGGCTCTTCTTATGTTCTTATGTAATACAATATTAGAGCAAACATATTAAGCACACACCTCAGCAGCTCTGTTTTTCAGAGCCACCTCTTAGGCATCCAGTTATTGAGAAAAAGCTCGCCTAAAACGAAAGATCCTTTTCCTGCTTGCTGAAAAACAGCAAAGCAAAAACAGCAAACCACGGCTGGTTGTTACCAACTCTGGTAGCATTTCTCTCATAGATTAAATGTCATATTGAAAAAATTAAAATTAAATGTCATACTAAAAATTAAATTAAATTAAATTAAAATTAAATGTCAATGCTGACTCAAAGGATTAAAGATATAGATTATCAGTACTCCCTAGCAGGTGCAGATAGAATCTGCTCACCATTGCACCTTGGCCTAAAATTTAACTTTCTCAGGCCAGCAAACTATATACAACAAATTACAATTCCTAGGAACCGTTTAGCATTCTCTAGGGCGAGATTCAACTGCTTTCCCTCAGCCAAGTTAAAAGGGGTTTTTTATTTATTTATTTATTCATTTATTCATTTATTCATTTATTCATTCATTCAACTTATATGCTGCCCACTACCCAAAGGTTTTAATAACACACCATACGGAGAAAGGTTCTGGGAATGAAGTAACTGAGACACTCTGTAGATTATGAATATATTTTAAACATGTCATAGGGAATGGTCAGGGGAAGCCGTGGCTGTAATAAACCATGGAGGCTTGGAAGAGATAAAGCGTTTCTGTTCAGACCTATCCTGTGTTTAGAGAGGACTCGTCTCCTGGGATTTGTATAGGCTGTTTCCCATTATACACACTGATTTTCAGAGGAATGTTCTTTGTGGGAATTTTCTTTATCGCTGTTAAGAGTGTCCAGATCATTTATTTACAGAGCTATATACATCTAACTGTACTCCCAAGGGAGAAGCCTGGACTAATTCCATGTCGGAGCCCTTGAGTCTTTCTGAAGTTCAGTTTCTCTACAGTCGGTTGGAACAGCAACTTTGGGCGCTTTTACACGACCCCTAAAATCCGAGGCAAAGGGCTCCCAGATCCGGAGGTTAAAAATGTTTTCCCACTGGCTCTGGACTTTTAAAAAAATTAAGTACGACCACGCCCACCTAAGCGCATCCCAGCGCACTTTTCAAGTACCTGGGCTCCAGGAGATAAAAAATCTTCCGATACGCATTGTAAAGCTGTGAATGCCGGGCTCCCTCGCCTTCTGTTTGTTTTTTTTGTCCCTGCTGCCCCTTTAAGAGACAGGAATCACAATGGGGCTGCTCAGGGCGGCTTCCACCAGAGGTGAGCCTGCATTTTTTCTCCCTTTTTTTCTCTCCCTCCCCTCACGCAGACAGGAACAATGGAGTGCAGAGGGGGTGGGAACACAGGAAGAGCAACAAGCCCCCACGATCTCTGGTCCGAATTGAAGTTGCAGGAGGATTTTAGAGGTTGTGTAAAAGTGCCCAAATTTTCCCAGAAAGCGATCTTGCCTAATATAAGCCTAATAAATAAATAAAAAAGCCTAATAAATAAAGCCTAATAATTAAATAAATATAAGCCTAATAAATAAATAAGCCTAGATATAAGCCTATAAGCCTATAAGATATAAGCCTAATTAATTAATTAATTAATTAATTAATTAATTAATTAAGTCCGCCCCCATCCTAAATGTGCCTCCCTTTCCAAAATTTGCCAGTAACTGCCGCCCATGCTATGAAAATTAATGGTCCTTACTTGAAAAAGCAGTGATATATGGGTGATGGTGATGAGCTATGCCATTGATAAATCTCTGATAATCTCTTTGTAGTATAATATATGGGGGGGGGTGGAACTCATTAAATATGGGGGGGGGAGTAGAACTCATTAAATAAACAAAGAATGCAGAGTCATACAAAGAGTGTAAAACATTCAAGTTTCACTGAGGTTTTGTAAGCGAACGCATTGCCTTTCCAAATAGAAACGTCGTTTGACCAGCAAAAAATAAAATAAAAATGTACTTACTGGCAAGCTGGAACACAGCAGCGATGGCTTCTTCCCACCACTGGGTATCCTGAGAAATCACTGACAGTTCTACCAATCCTCCCAACATGAAAAGAAGCTGGCCGGCTGTCAAAGCGACTGTGGCAATCATGTTACAGGCCCGCATCATATCAAACTGCACTGTGAGGAATGAAGAGATGGAGCAACATTAGTACAAGTGCACACATGTGAGGGGGCACAGAGACAAGCCCAGCTCTACAGAAGAAAAAAAAACAACAACACCTGCGTGCTTCCCAGTTTCTTAGCACACAATTGCTTTTACAATAATAAATGCTTCAATTTAGTACAAGTTATTTTTATTTTTATTTTTATTCCTCTATTTAATCCGTGCCCTTCCTTTCTCCCAAGACCAGATTCAAGGCTTTGCAAAGCAAGACAAAAAAATGACAATCTCAATATAAGGCACTTCTGAATTGCAACTGAGTTTTTCCAGGTTGCCATCAAGATGTCTATAAGCTGTTAAATTTACCTACCTACCTACCTACCTACCTACCTACCTACCTACCTACCTACCTACCTACCTACCTACCTACCTACCTACCTAAATTTGATTTAATGTATATCCCATCCCATCAGTGCCATAACATTATTCTGGGCAGTTCACAAGCAGATAAAACAAACTAAAGAGAACAAGAAACACTAAATATAACATAAATACCAAAAAGCATAATTTAAAAACTTAAAACCAGTGATGCAAGCCAAATTTCAGGGAGAAACAAGGCTGGAGGCAAGCCATTCCACTAGACTGGATGTGAAAGACTTCCCTGGAAAAAAATTTGTTTTTAATTGCCTCCTAAATGAGTTCAGGGAAGGGGTCGGGCATAGCTGCTTAGGAAGTTGGTACCATAATGTTGATGCCACCGATGGAAAGGCCCTTGGGACTCAGGCATGTCCGAAATTCAGCCCTCCAGATGTTTTGGGCCACAACCCCCACAGTCCTTTGCCATTGGCAATCTAATCGTAGAATTCTGGGAGTGGTGGTCCAAAACATCTGGAGGGCTGAATTTCGGACATGCCTGCTAGGTTTAGTAGATGATGGTCAGGCTTCGCTGGATGTGGCTTCATAGAGAAGCCTGGCCTGAGATTTAGTGGGTCAAGCAGGGGACATTGGGGAAAGACATCCCAAGAGGTAACGTGGTCCCAAACAGTAAAGGACTTGATACAGTATGTGAGTGCCAGAACCTTGAACCTGATGTGATACACAACGGGTTGCCAGTGGACGCTGGTTAGCACTCGAGCGCTCACCAGGCACCAGTCTGGCTGTTCCATTCTGGACCCACTGTACTCTCCGGGTTCGTCTCAAGGGGAAGTCTACCAGGCAATTTGTAAGACTCTTTGTGGATAAAAATGGTTGCATCTGCTTTGCGGCACACAAAATCCAAGCAGTGATGAAAGGATATGGATGTCTTCCTGCATGGAGCGGGGGGGGGGGGGTTGGACTTGATGGCTTTGTAAGCCCCTTCCAACTTCACTCTTCTCTAATTCTACGATTCTGTGAAAACCATTGTTTGAAGAGAGCTAATAAGGAGAGAAGAAAAAGCTAACATTGGTGTTAGCTGGAGGGAGGCCCCTTGAGATATATATGGCAGCAAACTAGTACAAGGAAGAAGGAAAGCTGTGATGTCGGTCAGATTTGGTTCCAGATGTGGAGAAGAAAGAGCAGTGGGTGGCAGGAAGGCAGGTGTGCGCATTCTTCACAGAGAAGACACTGCCAACATACACTATTGGGAGAAAATTTGGGATTAGATATTATTAACAGATGGCCACTCAGGCATGGTTAATCTGCTATGATCATCTGTTGATCCGAGAGATGTTTGTACAAATGTAAAATCACAGGGTCTAAACTGGACTCCATCTACTACATTGCATAGCGGCAATGTCCATACAGATCAGCTGCGGTAGCCTTTGTTTTTCTTTGGTGAATATGCCAAAATACCTCTCTGTTCAGGATGGATATCTGGCAGATGCCAATTTATACCGGATTGCGTTCACTGAAAAGTCTTAGGTGCTTTCCGTATTGCCGTCTCAAATCAATTGATTTCCAATTTCATGATTTCCCATCCTCCTGACCTAGCGCAACTGTGCCAATGCAACATCCTTTTGCACTCACGTTCTCAGATACAGTTGTCTTGTCATGTGAATGGGCTTAGCTGAATCCAAACCATTGTAGTACAGTATTTAGAGCGCTATTTGGTAGAATGCTGTACAGTGCAAGTGTTAATGAGTTGCTGAGACTAAACATGAGCCCTGCATTTTCTTTGTTAAATCAATGTGGGTGAATTAATGTCTGTATCGCTCATACTTATACCATGAGCTGTGATAGTTCTGCAGTTCTCGTCAGCTATAACCAACTATATTGGACATAGTGGGTTTATTAAATTTTACCCCAATCCCCGAATGGAGCACATGGGTTTTCTGCATCAGCCCTCCCCCTCCCCTCTCTGGCCCACATGGACTTGCATGTCTCAAAGAGCCAAGTGGAGGTAGGGGTTGAGTCGGGGTGTGCATGACCTATGTGCATGACCCTTTGTTTGAAGAACTGGGGTGTGAAACCCAATGCTTGAGTTCAGATGCAGATTTAACAGCCCAGCTGCTTCCCACCTCATTGAAGAAGACTGCGAGGCAAATATCATCTTGCCAAGGACTTTTTACATCTAAGAATGATCTCTTAGCAGATCACATCTTTTGCCACATTTGGACTTTGGGTCCATGCTTTGAAAAAGAGAGTATTGCCCTCGAAAGCTTGCCATGATTTTTTTTTGTTATTTTATGAGTGGCCTATAAAGGCGTCACTGATACCCTGGTATCACATTTTTATACAGTGGACCCTTGTATAACAAACAATTTGTATAACATAAAATCTGTACAACATACAAAAGATAGGGGGAATTTGCTTAACGTAATCACCTATGGGGCAAATCCGTACAACATAAAAATGGGATTACTCCATTTTCAATGCATTCCTATGGGAAATTTATATAAAGGAAAATTTGCTTAACATAATTTCATTTGGAACGAATTAATTCCTTTACACAAGGTACCACTGTATTGCATTGGCCTCATGGCTCCTCCCTCCTTTTTTACTACAACATAACCAAATGGCAAGAGATTAAGCGAGGTACAGTTGGGGAAAAAAAACATCTTCAGGATTGCAGTTTTCCCGCAACTGAGCTTGCCAACGGTAGTTATTTAAAAGAGGCAATAGTGCAAACGGATGAGAACTAGGAATGCAACTGGCAACATTTCCCACCAAGTAATCCCCTAGTCAGCATGGTACTCTAGGGAGAATTCTGGAAATGTTGGCCCAAAAATGCCTGACAGGTCACAGCAGCTGCTTATAATGGCATGAGAAATCTCCCCTGTGTCCTAAATATTGCCAAGCTCTGTCGGGCCCTCTCCCCAGAAACTGCCATATAGGCAAAGTTGGAACCAGCACAAATCTTTATCTCAGTATCATTGGAAAACTATGGACTAAACATTAAAACGGAAAGTCGAGATGGACAATACTACCTTTCCTTTTTTAAGGGTCTATGAACTTTTTATAGTTCTGCATGGGTATTTTAGGATACAGACAGTGTATCGAAAGCCTCTGTTGGATGGGAATTCGGGTGGTCTTTGAGGGTGAAGCTTCTCTAAATGTTCCCACAGTGTGTGTAGTCGCTTCTCTCTTGAGAACGCCATCTAAAAAGAATTTCTTTCGCTAATCCTTGATAATAAAGTAATTTAAATTAGTGGGTAAGCTCCTAGATTTCATTAATATTTGCCAGTGCAAAGATGAGATTATAAATGAGCAAGAGTGTCAAAATGTCATTCATCTTCTAGAAGTTCACAGCACCGGGCAGAAAGGAGTTACTCCATGAAATATACTGAATAATAGCCTTTGCCGAAGTCAAACATAAGACCACTTTGTTTAATAGTAGTTGCTAAGCAAGGAACAATCTTAGTTGTTTTATGTCTGTTGAAAATTTAGAAATGTTTCCTGCTTATCTGTATATGGGGAAGACGTGGTGTTTAAGGTGGATTCATAGAAGAAAGGAGTAATAGAGATTGCGTTGCTACTAACATTTCAATAAGTTACTTTGCGGGCTAATTTACAGCTGCCATTAAGTAGCTCCAGTCCAATTCAGCGGCCAAGACAGACCAGAGATATTTTAGCAAACATAGCAATGGTTTAGGGAGTTACTCCAGGCTTTTAAGAAGCATTTGGGATACATTGTCTGAAGGATAATGCATGTGTTTATTTTGAAAAGGAGACACTTTTAAGGCAAGCTTCCAGTCATTGTTCCAGAATTTGGACAGCTCCTCTCTCAAATCCATGTCTGCTTCTCTTCCATCATTTTTTTTTTTTTGGTCTTAACATTTCTTGAGGCAGTCTTTTTGGCCTTCTCCAACTAGTCTAAGAAAACCAGGTCAGAATTGATCTGAAAAGTGTTGGAACCAATGAACACATACTGCCACAGAACTGAGTCCAGACCACTGGTCCTCCTTCAAGTCTAATGTCATACGTCACCCTTCCTGTCTCAGTTTGCCCCACAGATTGTTGTGAGCTATCTCAGTAGGGTCTTTATTTGACGGTACCATCTTACTGCTGAAAGGCAGAGGTTAAAAAGCTAAGCTGGTCCCTGACATTATAATTAATTGCTTTAATTGGGATAGTTAATTGTTTTCTCCCTGATAAAATATAAATGTAGGGAAAAGATGACTACCCTAACAATCCTGATGTTGTTCCTGGAATATGTCTAGACCTCTTATGCTGTGCTGGACATACCAGGAGAACCTGCAGTGTGGATCCTTCATGCGCCAATGAAGACGACCCAGGCTTTGTAGGATAAGTCCTTTGTTGAAGCTAGAGCCATAGGTTCATTACTTAGTTACTAGATGAAAGTAGAATTGGTTAAACTAGACTATATTAAGTAGTTTTCTGGAGTAATTAAATATGAGTGATTTGATTTAGAAACACAACAATGCTGACTTTTAAACATAGGTATGCATATTTTCCTCTACTTTTTAAAGTGGCTAGAATTACTTGAAAACTAACTGTGGAGTGTTTACAAAAGCCTTCCTTTTGGACGTAGGCAACTGATGGTTTGATACATCCCATTTTCAGATATAATGCCTTTTGCAAGACTTAGGCTGAAGTGGTGCCTCAGTGTATTTGTGGCTTCTTCGTTTACATTTCTTCATTGTGAGCTGAATATGACTGAGAAGTTTTGGGTGTCAGAGTGTGTTTTGATAGCTAAGTAGACACGCTTGAACATCATGGCCAACAGACTTGACGAAGTAATCAATTAACTATACTACAAAACCATAGAATTCAGATCCAAACCAATACTAGTGCTACAGCTCTCCATAACAACCAACAACCATTTGTCTACTTATATCACAACTGATTTAGCTGTGGTCTGGAAGGCCACTGGATTTCTGACTGACCAAAGCAGTACAATTGGATGAAGTGTTTTTAGTTTTGCTAGACCTAATGGTGGAAGACAATAGACAATATGTATCTGAATCTGTGTTGGCATCAGTTGCCAACAGTGTACCTGTCAGCAAGGTGTGGTTGTGTAGTTTTTAATTAAAGTCGGACTCCCTATCCACAGAATCAGTATCTGCTGTTTCACTTATCTGCTACCTGAAATTACTAAATAACACACACCCATCAAATACATATAGAAGTATTTCCACTGTATAGTTAGCAGAACTAGCTACTAACGTCTACCGTCCAATTCGTCCACATTTTTCAGCATCCATGTGTGGGGCTTGAAACTGATCCCCTGCAGATACTGCGATTCTACTCTATACATTAAGGGGTATTTTTCTAAACAACAGGTTGTCGTTGTAATTGCCACACCAAATGATTGGTGATATAAATATGTAAATCACATGCAATTAACGGGGAATTGCAATGAAGAGTGCCGGCCTTGATTTGTGGGAAACGAGGACCCTGTGATGGTATGAATTGTTAAGTTTTGGCAGTGTGTGTTCCTCTTAGAGTCTTTTCACATGACCCCTGAGATCCGCTGGCCACTTAAATTCGGACCAGAGTTCTTGGGGGTTTGTCGCTGTTCCTGTGTTCCCACCCCCTCCGCACTCCTGGCTGCTGTCTGCGTGAGGGGAGGGAGAAAAAAAGGAAGAAAAGAATGCCGCTCACCTCCGTTCTGCCATCTCACTCTGCTCCCGGCAGCATTCAGATCTCTTAAAGGGGCGGGGGAGGGGAAACAACAACAAACAGAAGCGAGGAGAGCCCGGCACTCACTACGTTACATCCGCATCAGGAATTTTTCACCCCCGGAGAGCAGGTACTTGAAAAGTGCGCTGGGACGCGCTTAGGTGGGCGTGGTCGCACTTAATTTTTTGTAAACTCCGGAGCTGGTGGGGAAACAATTTTAAGCTCCGGATCTGGGAGCCATTTGCCTCGGATTTTAGGGGTCATGTGAAAAGGCCCTTAGTATGGTTTCCAACAAGGCATGGACTTGAAGGGTTTAGAAGCACTCTGTTTTGGGCGCCTTCTGGTAACCATGGCAGTCGTCCAAGGAGACATGTCAGAGAGATGGCTAAGGAGTCCTGGCATTGTCTGGTTTGCTGGCTCTGTAAACATTTTTGAGTCTCTTATTCCCACACAGAGCGGTGCCTCCGGCCTCGCCCACGATATATCACAGTAAAAAAAGGATTTGTGTAAATCGTTCAGTATGACAGGCAGGTGTTTATATTTAGCACTCATGGAAGTCACGTAGTCCCTCTCAGTACTGAGTTCCTTCCCACCTCAAGGGATACATGAGAGAAGCTGCAATGATAAGAGAACTGTGTTGTCTCTCAGTGCCTATCTTTGGACAATAACTTTCCCATCATTTGTCTCTTTCCTGTGCCTTCAACATCACTGAGAATCTTGCCAGTTCCTTGCTCCTTCACCCCTCCTTCAATTTCCTTTCTTCTCTTGAAACGGCCACAGGTCTGAGATGACACACTACAATGGCAGAAGAAGATTCATAGAATCATAGAATCATAGAGTTGGAAGAGACCTCAAGGGCCATCTAGTCCAACCCCCTGCCATGCAGGAACCCCCTTTACAGTATTTCTGGCAGGTGGCCATCCAGCCTCTACTTAAAAACCTCCAAAGAAGGAGACTCCACCACCCTCCGTGGCAGCATATTCCACTGCTGGACAGCTCTAACCATCATAAAGTTCTTCCCAATGTATTGGTAAAAACACTCTGTTTTATGTGTAAAGGGTACAAGAAGCTGTGCCATTTTTTTTCCAAAAAGAAAATTCCTGCCTTGAGGGAGCAACTCTCAATTTTTGATGAAAAAAAAAGTTTTCAAGAGACAGTAGAATAGCTTGGAGGCCACATGATACCTGAAGGGTCATTAACACGCGAGTGCCCTCCAGATGGCTTAAACTACAGCTCCTATGGACATCAGTCAACTTTGCAGGAATAATGAGGATTGAAAACCAACATGATCAAAAGGGCATCACAATGAGGGAAGGGTAGAAGACATAACAGCAAGATCAAGTGGCATATACTTTGACATGATACTTATGATTTTAATGGATTTTACACCTAGCCAGAGACGTTGGTCTGCTTGCATAGCGCTCATCGACATATGCCTATGCAACCTGCCTATCCACCACAACTATTAATACTGTAATCCTTATAAGCACTGTAGAGCAGTGGGCAGGGGAATCTTATCCCATCCAGCATCATCAACAATAAGTGTTTTCTGAAACAAAGGGGGGCAAGTCTAGAGAGCTTTAGTTAGACCTCCGGAAGGATGAACTGAGGCAAACCACCACATTGGTGGCATGTGCCCATCTCTAGTCACAACCTAAGAGTCCAGTTTTGAGGGTTTTACATCGTTTAATATATAAGAATGTGGGTTAGGGTTAGCTCACTTATTAATAGTCACAAAGACAATCTGTGTATAGTGGCACTTTCATTGTAAAGATTGCCGTTTTCTATGACTATCTTACATATTGTAAAGTAACTTATACGTTTGCCTCCATAAGATGCTAGAATATGGGTTATAATTAGCGATTGGCACAAATCACCAGTTTGGTGTCTGGAAGTTGAGTCATGGCTACTGGACTTCTTTTTTTGAGAGATAGAAACGTTTCGCTGTTCATCCAAACAGCTTCATCGGACCGATGAAGCTGTTTGGATAAACAGCGAAATGTTTCTATCTCTCAAAAAAAGAAGTCCAGTAGCCATGACTCAACTTCCAGATAAACTCACCTGGATGACTGAGAATCTTCACAGACATATCACCAGTTTGGTGGTTTGGTCCAGCTCATTTATTGGCCCAACAGGTGTTTTGCGATCTGGTGCCGCACCCCCTCCAGCTGGTTCCCACTCAGAACCAGAGCCCTGACTTCCCTGCTCTACCTCCTCTGGACCCTCCCTCTACGTGGACACCTGCCAGAGAGGGTGGGGTTTGGAACTGTTGAACCCCACTTGGCTGGACAACAAACCAGGACGAAGTGCCCAAACCATGCCCATCTCTTGCTACAATGTGGGTTATAATGTGGGCTCCACCATTAGCTTATTTAAGGAGAGAGAGAGAAATTGTCTTATGTTAGGAGTTGGCCTGTTAAGTAGTCTCCTCTCCCTAATTATAGAGGTTGAGCTGGATGTGCCAGGATTCCGTGGCTGTGAATAGGATTGTGCTACAAATCTGCTCTTTGTCAATGTTGTTGCTATCAAACCCTATTTCCCTTTAGCTTTTTACCTGTGTAAGGTAGCCAGTGATATGATACTGGGGTGTTTACTTGGAATGGAGATTAAGGATGAAGAAAGGTGCATTACCATGCCCATTCTTCCAATGAGGAGAAGGAGTTGATCTTTGGTCTCCAATTCTTATTGATTGTTTTGATTTGATTTGATCTGATCTGATATTGATCCGGCTTTTCTACCTTGACAGAGAGAAGATCATGAGAAACTGGGGGTTGTTCTGAAACAAATGGGTTGTCTCAGCACTTGATTATCCTGGTGCATAACTTATATTATGGATCAGGCACTATCCTTAGGGCAGAATATGGAGAGACAGAATAGCCTTTCCTAGGGAATTTAAACATTTGCTGCCCCTCTAGCTTTCAGGGATCCTTAAGGATCTCTTTCACCAAGAGAGCCACAAGGAGGGGTGTGTGTGCTAGCAGTCATTTGAAGACAAAAGGGATCCCTGGGGGTTCCCCTGAACCTGGGGGTGGGGGTGGGGAGAATCAAAAACTTTTGATTGCTCTGAAATGGCCAGGATTTCACAGTTGTGTGGTATACTCTTGTGTGACAGGATTCTAACCACTGTTTCTGGAAGACCATAGAATTGCTAAAGCAGGAAGTTCACATCATAGAAGCTGTGAAATTCTGTCTTTTTTGGACAATCGTTCCCATAACTCCCCACCCCCCGTCAGCATTCATCACTGTGGGTTATTGTATTTTTCCATAAGATGCCCCCATCTATAAGAAAACCTGCACTTTTCCAATCCAAAATTACCATTTTGCCACCATGCATTTCTCTCCTTGCTTCTGGGTACAAGATGACCCTCAAACTTTAGTCTAACAATTTTAGACAAAAACGTAATGGCTTCTCATGCACAGAAACAGTCTGGGCACTTTTGCAAACAGATGTCTACAAAGAGATTTGCAAAAGGACATAATATATTGCAGTGTATACCCATTTCTTTGAACTACATCTCTATCAAAGCCTGTGAAATTAGTCTGACCAGGCATTTCCTACAGTTTTTAAAATATAAGCATTTGAAAGTTGGTCTCCTGAAATTAAAGCGAAGATCAAGTTTCTAAATAATAGTCAAAAGTACTGTATTTGGCATTTGGCAAATTAAATCGTGTTTTGAGTTAGTGGATGGAATCAAACCCTAAGTTTCAGTTCAGATATCACTTACATCATGTATACCTTTATCAATGTAAATTAAGTCAATTGTAGGTAGTTGACAATTCCTAACTCTCTAACTAAATCTCTGAGAGGTTTTCACCACTAACAATGCCGAGATTCTGGGAACTGTAGTTCAAAAACATCTGGGGGTGCAAAGTTGGGAACCAGAGCCCTAGGTAATTCATTGCCGGTTTTTGTAACCAGGAGAAAACATAACACATTAGACGCAAGAAGAAAAAATGTATGCAGATTTGAACAGCTTCCTCTGACACAGCATGCAGGTTCCCATGGGAGAATTTGGTTATTTTTATGCTGTTGCTGGAGGCAAAGATTGGGAAAGGCTGGCATATTTTGGAAGGGGCAGGCTTTGCGTGGTCCTTTGCATGTGCATGCATGAGGAATAGGCGCAAGTTATGGATATACTTTGACGCAGCTACTCTGAAAAGTAATTATATAGTTTAGTCCACTGCACGTCTGGAGACAGGCCCTGACTTATTTGACCGAGTGCCTACTTTGCAGACAGGTTCAGTCCTCAGCATTGCCACTATCGAGTACAGTAGGATCCCAGCATCTGCTGGGGATTGGTTCCAGGCCTTCCCATGGATAATGAAAACCGTGAATAAGAGAGAACATCTGCCCGCCCACCCCCAAACTGCTGTTTCCTGTGACAGTAGCTTGCTTTACAGATGCAGTTTGTGACAATAGCTTGCTTTACAGCTGCTGTTTTGACAATAGCTTGCTTTGTGGCTGCAGAATTGTTTAATTTTTTTCCTCTGCCAACCGTGGATAACTGAATCAGTGGATAATGGGGGTCCTACTGTGCCTCAAGAAGCAAATTATGGGGAAATCCCTCTTCCCGAATCACTGTAGAGCTGCTTCCAAGCCAAATCAGACAACAGATGTACCAAATCGTAAAGTACTTTTCTATGTTCCTATTAGAGTATGCCTTCATCTTGTCTCGTCCTCCATGTATACGTATTTATTCTTATGCCCACCTTGCAAAATATTGCTACCTAGCTATTGGTAACTGCAGGATAAAGGGTTAACTACAGTCATTTCTATACTGTGTAATTTTTCACCAAACTTTTTCTTTCTTTTTTTAAAAAGTGCAACCAAGGAACTGACAGTCTAACCAAGAAGGTTTGCAGATGATTTATTTAGTGTTTGAAGAATAACATCTTGACCTTTTCCCATTCTGTCAGTTTTTACTGAAATGTCATGCATGATTTCTGCAGCCTAAGGCTGCTTTTCGGCTCTCCGCCATAGCCTTTTGGTTATTTGTTTGCTTGTTTGCTTATTTGTTTGTTCATTCATTTGTATGTGTGTGTGTGTGTTGTGTCATTACAGTCGTGACCGCCTCTTCACGGCCCCATGACCATGGAGTTTTCTTGGCAGGAATACTGGAGTGGCTTGCCAGTTCCTACTCCAGGCGCCTACAGCACCTGGTCTTCCCTGGTGGTCTCCCATCCAAATACTAACCAGGCCTGACCCTGCTTAGCTTCCGATATCAGGCGAGATCGGATGTGCTTAGGGCTAGGGCTTAAACTCAAATCCAACCTTGCTGGCTGGATAACTCAGCGAGTTAGGTGTCTGTCTGCAGAGCCAAGAGGCTGGGAGTTTGGTTCACCACTGTGCATCCTGGAAGACCCAGCCTGTATGGTCTTGGCCATCCTACAGAGTCCCCGAAACCCCAGAAAAGAGGCACCATAAACTAGAATTGCCTTGATGTCGTCGTCGTTGTTGTCGTCGTCGTCATCATCATCATCATCATCATCATCATCATCATCATCATCATCATCATCATCATCATCATCGTCACTAAACAGTAACAATAACATGAACCCCCAGCTGAGTTCTCCTGTTCAACAGGAATCCTGAGGTCCAGCCTGTGCGCCTTTCTCTATGAAATACAGTGGCGCCCCAACTTAAGAGCAGCTCGACTTAAGAGCAGCTCGACTTAAGAGCGGAAAACTGTTGTCATTGTAGCTGCCGCCTTATGAATTTCAGATAGGGTCTGCTCGACTTACAATTTTGTTTTCGTTTTTTTTTTTTTTTAACTTAATTTTTTTTTCAATTTTTTTAGATAGGCACCCCGAATTAAGAGTAGTTTGACTTAAGAGCATGCCTTCAGAACGGATTAAATTCGTAAGTCGAGGAGGTCCCACCGGACAAGGCAGTGACTTTGAGAAGCGAGACTTACGTTTGACGGTGCTACGGGATTCCTGGAACCCGGCTGGCTCGGAACCCCAGCCCAAGGATTCACAAGGGACGCGCTCTGCCCCTTGCCCGTGCCTGGCCGCCGCGCCCGCACCGCCTCTTCCCTTTTCTGCCAGCCAGCACATCTTCCATAGCCCCACGCTGCGCTTGCGCCCGTCCTCCAAGGTCTGATACACCCAGTTGGGGGTGAAGGCAGCAGCATTGTTGAGAATGAGTGAAACCAGAGCAACTAACACAGCGGTAGCTACCAGTTTCTGGACAGTCATATCTGACTGTCATACACCGCTGGCAGCCGCTCTTGGTAGAAGATCCAAGTGTTCCGGTTAGCTGTAGCGCATGGACTTAAGACGGGCACAAATGATGTTACAAGTGGCTAGAGAACATCACCATTCATTCTCAGAAGGCAACGTCTAGGGTGTTCCTGGTCACACAAAGAACGGGCAGAAAGAGGAGAAATCCATATAATGAGTGTTGAAATCAGACTTCCAGGTGGCTGTGTCCCCAGTGGGTGCTTTATCCTCCTCCTTGCATTTTGAGCACAGCAAAGCTGGCGATGAGTTGAAATACACAGAGATGCATTCTTTTCTCCAGAATCCAATTTGTAAAAGTTCGATGCAGGGAATGTTTGTTCCTGGGCAGGAGAAGAAAGCCCCCGTGAATGTTGCCAGCTGCCTTAACCTTCTGGAGCGCAGCTGTGAGAGGCAACCGGGACCCACATATAAGAGTTTGTTTGCAGGCTCTCTGAAATTTTTCTTTGCCGCTGTCCGAATTCAGCACATCCTAGAAACCCAGCGGAATTGTCTTCTCGGCGCCAAAGCAAATTCTGAACCCAAAGAAGTAGTGCATAGCTATCCCCTAGGAGCCCGGGTGTTTTCCAAGGAAATCTGTCCGGCTGCTCCTGTTCCTTCTACGAATGTCGCATGTCAGAGCGGTGAGCGACACAAGCAGGAAAGCAGAATCTCTTGCTGACTGAGAGGTAGTTTTTTCCCCTCCTATCTCTCAATGGAGAGAGGAAATGGCTGTTTTTGGTGAGTCTCTGGGCGTAGCCGAATGCAACAAACACACAGCCGCAGCAGCAGCAGTCAAATGTGAACAGGATGTGTTTCCTGAAAGAAAAAGGCTGGGAGAGAGTTCCAAAGTCCCAGTTCGTCTCTCTCTCTCTCTCTCTCTCTCTCTCTCTCAATCCCTCCCACTTCCAGTATCTTCCCCACCCCCACTCCTCTGGTTCCCATACCCCAAAAAGGGGGGGGGGAGGAAAAGCTAGAGAGTCGGTCATACTGGATTATCCATGACCTTTTGGGTATCTTGGTGGAGCACTGACCCCATTCCCATCCCATAACTGTCAGATTTGACTGGGCTTGAAACGATCCTCAAATCCGAGGGACAAATCAAAGCAGTCATGTTAGGATTAAAATATATGTCTCTGCCAAAGTCCCAAAGCAAAACTGGCTCAAACCAACACTCAAAGTGCAGTTCGATACAAATACAAAGCATTTAAATGTATATTTATTGTGGATCAGTGATGAAAAAATAATCAGAAATATGCGGGATTGGTCCGTGGGAGTTGCTTTTCCAAAGATGGAAGTTAGCATCACACCATATTCTGGGACCCACTCCAGGAATTGTCAGTTCTACTTGTGGGGAAAATGCAGTCATGTTGATTCATTATTTTAATAGAGCACATATAAATATTTTTATTTTATTTATTAGTGACACCACACTTTCCAAATGTATTTCAGATCTAGAAAACAAAACAGTGGCCCTCAGACTGGAAATGTCCCATGTATAATCCAGTTCCAAAGAAAGGGAACACCAAATGGTACTGTACTTACCATAAAAAGTCAATAAAATGCAAGTGACTAGACCAGGCATGTCCACGCTTTGGCCCTCCAGATGTTTTGGGCCACAACTCCCACATTCCTTTGCCATTGGAAGTACAGGCTTGGAATTCTGGGGGTTGTGGTCCAAAACACCTGGAGGGCTGAAGTCTGGATGTGCCTGGACTAGACCAAAAATAATTAAATCTCTTCCATAACAGCTAATACACTGGTAACACTATAGTCAGAATGTTGTATCTGCAGGTTCCTTACCCATGGTTTCAGTTCTATGCTATCTGAAAACATTAAATAAAACCTCCCAGAAATATGTGTCTCCAAAATGTGTTGCCAGAGCTGGCCACAAGAGGATGCTTCTAGGTAGGAAAACCAGATTAAATCGATTTGCTTCACGGTTTTTTAAACTGGCTGCCTGCTAGCTTCTGCTGCTGAAACTCGTTGTTGTGTAACCACAATATAGAGTTAAACTAGTATAACTTGGGCTTTGTAAAATACATTGTGAGTTTATTCCCTTCTGTTTGTTTTGCATTGATCCAGAATGACATATAGTAGAAGTTGCTCCACTGTGCCTCTCCTGTTTAATTTCCAGAAGTTTTTAGTGTCTTCCACGCAGAGCAAACAGTTAGTTCCTGCAGGGGTGATGCCTACTGACCTTCTCCTTCTCCTGTTTCTGTAACTGGAAGGAGGAACAGGCTAAAAGCTAGCTGAGAACAGCAGCTTCCCTTCTTTGCTACTCACAGCATCTGTCATAAAAAAAACATTTGTAACTCATGAAGTCCATTTCTGATGTACCTTTCTTCACTATGGCTCCCATCCTTTTGGGAACCTGACCGGAAGGGATATTTTTCTTCTCGAGTTCCTGTCTCCTTCTGTAGGGAAACAGGTGGGGTTGGCATCGGTTGGAGATGATGTTGCCAGTACTGTAGCATTCTTCTTTGTTTTCAGTTTTTCTTTTAAAAACATGAACATCAAACCAGTTAGTCACCAAGCCTTTCCAGATTCCTTATGGCGTACCTGGTGCATGCAGGCGGACAACAACAACAACAACAACAACAACAACAAGTTTTATTGATTAGCCCGTCAGGCCGTATCAAATGCAAAGGAAGAAAAAAGAAAAAAGAAACAAGGATCTCACACAGTTAAAATAGATAGAGCAAAAGTTTCTCATTCATATGTCAGCATCTCCCCTACAGGGAACGCCAATTTGTTCTATGAGGCTGGATCTTACCCAGGCAGCCTTACGTACAAAATTAGCAACACCACGGACAACCTGCACCTTGGAACTGTCGAGCAGGAAATCAAGCTGAAAGTTCGTGTTCCAGTGGGCAATTTTGGCCATCAATTTTGATAGATGTGATTGTCTTAGACCTGTATAAAGCTCACAATCAAATAAAATGTGGCATTGGTTGGAGATTATGTTGCTGGTAGTGTTTTCCTTTAGCATTCATTGTTTTAAGTTTTAAGTGTGAACATCAAACTAGTTAGTCACCAAGTCTTTCAAGATTCTTTATGGCATACCTGGTGCATGCAGGCAGACATGCTAACATCACTCGGAGAAGGGAAAGCCAGTGAGTCGTTCTCATTGCCAGAGGGATATATGTTTATCAGCAGAAAACATAATTCCACTTCGCTGCCAAGCAGTGCTACTTTCCTAAAAATGTGATTGTTTCCTCTTTTTTTTCAAATTGCATTTATAGTATTTTCCACTGTATAAGACTATGTTTTTGTCTAACATCAAGGGCCGTCTTATACACAGAAATAAGGCCAGCACTGCACGGTGGCGAAACTGTAATTTTGGGTTGGAAAAGTGGGGGTTGTTTTATACATGGCGGCGTCATACCGATAGAAAAATATGGGTATGTTGTATATAGGTTGCCAATTCATTGGAAAACACAATAAAGATCAGCAGTAATACATAGCCAAATCATATTAAAACAATAAATTTTGGCACCAGTTAGCATAGACCTGTGTGCTGGTGTCACACACTCATGAGAAAGCTTGGGGACTGGGGACAGTAGTTGAAATAGTATCCAACATATCTGAAAGATATAAGGTTTCGGAAGATAATCAGCTAACGTTACTGGCCAATCAGGAGCTGTGCAGGGACATGCATCATCCCTCCTCCCTGTCTGATTGGCTAGCGCCAGGGAGAAGGAATGATGACGTGTGAGAGGCTTCTTCCTCGTTGGAGGTGCGCCCCACGCAAGGTAAATCAATGGGTGGTTTTGTTTCGTAGGGTGGGTCCAAGTTCCGAACAGCACCTGTGCTGCTGTGCTTCATTTTGAAATTGGAGCCATTCCGAAATGAAAGGCCCATGCCTATTTCAGATGCCCTTGGGGTGGGGGGAGGATTTTTTGCACCCAGAGCAATGGCCGTGCTGTGCCGAGGGATTCAGATGGCCACAGGTTTTTCAAGCTCTGTCCTTTGCACTCGGTGGAAATGCCCATTCCATGGAGTAGTCTATTCCGTCTCCTTGCTTCATGTTTGAATCCACCCGCTGTTGTCAACAGCATCATCATCATCATGTCAGATGGAGGCACAGACTGAGGTTGGATGTTGAGTGTAGCTGTGGTGTCATTTGCAAAGTTCCCTTAAAAAGCAGCGTACATGATGAATCATAACTGTGGCTTTGTGGTTCTAATCAAACTAGATTAAGGAGACAATTTGTTGGGAAGTGGCTCAGTTCCCCACATTTATAGATAATTTCTAGTCTTTAATTGGAAAAGTGAAACATACATGCCGAAGAGCCAAAGACACGTTCACTACCACTGTACTTTTAAGATTACTAGAGCTTATCTGCATAATGATGTGTACAGGCAACTGGTATTTCGAATCTTCAGATGGAAAACTAGGTCTGAGAGATCAAAGAGGTATGGATTTTATAAATGGGTAAGTGTCTACCCCTTTAAATGATGGAAGACCTACATCTGCTTTTCATTAGGACTGCTAGCTCTAGCTGACAAAGTACAGATGTGAGGTAGTGTTCCAAAGATAAACTCAGGAAATTCTTGGAGTCTGTTGTAGAGGTTACTTGTTTCGTGAACCCAAAGCCCCACCCTCACAACTGAGCATAATAATCAGTGGACAAAGAAACCACCTTTGATAAACAAAAGATGACAAACAAGTCAACAACTGGAGGATACTGTAATATTCCTCACTCAGGAATATTGGCTGGAATGGGATTTCATGGTGGATGGGAGTTTGAAATGAGATGATTAGGATGGCAAATTCAAACTGAACTCAGGCTTGCAAGGCAGGTTTAAAATAACAAAAATGAGTTTTCTGTTATGGTTGGAGTAAGAGAAAAAAGAAGGAAATGGTAGGTAAAAGTTGGTAAAATACCGATGGGTGGCAGAGTGAAGGCAGAACTACTGAATACAGTGGTACCTTGTGTAAAGGAATTAATTCATTCCAAATGAAATTATGTTAAGCAAATTTTCCTTTATACAAATTTCCCATAGGAATACATTGAAAATGGAGTAATCCCATTTTTATGTTGTACGGATTTGCCCCATAGTAGGCGATTCTGGTAAGCAAATTTCCCCTATCTCCGGAATTTTTTATGTTGTACAAATTTTATGTTATACAAACTGTTTGTTATACAAGGGTCCACTGTACTTGTTTTGTCTCTTCTCTTCTCCCAAAAGGAAAACAATGTGTAACCTTGCACAAATAAAATAAGCAGGAAGTGAGGTAAAGTGACTGTATGGGGACAAAAAGCTGCTTTAGATGAGTTCAGGTTCAGGTCAACATTAAACTTGGTTTAGTAATCAACTGCATCCAACCACTAGGTAATATTCTTAGTTTGGCTCTATTTTGGCTCTGCCGAGTGGGTAAACTGCATTGTCATTTGAATTCTCTAATGGAAGATTCTGTTTTAGAGTTGCCCTGTTCCCTGATCAAATTCATGAATTCAAAAGAAGGGCATGCAGAAGAATATTATATGGATATTACTGTTTCTTTGTTTGAGGAACTAGGGTGCGAAATCAGTGAGCAGTTAACTGAGATGTGTTTTGAAAACTACACCTATTTCTAAATCACCTCCTTTTAAAAAAGGCCATGAATTTTGGGACTCTAATTTCTCTTCATTATCTAGACATTAGCCTGATGAAGTGGACTTTGATTCATGAAAATTTGCAGATTGTTTGATTTTTTTAAAAACTGATCTAATAAAGTTATCACTGCTCCTGCATTGTACTGTGTAAGGACCACGTGGTTCTTTTTTTTATTTCAACTAAACTTGTCAAGGTAGTTCTTATTTCACAAAGACAGAATTAGGATTCAGGATGTTGTTAAAGAGAGAGGGGAACTGTTTAGAGGATGGCAGGGCTGATCACCAGTTCTAAGTGTTGGTAAGAAAGGGGGGAAATGTTCTCGTTCTCGGGTCTAAAAGGTAAGCCAGACTTTCTTCTCCAGTGATAGTGGTCATTTTAAATCTATCTCACCAGCTTCTTCTATTTCAGGCCTGCCCAACAAGTAGACCGTGGGCTACTGGTGGCCCGCGAAGGGTTCAAAAGTAGACCGCCGGCCATCAATAAAAAAGTGAAGGGATAAGTTCTCCACCCCTCCCTCCCCCATCCCAAGGACCACCGCTGCCCCAGCGCATTGAAATCTGTTCCCTCCAGAACAGATTAATTGGTTTTCAATGCATTCCTATGGGAAACCGCTGCTCTATGTACAAAAGTTTTTAGTTATGAGCACGTGCTTGGAACAGATAAAACTCATAAGTTGAGGTTTTAGTGTAGTAGCCCTCAGGCTCTTTGGGCTGGAAAAAGTAGACCTCGGCCTGTTCAAAGTTGAACAGCCCTGTTCTATTTAATAATTATGAATTTGTCATGGCCACTGATGAGTTAATGGCCTTCTTTCTCAAGAGCGCTCATTCAAGCCCTAGACAACCCCGCCCCACCCGTTTCCTCACCCTAATCTCCTTATTCTCTGCAGCGAAGCCGTCTGGGAGAACATGGCCCGCATGTGTGTGAAGACCCAAAGGCTGGATGTGGCCCGAGTGTGCCTGGGGAACATGGGCCACGCACGAGGAGCCAAGGCATTGCGAGAGGTGGAGCAAGAGCCGGAGCCAGAAGCCAGGGTGGCCATGCTGGCGATCCAACTGGGTATGCTGGTAGGTAGAGGGGCCTTTCCTCAGCCCAGGTCTCCCTCTCTCTCTCTCTCTCTCTCTCTCTCTCTCTCTCTCACACACACACACACACACACACACACACACACTTCCTATTAAGTGAATTGAATTAGCTAAGAACAAAGGGCTAAAGCCATGGCAAGGGAAAGCCTAAGGGTTCGATGGGCTCCGTTCATGGTAACAGTAAAATCCACAGCAGGATGCTTGAACACCATGTTTTATTTAGAGGTCCTCCTGGTCTCTCCCCCTTCCCCTTCCTGGCCTTCCACAGACCAGTCAGGGTGGTTCGTGTTGTCGGCGAATTTGGCTATGGAGGAAGCAAGCATCGCCTGAGTGAAGTAAGGGGGAATCTTCAGCTTTGCCCCAAAGACATGGCACTAGAGCAGTGGTTCTCAACCTGGGGGCCGAACAACCATTTCACAGGGGTCGCCATGAGCCAGTGGAGAAAAAGGCACAAACAGCTTGGGTCTGGGGGAGGAAGGGGCAGAAAGAGTGAGTTACAGCTGGATAGGTTGGAGGGGATGTCGGTGAATGGCACCGGAGGCTGCGGTTGGCTGAGGGTGCCTGTAGAGCAGTGGTGTCCAAACTTCGGTCCTCCAGACGTCTTGGACCACAACTCCCACAATACTTTGTGATTGGCAGTGCAGGCTTGGAATTCTGGGAGTTGTGGTCCAAAACATCTGGAAGGCTGAAGTGTGGACACCCCTGCTGTAGAGGGAAGTTCTTTATGGCACCTGTGCAAGTGGCCTGCCAATGGGGGGCTCTTGGCCTCGTCCAAGCAGGGCAAGGGGTCACCATAGCATGAGGAACTGCATTAAAAGGTCGCAGCGTTAGGAAGGTTGGGAACCACTGGGCTAGAGGGAGGGGTTGCAGCTGAGAGGAGCTGCCAGCCTGTACCTGCAGTCAGGGTTCCTGAGAGCTTTTGGCCCTCCATTGTTGAACGGGAACGGCATATCGGAGTGTTTTACATGGATCCTCTGTGCTGTGTCTTGGGCAAGGACATTGAAGAAGGAGCTGCAGGGACCTGCAACTCCTTGGGTGTGTTTATCTTCTTACTACTAGCAGGTCACAACTGCAACAAGTGCAAGCTGGCCACCTTGGTAGAGCACCTCGAATTGCACCTCTCAAAGCATCAGGTCAGTAGGGGAAACGAAGCATTTCTAAATAGAGCTCCTGGAATTGTGGGAGAGCAAGAAAAAAGACCAAGTGCAAGGGACAAGAATGTGACAAAGGTGGTTACTTCATGTCCTTCCTTGTTCCGCAACTAGTTTTGTACCGTGACAGCGTTGGTTGCGATCACGTGGTTTTGTCCCTGTTTAGTCCCTGTTTCCGTTTTCTCACGGTTGTGATAACTTGTCAAGTATTACTTCGTGGTCTTGTTCCGTGACAAATTCTGAATTTGTCTGGCTTTCTTAACCCTTTTTTAAAATATCATAAATAAAACTTTTTCGATATTTTGATTTACTGGTCCTCCGGGATTTACACGTCAATGCTACAGAATTCTCAGTACTTTCTTAGTGCGCTGCATGGTGTTTCCCATAGGGAAACTAATGTTGAATGCCGCTTCAGCCGCTGACCACTAGGTGGACACTGTTTGTTGTGTGACAGATGTTACCACCCGGTTCGTTGTCTCGGAACAGGAACTGGGAACAAACCGTGACAAGAGAATACCCCAACCCAGCGCCAGGTACAGTATTGTCATGCTTTCAGCTGTTGAAGTAAGATTTTTTTTGTACTGGTCCGAAGCGCAACACTTACAGAGACAAAACAGATGTGAAGTAACCGCCAAAGAGAAGCAAGACGGTCAGGAGGCAGGCTACGTCTTTGGAGCTGCAGAGCTGATAATAGGTCCTTCCGAAGAGCACCAGTTCCAGGCCCTCTTCACAGAGAGTGGTTTTGAATCGCTGGAAGATGGACGGCAAGTTCCAAGCCCTCTCCAGAGATAGAGCTGCTGAGCTGCTTGGACAGTAAACGCCTTCCAACAAATGGCTGGACTTTCAGAGACTGGGAAGAACATGTTTGCTAGAATGCTTGTAAGCCCTTTCTGGAGAGCTTTAAAGTGAACTTTGCTATGGGAGGTGATGGTATTCCAGAGAATAGAGGCAAGTCCTGGGGAAAGATACAGGAACCCATTGATGGAGAGGAAATGACAAGAAAACAACTGGAAGGAATGGCTCACAGATTCAGATATATTTATACCCATGCATAAAGCATGGGAAACAAACAACAAGAGGATGAACTTTTAACAGCGGAAGAGAATGAAATGCAGCGACTGGAATACAGTGACCAGAATGCAGTGACCGGCGAGTGTAATGTCATCAACTGGAAGATATGAAAAAGGATGAAATACCGAAGGCACAATTGGAAACAGTTCCTAAAGAGAATAAAAAGTTAGGCATCTAAGAAAACCAGGGCATAAAAAATGAACACGGGCATACAGTATGTAATACAGGCATGTGTTGTAGTTTTTAAAGGAAGAAGAGGTAAACTGCCAAGGAAGAGAAGACGGGTGAAGAGCCACTCTTTGTTAAAAGAAGGTCAGGGACGATAAAGCTCAGCATGAATGCAGACTTCCAAGAGAGGTCACAAAACAAAGCAAAAAGATTTTCCAGCTATGTTCAAATCAGGAGGAAGAAGAAGAGAAAGTGGATCTGTTGCATGGGGAGGATGAGAAAAGAGTAGTTGGGGGGGGGGGAGACCAGGTTAAAGCAGAACTGTTGAACAGGACACAAAATGGTGCCGATGAGAGGAAGGAGCTGCTACTTAAGACAAGTAAAGAGGGGTTGCGAGAACATCCGGCTGTTTTAAATGAATTCAAGTCTTCTGGGCCAGATGACCTGCATCCAAGGGAAGGGAAGTTGCAGATGCAATCACACAGCCACTGTCTGTCATCTTTGTGGGTTCTTGGATTAGAGGCGAGGTCTCTGAAGACAGCCCTAGGCTGAAATAGGAAGAAAGAGGATCCAGACAACCATTGGTCAGTCAGCCGGACATCAGTATGAGGAAGTCAGCCTGTGGGTACTTAGAAAAAAGTACAGTACTGGGATTTCTAAGGCCCAGCATGAGGAGACCTTGTGGCCAATAGTGTCACATCCAGAGGGTGACGTGGGAGGCATGCAGAGGTTTATTTTGTTGGTCTCAGATAGTAAAGGATACTCCCTTCAGGACTTTTAATGGGTTTTGGTGTTTACTGATTACCTATAATGATTTATATTATTGTTATCATTTATTTATTTATTTATTTTTGTGTATTTTTACCCCGCCTTTCTTCTTGGGAAAGGACCCAAGGCAGCTTATATTGAGGGACAATACACCTGTACAGTCCAGTACAATTAAGGCATAATCAAGTTCAAGAACAGAGAATTGAGGATACAGTACGTCAGTGTAATCACCCAAGGAGAGATATAAACACAAAGTTATAAGTGGTTATAAACACAAAGTCTGTGTGGCCATGTATGGTAGATTCATATAAAAGACACAATAGGTAGTCAATGGGATATTCGATACTGTCGGTAATTGTTCAGTACTGTTGGGTCTAAGGAGGGCTTTTTAAACAGTGGTTTTATTATTGCCTCCTTTAAGCATGCTGGAATCCTGCCCTGTTATAAGGAGGCATTCACTCCTCTTCCCAGTCTGCCATACCTTCTCTGGCATCTTATATGATCCATGAGGGGCAAGGATCCAACAAACATGTGGTGGCCCTCACCTCCCCGAGGGTCCTGACCACATCATCCGGCTGTAGGAGATGAAAGCCATCCTATTAAAATAAAAATTTAATGATAGTATATTCTAGTTGGTTTTATAATTTGTTTGTCAGCCCAATATGTGGTCAAATTACAGTCATTGTCCTTAACCGTGAGCCTGTCGAATCCATTTGTCTCATCCTCTTTTCAGAGCACTCTAAGCTGGTGGCCATCACCCCATTCTCTGACAATCAGTTATGGTATATAAATGAATTAAGCAATGCCTGAGGCATTTCTTTTGAAAGATTAGTAGGAGCCAGGGCTCCGCTGGGTTTCACCATTTGACCTGCTTTTATTACTGAAACCAGAAGGAAAATTATAAAAAGCTCAGAACAGTTCATGTTTGTGTAATACCAAAAGAATGACTCCAACATGTCGCAGGTCAATGTTAATTTGCTTTTTGGAAGGGAAACTGCATTTAGCAGGTCTCGCAGGTCTCTCTGTGTGTGTTGCTTTTTTCTTAATGCAATGATTGAATCGCTCCTGCCCGGTTAGGGTGTCAGCATCTAGGTCCTTGCTGCATTTGTACTCCATTCAAAGGTTCAAGACCTGTTTTAGGACATCAGCATTTCCCAAGTTCTGACTTCATTCTTCCAGGACATGGTTTCAAAGATAGCAGAAGCATTTTTAGCTGTTTGGACTAAAGGCTGCTTCCTAGAACTATAGGTCTCCCTTGCGTGTGCCACCTCCTTCATGACACGACTGCCAGGTCAAATTGCTTGATGCTTTCCTTATTTTTATTTAAACATCCTGTCTCAGTCACAGTGCTTCTATTCTGGGCAAGGTAGACTCAGTTGGTCCTTCACATCCCTGCTCCGATTCACCCTTGCTACTGAGCAATCTCAAGCAGTGTCCAGAGGCACAGGCGCTGATCTTGAACATTCACATTCTCTTCGTTTTGAAACGTTGACCTATCGGAGACAGGATTCACAACATGTTATCACAGTTTTTGCGTGGTGGCGGTGGTGGGGGTGAGCCCCTGCCTAGATACTTCCTTATGTATCCAAGCTCAATTTAGGTAATGAAAAGTTTTCTTTTGATGTATAATTCCGAACCATACTACTAGAAGTGGAATTGGAAGAAAGAAGATTGGCCATCATTTTGTCCAGCTCAAAAATCCCTGTCGGACAAGGCTGCCAAAATTTGCAAGTAACTGCTATGCAGTGACACCCTCACTCAACGCCACTGTAGTTCTCCTTATTGGGAAGCTAGTGACTGCTTGTGTTTCATTCTCTGCAACGAGTAATGCATGCCCTACAATGTGTGTGTGCATGTGCGCATGTGTGTGTGTGTTGCGTCGTTACAGTCGTGACTGACTCTTCGTGACCCCATGTCCATGGAGTTTTCTTGGCAGGAATACTGGAGCGGCTTGTCAGTTCCTACTCCAGGCGCCTACAGCACCTGGTGGTCTCCCATCCAAGTACTATTTTTACTTATTTATTTATTTATTTATTTATTTTTACAACGTATATGCCGCCCACCACCCAAAGGTCTCTGGGCGGCTTACAATCAAAGAATTAAAACAGTTAAAACATCAAATATTAATAAATAATTAAAACAATAATAAAAACCTTACACTAAAATCATTACATTAAAATTGCCATCAGAGGACCCACAGTCTATATTGTATCAATTAAAAACTTGTGGAACAGGAAGGTTTTTACCTGGCGCCGAAATGTCATCAATGTTGGCGCCAGGCGGATCTCACTTGGGAGGGCATTCCATAGCTTGGGGGCAGCTGCCGAGAAGGCCCTATGTCTGCAAGCCATCCCTCTCACCTCCTTGAGCAGGCTCGACCCTGCTTAGCTTCCGAAATTGGGCAAGATTGGATGTGCTTAGGGCATCTAGGCAGCTCATGCCCTAAAATATGAATTATTAAAAAGACTTTTATCTCTCCCTTCAGAACGTTACTTTTTGGACCCCTCTGACCACAGGTGGGAATCTGCAGGAGTTGTCATCCTGAAAGTTAACTTTTCTAACAATAGCTTTTGATTTGCCCTTGCTCCTCTTCCTTCTCAGCTGGAGCCGACGGTGGTAATTTTAAAGATGGCATTTTGAGTCACTTCCCTGGTGATTTGTCTGATCTTTCTGACTTCTTGTTTGACCCATTTGTCTTTTAACTTCCTCTTTTCTAGAAAAAATAAGTTTCATTTATTTTGAGAGCGAGAAGGGGGGGGACCTCTGCCTATTTAAAAAGCCACCTAATTTCCAAAATGCCACTCACACCCAGCTGCCTCCTCCCGTTTCTAGGAAGATGCTGAACAGCTGTACAAGGAATGCAAGCGCTACGACCTCTTGAACACGTTCTACCAGGCCTCGGATCAGTGGCAGGAAGCCATCGATGTAGCGGAGGCCAACGACCGAGTCCACTTACGTACCACCTACTACAATTATGCCAAACACTTGGAAGCCACAGGCAACCGGAGCCTTGCACTCACCTAGTAAGTGTTAGCAGGAACCTCAACCTAGTTGTTTATTTATTTATTCATTCATTCATTTTTATACCACCCATCTTCCCGAAAGGAACTCCGGGCGGTGAACAGAAGGGTAAAACAAACCCAGAAGGAACAATACATTGATTGAAATGAAAGAGAGAGAGAGAGAGAGAGAGAGAGAGAGAAAATAAAGGAGTAAAATATAATATATAGTATAAAACAACTCAGCAAAGGAGTCAAGAAATCATCGGCAAGGCACACACACAAAAAACCCTAATCCAGGTCACTGGTGTTTTTTTTTAAAAAAAATTTGAACTGCTGGCTGTGGCAAATCTCATTTTATCGCTTCTGCCTTTTCTTTTTTATAATCAATGCTTATAGATTTTCCAGTGAATACACTTGCATTGAGATGGGTTTGTCTGTGCAGCAAAAGCAAAGCAAAGTGTTCTGCTTATATATCGCCCCATACCACTTCAAGTAGTCTCTGGGTGATTTACAGTTTTTAGTGACAGTATGCAGGCTACACATTACACCCCCCCCCAGCCAGCTGGGTACTCATTTTACCAACCTCGGAAGGATGGAAGGCTGAGTCAACCATGAGCTGGCTACCTGGGATTGAACCCCAGGTTGTGAGCACAGTTACAGCTCTAGTACAGCCGTTTAACCACTTCCGCACAAGGCAAGAGCTGTCAGTAGCCAATCAGAACATCCTGCAGATGGGGATCAGAAATGTTGAATACCTAAAAAACTTGGGACCCCATCAGGAGCACTCTTTGCTTCATTGTGGGATTGTTGTGTGCTACCTCCCACTCTGTACCATTTTTTATTGCTGTTTGCCGCCTGCCGGCTGGGCCTCCATCTGAGATCCTTTCCTTTTCTTTGCCTTTTGCCTCCGTCTGGAAGTTGAGTCATGGCTACTGCACTTTTGTTTTTCTTGCAAGATCAAAACGTTTCACTGCTTATGCAAGTGGCTTCGTCAGTATGAAGCCAGAAGTCCAGTTGCCGTGCGTGACTCAACTTCCAGATCACCTCACCTGGATGACTGAGAATCTTCACGTAACTTTTTCCTCCATATTTTGAGGATTCCCCCACTACCCAAATTCCATTTTTTTGCTAGTGCCTAGGCAGTTTGCCTGGGCCATTGTGTCTCTGTGGGATTATATCATGGGTCCTCAACGTTTTCAAACACCGGTCCGGTCCACCACGCCCCAGACACCACTGGGGGCCGGACCACAGTCCACAGTCATTATATGCTCAATTAACCCCTATCCCCCCCATTTATTTGGGTATGTTCTCTTCCCTTTCCCCCTTCCCTTTCATTAAGGGAAGAGTAATGTACTCATATTCTCATTAGAGATGGAACAATTTTTCGTTTCCATTTTTGTTTTTTCGTTTCATTACACAACGAAACGACAAATGAATTTTGTCTCCAAAATGAAACAAAACGAACAGAAACACCGGAAATTTTGTCGTGCGTTTCGTTTTCGTTACTGCAATACAGTAAACTGCTTTAAATGCTTTAAAAATCACAAAAATTGAAATGAATGGTAACGAAACGGTAACGAAACGAACGAAAATGAAAACAAATTTTTTTGCAAAAATTTTCAAAAAACGGAAATGAACCGAAACGGACCCTCCAAATGACAAACGACAAACGAAACATCATTTTTTGATTTGTGCCCATCTCTAATTCTCATACTGTAGTTTTGGTTGAGGGATATTTTTTTGTAGAGGGAGCCTGATTTTTATATTTTGTTATTTATTTCCCCTTGGGGGTACTTTTCTTGTTTTATTGATTGTTTAAAAATTACAGCATTATTTGGTTAATTTGCAGCGTATTCTGTTAAAGGTGCATATTTTGATTTGTGACATTCCCCTTCCCTTTTCCTTTTTTTTTACTCAGTTTGTCAGCAGAAACTAACTGTATTTATTTTTTACTAATGTGCTGTTACAACCAGTTTTCCTCAACCTGCTGCCCTCCTTAGGTACAATCAAGTGTACTTGGGTGTGTGTGTGTGTGTGTGTGTGTGTGTTGATTTTGGCCATTTTGTTTGTTAGTAGTCAGCCCGTGATGTTTTCTTTCCCCTACAGAATTTTCATGGAGTTTCAAGATAACTGGTATATAAACATGAAATATGTACTATTGTTGTTACTTCTGGGTGTGTAAACACTAAATAAAACACACTGTTTTCATTTGGCCCTTCTTGCTAATGTATTATTTCCCTGGACAGCTATGAGAAGTCAGAAACACACAAGTTTGAGGTACCCCGGATGCTTTCAGAAGATTTACATGCTTTGGAGTCTTACGTCAACAAGATGAAAGATAAGTGAGTATTTGCTTCCATGACTACTACATCAGGAAACAAAACTGTGACTCCCACGGCCAGTTGCCGTGTGATGCTCTGAGTGACATCAAAGCCATGTTGGCCTCACTTGAAAGCCAGATGACCAAAAGCAGTTGGATAACTGAGAGCCAGTTTTCCTCAGTAAGACAAATGGCTAACTTCCTCTTAAAAATTCAGCAGGACATTCTTGCTTCATCCAACCCTAGTCTGCACCCTTCATCCAACCCTTTGTGCATTCTGTTTTATTTCACTCTTCAACCATCACATGTTCCCTTGGACAGAATCAGTGTGTTTTACATTTGCTGGCCATCTTCAGAGGGTGAGAATATACACTACAGTTTGACTGAATGGTGGAAATATACCGGGCTCTGTTGATTTTATGGGCAGTGAGATTGCCAGAGCACCCCTGGGATAGGTCACACCACAAGAACAGGCAGAGATCTGCTGGTTTGAAGATTCAAGGTAGAAATCCCTCCCACGTGGCTCATTTTACTAGTCATGTTCCGCTGCAGGTACCAGCGCAGTCCCGCCTGTACTCACATCTCATTAACTCAGTCTTCCTTGTTACTGATTTCTTGGCCACTGCCACTCCTAAGCAACTAGGAATAGTCCCCGATCAAAGACCACGTCTACCCTACAAACTTGAGCTCGGAGAGTCTGAATTCCCTTCCAGCACTTCTTGACCGTGATAAGAAACATTCCCGTTCAGCATTGTTTCCATCTTGTTTGAGTTAGGTTTCAGCTTGTTCTCACTCATTTGGACCATCATTGACCTCAGACTCTGGCTTGGGGTCTCCAGTCTCTCTCCTGCCCTCCATTTGATGGGAAGCGGAGTGGCGGAGAGTTGGCCACCATCTGAACATTATTGTTGTTACCCAAATCTCCGTTTAGGACGGCCTAGGGCGGTGCTTCGTTCATCCACTTTATGCCATTTTGTTCTTGCAAATAAACCGAATGGAGTCATTTATGTCTGTGGACTGTTTGTGCCCCTTCGTGATTCATTTGTTTTCTGGTAGTACTTGTCTGTGCCTCTTGCTGGATTATTCTCCTTTTTTTTTCTTCCTCTTTTGGTATGTTTCCTTTTGATTCGTATCGGGGTGTTTTAATTGTTGTTTGCTTTGTTTGTACACTGCCCAGAGTTCCCTTGGGAAAATCAATGCGGTTTATAAATCTAAATAAATAAATAAATAAATAAATAAATAAATAAATAAATAAATAAATAAATAAATAACATATATGGTTTTTTAATTATTATATATATATATATATATATATATATATATATATATATATATATATATATATATATATATATATATATATATATATATATATATATATATATATATATAATGGAAATGTCATTCATTCTCTAGGGCCTTGTGGAAATGGTGGGCTCAGTACCTAGAGGGTCAAGCAGACATGGAAGCCGCTTTCAAATATTATGAACTGGCTCAGGATTACTTTTCCATGGTCCGTATTCACTGTTTCTTGGGTAACATCCAGAAGGTAATTTTTCCTTTCTCCTGATTTTCTTTGGAGACAGAAATAGTCAATTACCATATATACTCGAGTATAAGTCGACCCGAGTATGTCGGGCGGGCCCCCTAATTTAAACCCCCCAAAATGGGGAAATGTATTGACTCAAGTATAAGCCTAGGGTGGGAAATGCAGCAGGGCCTGGCAACTCCTCCTTTGTGAGCTGGGTGTGTGTGTGTGATGTTTAAAATGACTTTTAGCCACCGAGGCAAGTGCTTGAGTTGGTGGCTAAAAGTCATTTTAAACATGGGTGGTCAGGAGAAGTGGTGCACAATGTTTAAAATGACTTTTAGCCACCGACCCAAGCACTTGCCTCACTGGCTAAAAGTATTGACCCGAATATAAGCCGAGGACCCCTTTTTTTCAGCCCAAAATTAGGGCTGAAAAACTAAGCTTATATTCGACTATATACAGTATATGGTTTAGTGGAGATAGTTGGTAGTTGTTTCCTTCTCGTTTCATTTCAGGCGGCTGAAATAGCAAACACAACTGGCAACTGGGCCGCTTCCTATCACGTCGCTCGTCAGTACGAGAGCCACGATGACATCAAGCAGGCCGTGCACTTCTACACCAGAGCCCAAGCCTTTAACAATGCCATCCGACTCTGCAAGGTAGAGACGGTCTGCTAGGACATCCCTTCCCCACCATGGGCATCCCAGATGTTTTTGGGACTACAACTCCCAGAAACCCTCACCAGGACAGCGAGCAGAGGAGGCTTATGGGAGCTTTAGTCCAAGAATATCTGAGGATGCAAGCTTGGGGAAGCACTGTGCCTGGATCAAGCCCCAAAGAAGTCATTTGCAAACCATCACGTAAGAGGAGAAGTGCCTCAGTAAGAACAATCTAGAGGCTGTTCTATATGGCACAAGCATAAATACTCTCGAGTTACGCTCATGTTTTTCCTGACACTTTCCTTGCCCTTTCCTTCCTGGACAAATTTCTTGGTGCTGCAGAGTTATATAGATGCACGTACATACAGTGGTGCCCCGCCATTTTGCAGTTCATATACTGTGGTCCCGGTATATTGCGGGACCGCAGTCTATGAAAGGCAAGGGCCCCTGGGGTAAGCTGCTTGGGCCTGTTTGAAGCCTACTGCACTTAACCCAGGCCTGACAGGCTGCCCCAAATGGGCCTCCGATGGGCTTCCCAGGCCTGTCAAAGGCCCCAGAAGTGGTTTCCGACAAACCGGAAATGACTTCTGAAAAAACGGAAGTGACTTCCGGATTGCAAGAAACCACTTCTGGGGCCCGGGAAGCCTGTTGGAGGCCTGTTCAGGGCAGTGCCATGCCCCCCAGTCCCGACCTGACTCAGCATCCCCATATCACGGATTTTCAATTATCGCGGGTTGGGTCGGATCCCTAACCCCAGCAATAGGTGGGGGATTACTGTATTTGTTTTATTGAAACCAGGTGTTCTAGCATGCAGGAAAATCCCCCTTGTTGGTTTGCCATTTAGATGTTGCTTAAAAGCAGTTTTCTGACTGTGTTTTTTGTTTCTTTCTCGTTTCACCTTTGTTTCTCTTGATTATAGCTTTTGCAAGTTACTTTTTTAGACAACAGCACCTGGAAACTGCTCCCCCCATATTAATTGTTGATTTTGTGAGTCACAACCTCCAAAAGTAACATTTCACATTCCTGCATTTGGCTTGCATTTGCTTTTTGGTCTCTAAAAAAAAATCTAATCAACACTGACAGCGTTATTTTTACAACATTGGTTTGGTCTGATCAAATATAATGAAGCTGAAGTTCAGCAAATCAAGTAGTCATACGTGGATAGCATCGTGTGTGTTTGCTTAAGTTTCACAGGAGAAATAAATAATGTCAATATAACAATCCTATTATTGTTCTTTAGGATTGAGTCAACCTGATATTTTTAAAAAATGATAATCATTTCTATAGCCTTTTGACTGCAGTGGAAAACTTTTATTTTATAAAACTGAGCTCATTTATTTATTTATTTATTTAGCTAGCTAGCTAGCTAGCTTACATATGTAATAGCTTACATATTATCCAACAGTGCAATGCACACTCACTGAGTGGTTAACAGCCAACACATTTAGAGTAGGAATAATACAATAACAATTATAAACATTGACAAACTATCAGCACTTTAGAATGCAGAATGCACCTATATTAAAATAGTAAATGATCCCACATTAAAGACACCCATTCCTGGGTTTCTTGGTTTTAATCTGATATTGTCAAGAATGCATGGGCATTTATTCACAGAGTCCAGTGAAAGGAGGCTGTGGAAAACCGACATTACTAGCCTTTACTCAGAGGTGCTTCTTGATATTTTGAACAGGAGAACCACCTGGATGACCAGCTGATGAACCTGGCTCTACTCAGCTCTCCAGAAGACATGATTGAAGCAGCACGTTATTATGAAGGGAAGGGAGAACAAATGGACAGAGCAGTGATGCTTTACCACAAGGTAGGCCTCTGTCCGTTCAGTTCCTAGGTAGAGCTGGAAAAGCACATGCCTGAAGCCCTGGAGAATTACGCACCAGGTCTCCCAGGGGAGCAGAGATTCAAACATGGAAAAGTCCGTACCTCAGAGATGCATCAAATCAAAGCAAGTCTCTCTGGGGAAGATACGGGGTCTTCCTTCTACCCCATGGTGAGAGACATTATTCTTTACTAGTTGACAATTGGGTGGTTGTTTTTTTTAACCACAGCCTACCGCATGGGAAGTGTCTTTTTCGGCTGAGAGTGTTCAGAATCCTCTAGCTAGCCAGAGCGGGCAGGGATCCTGCCAACTGAGGGGGATCTGAAAGTTGTATCCAAAAAAAAAAGGGACATGGGTCCTTTGTATCAACCCTTTTCTCCCCCCACCCCACCGCCCAGGCCAAAAGGGATTTGTATGTCTCCTAGTGCCAAATGGGGCTGGGTAAGGGAGGGTGGTGGTGGTATATGACCCATGTTTCTTTGTTTGAAGAACGGGGGTGTGACTTAAGAAACAGCCTTTTACAACTGCCCTTCTTGCCTCTAACAAGACTCCTGCCCTGGCTACAACAACATCTAGCCATGGATTTTAAGAACACCATCTAACTAAGGACTTTCAAAGTAAGCTCCTGGTGAAGAACATCTTTCACCATGTCTGAACCTCTGGGACCTGCTTTGAAGAAGGGTGATTGATTGTACTCGAAAGCTTGCAATGTCCCATTTTTATTTTTAATAGTGGCCTATGAAGGTATTGCCTGTAACCTGTTTGTGCAATTGTGTTTTGTGACGGCCACACGGCTCAACTCCTTTTTGCTCTGAGCTCAACAGCCAGCAGGTGGGAGCTGAAGCCCCCTCTTTCCTCTCTTACAGGCCGGGCACCTTTCTAAGGCACTAGAGCTGGCCTTTGCCACAGAGCAGTTTGCAGCCTTGCAGCTCATCGCTGAAGATTTGGACGAGACATCTGACCCGGCCCTGCTGGCCCGTTGCTCCGGTTTCTTCATTGAGCACAGCCAGTACGAGAAGGCGGTGGAACTCTTGCTAGCAGCCAAAAAGGTACATGCCATGATCGGAGCCAACGGCTGCCACCTCCCTCTCTCCTTGCCTCCTCCCGGGTTATTGCCCTAAGCCAGATGTGGTGCGTTCAGGGCATTTTCAGAATGGAAATTTGGCACAGGGCTTTGGACAAACCATCATTCAGAGTGATGAAAGTATCATGGCCAAGATGGTTATGGTAGTCCCAGACATTTTCTCCCTTCTATGGCTCTGCGGAGGCATCAAGAATAATAGGTTGACTCCTGTACCTTGTCCTGGAGAAAGGGAACAGGTAGAGTGCCATCACATTCTGTCCTGGGCCAAGTGTCATTGAAATCCTAATACAGGCATGCCCAAACTTTGGCCCTCCAGATGTTTTTTGGACTGCAACTCCCACAGTCCTTTGCCATTGGCAGCCTAAGTGTAGAATTCTGGAAGTTGTGATCCAAAAACATCAGGAGGGCCGAAGTTTGGACATGCCTGTCCTAATAAATGACTTGGATGAAGTTACAGGATGACCGGCTCATCAAATTTAAAGGTGACACTGACTGGAAGTGGTAGCTAATACCTCAGAAGACAGAATTAGCATTCAAAATGACCTTTACACTACCAGAGAAGAGGGTTTAAAAAGTGAGTTTCCAGAAGGAAAAATATAAAATGCTGACTTTGGCAGGAAAAAAATGAAATCCACAAATATAGGATGGGGTGACAGGTGTGTATTTTATTTTATTTTTATGTATTTATTTGGCTTTTATCCTGCCCATCTAGCTCTAGGGCTACTCTGGGTAATTTACAACATGGAATCACATAACAAGCTAACAAAGGAATACATGCAATACATGTAAAAAGCCAAAATACAAGGAGCACAATAAAACAAAATATAATAATAAAACAAAATATACGTAAATCAACAGCAAAACAAAATATACATAAATCAACAGCAACAAACTAGAATTACGCTAAAATAAAGAAAAAATAGCAGGAGATTGATAAAACCGGGGGGGGGGGAGAGGAGATAAACGGTAAAAAGAATTGTTTCTTACTGGATGTTTGAGAAATCAGGAAAGTGATAGTTAATGGGAAAAGGGGTCTAGGGGTTTTAGTAGACCTATTAGTATAGGGTCCAGCTCAAGAGAAGTAATAGTACTTCTCTCTTCTGCTTTGGTCAGATGTCACCTGGAGTACATCTGGATGTACATACTTTAAGGCTATTGATAAACTGGATTGTGTCCAGAGGAGGGAGAGCAGCATCGCAAATGGTCTGGAAACCAAGCCCCATGAGAAACAGTTGAGGGCCTTGAGTATGTTTGGCCTAGAGAAGAAAAGAGAAGAATGAAGGGTGATAAAGTAGTCATCTTCAAATATCTCAAGGGCCATCACATGGAGGATGGCACAAGCTTATTTTCCATATGCAAAGTGTTCTGCTTATATACCGCCCCATACTACTACAAGTAGTCTCTGGGCGGTTTACAATTTTAATTACAGAGTGCAGGCTACACATTGCCCCCCCCCCCAGCAAGCTGGGTGGTAGGGGCTGAACTAATGGATTCAAATTGCAAAAAAGGACATTAATTAGGAAGAACGTATTGACAGTAAAGGACGTTTAGCAATGAAATCTTAAGGTGATTATTCTGTGGCCTTGGATGCCTGGATCCTCCATGTGTCAGAGGGAGAACAAAGACTTTGAAAGTCCTCATGGGGACAGATGGGGATCCCCACTGATGTCCATGGGGTGTTGGCGTTTCCTTCAGCTTCATCCCAGCTCACGAGGACTCTCCGTACTTGCACTCTCGCTTTCCCTTTTCTCTCCCCCACAGTATCAGGATGCCCTCCAGCTTTGTCTGGCGCAGAATCTGACCATCACTGAAGAGATGGCGGAGAAGATGACAATCTCCAAAGACTCCAAGGAGCTCTCTGAGGACATGAGGCGGGAGCTCCTAGAGCAGATTGCCGACTGCTGTATGAGGCAGGGCAATTATCACATGGCCACCAAGAAGTACACCCAAGCCGGGAACAAGCTGAAAGTAAGTGGGAGGATGAAATGTCGATATAAAGCAGTCGACTGCCAAGGTTCCGATGGCAGCGAAGGGTTTTGGGGGGGGGAGGTTTCTAGAGTAGTAGGGGAATGGAAATATGAAGTACCTTGATGGATCAGCAAAAGTCCTTCTAATCCAGTGGTTCCCAACCTTCCTAATGCCGCAACTCTTTAATACAATTCCTCATGTTGTGCTGACCCCCTTGCCTTGCTTGGAAGAGGCCACAAGCCCCCTTTGACAGGCCACTGCTGCAGGTGGCATAAGGAACTTCCATCTACAGGCACCCTCAGCCAGTTGCAGCCTCTGGTGCCATTGACTGACATCCCCTCCAACCTATCAAGCCGTAATTCACGTGTTCCCCCTTCCTTCCCCTCCTCCTCCTCCAGACCTAAGCCATTTGTGCCTTTTTCTTCACTGGCTCATGGCGACCCCTGGGAAATGGTCGTTCGACCCCCAAAGGGGTCCCGACCCCCAGGTTGGGAACCACTGTTCTAATCCATCCAGAGCTTGGGAGATGGATTGCTGGGGTTTGGAAGACAGCTCCCAGGCCAGTGTGGTCACTGGTTCTAAATCAAAGGGCTTGTTCCCCACCGCCCCCAGTAGCCTCGGGGAAATTCAGTAGCCAGGCAGGCAGGGGGATTCTTTAAAGCAGAGTCCCAAAACAAAGCTTTTCAAAGATGAAACAAGTGCCATTCCTTTGGATTTTTGTGTGGATTTTTGCTGCTCTGTTTACCTGCAAGTGACCTTCTGCATCAGCGTCTCTCCTTTCGATTCTAGGCCATGAGAGCCCTGCTGAAATCTGGCGACACGGAAAAGATTGTATTCTTTGCTGGCGTCTCAAAGCAGAGGGAGATTTACATCATGGCTGCCAACTATCTCCAGTCCCTGGACTGGCGAAAGGACCCAGAGATCATGAAGAACATCATCAGCTTCTACACCAAAGGGCGGGCTCTGGACCTCTTGGCCGGCTTTTACGACGCTTGCGCTCAGGTACAGGGAGACGCCCTCCGTAGTCCGGTTTTCTGGGAGAACCCGCCGATCGACCCCTTTCCCTTCTCTCTAGGTGGAAGTGGACGAGTACCAGAACTACGAGAAGGCCTTGGGAGCCCTGACGGAGGCTTATAAGTGCTTGTCCAAGGCCAAGGCGAGAAGCCCCGTGGAGCAAGAGAGCAAACTTGCCCTTTTGCACAGCAAGATGGCACTGGTGAAGAGGTTCATTCAAGCCCGGAGGTGAGAGGAAGTAACAAGAACTATGACACACACACCCTTCCCCCTGCTCCAAATTATTTAGTCACTATGGCCAATGGCTGTGCGGAAAGGAATTTTGAGACTTGTGTCTAGGAGAGCATCCTTTTTTGTCATTGAGTGAGCGATAGATACAGTGGTACCCAGACTTAAGAGCAGCTCGTCGACTTAAGAGCAATTCGACTTAAGAGTGGAAAACTGATGCCATTTTAATTGCTTCCTTAAAATTTTTAGATATGGTCTGCTCAACCTACAAATATTTTTTTCATTTTCAACTTATTTTTTCAAATTTTTAGATAGGTGCCCCGACTTAAGAGTAGTTCGAATTAAGAGCATGCATTCGGAACGGATTAAATTCGTACGTCGAGGCACCACTGTATTTGCCCTGTGGCCAAATGTTCTGCTAACGCCTTCATGGGGGCTGTTATCTTGAGCCGTTGGTGGCCATGTTCTCATGCTAAAGGCCTCTTTGATGCTGAACCAGGCCTGAAGTTTGGCGTGTATCTAAATTAGCTCATACAGCCAAGCATGTGGGGATCTATCCCCTCAACCTTACTGCAGTGGCAACCTAGCTGGTATAAGCATCAAGCTTATAATTGCTACCAATGAGCATGGGTGCCAAGCCTTCTAGACCAGTGGTTCTCAACCTGTGGGTCCCCAGATGTTCCTGGACTGCAACTCCCAGAAATCCTGGCCAGCTAAGCTAGTAATGAAGACTTCTGGGAGTTGCAGTCCAGGAACATCTGGGGACCCAAAGGTTGAGAACCACTGTTCTAGACTGCGGCAGCCCTCTGCAAAATGCCACTCGTCCTCGTGTCAAGCCAAGCAGCCTGCATCAGCAGCATTCAGATGAAGGCACACTTGAATTTTGGCCATTTTACCTTTCGTGGGACTTCAAGATTATGGCTTCCAATACAGGGAGGATTCAGGAGCATCACCTCCTGCTTTGATACCAAAATCATGTTTAGTGCTAGCCTTGCTAAACACCCACGACATCTATCGCTAGTGAGCCTCTTCTCAATAGCGGTAGATGTCCTGGGTTAGATCCCTACAGATTTAGGTAGCTGGCTCAAGGTTGACTCAGCCTTCCATCCTTCTGAGGCCCAAGCTTGCTGGCCGGGGGGTGGGGGGTGGGGAGCAAAATAGTCCTTGCATAATTATGTTGCAAACTGCCCCGAGTGTGCTATAAGGCAGTATGTATAAATCGAAACAACTAGTACCTGTTAATGGATCCTATAGCACAACTAAGTTATCAAATAGAGTTCAGTCACTATCCATCCATGAAAATTTTTATTCCACCCCCCATACAAGCTCCTACTATGTGAGAGAGATATTCCCAATACTCTCCTCTCTAAAGGAACCACTGAGACACTTTCTTACTCATACTCCAACACTGCGACCAGATTGCCTCCTCCAAATCATGTCTTTGATGCCATCTTAGCATCATCCTGTCTTTTCTAGTGTTGTGCATCCCTATGAATATATATATATGTATATATTATTCCAATGGAAGACAGTAAGAAAAATCCTGTTGTGTACCTTTGTGCTGGTGCAGCCCAGATTGGTTGCCAGAAACATGTAATTTAAATTCATGGAAAGTTTCCCATCCTTCCCCCCTATCTTTCAGGTTCCAAGGCTCCTTGGAAGCCTTTAAGAGCCTCTAGAGTAGGGGGAGAGCCTTTAATAATTTTAAAAAATGCCACATGGGATTACCACTGCAGGGAAACTGCTGGTGGTGATACAGCCATGATGTTCTTTTACTGTTGAAGCTTTCCTGCTCCTTCCATCCACCCTGAGGCTCCCATAGGCTCCTCCAGGACAAAGGGGAGTGTCAGAACTTGAAATGAACGTCATAGGAAACTTTCCACGAGTTTCAAGTGTATTTATGGCAAAAATCAAAAGAAAAACAAAACGTGGAGGAAAAACCGACCATGTGACACAGATCACCGATGATCCTGTAGGTCAGGGGTGTCCAAACTTTTTGCAAGGAGGGCCAGATCTGGTGAAGTGAAAATGGTGTGTGTGTGTGTGTGTGTGTGTGTGTGTGTGTGTGTGTGTGTGTGTGTGTGTGTGTGTGTGTGTGTGTGTGTGTGTGTGTGTGTGTGTGTGTGTGTGTGTGTGTGTGTGTGAGAGAGAGAGAGAGAGAGAGAGAGAGAGAGAGAGAGAGAGACCATTCAGCTGCATTTGGCCCCCGGGCCGGACTTTGGACAAGTCTCTATAACATGCAAGGAGGCGGGGAGGATGCTGCAGCAACGGAGCTGGGGGTGGCTAGGTTTGGCAGGTGGCAGGTGGGGTGGACAGAGGCAGGGAGGGCAGGCAAACCATAAAACTGCAAGCTAACAGCTCCATCCGGTAGGGGGAGGGGTGCCACTCAGAATTTGAAAATGGGCCACATTTGACCCCCGGGCCTGACTTTGGACATGCCTGCTGTAGGCGTTTCCTTCGGGACTTGGAAACATTAGGGGCATTGGCACACCAGCCCTCAGAAAACATGCTTGAGAAAGGCATCTCTTCTCTCCTTCGAACATTTCAGAGGCTTGCCCATCTCTGAGCAGAGAGGCGAGCTTGTGAGGCTTGACAACAGAAAGGCAAGGCCTACAACGGAGGCTGTCTATCTGGAAGCCTCCGACAGGTGGCTTTGTGCAGGCACAGATCCGTTAGTGCAGAACCCTTGTTATAGGCGAGCGGCCTTTCAGCCTCCAGGACAGCCACAGCCAGAAACCGCTGACTTTCAGATCCTCTGGCCTTGGCAGGTTCTCCTTGTGGCTAAGCCGCCCGACAGGTGGGTGCTTGAGACACACCTCCGTTGGACGTCAATGGGCTTTCTGCTCATCAAGAGACCCGTAGAGTCACAGCCACGAGCTTGGCTTCACCGTTGTTTGTTTGCGGTCTAACGGCTTGCCCTCTTCCTAGGCTTTACCCAGAAGACCCGAAGGAGGCAGCCAGACAGTGCGAGTTGCTCCTAGGAGAGCCCGACCTAGACAGCACCATCCGCCTGGGAGACGTCCTCAGCTTCCTGGTGGAGCATCACTTGCGGGTGCAGGAGTTCCAGATGGTGAGCGGCTCGGCTCTCGTTGGGACAGAGGAAGGGTGGAGGATGAGCTCAGGAGGGGCCACCAAGTCTTGCCCCCCAAAAAAAACCTAGTTAGGAAGTGTTTCCCTGTTTCAGTGTTGGGGAATGGGGGGGGGAATGGGACCCCTGACCCACAAAATGCGGCTTGCTCTTGAAGGAAATAAGCCCTTTCAAGGAGTTTTTTTAAAAAAAGTTATTTAAAAAGAAGGAAGCAACAAGCAGGATACAATTGAGGCTCAGTTCTGGGCCTGGTTCTCTTCACTTTTGTTAATGGCCTGGATACTGAGGTGCAGAGAATGCTTAATCCGCTTGACTCATGCCCTGCTTTATTTTGTACATCTCAATCATATCCCCCCCTCAGGTGCCTTTTTTCCAGACTAAAGTGTGGTATGTCGGTATCTATTTGTGTCTGTTAGTAGTCTGGCTGCTGAAGTCTGGACTAGCTGCAATCCCCACATGAGCCTCATTATTATGTAAACAATATTGAGCTGATTCTATATACTGTACTGCACCGTCAAATACTGTACCCCTTTTCTCCCTTAGTCTTGTATATGTGCTCCTCCACCCCACCCACCCCACCCCCCGTCTATCCTGTCCCTTGTCCTCCCTCACACCACACAACACTCTCCTGTTCTCTAACCCAGTCTCCCTCAACCCTCTGTTACAGTCTTCCATTGTCGCTCACTCTATGCACATATACACATCAACGAAACGACAACATTAATTTGCTATACAAAGATCCTAATTCTTATTACGTTTAACTCGGAGAATACCTGACCCCAGGCTGGGGATTCTGATAGTTGTAGTGGAAGTCCCAAACTTCCTGTAAACCTACAGTAAGAACCAGCGTTGCCGAGTAAAGCAAAGTGTTCTGCTTATATACCGCGCCCCATACCACTTCAAGTAGTCTCTGGGCGATTTACAGCTTAATTACAGTATGCAGGTTACACATTGCCCCCCACCACCAGCAGCAGCAAGCTGGGTACTCATTTTACCAACCTCGGAAGGATGGAAAGCTGATTGAACCTTGAGCCTACTACCGGGGATTGAACCCCCAGGTTGTGAGCATGGTTTTAGCTGCAGGACAGTCATTTAACCACTGTTTTTGAGCATATTAACTCTTGGATACAACCACCTTTTCCCTCCCTAGGCATACCGGTACCTAGAAGAGATGAGGAAAAAAATCCCCTGCGTGAACCTCAATTACTATGTGAACCAACAGACCATTGACGCTGTCCACCGGGGGCTGGGCATTCCCTTGAGCCGAGCCCCAGCCCCGGAGAGAGTTCGTCACAACAGCATGGAGGACAAGGATTTGGAAGAGGAAGTGGCGGATGAAGCGGAGGCTTCCTAAACAAAGGTACGCCTGGGAACAAGGCCGCCGTTTCCTGTCTCGTCAGAAGAAAGCTTGGGAGACAGAGCAGCTCCAAACGAGCCAATGCAAGAAGAGTCCTCTCTGAGCCTAAACAATTGGCTTGGCGTCTCCTAGAACGTCCGCCATGCTTTGAATGCCCGGGTCAAGCTGTAGGAGTTTTGTGCCCTCTCACGGCCAGTTGTAAGGGTCAGTGTGGTTGCAGGTAACAGATGTTCATGAAAAGAATCTCAGAGGCAGATATATTTTATTGCCGTTCATTAAATTTTTTAGAAACACAAAGGTATCGAGTTTGTTTTACTCTTCTGAAAAGTGTTGAGTTGAGGAACCGAGAGAGGCCAAGACACGGTTCTTATCAAGCTAGCATGATGAGACCCATGGAGGGGGTGGAGTTGGGTGGGGCGGGAATGGGCAGGTTCCCCCACCCCACCCCTTCTTCTGCCCATGGCCACTCTGCAGAGCCAGAGTGGCCATGGGCAGAGTGTGGAAGAGACCGCGGCGAGGAGGCCTTGGCGCACATACCTGCAGAGAAAAGGCGCACCCTGGGGCACGTCGGCAGGGGAGAAATCCCTTTCCCACCCAGCTGACAGGCCCCTGCCCTCCACGTTCCTAGCTTGAGTTCCATCTAGAGTTACACAAAAGCCAGACAACAAGAGATCCCCCCCACTATTTTCTATCTCAGCCGTTCCCAACCTGGGCTCCTCCAATGTTCTTGGACTACAACTCCCAGAAATCCTGACCAGCACAGCAAATGGTGAAGGCTTCTGGGCATTTTAGTTCAAGAAGATCTGGGGGCCCAAGGCTGGGAACGATCCCTCCAGCTGCTCTACGGAGCAGAAGAGTCCCTGTGTCGGAAAAGCTGCTTTCCTCCATGATGTCCATGGCATCGTTGTGTCTGGACTGCAGGCGGCACTCAGAAGCCCAAGCAAAGGGAAGGCTCCTTTTTCATCTCTCTTCACATCATGTGTGTATCTTTCTAGCTTAGTCTTGTGAACAGAAGCAGCTGTGAGCAGCTGTACCACCTTGTGAGCGAACTGTGTTGTGATGGCTGGAAGAGCAGTCGGGAGCCGGTCTGCCCCCTGTAAGCTGTGGTCCCACCCTATGCTCCCTGCAGCAGGACTATCCAAAACCAACTCAACTCTCGAGGCACACAAGGCTTTCCTGGTCCCTGTGATGGAAAAGTAGCTGAAGAAGAAGAGTGTGCATTTTTGCACATCCTGGCATCTGAGACTTAAAGATGGCCAAAAACCCCACCTTGAACCACCACTCGGCTGCATGATCCCCTTACCCCAAGTGCTGCGGTTGAGAGGACTTTTAGACCATTCTATCAGACGTGATCAGTTCCTCATTCAAGAATCCCTACATCTCAGTCACCGTTCCTTCCTCTCTTGACTTCAAGCAAATCCTGAACCACCAGACGTGGAGAAAGGGTATAATATCGCCTTCACAAGGCAGGCGCCGTCTCCAGTTTCTTTTTCAGGTTTTCCACCAACAGCAGATTCTGCAGCGCCAAACTCCGGCAGTCGCCATCTGGGTCCTTCTCTGCAACATCTGCAGAAAATAGGAAAGAGGCAGGCCAGGGCAGAGGAAAAACGGGCTTGAGGAAGTTCCTGTAAAACACGAGCTGAACTGTCAAGTGTGCTCCAGGAAAGAAACAATAAAAGGAAGCGATCCCCTCCCCATCTCGCCAAACGTCTGCCTCGTTTGATTCCATACCAAACTTTATTTAGCAACATTCCTTTTCCGCAGCGCAGTTCCACGGTGACCAAAACATCCCAGCGCTAGGGAGAAAGGAAGAGACCAGGGTTCCAGCAGCCCCTGGTTTCTGGAACCACAGCCCCAAGGAAGGCCTAAGAGGTATTTTGACACTCGGTAATTGAGAGGCCTCTGGAAGCTACTTATATTTTAGATACTCTTTAACCTTGAAATATAGTTTCCTCCAAAATCAATCCACTTCCAAAAAAAACAGTTTTACTATCAAGAACTTAAAACATTCATCCAATACAGCCTTCATTTTTTTTTAAAAAAAATAAGCAGATTAAAATGTTCTGTGATAAATCATTTCAGGCAAAAATCAAAGAAAAACAAAATAAAACAAAAGGCACAAAACACGCGGCACCTTAAAGACTAACTTCCATATTTTCATGGATCGTTTCGTGGACATGTCCACTTCTTCCGGCCGACAGCAGCAGAATAAATCACTTTCAAAAGCCCTGCCCGAGGCCCTTTTGCGGTGTCCTTCCTTTGTGGGCGAACACTATCAGCCCTCCAAGACTCACAGATACCCTTTCAAGGGTGAAAGGTCAGCAACAACATCCAAAATAAGAGCTTTTCTTCTGGATGTTACTGCTGTGCCAGATAAGGTGTTCAGACATGTAGTTACTCCCCACCTCCTCTCTTGCAGAGCAGTGATGGGCCACCGCATGAGACAACATCCAGATACCATTAGACGACAAGTCCCATCCTTTTGTACTCTGCCTTTCTCCTTGGAAAAGGACCCAAGGCAGCTTACAGTAAGGAGACAAGAAGAAGAAGAAGAAGAAGAAGAAGAAGAAGAAGAAGAAGAAGAAGAAGAAGGAAGAGGAGGAGGAGGAGGAGGAGGAGGAGGAGGAGGAGGAGGAGGAGGAGGAGGAGGAGAAGAAGAAGAAGAAGAAGAAGAAGAAGAAGAAGACAATATGCAGTCCATTACAATTAAGACACCTTCAATTTGAGAAACAAGGAACTGAGGGGTATCTTACAGCATTAGACGTCAACGTTAAAACAAACGATAGCATAGTGTCAACGCAATCACACAAGGAGAGATATAAACACAAAGCCTAACGAGCCTATTCTGGCCAATGTCCAACTTCTGAGCTTATTCAGGCCAAGATAATGTGAAACCAAGGTGAACTATTAATTGGAAGACTCGTCACTAACTTTCCTCAGACTGATGGAGCTGCTTGGATGAGTAGCGAAACGTTTCAGTCTCGCAAGAAAAGAAGTCCGGTTGCCATGACTCAACTTCCACACAGATACCAGTGATAAGTCACTTCCTCAAGGCACCAAGAGTTTTCAATCAAAAGCTGGGGAGAAGTAGTGGAGAAGAATTTACCACCTCTATCCCTACCTCCATGACGGCACTGAAAATGTGAGTGGAGAGACTCCCCAACCAAAGTGAGAAAAGTGTGGTTCTCCTGTTTTTGTTTTGGGGACTTAAGTTCCTGGATCCCCTTAGCCTGAATGACCATCATTTAAGAGGTTTCTGGGAGGTCCTGTAAGGTGGTGGTCACGGTGGTTGTTTCTGAGAACTTCTCAAAAGTAACTTGTCCATGTTCTGCCACTAGGTAACTCAAGGACCAGCTTCTCCCTTATGGCCCTGCCCTTGCGCCAAAACCTGCAGGAGAACATCACCCCTGCATCTCACCAGTACGGCAGGTTCCCTGTGCAAGAAGCCCAGAGAAGGGGTTCTCTCTCTCTCTCTCTCTCTCTCTCTCTCTCTCTCTCTCTCTCTCTCTCTGAAGCTGTGCCCAGGCATTGGACTTCTGGCCCATGCCAGCTGGGTCTCTCACATTCATAGCCTCCTGACAGAAGGCAAAGATTTCTCTCTTTCCTCAGCCTGTTGACTTGCCAGGCTGATTTCTCCGCGTTCCCACCATTTTTTTTCCCCACTTCTATGCCGCTCGCTCTTAGATCTTTAAGCGGGGCCGCTGCTCTTAGAAACCTCCTCTTGGCTCACCCATTTTTTCCGCACAGGAATGTCCCCAAATTCACAACCAGACCTCCTCACCTGCCAGCCAGAAGCGGGTCTCCAGCAGCTCCTCCATCATGTCTTCAAGGAGACGCTCTGCGGGGACGCTCAGGAGCGTGGAAGAGACCGCGGCGAGGAGGCCTTGGCGCACATACCTGCAGAGAAAAGACGCATCCTGGGGCACGTCGGCAGGGGAGAAATCCCTTTCCCACCCAGCTGACAGCCCCTGCCCTCCATGTTCCTAGCCTGAGTTCCATCTGGAGTTACACAAAAGCCAGACAACAAGAGATTCCCCACCCACTATTTTCTATCTCAGCCGTTCCCAACCTGGGCTCCTCCAATGTTCTTGGACTACAACTCCCAGAAATCCTGACCAGCACAGCGAACGGTGAAGGCTTCTGGGCGTTTTAGTTCAAGAAGATCTGGGGACCCCAGGCTGGGAACGATCCCTCCAGCTGCTCCACGGAGCAGAAGAGTCCCTGCGTCGGAAAGGTTGCTTTCCTCCATGATGTCCATGACATCGTTGTGTCTGGACTGCAGACAGCAGACACGGGCAAGCCGGCGTCACTTGGGAGAATGGGCTGTGTGGTACCTGATTTGTCCAACTGGCAGATCCGACTTCTAGAACAGCATCAGGAGACCCCCCCTTGCTTGGTCTGAATGGCCGAAGCTGGCTTTTTCTCTATGCCGAACAGACATTTCTCTTCCCCATTGAAGGAGAGAATCCTAGGGCATCTTAAGGCTCGTGGACATCCCAAGTGTAGAAACGGAGCAATGAGAATCAAAGCTCTTGAGCTACTGGGCTGCTGCAACACTCCATCCCTGGCCACCCACGCAGGTTCCCACAAAAACTCACGTGTCTGTGTGGAAACGGAGGGCCCAAACAAACTCTAGGAGGGCCTTTCCCATTGCAGTGGCCACCTGGAGAGGTCAGAAAAAACAAAGCTCGATTGAAGACAAGACACTGAATGGAGGAAAGCAGGACATGAAATGGGCTGCTGCAGATGGGGTCTTCCCCATAGAAGGCTCGCATTAAAATATAGCAGGCAGTCTTGACGGTACCCACAAAGTTTCTGTCATCTTTAATTTTTTTGTATTTCTCTTTTTTATTTTTGCCTGACATGCTAAACAAAGAGTTTTTCAAAAGAGAAGCCCTGAGTTACTTTGGGGTTTGTTTGTTTGTTTAAAAGATCATAAAGGGGCAGCCGAGATATAAAAGCACCCTCACTTCTTCCATTTCTCTGTAATGCCAATATACTGTAAAGCCCCAAACGGATTACTTTGAAGGAATACAACCTACAGCAGGACAGTTGATTAAGCTGCTGAGAAGACTTCTTAAGAGCTGCAGATGTAGCATTTCAGAAGCTTTTAAACAAGGATTTCAGTGGACTCTCGACTGGGCATATCTCCAAGCTGCCCTTAGAGAGTTGGCATTTTAAACTTTAGGGCGGTACACTAACATCTTTAAAATCCATTCCCCAAGTGTAGAGTTCTAAAAAATTACTTAAATCTCTAAAGCAGACTGAAGGTCTAGGAAGACCAGGCTTCTAAATGCTTAGCTGCTGTGTATGTTGTGTTGTAACAGTTGTGGACTGACTCTCCGTGACCCCATGTCCATGGAGTTTTCTTGGCAGGAATACTGGAGTGGTTTGCCACTTCCTACTCCAGGTGCCTACAGCACCTGGTATTCCCTGGTGGTCTCCCATCCAAGTACTAACCAGGGTCGACCCTGCTTAGCTTCCGCAATCAGGCGAGATCGGATGTGCTTAGGGCATCTTCTGGCATTTATTTATATGTGCCAAGCTGCTAGCTATATTAAAAAATGCCAGGAGGTCGTCAGGAACGTGGACGCGTGATTAAAGGAGAGAACAGGGATTGGCAGCTGCAACGGTGGAGAATCTTGTCTTCCCCACTCATGAGCGTTTCTGTCTGGTGCTGATGCACTGAATTGGGCAGGTTATAAATAGTTTAGAATATTCCCCCATGGTTACAGTCAGAATCAGCCAGTAAGACAGTCCTAGCAGGGGCCCTCTTAGTTTTCACAACCTATAAGCTTTGAACTTGGCCATTTGCAGCTCATGGAGATGCCGGACTCTGCTCCTTTTCATGCCCGAATCCTCGGAAGCAAGCAGCCACATGGACTCCTGCACCCGACCGACAAACACCACGGGTGGCTTTCCTACAAGTTCACAGGCAGCCCATTGTGTGCTTGAGACGCCGTTGTGAAGGCTCACAATCCCATTATTCTTACCCCGCTGTGAACCGCACAGTACATCAGGACTGCCAAAGTATGGAGCAACCGGCCAAGTACCAGGTGGTCATCTCCTAGGAGGTCAAAGGTGGACAGCGGCCTGGAAGGTATGGAAGAGAGAAAATGCTGATCGGGGGCTAGAGAAGCAGGAGGGACGCAATTATTTTATTTATTTATTTATTTGATATATTTATATACCACCTGTCTTCCAAGGGCAGTGATGGCAATCCTTTTAAACACCTAGTGCCAAACTGCGATTCAAAACCCACTTTTTTTTTGCAAAGTGCCAACACCGCAATTTAACCTGAATACAGGTGGCTCTGAAGGATCGCTGTCGGGTGCCCACAGACAGGGCTCCGAGGGCCACCTTTGGCACCCCTGCTATAGGTTCACCAACACTGTCCTAGGGGAACTCCAGGCGGTTCGCAGCAAACACATTTATATCAACAGAGTATACGGTATATAAAACACACCATCCCAAATAATAGACAACAAACAGAACAAAACAAGACAAATATTAATTTTTCAAAAATCTGATAGAATAATCAACGATGACGTTGGCACAAAAAAACAAGCAAAACAAACAAACAAACAAAAACTAATGCTTGCCAAATGCCTCTCTAAAAAGCAAGGTCTTTTTTTTTGAAGGCCAGCAGGGACTGTACTAGGCGAATCTCACTTGGCAGGTGGTTCCAAAGCATGGGGCAAAACAAAACCGAACCGTAGATGGAAAAACTCAACCGTGTCTCAGATTCTAGGAATGCCTTTGTGAAGGATCCCTTGACTGGCCATCTGTACGCGGCTGCCCGTCTCAAATCCACAACTCGGTTCTCAGGGAAGGCCTCCCTTCCCGCCCAGTCCGCAACCCTACTTGATATCTGCCTTGGACCACTGTCAGATTCAAACACAGAGCTTCGAATGGCTCCTTTTTTGGATGACAGCATCCGGAATCCACCAAGATCAGGGGACATCGGTGAAGTGGCGGCCCCTCAATAAGGATGTTTCCCAAAACAAGATCGTGCAGTGAGCTCAGCTGTAGCTCTGGATAAGGAGAGTGATTTGCAAGAGAGGGTTAGGCCGAGAGTTTTGGTGCACCTGCAATGACGCAGCAATGACAACTGACTGGAACGCCTCCTCAGATCCTGCACAGAGGACAAGAGGCATGACATTGACCCTCCCTCCCTCCCTCCCTCTGCCCACTTCCTGCAAAGCTTGAAGATCACACAGAAATACAAACAGAACTGAGGACCAGGGATCAATAAAACCACACATCTCTTTGGGAGGAAGGGATAAGCTACAGCTCAAATACTGAACCTGAGCAACTAGGGACACGTTCCCGTGGTTGTGAGAACCGCAGCAAAGACACCACAACGGGGGCGAAAAGGTTTTGGTGCAGATTTTCCGTGTTTCTGTATAAAACAGCGACAAGGATTTTACCACCTGGAGATCAGGTACAGTAGTACCCCGACTTAAGAGCAGCTCGACTTAAGAGCAATTCGACCTAAGAGCAGAAAACTGTTGGCGTTTTAACCGCCACCTTAACAAATTTTAGATATGGTCTGCTCGACTTACATTTTTTTAAATTTATTTTTTCAATTTTTTTAGGTAGGTACCCTGACTTAAGAGTAGTTTGACTTTAGCGCATGCATTCGGAACAGGTTAAATTCGTAAGATGAGGTACCACTGTACTTGTAAGATGCGCAGGGTCATGCTGAAGTGGGCGTGGTGGCACTTTATTTTTTTTTAAAGTCCGCTGCTTGTGGGAAAACGATTTTATGCTCCGCCTCTGCCACCACTTTGCAGTGGATTTTAGCGGTCATGTGAAAGCAGCCTAGGTCTCCGGGACGCCAGCCACCTGCTTGAGACTCTGGTCTGACACCTCGGAACAGACCCCCAAATAACGGCCAAGGTCGCAGACTTGAAGGGCAGCTTGAGTTGCCCGAGGAAGTGAAGGTGCCGGCCATCTCACCTGTCAAAGTTCCGAAGAAGTGGGAAGAAGAAATGACCGGCCACGGAAGCAAATCTGTTGGGGGCAGATGACGGCCCTGCTTGGGAGGGGCCCTGTGCCAAACAAACAGAAGAGTCAGCGGGAAACAGCCGGGAAGAGCAGAAAAGGCTCCGTGGGTGGCGGGTTCGGTTCTCCTCTCCCAAAACGTGCTTGAACTAAAGGGGTTCTTTCTCTCAGAGGGACCGTCCCGTCTCAGACGAGGGGAAAACTTTGGATCTTGAGCATGGAAAAGAGTAAAACCCCAAGAAGCGTGTGGAATTTTAACGACACGCCAACAGAGGAATAAACAAATACAATAACAGCAATCATTTAAACCGCAGAAAGTAATCTCTCTGTAGAAATTTCTGCTAACCTTAAAAGGTGCAACCCAAATGGCTTATGTCAGGCATGTCCAAACTTCGGCCCTCCGGATGTTTTGGACCACAACTCCCAGAATTCTAAGCTTAGATTGCCCATGGCAAAGGACTGTGGGAGTTGTGGTCCAAAACATCTGGAGGGCCAAAGTTTGGACATGCCTAGCTTATGTGGAAGCCATCTGCATTTAGAAAAGTAAAGTGTTCTGCTTATATATTGCCCCATACCACTTCAAGTAGTCTCTGGACGGTTTACAGTTTTTAGTTAAGGTATGCAGGCTACACAAATTCATAGCAGCTCAAGGAAAACAAGGGGAGAGAAATCAGATCAGGACCACAGTGCTGGTGAAGGTGTGCAGGATTTAATCTTCTCCCCTGGCAGGTAAAGCTAGTTAAACCATCTTGCTGAGGTTACCTTATGGTAACAGCTTGACGGTCAATCAGCACAGAGGGAGAAGTGTGGAATTACTGCTCTATCATCACCAGAGTTCCCACTTTTTCCTAAGTACTGTATTGTTAACCCTAATAATAGGCAGGTTCCAAATCCAGGATTCTGGGTTTTCGTCCATTCTCAACCAGAGATGGGCACGAACCAGAAAACTGGTGGTTCATGATGGTTCGTTTTCCTGCAAGGGTTTGTAGCAGTTCATGGCTACTGGGTGGGCATCCCCTTTTGCCAAACCGAACAAAACACCGAAGGGAAAAAGAGTTTGGTGTGTTGCTTGGCTTTGGAAAAATAGGATCCTGAACTGGATTGGGCCATGAACCACCCCTGAATGCAGCTCACTCAGGGGTCAGCCAGAAAAGCCAACACAATTCTTGGTTGCATCAACAGAACCGTAGTGTCTACATCACAGGAAGTGATAGTACTACTCTATTCTGCTCTGGTGAGACCCCACTTGGAGTCCTGTGTCCTGTTCTGTGCGCCTCAATTTAAAAAGGATGTTGACAACCTCGAGCAGGTACAGAGAGGGCAACCAGGATGATTGAAGAAATGTCTTACAAGGAATGGCTTAGGGATCTGGAAATGTTTAGCCTTTCAAAAAGAAAGCTAAGGGGGATATGATAGCTATGTTTAAATATTTGAAAGGATGTCATATTGAAGAGGGAACAGACTTGTTTTCCATGGCTTCAGAGGGCAATATTTTCAAACTACAGGGAAAGAGATTCCATATGAACATTCGGAAGAACTTCATGACAGTTAGAGCTGTTCGGCAGTGGAATATGCTGCCACGGAGGGCAGTTGAGTCTTCTTCTTTGGAGGTTTTTAAGCAGAGGCTGGATGGCCATCTGTCAGAAATACTGTGATGGGGGTTCCTGCATGGCAGGGGGTTGGACTGGATGGCCCTTGAGGTCTTTTCCAATTATGATTCTATTATTGTAGAAGGCAGCCATGGGTTGCCAAGATCTCCTACCTTGGCAAACCTTCGCGTCTTCTTCTGGATCCTTTCATCCACCACTTTCCGCCAAACTGGAGCAGAACCGTCACTTGACAGGAGCTGGAGGCTCGGAGGAGGTCTAGGACCCGGGAGGCCTTCAGCTTTCAAGGGCCGGGAGAGTTCCTGAGCGGCCATGGCCAGCGCCTGGAGGAACAGACCGGCCTCTCGTTACGCCCTCCTCCCTCGTTCCAGGAGGAGCCCCTTCCGACCAGAAGGCAAGAGGGGGAGCCAAGAGGAGAGGACAGAACACATTCACAGAGGAGACGGACCAGGAAACTAGGCCTTGGAAAAGTCCCTTTGTTGACTAGAAAACACACACACACATCAAGCCTCATAGACAGCAACTGTTTGGGGAAAATCTCCATCTGAGGTTTCAAAAGGATGACATTTCCAAGGAGTTTGCATGATTTGGTAATCTAAGTTTAAAAAAAACAACAGGAATTGCACAGATGTAGGATGGGAGACACCTGGCTGGACACACATCAATCCTTTAGATGAAATTAAGTTCTCCTTACTGGAAGGGGAAAGGGCAAGTCCCAGACAGAAGGTCTCATGAAACAGCAGCTGTGACACAGGCAGGATCGGGAGAAGGAGCTTTCAAACACACGACTCAGTCTCTTACCTGTCTGGTCTCCCAGAGATACTTGTGGGAGAGGAAGGCGATCGAAAACAGGGATGGAGACTCAAGTTGCGGGACGCCCAGTCAAGGCAGAGAGAAGGTGCGCCAGTGACTTGACGTGGATTGCTTTTTTCAAAAAACCATCCACCCCCTCTCATTTTTTTTGGTGGTGGTGGGGAAAATGCTTGTTTATTCTTATTAAATTTTACCCCAATCCAAGAATGAAGCACATGGGTCCTCTACATCAGGCATGCCCAAACTTCAGCCCTCCAGATGTTTTGGACCACAACTCCCACAGTCCTTTGCCATTGGAAATGCAGACTTGGAATTCTGGGAGTTGTGGTCCAAAACACCAGGAGGGCCGAAGTTTGGACATGCCTGCTATACATCAACCCTTCCCCTCCCCCCTCCACCTTCTCTGGCCACCAGGGACTTGAGGGGTGAGTGAGTTGGGGGGTGGGGGTATGACCCATGTTCCTTTGTTTGAAGAATGGGGGTGTGAAACCCAATGCTTAAGCCCCTTTTACGACTTCCGTGCAACTTCCTGCCTCTAAGAAGACTCCTTGCCTGGCGTACATCATATAGCCAAGAACTTTAAGAACAAAGCACATCTTTTGCCATGTTTGAACTTTTGAAACCAGCTTTGGAGAAGAGTGTGTTGCACTCTAAAGCTTGCAATTTTTTTTTATTTTTATTAGTGGCTTATAAAGGTATTGCCTGTCGCCTAGTTTAGGGTCTCAAACTCGGTAGCAAAGACTCAATACCCGGAACTTAATGCCAACGACTCGGACCTGGGGCTCAAACCCAAACACTCATCAACATCCCACGAATGGGAAGAATGGAACAAAAAAGGAGCGACGTACATCCAAGAGGTCCAAGCGCTGTCGTAAGGCTGTAATTCAGGGAGTAGAATTCCGAGGTCAGATACCGGGTGACCTAGAAGGCAGGAAACAAAGTCTGGTGTAGAGGTTGATCCTCGTGCTTTCATCCTCCTACCCCAGTCCCCAAATGGAGCACATGGGTTTTGTGTATCAACCCTCCCCACCACACCGACTCCACTGGCCAAACAGGGACTCTTATGTCTTGAGGAAGAGCCAAATGGTTACACGGGTGAGTGTGCATGACCACGGCCCCTTTTTTTGAAGAACATGGCCTCTGAAAATCATCTCCTGGCAAGTCACATCTTTGGCCCTGTTTAGACTTTGGGGGCATGCTTTGAAAAACAGGGTATTGCCCTTGAAAGCTTGCAGTGTTTTGTGTTGTTCTTTTATTAGTGGCCGCTAAAAGGTATCACCTCTACTACAATCTTGCATTTGTATTTCTTCCTCCAAGCGCTTCCCATCCATCCACCTGCCCTCTTGCCTGGCACCATATTGGGTGTGTTTTACAATTTATTTATGAAGGCTACATATTGCCCTATCCACCTCCACCCCCACAAGGTGAGTACTCATTTTAATGACCTTGGAAGGATGGAAGGCTGAGTGAACCCTTAAGCCAGCTACCTGGGATTGAACCCCCGGTTGTGAGCACAGTTTTAGCTGCAGCACAGCACCACGAGGCTCCTTTCCCTGCCCGCACAATACAAGGCTATTGGCTTTCTCATCCCAGCAGCTTCTCCGCAACTTATTCCATAGCTCTATAGCAAGAACGCCCGGCTGCTCTTTCGTTACACGATGTGGACTCACCGCGATGGGATCGGTGACGACGACGGCCACCAAAGCTCCATGTCGAAGCGCCGCAAATCCTGAGATGAAGCTCTTATCGTCCAGATGCAACAGGATTTTGGCCAGCTCCACGCTCACCTGAACAAAGATAAGAAAGTGCAGACAACCAGACGTTTATTGCCCTGAGAAGCCCGCAGGGAGCTTGGTGTCTTGGAGATAAGAGGCTTGGCTCTGGCATGTCCAAACTTCAGCCCTCCAGATGTTTCGGACTGCAACTCCCACAGTCCTTTGTCATTGGCAATCTAAGTTTAGAATTCTGGGAGTTGTGGTCCGAAACATCTGGAGGGCCAAAGTTTGGTCACCACTGCTCTAGAGATTTGGGGGCTTTGGCAAGCTGGCCCTAATTCCTTTCCCAGCTTTCTCCTCCAGCTGCTGGCTCAATCCTTTTCAGCCGTGCATGGGAAGTTTATAATTATCAGCAGTAGCTACTTCACTGCTCTGGAAAAATGAGTTGGCAGGTACTGTAAAACAGGGGTGGGGAACTTTTGGCCCTCCTGATGTCTTGGACTGCAACTCCGTGAATTTTTGCCAGGGGAGTTGTGGTCCAAAACATCTGGAGGACCAAAGGGTGTCTCCCCAGCCCCAGCCCCGCTGTCAAGTGTTCATTCTCTGCAGTGGAAAGAGGACATCTTTGAACCATGGCTGTTCCTTTGGCTTGTTCAGACAGTTAGGAGTCAGCCAACGAATCAGGCATATGCCCTTGGCGACCCCTAGTGTGGTACCACCTTAAAAGCAACTACCTTTTGTTTGGTAGAAACTTCCTTGGATTACAGCCTTACAAAAGATCTTGTAAAATGTAAATCCTTCATAAGGGTGTTTCAGCAAAAAAAAAAAGGGGGGGGGTGCAATTTATAAGAAAATAAGAGTCTTGAATAATAATCCTTACAAGCAGCAGGTTCAGGAATGTTGAATGTTCTGCATATGGTTTCTTCCTAGGTCAGTGCCTAAAATAAAAATCTAGCACTCTTAACACTTAACAAACCACCCAAATGTGGGTACTAACTCAACTGTTTGTCTTCTACATAAGAACAGCCTTGCTGGAACAGGCCACAGCCCATCCAGTCCAGCATTCTGTCTCACACAGTGGCTCACCATTTGCTTCAGGGTATTCCCAAGCAGATGTCTTCACCTGCTTATGAATCCCCGCAAATGGCATTGAGAGATATCCTGCCCATCTCTCCAACCTGGAGGTTGGCCTTAGGCATCCATCATGATAGCCGTGGATACCCATGAACTTGTCCAATCCTTTCTTAAACCTGTCAAGGCTGACAGCTGTCACCACTTCTTCTGGCAGGGAGTTCCACAGACCAGTGATCCTCTGGGTGAAAAAGTACTTCCTCTTATTTGTTTGAAATTTGGCACCCAAAAGCCTCAGATGGTAAGGAAGGTGTTCCAGTCCCCAAATCATTCTGGTTGCCCTCCTCTGCATTTTTTTCCATTTCCATAATATCCTTCTGTACCAGAACTGTACATAATATTCCAGATGGGGCCTCACCATAGATTTATAAAAAGGCAAAATGACACTTGGCTGACTTATTTTCTATACCCTTCCTAATGATCCCTAGCAGTGACTTTGCTTTTTTCACTGCTGCGGCACGCTGGGTTGACACCTTTATTGAGCTGTCTACCAGGAAGCCAAGGTCCCTTTCCAGGTTTGTTGCAAAGGTTGCAAGTTTAATATACTATGATCTGGGCTTTAGGGTCCACCCAGACTCCCAGTTCCCTCTCACGGGTCCTGTTCTTCAGCCAGGTGTCTCCCATCCTCCCTGAACCCAACCCAAATGACCCAACTGGATTACAGTAATCTCCCATCTATTGCGGGAGTTAGGGACCAACCTAACCTGTGATAATTGGAAATCTGCAATATGTGGATGCAGGTCGGGCTGGTCCTGGGGCGGGGGCAATGTTTAAAGTGTTTTTAAGGAACAGAGCTAAGCTTAAAGAAATTTTAAACATCACTCGCTGCTCCCCTGCACTTGGCTCCATTGCTGAAAGCATTTTAAACATCACACGCAGCTTCCCAGCACCCCGGGTGGCGGGGGAGAAGCTTCATGTGATGCCTCCATGGAGGCAAGCCCCGGGCTACAGCTGATTGGCGCTGGGCTGGGGGAGAAAACCCTTTTGTTTCCCCACCCCAGCGCCAATCAGCTGGAGCCCGGGGCTTGGGGAAGGGGGGGATTTAAAAATCCCAGCTTTTAAAACCTCCCCCCTCAAGCCCTTTCGGGTATTGCGGTATATGGACCACGAAAGGGCAGGGGACCACTTTACAGCTAAAGCAGGGTTGGGACAGAAAGCCAGGAATAACCAACAGCTGTGAGTTGCAGCTACCTCTCTCGCAGCTGCTTCATTCCTTCGGATTAGCATCTCCAGGACACTCATGGTTGCTTCATATTTGTCTGGATCTTCAGGCCCAGTCAGGACTGTGGGAACAAAAAAAAGGGAAGAGGTGGTCTCAGTCACTGGCTGTCAGCAAAATTCTCCAGCCATAAGATACTTCTGCTGCCCCATAGGAAGGCAATCTAATTGAGGAGCCTGGCAGCACGGAGGTTCAACAGCTGTACTGGTTTGGAATACTTTCTTTTTTTTTACCCTGCCTTTCTCCTTGGAAAAGGACCCAAGGCAGCTTACAGTAATGAGGGATAATATACAGTCCAGTACAATTAAGACACATTCAAGTAATTGAGAACAAGGAACTGAGGGACATCTTACAGCATTAATAGACAACATTACATTAAAGCTACAAGAAAACGTGGGCAGTTAAAAAGAGAGTAAAATTCCATGTAAAAGTAATGAGTGATGGAAACTAACATCAAAAACATAGTGTCAATGTAAACACATAAGGTTATAAGTAGTTATAAACACAAAGTCTATGTGATCCTGTAGATTCAAACAGAAGACACAGAATAGGTAGTCCATCATTCCGGGAAAGCTTGCCTGAAGAGAAAGGTCTTTGCCTGCTTCCAGAAAGACAACAGAGATGGGGCAGTCCTGGCCTCCACTGGGAGGGAGTTCCAGAGTTTAGGTGCAGCAGCCGAGAAGACCCTTTCATGGGTACCTGTGAGGGTGGCGGGATGGAGAGAAGGGCCTCTCCTGATTACCTTAGCACCCAAATCGGTTAATACTGCAAGATTCGATCTTTGAGGTAGCTAGGACCCAGGTCGTACAGTGCTTTATAGGTCAAGGTCAGCGCCTTGAATTGTGCCTGATAGCTGATTGGCAGCCAGTGGAGCTGCTTTAATAGGGGTATAATGTGATCTCTGTACGACGCCCCAGTAAGAAGTCCGGCTGCTGGGTTCAATCCCAGGTACCTGGCTCAAGGTTCACTCAGCCTTCCATCCTTCCAAGGCCAGTAAAAAGAGTGCCCAACTTGTTGGAGGAGGGAGAGGAAGACAATGTGTAGCCTGCATCATTACTTGTAAACTGCCCAGAGAGTGCTTTAAGTACTATGGGGCGGCACATAAAAAACACACTTTTGCTTTTTGAAACCCATGGCTTGGAGAAACCCCACATTTAAACCTCCCCCCGAAGCGTCAAACTTAGAAAGGTGTCGTGGAAAGAAACCCGACGTGCCACCCTGAGCGTCTGGAAGCAAAGGTGCAATATAAACTTGATGAACAAAACAGCACCGAACGCAGAAAACACAGGGACATATTTCACTGTCAACTTCCTATCTCTTACTTTCAATGCAATCTCGGATGTAGGTGGGAGCGTTGATCTTCTTCAGTTCATTGTCCTGTGACATGTCGTATGGGACGAGGTCATCATCGCTATTTTAATTAAAAGGACAAAGGGGAAAAACACAAACACACACACACCACCCGTTAGCGTGAATTCTTTCTCAGTCTGCGCCTCATTTCACACATGGACTCCACGGGTTCCCCAAGCTGGCAATGTTTAGCCTTAGAAAAAGAACGTGGAGAGGGGATATGATAACTATGTTTAAATATTTGAAAGGATGTCACATTGAAGGAGGTTTGTTTTCCATGGCTTCAGAGACTAGGACTCAGGGCAATGGTTTCAAACTACAGGAAAAGAGATTCCATTTGAACATTAGGAAGAATTTCATGATGATTAGAGCTGTCCAGCAGTGGAATATGCTGCCATGGAGGGTGGTGGAGTCTCCTTCTTTGGAGGTTTTTAAGCAGAGGCTGGATGGCCATCTGTCGGAAATATTGTGATGGGGGTTCCTGCATGGCAGGGGCTTGGACTGGATGGCCCTTGAGGCCTCTTCCAACACTAGGATTCTATGAAGCACCTCTTGTCCTGCTGCTCAGTGCTGTGGTGTGAACCACCTACCTGTCAAGGTCAGAGTCTGGTCCTTCAGCCGCTTGTTCAGGGAGCGCTGGATCTGGTCTCGCTCCAGACTGCAGGTCGGCACCCAGCGGGCTACTCCTCCTGTTGCAACCAAAAGAGTATTTACAATTCAGAAGGGCTGACCTTTCACAGACATCCACGCATGCAAGCATGGAGACCTCTCTCGTTGCAATGCTGAAAGGTAACCTGATCCAGCCATTATATAAAGATAGCCAGCACATTTCATAGGTAGCGCGAAGTCTGGTTATATGGGTGTCCCTGAATGAACCAGGGGAAGACAGCCATCGTCTGATAAATGCAGAGACGCCAACCTTCCTGACCTTAAGCAAAGGTATCACAAAACAATAAAGAAAAACCCAGCCTTCTTCTTGGAGGAACTGCACTTAGAAAATTTTTTTTTGAAGGAATGTTTATTTAAATTACTCGTGCTATGTATATTTCCTGCACAGCTCTGTACTGCCTTTGGATGGGTGGAGGGTCTTGACACACATTTTATCTGTCTGTCGCTGCTAGTAAGAATCAACATTTTCCTCAACCTTCAGTCTGCCTCTTGACAAACCCTTAAGCGAAAAGTTCCCCCACACAAGGGCAACCTATGACGCTTGAGCTTCCGCCACTGGTGTCTATGCACCTTCGGGTTTCCCCAGCAATTCCTTTTGCCCAGAATGGTACATAAGAACATGAGCACCGCCTTGCTGGAACAGGCCACAGCCTATCCAGTCCAGCATTCTGTCTCACAAAGCGGCTCACCCTTTGATTCAGGGCATTCCCAAGCAGACGTCTTCACCTGCTTACGATTCCCTGCAAATGGCATTGAGGGATATCCTGCCTCTCTCTCCAACCCGAAAACCATAGTAACCATGGCTCATCACGGTTCATCCTTTTTGGAGACAAGGGGGCCCTTGCAACCTCCTTGCTGCAGCTCAATCAGAAAGGGAACCAAGCACACTTGAGGATCAGACAGCATTCAATGGCGGGATCACGTCACAGGCAAAATGGGCTAGAGATAACAAGAGGGATAAAGAGGAACCAATTGTGCACCACAAGAGGTACGTCAACAACTCACTCAGCATCGGGTGGGTCAGTGACAGAGGTTTCTTCTGGTCCCTGGACCAGCAGCGACTTGAGTTCTCGGATCTCATCATCTTCTACATACTATGGATTTTAAAAAAAGGAATAACAGCATTTACTAAAGGATAGGGATGGGCATTTCGTTTTGGAACCAGTAGGTTACACAATGAACCACATGAGCCCAGGCAGTGCTCAGAACCAGCTGATACATGCAGATCCAATTGCTTTACTTTTCTCTGTCTCACACAGGGTTAAAATCCAGTGAGGAAGCATCCTGCGGCGTCATCTGTGCTTGATCTGTGATGCTGTCCAATCAGGATCTGTGCAGGGACAGAAATCATCCCGCCTCCCTCTCTGATTGGCCAGCAGCACGCAGCAGGAAAGATGAGGTTGTCGGAGTGTGCTTCCTCATTGCAGCTCATCTCCTTGCTGGCAGAGAAAAAAGTAAAGCAATTGGGTCCGCGTGTATCAGCTGGTTCCGAGCACCACCTGGGCTCGTGTGGTTCGTTTCGTAACCTACTTGTTCCGAAACAAAATGCCCATCCCTACTGAAGGACTAGCACACAGCTTAAATACAGGGGGAAAGACACATCCCTTTTGGTTTCTTGAGGCAGCATGATGTAAAATTTCTAAAAATGTTGAAACTATGGGAAAAAGTTTCTGGAAATTTTACATCTCTAGGTGGAAGGATGTTGGTCACTGTTTTTTCACCAGAGCTGCGTGTCATAGCAGCTGCTATGAGGTTTTTTCTAGGAGCGAAAATCTGGACACAGGGCTACGGCAGTTGTAGCTACGTCCAGGACCCCCCCCCAGACATTACAAGGAACCAGAATTGCTGTACGGTTGTTCCACAAATCTCAGAGTTTTGGACTCTCTCTTTCCCTTTTGTATGGAAATCTGGAGCTTTTGAGACTGCTTTTAAACAACCTACAGCTCCCTGTTCAAATCTGGACAACTTTGATTTTTTTTTTTAAACTTTAGCTTCAGGCAGAACTTGCAAAAGTTACTTTGGGCAGGGGGGGGGTTTACCATTCCCAGAATCAAAGGCCACACTAGCTGAGAATAAAAGTTTAGCAAAACATCTAACTTTTCTGACCAATGGTTTCTGAACAAGCATAGAAGGGATGAAGAGCCAACAGAAAATTTATCTGGCCTTCGTCTGACAAATGAAAGTTCCATTGTAGGAGTTTTGTGGAGGAGTAGCTAAACTGTAGAACTGCAGTGAAGATTCTGCATGTAACCTGAGTTTGATCCCAGGCTCAGGTTGCTAGCTTGAGGTTCACTCAGCCTTCCATCCTTCCAAGGTCACTAAATTAAGTACCGAGTTCCGGGGGGGGGACTGTGCAGCCTGCATAATTAAATTGTAAACAGAGAATGTTAAGCACTATGGGAAGGTATATAAGTATAATACTTTTTTTAATTATACCAAAGTGGTATTTTACCACGGTTGCAAAAGAGACAGAGCACATGTGCCAGTGTGTCAATTCAGGCATATCTGTAAAGATTTGAACCATTTTGCACTTTCTTCCTCTCTCTCTCTCCATTTTTAAGTGCTGCCGCAAATCTATCTCCCGCGAACAGAATCAAGACAAATATTTTTCCCTCCACAAAGTTTACCGTAAATTTCAAAGCTGGCCCTTCGGGCATCATCCTGGCACTGACACTCTCTGCTACAACCATTCCCATGTGGCGGATGCGTGGCAGGTTACTGTCCAGGTGGCACTTCATTCCTTCCATCAGGCTGGCAAGGAGTTCTGGGAAGACAAGCAGAAGACAGTCAAACACAAGACACAGCAGCCCCTGAAGAGCCGGCTAGGACAAACATTTCCAGACCCTCGTGAGCAACAGCCATCGTCAAAAATTAAAATGCACAAAACAAATTCTTTAACGGCCTGGGCTATATGTGTCAAGATCTTATGAAAGATCAACATGGTTTTCTGGAACAGGAAGGAGAAAACTGCAGTGTGGGAACCTTTCTTCAGAGTATGCTTCTTGGGAAAGTTTCAGTGGAGTGCACACACTCCTGACTTTTGCCAACATGTCATATCTGGAGGGAAGTGACCTTCTATTTACTCTGACCTTTGCTTTGGAGCAGAGCTAAAGGGCACCTGCTTCCTATCAGAGCCAATGTTTTCACAAATGTTCCAATCTCTGCTTATGAATTTAGATGAGATGAATAAAACAAGCCTTCTGGAGAAGGCGCAGGTCAGTCTTTGTCTACAAGTCAGCGCAGTGCTTTCTTCTCAGCTGGCTGAGAAAAAAGCATTTTGTCTTTTGTCTATTTCTGTAATCAAGATCAGTTTGCTTCAGAGTTTTTCCAGCAAATTCTCACATAGCAGCAATCTTTGTAACATAGATTTCATCCACCCACCCACCCCAGCGCTCCTTAAAAATCAGCATCAAAGGGGGTTGAAGAGCACAATGAAAGCAACCCCAAAAGAGTCACATCCTGGAGACAAAATAAATAAAGCTGGGGGGGGGGGGAGAGCCCTGCTCCCATGGAACTTTTCACCCCTTCATTTCAAAGCAAGTATTTCCACTGCCTAAGACAGAGTAAGACTACGGCTGCATCTGTCTCAGTTCTGGTGACATTGAGTGGCAGCTACTCTCCAGGAATCCAAGCGGAAGCCTCTCCACGCCTCGTCTGGAGATGGCAAGAACTGAACGTGGATCTGTGGCAGGACAAGCCTAAAATGGAAACCAAGGGACAGGAGCAGGGTGGGGGTGGGGGATTCCTTTTTTTAGATATCTCTCAGTATTCCTCCATTTCTCCCCTTCCTTACCTTGTTTGCTGCTGTCGAGCAACCTTCATGTGGGCTTTCAAGGCGAGGGAGATAGTTAAAGAGCGGTTGTACAAATGCCGCCCGCCCCAGTGAACTTCCACGGCTGAGTGGGGATTCGAATGCAGTTCTCTGGGGGCCTTAACCCATCCCTCTCCCTGCTACCCCGCTCTCACCTTGCTTGCAGCTCGTGATTTCATCTTCTTTCAGGTGAGAGAGGCAGATGAGAATGGCCTTGCTGATGTACAGCTGCTGCTCCGCCGGAGAGTGCTTCACCGCACTGCGGCTTCCCCAAATCCCCAGGAGCTCCTTCAAAACCTACGCAAGGAGCCAAGTGTCAGGATCAAGACATCTTGTGCACACCTCTCCTGCCAACCCCTTTGGGCCTTCTGGCCTCAGTGAGGCTTCCCTCGTCACCTTCACGGCTTTCACAGCAAGCGGAAAGGTATTGCAATTCATTTTTTAAAAAAAATCATTCCCATCTCTAGTTTTGACAATAGCAACATCTTGTTCTTTTTTGCCAAAATCAGGATGCCTGACGACTTTAAAAACTCAGTTCTGGTACTGAGAACAAATTACGGGGTTGAGTCGATTCTCTGTTCCTTAAATCCTAAGCGTATTTATTAGAGATAGGCATTTCGTTTTGGAAGGGGTCCAGTTCCGAAATGAAACACGACATCACAGCTGCCATTTGCAACTGGGACTCACCCTCCGGAACGGAATCAAACACTGATGTACCTTCCTTTGGGTCACACGGGACAAAACTCCAACGAGGAAGCAGACCCTGACATGTCATATTTCCTTCTCCCTGGTGCTGGCCATTCAGACAGGGAGGTGGGATGATGCAGCTCCTGATTGGCCAGCACCAGGGAGAAGGAAAGACGGCACATCGGAGGCTGCTTCCTTGTTGGGAGTTTCGCCCTGCGCGACCCAAATGAAAGTACGTAAGTGGTTGATTTTGTTCCAGAGGTTGAGTCCTGGTTCTGAACAGCAGCTCTGCTGTTGTGTTTCGTTTCGGAACTAGACCCATTTCACAACAAATTACCCGTCTGTAGTATCTATAGTGCTCTTTCTAAGTCCGTTTCTCACATGGCTCTAGCTGGTCGATCTTGAGGTTTTATATGAAAAAAATAACACCATACACACACACACGGAAGGGGGTCCCTGCAAGCTTCCAATCTGCCCACTTTCAGACAACAAAACGGTGTACAATCCATTGGTTCAACAAGCAAAAACAACCCAACTATCATTGGATCTCACTTCTACCTTTGCCTTGGCACTAACCCTGGATATTCACGGGAGGGGTCTTTACAGCCTAGTGTGACTGTCCTTTGCCACTAATGTGACTGATTGAGTTCTTTCCCGCTGCTGGCATTTGACGTTACGACCCACCACCTCCTCCTCCTCTTCCTTATTTGCTTGATTCCATGGTCTTTTTTAATTCTACCAGCTGTAACTACAAACGGCAGCTTGTAAGTAAAGATACCTTTCTTCTACTTTAAAGGCTTCTAGCAAAGTGCTGATTTGGCAGGGGCCGAAAGTGAGCCACATTTTTCTGTGTTGCTGCTGATGTGTGTTTTTTTTTAAGTATCTCATACTCTGCTAACTAAAAGGAATAACCAAAACTCCTCCATAGTTTGCACACTGAAGAAGACAAAATTACAGTCTGAGCATCGGTCATTCGTGGCAAGATCACTGACTCTGGACGGGCTTCTCCCGCAATCTAACTTTGTTCAGATCTAGTTATTACATTTCATGGAATAATTGCAAAACCCGTCAGTTCCTCACATACCTCGAGTCAACACTTACTTTGTTCAGTAACGGACGGCGCATGCTGTCCAGAGCCAGGTACCCAAGGAGCGCCTGCAGCACCGACGTCTACAATGAAATCCCAGCAATGAGAACATTTGACTAACAAGGGACACTTGCATAGGCACGAGCATAAACTCATGAAAATATAAAGCAATGAGAGGTTTATGAACTTGGCAGCCTCTGCATGATCCTCTCTTAGAGCCTTTGTACACGACCCCTAAACTCCGCCGCAAATGGCTGCCAGCTCCGGAGCTTACAATTGTTTCCCCACCAGCTCTGGAGTTTGCAGAAAAGTCCCAGCGCACTTTTCATGTACCTGCTCTCGGAGGGTGAAAATCCCTGATGCGGATTTAAGGGAGTGAGTGCGAGGCTCTCCTCGCTTCTGTTTGTTGTTGGGGTTTTTTTTTGCCTCCCGCCCCTTTAAGAGAAGGAATCAGGACGACGACGGGGCTCCGGGCGGCTTCGGAGGTGAGCCTGCATTTTTTTCCTCTCTTTTTTTCTCCCTCCCCTCACGCAGACAGGAGCAAGGAAGTGCGGAGGGGTGGGGACGTAGGAAGAGCAACGACCCCCCAAGATCTCTGGTCCGAATTTAAGTTGCCAGCGGATCTTAGGGGTCATGTGAAAAGGCCCTTACAGATTAGGAGCTGGACACCAAACTGAGCAACCTACGATTCAGTTCATATTATAGCAAGACATAATTCACTGACGATAGCACCACACAGAAGGAAAACATGCTATTTTGGGAGTGTAAAATCTGAGGAGGAAAAGGTCTGGTCAAATAGGTAGGCTATGCCCAAAGATCTAATAAGGGAAGCCCTTTATGAGTTAAGTCTGGCTCATGGTAGAAAGGCCCAAGAGCCACTTTCTCGCACAGTTCTGAAAAATGCCGAGGGGTGCAACCCACATGCAGAAGTCATGGTACATATTAGGAATAGGCACAAAACAGAAAAACAATGTTTCATTTTGTGCTCACCCCCGTTTTGTTTCGTTTCTTATGAAACTAAAAAAAAAAATGTGTGAAACGAAATGGCTCCCCTGGGTCCTAGAGACTCCTGGAGCCGATTTTTAAAGGGCTCCTGACGCTCTTGTCAATGGCTGGAACCCTTTAAACCTGGTCCAGTCGACACCAGGGTACTGACTGGGCCAGGCTTAAAGGGCTCGAGACATTGACAGCTTGGCAGGAGCCCTCAGAAAATGGTGCGGAGGGCAGTTCCAGCCATGGTTCCTGCTGAGCTGTCAATGGCTGGAGCCCTTTAAACCTGGCCCAGTCAACACCAGGGGGACCCCCTGGTACCAACTGGGCCAGGTTTAAAGGGGTCCAGCCATTGACAGCTCGCCAGGAGCCCGAAAACGATGGAACAAAATGCTTCATTTCAATGGGAAAACGACCGTTTCGTTTCATCTATAACAAAATGCTGCTGTTTCCTCGTTTCATTTCGTTTCGTTTTGTGTTACGTAATGAAATGATGAAACATGATTTGGTTTTTTTTGTATCCTGCCCATCCCTAGTGCATATATCTCCCGATATTGCCTTAGAAATACAGTATTTTTCCATGTACAGTATAAGACTATATTTTTGTGTCTTAAAATTGTTAAGAATAAATATTGAAGGGATGACTTAAACATGGAAATAAGCTGAGAGAACTGCACAGTTGCAGAACTGTACTTTTGGGTTGGAAAAATGGCAGTCTTACACATGGCGGCATGTTATAGACAGAAAAAATACAGTAATCCACAATCTTTCCCAAACTAATTTTATCAGTGGTTCTCAACCTGGGGGTCAGGACCCCTTTGGAGGTCGAACAACCATTTCACAGGTGTTGCCATGGGCCAGTGAAGAAAAAGGCACAAACGGCTTGGATCTAGAGGAGGAAGGGGAACAAGTGTGTGTGTGTGGGGGGGGAGAATGAGTTACAGCTTGATAGGTTGGAGGGAATGTCAGTCAATGGCACCGGAGGCTGCGATTGGCTGAGGGTGCCTGTAGTGGGAAGTTTGCTATGGCACCTGTGGCCATGGCCTGCCAAAGGGGGCTTGTGGCCTCTTCCAAGCAGGGCAAGGGGGGTCACCACAACATAAGGGACTGTATTAAAGGGTCGCGGCATTAGGAAGGTTGGGAACCACTGCTTTAATGAGTTCTACCTCTGGACGTCACAAGCCTCCTCCTGCTTGTTCATCGACCTTATTTCCTATCAGCTAACTGACAATTCACCAAAACTTCCCTCCCGTCTCCAGAATTCGACACAGAACGCAATGGCTTGTTGTACTCTTGACTAGCCAATGGTATTACGAACCCTACGAACCTTGCCTCCCTCGCCAACCACACTTAACAATCCTTACCGGAGAGCTATACTGAAGCAGCAGCAATTTCTGGGTCATGACGAACTGAGCCTTCTTGTTCTTCACCACCACGTTTCCCAGCAGCCGCGACAAAGCAGAAGGCCTAGTAGCGTAAGCGGGGGGGAGGGGGATGTTCCAGGCATTAAGAACATAAGAAGAGCCATGCTGGATCAGGCCTCACCAGATGCATCTGGGAGCGCACAAGACTAGATATCTGTCTCTTCATACCACTCCCCTGCATCTGGCCCTTGAAGTACCCCGCTTTTAAGCCTGGAGATGACACATCTCTATCATGGTTTGTCACCTATGTTAGACTTTTCCGCCAGGAATCTGTCCAGTCCCCTTTTGAAGGCATCCAGGCCAGGTGCCATCACCATTACCCATTTAAAAAGCCCAATTCACAAGCAATTCCACAGTTGTTTTGTAATTGTGATTCTGTTCAATATATTGAGAGTCTGCTCAATATATTCTCAAACTCATTAGGGCCAGCAAGCAGGACGGCCTTTAAAAAAAATCTTAGGCCAATAGGAAATAGCTGCTTTCTGGATCAAGTAACAAAATATGCTTTTGTACTAAAACACATATAATTCTAATTCTAGATTTGCCTCACCAGAGGCTAGCCATACAAATATTGTTCACTACATCTGGTGACTCAAATCTCAGTAAGCATCTGTTGAGGTATACATATTAAAATACAGTAGGATCCCAATATCTGCTGGGGATCAGTTCCAGGCATTCCCGTGGATTTAAAAAAACTGGATAAGAGAGAACACCAAAAAAACCCAAAATAGCTGCTTTGTGACAGTAGCTTGCTTTATAGTTTTTGTGACAGTAGTTGCTGTTTGTGATAGTAGCTTGCTTTACAGCTGCTGAATTATTTATTTTCTTCTCTATCAACTGTGAATAACTGAATCAGTGGTTAATGAATCAGTGGATACGGGGGTCCTACTGTATATGTATTTGGGGGAAATTTTTCTTTTAATGTTTCCAGAGTGTGGATCAGTGAATCTGCAGATACTGATCCCACACATAAGGGCAGTCCTATTCTACTATACAATCATAAGGAAAGCTCTGCTGCCTTAGACAAAACAGAAATTCAGGCCCTTCTGGCAGCTGCATCCAGTAAACAAATACATCTTCAGATCTCTGGACCTGAACGATACCTGTTAAAGTGAGAAGTTTAACTGCAAGCCAAAACATTGTTTTGTTGCAAACTGCCTAGAGTGGCCCTTGACCAGATGGGTGGAATTATTTATTTATTATTATTTATTTTATTTCTATACCGCCCATCTTCCGACGGAACTCTGGGCGGTTTACATCAAAGTTAAAATCAACAATACAATACAAAAAGAAAAAAGAAAAGAAAAAATGGAGAAAAGCCAGGGGATGGGAGGGAAAACCCTCAGTAAAAGGCATCAAACAGAACCAGAGGATAAAGTAAATTTTAAAAGGTTTTGCCTCCCTAAAAAGCATGGTTTCAAGCCTTTTTTTGGCGGGGACTGTGCAAGGCGCAGCTCACTCGGAATGGTTACAGTGATTCTACAGAGAAGGCACGGTTGTGCGCGAGAGACTTCCGCGCCTCCCTGGGTGTGGCCATGGGAGCCTGGCCTGCGACGTTCCCCTGGCCTTAGTCGACCTTTGGGAGATACGCTCCGACAGGTACAGCGGACCCTCGTATAACAAACAGCTTGTATAACATAAAATTTGTACAACATAAAAAATCCCAGAGTGGGGAAATTTGCTTAACAGAATTGCCTATGGGGAGAATCTGTACAATGTAAAAATGGGATCACTCTGTTTTCAATGCATTCCTATGGGAAATTTGTATAAAGGAAAATTGGCTTAACATAATTTCATTTGGAACGAATTAATTCCTTTATACAAGGTACCACTATATTTAGGAATGAATGAATGAACAAACAAACAAAACAAACAGGAAGTAGATTTAATCTGTTTCCCCTTTGGCAACTATGCATTCCCAACTACAATTCACAAACACGGCCAAGAGACAAAAGGGGAGATGGACCTGGCAGTGTCGTCCCCGAGTGCCTCGTCCTCTTACCTGGCCGAGAAATGAACAAAGCCACCGATGACAGCTTCCATCCAGCGATCCGGCACGCTTGCAACCAATCGCCAGCACATCCTCTGCCAGATGCAATCCGACTCGGTACGTTCTGTCAGCTGGGGCACCAACACACTCAGGATTTCTTCTGTCATCAACAAAAGAGCAATACAGTATATATATTGCGCAAACACACACACACACACACACACACACATATGGGGACATATATTGGACCCACTGTCCCACCTGCAATCTACGGAGGGTAATCAGATGTGGGAGAAATATAGGGAGTTACATAGGGGGTGGCCTTTGAAAATAGTCTGGAAAGAACTATCCAGGGGTCCCCTGCCCTTTCGCAATTCATATACTGTGGACCCGCTATAGCGCTGGACCACAGTACATCAGTGCAACCCAAAAGGCATTTTACCCCCGCGCGGGGAGCAGTGCGCCACGCCGGGGCTCCAGCTGATTCTTTCCCCACCCCAGCGCCAATCAGCTGGAGCCCGAGGCGTGGAGAAGAGGAAAAAAATTTTAAAAGCCCAGGCTTAGCTCTGTTGCTTTAAGGCATTTTAAACTTTGTGTGCCGCCCCCCACCCCACCCCACAGGCCCCACCCGACCTGCATCCACCTACGGCGGATTTTCAATCATCGTGGGCCGGGTGGGTCCCTAACCCCCGCAATAGATGCGGGAGGGGGTTACTGTTGTCTGGAAAGGACATCGGTGTTTCATAAGCCAGTGTTTTATGGGTTGTAAAATTGAAACGTCTTCCAGCTCAGTTTCCCAAACGCTGAATGAGACCCAACGATGTAGCCGAAGATAAGCTTTGAACAGAACTCACGTTGCCGTCCTTGGACGCACGTCTTCCCGAGCACCTGTGACACAAACGAGATGGAGCAATCCAGGCCACCTAGAAGTTCATCAAAGTAACAGCATCAACAAAAGTCAGATCAATATCCCAAAGAAAAATGTTCTACCTCAATCAACGACACGGCCACCCAGAACCACAAAGCTGAATAGGGCTCAAGTCCAAATTAGCCGTCTTGTGAAACTGCCAAACGTGGAGCTGAGCACAGCATAGGGACAACATGGAAAGCAGAGATTTTATTCGTATAAGAATGGGAACAGACAAATCTTCATTTAAAAAAATCATCCCAACATGATCCTATGCGGTGAAAAACATTGGTCTTATACGTCATGAAAAGAGGTTTGTGCAAGGGTATGTGTGTGAAAAGGTTTTATTTATTGAAAATATTTCTCTCCCACCATTCTCCCCAAAAGGACCCAAGGCGGCTTGTAACATAAAACAGCATGTAAAAGCTAAAAAATGGGAAATACAGTGGTCCCTTGTATAAAGGAATTAATTCGTTCCCAATGAAATTATGTGAAGCACATTTTCCTTTATACAAATTTCCCATAGGAATGCATTGAAAACAGAGTCATCCCTAATCGCGACCATTTTTATGTTGTACGGATTCGCCCCATAGACGATTCTGTTAAGCAAATTTCCCCTATCTCCGGAATTTTTTAGGTTGTACACATTTTATGTTATACAAGCTGTTTGTTATATGAGCGTCCACTGTATACCAATATTTAAAAAGAATTAAATAAGTATGATATTAAAATAGCAATAAGACCAATCAGGTCAAAACAAATATTAAAAGTGCAATGATTTATTAACAACCCACAGATGCGTTTCCATCTCACCTCGAAGTGAAGCAAAAATCCTCTCCATCACCCGGATAATCTCCATGCCGAGCAACGGAAAGTAGTTCTGAGGAAAAAATACTGGCCGGTTCCGTTCCTGGAGCTTGTTGCCCAAGTGGTCGGGCAGACAGACCACTTTGTTGAGAATGGTTTCTTGGAAAGGTAGGAAACCGCCTTGCGTCTGCTGCTCGCAAACTTCCCACATCAACTTAGACAATCCAGCTCGCTGAAGGAACTGCTCTAGGACATCCACAACTTTATCCAGACGGAAACTGGGCCTGCGCGGAGATGAATTTGTTTTAATTCTAGAAGAAGAGCCAACGCAACCGGATTTCAATAGACTGTATCCAGATGTGAGGAATCGTTCCTGATCACCAGTCCTGTTAACAGGCCTGATGGAACTTGCACGCGAATATACGGTCAGCAGTACACGAGGGGAAGATGGGCTCTCTGAAGCCTACACAAAGCAGAGCATATGCCAAATAACTTGGCCCCTAAAAGTCATACAACTTTAGGGGAAATAACAAGCAGCTTGAATCGGTTCTAGAAATGTTGCATTTGTCAGTTCAGCTCTTGCAACATGGAGTTACCTGGTTACCTTGAAAGAAGCCACAGTCAGTGGTCTGGACACAGTATTCTGAGCTAGCTTACAACTAGAAATTAGAGGTCAAATGTTATACTTACTCTGCAGAAATGATGGAGTCCAAAAGAACCATAAAAGACTGTTCTGCTGGTCCTTCTAAGAAGAAGCTAACCCATAATTCCTTCTCCTCATCTGTCTGGAATTTCTCCACCCAATCAGGACTCAGGTTACATACAAGACATTGCAGAAAGGGAGTAAAATGATTGTGAATAAATTCTTCTTTGTCTTTTGATAAAATGTCACTTCCATTCAGATAGCTTTTAATTCTGCGCAAGGTCTTAAATAGCTGAACACCATCTTTGGAGGAAGTGAGAATGTCAGTTGCTTCTTGGACTATATGATGAACATGCGACACGTCAGAATCCATTTCTCCTGGTCACGTCCACAGGAGCTAGGAAGACTTCAGAGGCTGGACTGAGTGCACTTTATCTCTACAATCTCCTGAGATAATGAACAGAAATTCAATTCTGCAGATTTAGGAAAGAGGGACTGTAGTCAGTATGGCAGAGAAAAGACCTGAACAAGATCAAAGCAGTTTAAATGTTAACACACTAAAGATACAGAATCATACAAAGAGATTTCCTCAAGGAATGTAATCTTATTTTCAGAAATACTGTAAAACATGTTATTATTCAAAACCTTGTGTGACATAAGGTTCGTTTGAAACAGATACCTTGGATAGCCAGAAAGTACAAATGGTTCTAGGATCAAATCAAGCCTGAACAATCTCTGGAGGAAAAAAAACATTGAAAGTGAGATTGTCCTACTTGGGACACATCATGAGGTTGCAGGATTCTCGGCGGTCGGGACTCAATAACACATCAGGGAAGGTGGAAGGCAGGGGAGAATAAGGACCCAATATGAGATGGCTTGATATATCTATTTATTAGATTTCTATACCATGCCATCTAGCAACAGAGACCACTCTAGGCGGTTTACAAAATTAACAAATACAAAATACAAAATAATATTCTCTCTCTCTCTCTCTCTGTGCGTGTACACACACACACACACACACACACACACACACACACACACACACACACACACACACACACACACACAATTTATTTATTTATACTTGTAACTCTGGTAAGTTCACAACACAAGATATCAATACAAAATCCATTATATGAGATATAAAGCATAAAAGACCATGATATAACCATGATTTTACATTCTGCTGAAGCCCCACAAGATTCTGGCCAAAGAACCTTGTAGAACCTTAAATACTTGTACTAACAGGTTTCTTTTCAGATAAACTTGCATTGGCTGTAATCCACCTCTTCAGAAGCAACAAAAGACAGCTGAATTTCTTCTATCTAAAGCAGTGCATGTTTTAGCTTTTTAATTGTTTTATCTTATTTGTTGTAAACCGCCCTGAGTCCCATGTCTGGTGAATAGGTGCGGTATATAAATGTGATAATAAATAAATAAATATGAAAAACAGAAAAAAAAATCAAAAAAGTATATGATGGCGGCGGCGGGGGGGGGCAGATGACAGCCTGCAGTAGCCATTATAACCATTATTGCATAAACAATACAATAACATATCTAAGTTAAATCAAATCAATAGGCTTGCCTTTCCAAATAAAGAGGCCTTAGTGGGTGGGTGTCGTTCCCCCCCCCCCCCCGGGCCAAAAAAATAAATCCCCATTGTCTCCCTACCAGAACTGAGCGTACGGGGTGCGTTTGCACCACGAGCCCCCACAGCGAACGGACCCGCGCTTTGGACCGCGCAACCCGAGCCGCAGGGCGCCGGAGATGGGACCGGAAGTAACGCCGTGTGCAACGTTCTAATCATTCCCCCCCCCCTCTCTCTTTCTCTCCCTCCCCTCTTCCCGGGAGACGTGCGCTTGCAGAATGGTCGCTGGCGGATTGGATGCTTCCCTTGTCCTTTAAGACGCCGCCTGCTCCCAATGGAACCTTGACGGCCCGCGCGCCAAGACCCGCCCCCGCCCTCTTAAAGAGACAGCGACAATGGCGGACGATGGCCGTGCCTCTCTTCCTTCCTCCTTCTGCGGGCGGGGAAAAGGGGATGGAGCGCCGGCTGAGCCCTGGAGCCGCCAAAGGCTCGCCCTTTAACCTGCCTGCCCGCATCTTCAGTCAACTTGTAGTCCAAAACCTAGTCAGTTAAAGGCTTCGGAGGGCACACATTTTATTTTTATTTTTCTATAGGTACAAACAAAATAAACGTTTTTTTAAAAGGAGAAAATAAAAAGTACAAATAAAGACAAAAAACTTGGGGGCACCTTGGAGACTTAACTTGAAACTCGAAATGGGAAAGCTCTTTATTCCTTTTATTTGGTCTTTTTTTTCCTTTTTGTTTTTGCCTATAATGCTTGGACAGATTAACTGGGCTTTTTGAGTTATGTTTATGCTAGATGGCCATTGCCATGAAATCAAAGGACTTCTCTACATCTTATCTGTAGAAAAAAAGGGAATCACATCCATTATTTCATTCCTTCCTCTCTTGGAGAGAAACAAACTGTTACTCAAAGTGTTCAAATTACCCACTTCCCACACCATCAAAACCTCTCTTCCTAGATTTTTCTCCATTAATTTCACCTGGTTTTTGTTATGTGTCCTCATGTCACCTCCAAATTTATGGCAACCCTTACTTAGATTTCTAGGCATCATTGCAAGGGCATTCAAGGATTTTTTTTAAAATCACTGTCAACCTCTAGCAATCAAGGATTCACATTTACATCCACTGAGCCTTCCTCCATAGGCACTACATTGCACAACCAACATCTCAGGAACAGGCAGCAATTTGCTACCAAGACTTGCAAAATTTATTTTGTGAGATTGAGAAGAGTGTCCCTCGATCCACTTTACCCATGTCCTGCAGTTGGTGTCTGCATTTAGGCTGGCTATTGTAGGGTTAATGCAGTTGTTCCAAGGTTAAAAAAGCGTTAACGCACAATTTTTTTATTATTAGATTTTTCAAGAACAAGGAGCAGCACCTTACTGGTTTATTTAAGCTTGCCATTCTACACAAGTACAAACACAACATGACTATAAGATGCTACAAAGAGATACAAAAATCAAACTTTATATAGCAATGACTGTACAGTAGGCTGCGCCCCTCTTGCTTTCGAAAGCACTTTTTCCGTTACCTCAATTGGTCTAAAAATCACCAGCAGCTGAAAGGAAGAGGGAGAGAAATCATTTACCTGCCAAAGTTGTATTTAAAAACAAAAGAATTTACATCTGTCCTGGAAGGACTAGGGAGCGCAAACAACTTGACCAAATAATTTTGGCAAGGGAAGGAAAGTCTTACAAGGAAACTAGTTTTTGTCGGTTTTTCAAGGTCTTGGATCTGAGTGAATAGCAACAGGTCATATGGGACATCTACAATCTTTTCTATTCCCTATGCAAGACATTAATAGGTATGTTCCATATGGTCAGAAGAGCAGGGGCCCCAAAACCCGACAGGCAGATGAAAAGAATGTGTGTGTGTTGTGCGTTTGAGGAAAGGGAGGAAGAAAAGGACATTCGCAGACAATTCCTCAAATACTTCTTGCTTTCCACCTTATTTGTAGCATATCCTAAAAAGCACCTAGCTTGTTCTTGGGAGAAAAGACGCCATGTGAATACCTCTCACGGGGAACGTCAGCACCAAAGGTAAAAGAGCATTTTGGGCCCAAGGAAAGGAACTTAAAATTACCCTCTTGGCCAGTTTGCTTCGTTGGCTTTCAGGTTCTCTGCTTTCTCTTTGACCAATACCCATTCCTTTGTTATTATTTTCAAAGACACATTTTAAACTCAATGAGCTTTAAGATTTAAAAAAAAAAAACGCACAATGCTTCCAATTTTCTCTCTCTTATCGGGAAGAATTGGAACTGGAGCGACTACGATGTCGTCTTCGGCCCGGTGATCTGGATCTGGATCGCCGGCGGACTGGAGATCTGCGTCTGGGAGACCTGGACCTGACGGGAAAAAGATTGGTCAGAGAAAGAAAACTCTGGTCAGCACTACGTATCTCTTATGTACGCATAAGAACACCAAAAGTTAGCATCCTGAAGAGGTTTCTGCTCCTTCCTTCTAAAAGCCTCTGCAGGCCTATATATTTGGCTTAGTACCATGTGTTATTACAGCAATTGAACAAATACGCTCTTTAGTTTCCATGACGGTTGTCTCCCAAATATATGTACAAGTCAAGCAAAGCTGTTTTGTATCACTGCCCAGAATGACAATTTTGCTAGATGGCAATTCAACTTAAGGACAGAAAACTCTTGGCATTTTAACTGCCGCCTTACAAATTTTAGATATGGTCAGCTCGACTTACATTTTTTTTTATTTTTTCAATTTATTTTTTCAATTTTTTAGATAGGTGCCCCAACTTAAGGGTAGTTTTGACTTAAGAGCATGCATTCGGAACTGATTAAATTCGTAAGTTGAGGTACCACTATACAGTGGACCCTTGTATAACAAACAGCTTGTATAACATAAAATTTGTACAACATAAAAACGGGATTACTCCGTTTTCAATTCATTCCTATGGGAATTTGTATAAAGAAAAATTTGCTTAACATAATTTCATTTGGAACAAATTAATTCCTTTATACAAGGTACCACTGTATATATATATCCTTTACTGTGCTTTGTGGTTGTGTCCACGTACTTGCCCAGATGTGTGTTGAGTCTGTGCCTTGTGTGCCATCTGCCATGATGTGCAGAGTTCCAGACAAAGTGGGTACACTGCTGACAAAATTAGTGTGGCAGCAAAAAGCATACATAATAATAATAATGTAATAATGTGTAATAATAATAATAATAATAATGCGTAATAATAATGTGTCATTGTGTGTGTGTTGAAATTCAGATGTCACCCCCTCCCCTTCCAATGTGATGACCAGGAGTCCCTGAGCCTCCCCCACCAACACCCCCCATCTAAAAACACAAGATCTACACAACAGGCTAGGTAATCCTGTCCAAAGCTACTGGTGGTTCTTGAGTTCATTATTAAGTGCAATTATAGCTCTGGGATAAAAACTGTTCAGAAGACGTGTGGTCCGAACACTGAATCTTCTGCCAGAAGGCAACAGTTCAAAGAAATTGTGAGCAGGATGAGTAGGATAGTAATACACAAGGCCTTGCAAACAAGGTAGTGACTGCCATTCTAATCAAGTATGAGAGTTTGGAAGGCACATAGAGGTGGGGAGGCACCTGATCCACCACACTGTCTATTTTGGGGACAGGCCATCCTCTGAAATTACCGCTGGTGATGAAAGCTGCTCAGTGACCCCGGCAACACATGAGAACATTTTACCAGCCTGCTCAAGTCTTCGGATCCAACAAGTTAGAGGATTCCGCCACAAGCAGAATTCTGCCAGTTGACAGGGACAGATTTATATTCAGAGATCATCTAGCAAGCACAGTGATGGCAAACTTTTTAGAGACAAGAATGCCCAAACTGCGATTCAAAACCCACTGATTTTTCGCAAAGTGCCCATACAGCCATTGAACCGGCATACAGGTGGCTGTGAAGGGGCGATGTCGGGTGCCCACAGAAAGGGCTCCGAGGGCCACCTTTGGCACCCGCGCCATAGGTTCGCCAACACTGCTAGCACAGGCCTGTCCAACAGGTAGACCGGGGGCTACCAGTAGCCCGCGAAGGGTTCAAAAGTAGCCCTCCGGCCATCAATAAAAAAGGGAGGAGATAAATTCTCCACCCCTCCCTCCCCCATCCCAAGGACCACCACTGCCTCAGCAAAGTTCTGGGTCAGCCAGCCCACTATCTCAGCTGAGTGGGGCAGTTCAAGGCCATGGTGCAGTCCCCTGTTCCCCCCCACTGGCCAGATGATCGGTGTGACACTGTCTTGTGACCAGCTGAGTCGCTGGTGCAGGGTGGAGGGAGGGGAGGGGCGAGAGGTGGGGTTGCAGGTATGCCCATCTCCTTTGTGCAGTGACATCTCCCTTCTTCTTCCCCCCTGGACAATTCCCTCCATAATGGATTGATTCATTTTCAATGCATTCCTATGGGAAACCGCTGCTCTACTTACACATTTTTTACTTATGACCATGTGCATAAGTAAGGAATGGATAACATTCGTAAGTAGAGGTTTTAGTGTAGTAGCCCTCAGGCACTTTGGGATGGAAAAAGTAGACCTCAGCCTGCTCAAAGTTGGACAGCCCTGATCTAGCATATGGATACGAAATAGACTGTACTAAAAATGCCCTTAAGGTGCAACTCAACTTTGCTTAACCGCCCCTCCTAAAGAAACCTACCTTCTCCTCATGCGAGGCGGTGTGCGCCGCCACATGGGCGGGGGCGGCAACATCCTTCTGGGAGGGGAGAAACGCCTGGGAGGCATCCTAGGCCAAGGGGCCAGGACAGCTGTGGCCGTGATCTCCTGACCATCAATCTGTCCTGTTGAAGATCACAAAAGCAGAATGGGATCCCCGTCTGTTTTAGCATCTCAACTTCCGAAGACGCATCCCCTCCCACCCACCTCAGTCATCTAGACAGCACAGGTGAGGGAGACCATCCAGCGTCTCAATTTTGGCTATGTAGAGGGAGGGAAAACAGCAGAGCTTGAAAGTGGCAGAGGCTTGATTTGCTCCGCTTCAGGAAGCAAGCTCCTTGAAGGAAGGCAAAAGCAAAAAGTGTTCTGCTTATATAACACCCCATACCACTACAAGTAGTCTCTGGGCGGTTTACAATTTTAATTACAGTGTGCAGGCTACACATTGTCCCCCCAGCAAGCTGGGTACTCATTTTACCGACCTCGGAAGGATGGAAGGCTGAGTGAACCTTGAGCCTGCTACCAGGGATTGAACCCAGGTCGTGAGCACAGTTTTTCCTGCAGTACAGGCATTTAACCACTGCGCCACGAGGCAGGAAGGATGTAAGTAAGACTTTCTCTGCCTCTTACACCGTCTATTTTTAATTGCCACAGTGGGAACTGCAAGTCTTTTTGGAAGAAGAATCTGTTTAATTTTTTAGGTTACAGGTGATACCTTTATAGGCCACTATTAAAAATTAAAAAAAGGAACATTGCAAACTTTTGAGTGTAAATTACCCTTCTTCAAAGCAGGTCCCAGATGTTACATGGTAAAATATGTGCTTTACCATGTAACTTCTGGGACCTGCTTTGAAGAATGGTGATTTACACTCGAAAGCTTGCAATGTTCGTTTTTTTAATTTTTAATAGTGGCCTATAAAGGTATCACCTGTAACCTACTTTTGCAATTGTGTTTTGTGATGGCCACACGGCTCACCCCCCCTTTTTTTGCTTTAATTTTTTTTAAAAATGCAACCAACTTATTCCATAGTCTTTGTACAACACTGGCAATACCCAACTGCTGAAGAACCCAGTACCAGATATCTTTATTTATGATCTAATTTGGACCAGTTATTTATATTGAAACGGTCCTTTTCCACATTTCAAGAAGACAAAAAGGTTTGGTCTCAGAGGTTGCACCAACCAATCCTTCTTGGGGACAAGATGACAGAAAGAAAGAAAGAAAGAAAGAAAGAAAGAAAGAAAGAAAGAAAGAAAGAAAGAAAGAAAGAAAGAAAGAAAAAGAAAGAAAGAAAGAAAGAAAGAAAGAAAGAAAGAAAGAACCTCCACCCGTACCCGAGCCTTCTCTGTGGCTGGCCCAACTTTATGGAATCACCGACCAGCAGAAGTGCGCCTAGCAGAGTCCCTGCCTGCCTTCCGGAAGGCGCTGAAAACCCTTCTTTCTCTTCCGGGAGGCGTTTGGGTGACCCAAATTGGGCTCCCCCCCCCCTAGTCCCGCCATCTGTTGCTGCTGTTTTGTCTGCATTTTTTTCTTTTCCTTAGTTTATTAGTTTAGTTATTAAAGTTGTTTTATAATCTGTTGTTTTGTACACCCATTGTAAACCGAAAGAAAGAAGAGGGCGGTATATAAGCTGTATAAATAAATAAATAAAAGAAAGAAAGAAAGAAAGAAAGAAAGAAAGAAAGAAAGAAAGAAAGAAGAGAGGAAGGGAGAGAGGATAGAAAGAAAGAAAAGAAAAGAAAAGAAAAGAAAAGAAAAGAAAAGAAAAGAAAAGAAAAGAAAAGAAAAGAGCCAATGACATCCCTTAGATATCAGAACAGTCTTGTTGGCCATGTGATCTGAAGGAATCTTCAAAGCCTTCCACTACCTCCATCCATGTGTTTCAGTGCCTTCTCAGCATCATCTGGACTCTCAAATTCTACATAGGCATAACCTTTCGAGAGATGTGGATTGAGCCTGTCAAACGGCATATCGATCATTTTTATCTTTCCATAAGTGGAAAATATTTCCATGATGTGATCCTGTAAAAGAAACACTTTCCCTTACTCTACCCTGGAAAAAATCCATATTTTCAGTTTTTAAAATGAAATGCTGAACGCAATGAAGAAAGTAACATAACTTGCATGCTTTCTATGAGATCTGGATAAAATGTGAGCACCAGGCAGTAATATGTTTAGGATGCTTTCACCAAATATCTGATTCCTAGGGCCTTCGTGGCCATGGCTGCCAGGACACCGAATTCGCTGCCAAAGAAGTCTCGGCTAGTTCCCTTCTATCAGTATTCTGCCACAAGCAAAGACCATTCTGTTTACGGGGGTGTCTAGTGATTCATGTGCAAATAATAAAAGCTTTTACATGACTGGTGAAATCCTATTTTTTTTTCATACGGATATGCTTTTAAATTGCTTTCAACTCAACCGTGTTTGCGTTAATTTCTTTAAATGCATTTTCCCCATTATTTCTTTTTGAACATGTTTATCTGTACAGTAAACCCCCACCTACCGCAGGGGTTAGGGACCTGACCCGACCCACAATAATTGAAAATCCGTAATATGTGGATGCTAGGTCAGGTCAGGCTCTCTGGGGGCTCTTGTACTTACCCCAGGCCTGGCACTGCCCCAAATGGGCCTGCAAGGGGCTTTCCAGTCCCCCCAGAAGCCCCAAAATTGCTTTCTAGTGATCTGGAGGTCACTTATGGTTTACCAGAAGTCATATCCGGTTTGTGGGGAAGCACTTTTGGGGCCTCCAATGGGCCTGGGAAGGCCTTTCCTCCTTACCCCATGTACTACAGACCCGCGATATACCGGGACCGCAGTAAATGAACCACAAAAGGGGGGGAACACAACTGTACTTGTTTCAATAGTAAAAGGTATTGCAGTGAGATGATGGGAAGGAAGGATCTCAGATCCTACTGAGTCTTTGTCAGCGAAAGTCAATGAGACTGGACTAAAAAATAGACAGGCAGCAAAACCAGACCATTTCCTAGTCTCTCAATATTTCACATCTCCGACTCACACAGATGAGTCTGGCATGAAGTAGTTCTTTTTACAAATGTTTCACCCCTAAATGCCCAGGGTTGACTACATCTACTAATACAGCACCACTGTTTTATTAATTTTTTTTAAAAAAATAATCTGTGCCCGTATCTCTTTGTGCTGCTTTCTCAGAGGAACGGAAGAATCAGCTGTTACCTTGGTCACATTTCTGGTGAGTCTCCCAACATGCAGCTTGGTGGGTTTGGGCGAAGGGCTCCTCCTCTTCCGCTCCTTTTCGTCTCTTTTGGGAGGCTTCGACCTTTCAGAAACATTCAAAGTGTGTCACTTGCCCCCCCCCCTTAAAATGCCAATCTGCTGACAAAAGCTTACATTTACTAATTTTTAAGGAGGAACAGGAACAACAGGCAACGCTTCTTGAATCTTTCACCCACCTCGCTGAATTCTTGTCGCTGAACAGAACCTGGGCATTCAGGCAGAAACATTCATACCCTATGGAGCTTAATTTAGGCTTCTTTGTCCATTTCAATGGGAATTACCTAGACCAGTGGTTCTCAACCGGTGGGGGTCCCCAGATGTTCCTGGACTGCAATTCCCAGAAGCCTCCAGCACTAGCTGGGCTTGCCAGGATTTCTGGGAGTTGCAGTCCAGGAACATGTAGGGACCCACAGGTTGAGAACCACTGACCTAGATCATCACAGTGGACTGCAGCATGTGGTTTGTTGATTTATTTGATTTATATACTGCAACCATCTAGCAGAAAGCTACTCGGGGCGGTTTACAAATATAAAAAAAATACAATAAAACACATAGGTTTAGAGCCAGAAAGCAGGATTCTGAGCCCACTGGGTCTCCTAGGGGAGGGACCACCTGAGATCATTCAGCAGTTGCCCAGTGCCCTGACACTTGCAGGACAGGGCTTGAAAGCTGTGGTAAGGTTACTATAGGCCAAAACTGAGGCAACAGCACATATTAGGTGGATCTTTGCTAGGGGTAATCCACTCAGATGCTAACTCCACAGCATGTTTTCTATATGCTAAACCAGATCCAGCAATTATTCTACCCTATGCTAGCGTTTAAGCCACAAATGTGTAGCCCAAAGAAGCATTTGAAATTGGCGCGTAGCACCACCATGTACCTTGCAGCGTGACAGGAACCTGCGCCAGAAGCTCAAGAGTACCAGAACTTTTTTCCAAAAGACTGGGGGGGCAATCAAAGCATGGGATAAGAAAGGACGTCTGTTGTCTCGAAATCTGAGAGAATTTGGAACGGATTGCTTTTCGTAGTGTGGTATTTTTACATACTACAGAAAAGGCTTCTCCCAAAACTGAACTCTTCCAAAAACGTGAACCATCAGATTTGCAAAATAAGTAGATGTGCACGCAGAAAGCCCTACCCAACATTCATGCCGACCTCAGCAAGTGGTGCTTTTCAGTATGCAAACAACAATTCTGAGCCCTCGTTGTAGATTACTTGAGAGACCATCTGAATTTTATGACATGTATAGAGTAGGAACCCCGTATCCACTGATTCATTAACCACTGATTCAGTTATCCAGGGATGGCAGAGGAAAACATGAAATAAATAATTTAGCAGCTGCAAGGCAAGCTACTGCCATAAACAAGCTCCCCCCCCCTGCTGAAAGTCCCCGTATCTCATTTGGGCAAAGCTCGATCAGAAAGTTCATGCTTTCAAAGAGAGGTTCTCAAGTTCTACCAGCAAGACCTCTGGCTAATGGGTCGCTGGAGAACTGCTGTCAGGAGTTGGGAACCTGGGGACCGCAACCTCGCTTCAGCCCAGCTGGCACCACAGCCAACCGAGAGAGACTGTTGGAGCTGCAGTGCAAATTAAAACTCCTTACTGCCTAGATCAGTGATGGCGGACCTATGGCACGGATGCCAAAGGTGGCACCTGGAGCCCTTTCTGTGGGCACCCGACATCGCCCCTTCACAGACACCAGTATTCAGGTTAAATTGCTGTATTGGCACTTTGCAAAAAAAAAAAAAAAAAAGTGGGTTTTGAATTGCAATTTGGGCACTCGGTCTCTAAAAGGTTTGCCATCACTGGCCTAGATGCCCTAAGCACATCCAATCTCGCCTGATCTCGGAAGCTAAGCAGGGTCAGCCCTGGTTAGTACTTGGATGGGAGACTACCAGGGAATACCAGGTGCTTTAGGCGCCTGGAGTAGGAACTGGCAAGCCACTCCAGTATTCCGGCCAAGAAAACTCCATGGGCATGGGGTCGTGAAGAGTCGGTCGCGACTGTAACGACACAACACACGTTACCCAACCACTTTAGGGAGGAACAAGCTAAACGGACCTTGAGATATCATCCTGCATCCTAAAAATTGCTTATCAAGGCCATTGAAGATAAAGTAAACAAAAGAGTGGAGGAAAAGATTCCAGGAACAATCAGCAATCATTACACCAAAAGATGGGTTAGGAAAACCACATTGAAGAGAGGCACTTAGAAGGAGGGAGGCGCTCACGTCGACAAGCACGCTACTGCAGGCCAATATCTGCCAGGTTTCACCCATCCCGATCCCTTGCATGATCCGGACTTACTTGGAACGAGAACGTCTCCGATTGTCGTGCCGGCGGCGAGAAGGGCTCGGGGAGCCCGACGAGCTGCTAGAACTGGAACTACGAGAAGTACTGGAGCTCCCGGAACGGCTTGATGCCGAGGAGGAACTAGACCCGCTGCTGGAGCCCGTGCTGGAGCTTGAACCCGAACTGGATGTGGAAGTGGACCGAGACCTGCCAAAGAAAAGCCAGAATGGAACATGCATGCCTGATGGGAGAGAGCCTCTTCAAACATAACACCGGTCATTTCCCCACCCCGAATTCAGAGAGGAAGCGGTTCGAGTAAATGCAGGAAAATCATTTGCAAGCCAGCTCCCGGAGACCCATCACCACAGGTCTGTAAAGAAGGTCTAAAATGAAATACAAAGCTTCCATGGTTGCTTCCGTGTGTCTCTTATCGCAGAACGATCAGTGCGCTGGCTCTGACCAAGGTGCATCTTTCTAACAAAACCACACCATGACTTCTCATGATGTGTGAACACTGATGAGTTGCACTTCCAACATCTTGAAAACTCCTCTCTCAACAGAGGTGGGGGACTCAGACACCATCTCTCTGCTACTTATCAAGCGGGACTTTCTTTCATCAATCCCCCGACAGATCAGAAGCACTTTGCACCTCCACCAGCAAGGCCATAGCTAATGACCCATACTTAATGGGTGTTTGGAAAAGTTGCATAGGTAAGACTTTCACACACCCTAGGCCTTTGTCCACTTAAGGAGCCTATTCAGATTCATGGTCCACCTAATGAGCCTATTCAGGCCTTTGTCCAACTTATGAGCCTACTCAGACCTGGGGTGTGTGAAATCAAGGTGAACTATACATTGGAGGACTCGCCACTAACTTTCCTCAGACTGACGAAGCCGCTTGGATGAGCAGCGAAACGTTCTGATCGCTCAAGAAAAGAAGTCCAGTTGCCATGGCTCGACTTCCAGATAAAACTCACCTGGGTGACTGAGAATCTTCACAGAAACATCTCAAAAATGCCTGGTTCCTCTGTGCTCAGAGGAAGAAATTTTTCATTACTGGCTAACAGTTCTCGGAAGAGCCGATCCTTGGCACGTCCTCTAATACATCTTGGAACTTCTTATTAGCCACACCACTCACCTGGTGCTACTACTCCCGCTGGAAGCGCTACGTCTTTTGCGATTTTTATCACGCCCACGATCCTTCTCGCTGGATTCCTTGGTGGCCGGCTTGTCCTTGGACCTGTCCTTAGACTTTTCTTCAGTCCGGTCCTTGCGTTTGCTAGGAGAAGGAGCCCTTTCGGGGGAAAAAATAATAGTTTGGAAGTGTGATTTCCTTCCCCATTTCGGTTGCCAACAGCAAATATGAGAACAGAGACTCTTAAAAAGGTCAGGAAGCAACGCATACCTTCCCCGCATTTATGCTATGGAGCCATTCCATGCAAGAAACCCAACGGCATGAGGCACGTATGGAACTTAAGGGAAAGAGACGGCACTTCCAGACCTCATGCACACACTGGGAGCGCTCCTAGAAGGCTGCATAGACCGCCACCCCCAAAAGGGGTTAAGCCTTGAAAAAAAAATCAGAAATTACCTAGTGCTGGACTTTTTATTATTTTCTTTGATGCCTAGCAAACTCTTCTTTTTCACTCCTGACAGCTCCATTTTCCCCCTTCCGAGTCCAAAAGCCGCACTGTGGGGGGGACTCACTGATCTGAAAGCTTACTTCTAACTCCTCGATTCTGAGAAAACGATCCCTAAGCGAGTGCAATAAACGCCCAAGAGTCGCCTAGTGACAAGACAAGAAAAGGATTGAAAAGCAATTAACATACAGGGGGAGGAAAGAAGCCGGAGTCACAAGAAAAGTCACACACTGATATGTTGCAAAAGCACTGTACGGTACTGTATTTCCCATCTATATGATGCTGCCATATATTAAACAACCCCAACTTAATAAATCCTCCTTGAGTTCTCCTCCACCTCACCCGCTGCTGTTCCCTTTCCTTTCCGTGTTCTGAAGACTCCTCTCCACTTTGCTTTTTGCTGGGAACGGAGCCTTCTTTTCAGCGGGGAAAGCCCGGGGGGGGGGTGTTGAGCAGCCCATTAAGAAGTGATTTTTCTATGTTGAAAAGAAGGACCTGGTGGTTGTAAAAAACAAAGTGGAGAGGAGTCTTCAGAAAGCGGAAAGAAAAAGAAACAGTGGGGGGGAAGCAGGGGTGGAGTGGAGGAGAATCCAAACTGACCTCGCTGTTTCACTTCCTCTCCCGCATCACTTTATTGGCCTCCTCTCTGCTTTGCTGTTGCAAGGATCAGAGACTTCTTTTCAGCGGGGAAAGGCACTTCTTATAGGGCTGCTCACCCCCCAAACCTTTCCCCACTGAAAAGAAGGCTCTGATTCTTGCAACAGCAAAGCAGAGAGGAGTCTTCAGGACATGGAGAGTAAACAAGAGCTACCGGAAAGGAAGGGAAACAGGGAGGTGAATTAGGGTTCTCCTTCATTGCCTCCTCACCCCTCGAGAAAGGCTTACTTCCATGTAAACAGTGCCCCTTAATTTTTAGGCAAGTATGATTCTATAAAAAAAAATAGCATTGTACACTGCATTGCTGAAGAGCTATAACAATGCATTCTGAGACAACATTTTGAATTTCCTTCTAAACACCATTTAAAAAGGAAGGAAACATTTGCAAACAAAGGAACACAGGTATTGTTATAATTATTTACAATCCATGGGTTAGTTAGTACCATCTCTTCAGATAACCAGCATCCCAACAAGGAGTAAAATGATTCAAAATTGCTCTCCACATCTTCAATGTCTTATTTGCCCAGCTCTGCTTTCTTAATAAATACAGGCTGAGAAATAAGGTTACTAACATACAGTAACAGCAAGGACAGAAACTGAAGTTTCACAGAAATATTGATCAATATTCTCTTAGTTCTTGTGAGTTTTTTGGGCTATTTGGCCATGTTCTGGAAGTTTTGGAACTTCCACAATACGGGCAAACAGCCCGAAAAACTCACAACAACTATCAGATCCCGGCTGTGAAAGCCTTTGACAATACAATATTATCTTACCTAGTCTCCTAATTTTGAATTCTTAATGCAGTTTTTCATTACTAAGCTTTTCTTTTCAATTAGAACAAATGTTCAGCTGATTTTGTTAAACAGCAGTTCTAGCCACTAAACCTGGTTCAATCTAAGAGGCAACTAACAGAGGAATACAGTAGACAGAGTCCAAACAGATATGAAATTCCTAGACTTCAGAGTGCAGAGGAACCATCAACAAAAATGCTTAGTTGCTTTTTCAAGTACTGTATATATACCACAGTAGCTTCTTTTGGACCACATATGCCATAAGCACTAGGGTTTTCTCTACTGGCGTCATCAGATTCTCAATGGCTCATTTGAGAGCTGTCTTCGTACAGCCCCTTTCCCTAATCTGACTTGCGTGGTTTGAGAGATACCAATCAAGGAAGGCAAGAAGAGAAGCATGGCAAGGCTTGAAGCCCCATTGTTAACTTTGATCTTTGAAATAGCAGACGGAAAACAGTGCACAAACAATAGTGTGAAGAGAAGTATCCCCAGACAGCCAGAATGGAGCTTTTCTTCCTTGCTCTCTAGTCTAATTTGCAGCTGTAACACCTGTATTTGTAAGGTTTTAAACCAGTGGTGTCCAAACTTTGGCCCTCCAGATGTTTTGGACCTTAATTCCCACAGTCCTTTGTCATTTGGGTAGTGGGTGGCATACAAGCTAGATTAGATAGATAGATAGATAGATAGATAGATAGACAGATAGATAGATACATAGATAGATAGATAGATAGATAGATAGATAGATAGATAGATAGATAGATAGGCAATACAGATCTCTTTATGCCAGTGGTGGCCAAACTTCAGCCCTCCAGAAGTTTTGGACCGCAACTCCCACAGTCCTTTTCGTCGTTACCAATACAGGCTTGGAATTCTGGGAGTTGCGGTCCAAAACATCTGGAGGGCTGACGTTTGGCCACTATTGCTTTATGCCCTTTGCCTGTTGTCTTCCAGGCCCAACGTCGCCTCCTACACCTAGTGCAGGGGCCAGTGGTAAGAAATTAAGGGACTCCTCACCCAAAACACCAACCACCCTCACCTCTGACTGTAAGCCAGGCACCCTCTCCCCTTTTACATGGTGTCCTTCAGGACTTTTGGACTAAAAAACACCAATCATCTCCTGCCATCACAGAAAAAAAACATTTCAAGGGGAAAGTGCTAAAAATAACCTTGACATGGATGTATCTATTCCACATGAGGCACAGACCAGCTGGCTAATATTTGGATGTGTAACAGGAACAACAGCTGAACCCATTCAAAACTGAGCTCAGTAACAGCCAACGCTACCATATAATCTTGACATGCAAATGGGGACAAATTAAGCAGCACCCTTAAGGCACCTTTAACAGACCTGCTGAGAAAGGTGCTGCATGCAACCCATGCTCCAAAGTAAGGTGGCGGACTCTTGCAACATAAAAGAGATCGTGCCACACTTTTGTTTGTTTGTTGGATTACCCCACCTGTCTCCTTGGGAAAAGGACCCAAGGCAACTTACCATAATGAGGAACAATATACAGCCCGGAACATTTAAGACATATTCAAGTTAAGAACAGGGAATTAGAAGAAGCACCTTAGAACATTAAAAGGTAACATTAAAGCTACAAAGAGGACATGAAAAGAAAAGGAAAACCCATTGTGGGAGGTGGAAACTAACATTTTATTTATTTATTTAGAATATTTTTGCCCCAACTGTCTCCTTGGGAATAGGACCCACGGTGGCTTACCATAATGAGGGGCAATATACAGAACATTTAAGATATATTCAAGATAAGAACAGGGAATTAAAAGAGGCATCTTAGAACATTAAAAGGCGACATCAGAGCTACAAGGAGCACGCAACAGAGACCTCTTGGTAGTGGGGCGGCTAAAAAGATCTTGTAAATAAATAAATAAATAAATAAATAAAACAAGAAAAGGGAAGTCCATTTTGAGGGGTGGACACTAACATGGAAATCACTGGTGTTCTTATGAACTCAGTCAATGCTATCATGACAGCAGAGAAGCACCCCTGGACGGACCACCCCACCCCACCCCACCCCGGGCAAGGCAGTGTGGGTGAGTGGGCGGAGTGGGGAAGGCGGGACGAGGCCTACCCACCCACGGCTCCTTGGGGGAGCCCGGCTTTCCCAAATGGCCGCCTCCTTCCACCACCCACCCACCCACCCACCCCCGGGCCCGAGAAAGTCACCCTCGCTGGAGGGCCCGACTGGCCCGTTAGGCCGGCGGCGGCCGGGAAGGTTCCCAGAAGGGCCCCTCGGTGCTTTCGGGCGACCCCCGGGCCTCCCACCCCCGCGGCCGGAGCCGGATGGCAACGGATTGCCGCCTCGGCCGGAAAAACACCGTACTTACATCCTCGCGGGGACCCCCGAGCGCCAACTCCCGCGTCGCGCTCCCTCTGACGCACGCACGCCGGCCGCCGCCGCCGCCGCTTCCGCAGGGCGGCAGAAAGGGCGCGGGTGGCCGGCGCGCGCTGATGACGTCAGACAGAGAAAGGGCGGGGCGGGGTTAGCGCCTCTGTCGCCGTGGTTACGCGCTCCCCTGGCGTAACGCCATGGTTAGGCCTTCTCTTTTTCAACAAAAAAATCAAGGCAATTAAAACAAAACAAATGACAAAAACAAAACAAAACACATGGCCCCTTAAAGATTAACTTTCATATTTTAATGTGACCCTAATGTGACACTTACACTTCTTCCGACATATAGCAGCAGATTGAGGTGTGCAATATAATATGTGTGGAATATACGTTTCACACCAAGGTGCCTGAAATTCTTGAAAAGACTAAACATGGCTAGCCTCCCTGAAACAAAAATCAAGTAAATTAAAACAAAACAAATGACAAAAAAAAACCACACACATGTGGAACCTTAAAGACTAACTTTCATATTTTAATGTAACGTTTCATGGATACTTACACTTCTTCGGACATATAGCAGCAGATTGTGGTGTGATGTATGGAATATGCGTTTCACACCAAGGTTTTTTTGTCTTTTGTTTTATTTTTCCTTTTTTTTTTTTGCCTTGCACAGGCTAACATAGCAACTTTCTCCAAAACTTCTCTTTTTAAAGAGTCAAGATGAGTCCTCTTCACAGTTAAATCCATGGAGTGAAAACAAACGCTCTTGAAAACAAAATACGTTGCTTTGGTTTTCACTACTTTGGACCGCCAGTAGTTTGAACTACATTATCTCTTTCCCCCCACCCCCATGGGATTTGAAGTCCAAAGTATCTAGAAGCTCAAAGATCCCCATACCTGGATTTAAACAAAAATGAGGCAGAAGAGGTTTTGGAATAGGATTCAACCTTCTCAACTTTTGAAAAGTTACTTTTTGGAGTAGTTAGTTACCATTAGAATCCCAATCCCCAAAGTAGTCGTTGCCCTTTGGTTACAATTTTATAAAGTAATTTCAGTTGTTTTTTAAATGGCTTTATGGCTCCCTCCACCTCAGTGATTCTGATTACCCTTCCCATGTTCTCCTTGTAGATATTTTGACCTGCAACTCCCAGTAGTGCCAGCCAGGATATGTAATGCTAAGGGATAAGGAGTGTTCGGAGTCTAGCATTGATGTGTGTGGAATTTGTACTCCCCGCCCCCACACTTTTTTAAAAATATATATATGTTGCAGCCTGCTTGGCATCCTATTAATTCTGGGAGACAGACAGAACAGGAATAAAAAGGCAGAACTACTTCAAAGCACACAGTTCAGCATCTAGTTAAAGTCCTTGCACGTAGAATAGAGATTGCAGAAAGGAGCCTTGGCTATTTAGAGAATTCTTTGCATGCTGGTCCTGCAAGAGGATTCTCTCAAAATAGCCTCAGCTGCTTTCACAAGTTCCGTACTGCATGTGGCAATCCCACAGGATACCAGCCCTGGAGTATCACAGCCCTTGCTTGCTGGAGGGGGATAATTATTTGAATTCTTTCCTTATCACAGCTTCCTAAATTGGTACTGCTTGCTGACTGCACTGCTCCGGTCTCTTGACCACCTAAGTTTGACTCAGCTGTAAAGTTTCTGCTTACTCTTTACAAAAGTCGAATTATGATTCCATTAAAGCAGACTCCCTTATTTGCCGGCTTTCACAAAACACACCACAGCCTTCCCAGAAGTCAAGAGGCTTTAATGATAATAAATATGGCAAAAAAACCCAAAACAACAAAAACAGTTCCACTTGAAGCTGGTGGCATTTCTTCTGGTCAACTCCAATGTTTGCAAAAAGACAGAAAAACAGAGAAACATGAGCAGGCAAAGGTGGATTTTATCTCACAAGTCAAATTGCAGAAGTCATTGGCTACTTCCGGGTGAAGCTTTTATTAAGTCCTCGTTCATGGCGTTTGACAAGGTGGACAGGCAATATCATTTCCCACCCGTCACCAGAAAATTTAAACACCAACTCCTTGCTGAAATAAGGCAAGCAGAAGTAAAAATAATCCCTCTCCTTTCACAGTAAAAGATATGGATGTTTATACCATACATGGCTACACTTAATAACTTTGTGTTTATATCTCTCCTTGTGTGATTGCACTGACACTATGTTATCAATTGCTAGCTTCAATGTTGCCTTATAATGCTGTAAGATGCCCCTCAATTCCCTGTTTCTCAAACTGATTGTGCCTTTATTGCAATGGACTGTGCCGTCTCTCCTTACTGTAAGCCGCTTTGGGTCCCTTTCCAAGGAGAAAGGTGGGATAAAAATACTAAAACAATAATAAAAAATAGCCACCAATTACCACTGGCTTCCTTCCAGGGAAGGAGATGTTGGACTGGGCAGGCCCTTACACTAGGATTTATTTTATGCTCAGGCATGGTTTTACAAAACCACCAGGGAGGTTACCTTGAAGGATTTTTTCCCAGGAGCACAAGCTATAGCCAGAAAATCCGAGCTTCGAAAAGTAACTTTTCTGGACTTCAATTCTAAGACTCCCACAAGGAGTATTTCCGCAGAAAACTAAGCCAAGTATACACTAGGATCCATGGCATTAATGCTCAACAGGATATGTTTGTCAATTCCTGAACCCAAGTTATGAAATAAGTTTTTTTTTTCATTGAAACTAATACCGTCTTCTGCATTTCTACCCCACTGGGTGGCATTTCTCTTGTTTTCAGATTGATATGCCCTAATGAATGCTGGGCATTCCCCATGAAATGGGAAAGCACTATTTTAAAAATTTACACACGTAAACTATTGGTGTTAAGAGTCTAAGAAAGGCATGTCCAAACTTTGGCCCTCCAGATGTTTTGGACAACAACTCCCACAGTCCTTTGTCACTGGTAGTCTAAGCTTAGAATTCTGGGAGTTGTGGTCCAAAACATCAAGAGTGCTGAAGTTTGGACATGCCTTTGGACCAGTCTCTCAGCAGTTAAAACTTTTCAATTCCTCACTTGAGGAAGCAAGCAAACAGATGTGGGCAAAACCATCAGCTTCCATCTTCTGGTTTTTTCTTCCATTTTCTCTGGCTCCCCTTAGAATGCCCTCCTGCCCTCCAGTTTGAGATATACTACGGCAGCAAGAGATGCCAAGGACTGAGCACAAGGGCATAGCCCACACTCTGCTACTACTGTACTGTCCTTTGTAAGAGGACAGACTCACATTAGACCACTAATCCAATAAGCTTCCTACAGTAGAGATGGGGAACTGTCAGGACCTGAGGTAAATTTGGCTTTCTTGGAGTCTGAGCCTCCTTCTGGAATTTTCAATACCCATGTCTTTTTCTCCTGCAATACCAGCATGTAAATATTTCCCACCTTTGGGGGGGGGGCTTTCCCTAGGGCTGATGCCTTCCCCTAAAGCATGTCCAAACTTCAGCCCTCCAGATGTTTTAGACCACAATTCCCACAGTCCTTTGTCATTGGCAATCTGAGCTTAGAATTCTGGGAGGTGTAGTCCAAAACATCAGGAGGACTGAAGTTTGGACATGCCTGCTTAAAGCTTAGTTACTTGCAGTAAGATGCAGTAACACTAAAGCAGGCTGCTTATTTTGGCCTTACTCCTTTTGTCTTGGTCCCATCCAAATGCACACACAAACCTCGAATTTGAATTTGGCCCCAAGGCTAAAATAGGTATACTATACAGTATATGAACCAGCAATGTCTCTCATGGTATGTAGATAGAAGTCTTTTCCCTAGGACTAGATCTTTGTACAAATACTCGTACAAGAGATCCTAGACACTGGCTGTCTGTATACAGTAGGACTCCCATGTGTGAAGGATCAATATCCACGGTTTTACTTATCCACAGTCTGAAAATATTAAAAATATAAAAACAAAAACTATTAGAAAAACTCTTTTCACATATATTACCAGAACTGGCTACTAGAGGGCGCCAGAGAATATACTATGAATGCTTGTTAGTGAAGCATACATAGCAAGGAACTCTGCCACCCTCTGGTCATATCTGGTAATGCATGTGAAAATAACTTTTTCTGCTTTTTTTTCCTCTCTCTTTTACCATATACTGTATATAGCGCTCAATATTATCTGAGGATTTCAGAACCAATCCCCAGTGGATAAGGGGGTCCTGATGTACTACACAGTGCTTCTGTGGCCTGTCAGCCAGATGGGTGACGTATAAATTTAATAAATGAAATGAAATGATTAATCTCCTCCACACCACTACGACAGCACAGCTGCAATGCTTTTAAAGAATAATTTTCCATCTTCAAAAGCTGTTCAGGAATGTGTGTGTGTGTGTGTGTGTGTGTGTGTGTGTGTGAATGAATCAAATATATCACTCAGAAATCTTCCATGGGATAAGATCAAGCTTAGTGCACTAGAGGACAAGGCAGAAAATATCCTAGAAATGAAGAAGAAAATTTCCATACATACATTCATACATTTCATACTCAAGATGGAAAGTGAAAACGTCATATTAATAAATAAATCCATGGCTTTGATATGTGCAGTGTGACATTCCCTGGTCATCCGTGCAAACACTGGGCGTCTTGAGCTACCGCACTTGAGATAGTTCTGTTGTTCCTCATCGGGTCCAGAATTAGCCTTCTCCTGGAAGTGTCAGATGCCTGCCATAATTTCACAACGGTCGTTCAGCTCAATGGTGGTGTAATTCTGAGGTCGTCTAGGGGGGGGGGGGGAAAGGGGGGGGGAAGCAAATTACAGTACTTCCAGTGACATGGCTTGCATTTAAATGAGCACAAAATGGGAGAGGAAAAACTGCTCACCTCACAACACTTCCCTTCAGGAACTAGATTTCCATTATTTACCAAGGAAGACAGGGAGGGAGGGAGGGAGGGAGGGAGGAAGGAAGGAAGGAAGGACCCTCCCAATGCCAGCTTACAGTTGCTTCTTCTCCCAATAGATAAGGAATAATTTGACATTGTTTTGGGGTGACATCTCTTATGTCTGGTTTCCACCATTCCAGCAGCCTCCATACCAAAGGGAGAGTCGGCTCATTTTCTTAAGAATTACATCCATGGAGATTAAATCATTTTTAGTTCCCAATGAGAAACAGGGGAGCTGGAGTGCGAAACTCGGAGCGGGGGAAGGGGGGGGAAACTGTTGTACGCAAGCAAACAGTTTCAGGGAAGGAGTTGGCCAGGGCTCACCCCAAGAGCCTAAGATTCTCCATCCCTGCCCGAAAGCACTTTACATTCCACATTCATCCCTCCGAGATAATTATTTGAGGGGTCTGCAAGCCGGCTTCCTCTGCCTTTCGAATGCCTTACCTTTTAATCCAATAAACAGCTGCAGCGGCCAACAGCAGTGCAAGCAAAATGGAGCCCACGACAATGAGAGCGGTCTCCCAAGGTCGGAACGAATGTACTAGGGGGGGAAATATGGGGGAAAGAGAGTGAAGGAATTATTTGTAATATCTCTTGGGAGAAATGCAGCCAAAGCCACTGGAGAAGGCTGTAGTTCATGGTAGTTTGGAAGCACACACCCCTTCCCCACAGGTCCCATCCCAAGCATTACAAGGTAGGGTGAGGAATAGAGACGGGTAAGAACCAGTTCATCCTAGTTCAGTGGTGGCGAACTAGAGGTTTTGGACTGCAACTCCCAGAATTCCTAGCCTAGATTGCCAATGACAAAGGACGGTGGGAGTTGTGGTCCAAAACATCTGGAGCGCCAAAGGTTCGCTACCACTGTCCTAGTTTGTAAAGCAGGCAGCACAGGTGCTGCTGCTCACCTCAGCTGCCTCCTCTGGTCCATCAGCCACCCATCAGGCCCTTTCTCGAATGAGCTGCCCTGCCCTCTTGGTTGATCTCCCACTCAAGACAAAAACGGCAGGCGAGAGGCATCTGTGCTCTTACCCATGACTGGGAGATTAGCCAAGGAAGTAGAGAAAGGAAGCAAGCTGGGCCTGGCGAGTGGTTGACCAGCTGAGGAGGCCAAGTTTGGGAGCAACAGCACCCATGCCACTGCCTTTATGAACCAGCATCAACTGGGACAAACCGGTTTCGTGCCCGTCTCTGAATAGGAAAGAAAAGAAAAAGGAACAGCGATTCCTGGCTGTGGCACATGGAACGCCAAATAGCTGGCAACAGGAACCTCTCCTGTTGCCACATCTTTTCTCCCGCATCACTTACGCACCCACTGTCCATCCTTCCGCCAGCCACGCTGGCTCTCCTCCGGCCAACTCACCTTTCGACCTTGACGCCGTTCCGTTCGGAGATGGGCATGCCGCGTTCACTTTGAGGAGCCTCCCCTCCACTGGAAACGGATTGGGACTAGCCGAAAAATTAACCCGCCACTGAGCCAGCAGCTCCAGCTGTTCCCGTGACCTGGTCAACACCCTGCCAGAGAGTTTCAGGATAGAATCGAGGCAGGTGAAATCCAGTTCTGTGGAAAGATGCATATATATCTCATGACCTCCAAGGAAAGGAATCTGTTTCAATTCATCTAGTGGCTATGCCTTGAGATGTTCACCTCTGACCACTGGCCATATTTCGTGGACCTGGCACCAGTCAAAAAACACCTGGAAAAAACCCTCTTCTGTATTCAAGGTTCAGGAATGGATGAAAAGTGGCTGCTAAATGGTAGGAATGTGGGATCCTGATCAATTCTAAGCCTTTCTTGCCCCAACTAATGCCAAAAACCACAGAAGTATCAAAAGCTATACTTTACAACATGGTTTCTGGCCCTCTCTAGTGGCCAGTTCTGGTAACTACACCCTGGAAATATGTATTTCTGAGGATTTTTTTATTTAGTATTTTCAGGCAGCAGATAACTGAATCAGCAGACAGTGATCCTGCGTATGGTGGTGAGTGGGTGAGACCCTACCATGTCTACAAAATGCCCATGTTGTTTTGTTGTTTCGTTACAGTCGTGACCGACTCTTTGTAACCCCATGTCAGCACAAACTCCAATACAGCCCTTGCTGCTAAAAGCAGCCAACAAATCTTATGGTTCCTTTTATTGAGAAATCAGATACGTGAGATACTGACCGTGTATATAGCACGATGAGACACTGCAGGAACAACTCTCTTCCATTGATCTTGCTAATGCACGCTGCAGGCTAGCTAGAACTGGAGGGCTCTGAGGCCACAAAGAACAATCTAGCAGAGAACAGAGGAGGTCGGCAACAAATTAAAGACCTGGCTTGAATGTCCAAAGATGCATGGCAGAACATCAAACAATGAAGGGCAAACTTTAGAGGAAGAACTGTGTAATTAATCCATTCACCTGGTATTCCCCGCCACACATCACTTCTCCAAACTATTACTCAAGTACCAAGTATCCACACTGGAATAATAATAATAATAATAATAATAATAATAATAATAATAATAATAATAATAATAATAATAATAATAATAATAATAATAATAATAAAATCACGATTCTCCTGAGCAACACTACCCTAACAAGAACCACTTAAGCACTGGGAGCGGCATTTGAAATGGCAGTTCCCTTGTGTGCCAGGGGCAAGCCTAGCACAACTCATATGTGTCAGAGGGAGCACCGGAGAGTGATATCAAATGATAGGTATATGGTTATTTATTATTAATAAATAATAGGTGCCGCCAAGGCAATTTTGATTTACTTACTTACCAGTACTTACTTACTTACTTACTTACTTACTTACTTACTTATTTATTGACCACACCAACTTTCCCCAAAGGGAACTCTGGGTGGTGAACAAGGGCAAATGAACAAACAAACAAACAAATCAATATACAACATAAGTAAGAAAGTAAATAAATAAATTAAAACAGTAATAATATAGATACATAACTAAATAAGTACATCTGGCAGTGGCAAGAGGACAGGGCAAACAACAAAGGTGACAAAACAAAATGCATTTACAATTATGGTGACCCTTTTCGGTGATTTCCAAGTACAGAACACCCAGAAGTAGTTCAACCTTCACAGTCTTAGGGTTGCCTTCGGACTTTGCCATCTGCCCAAGACCACCGAGGCTGGCTCTACTCATAGGAGGCACCGCTGGGGAATCGAACACTTACCGGGGGTCATCAGGCACATCCCCAGATCCAGGTATTGAGATTGCAGAGGACATCTGTTCTCCAAGCCAGGTGTGGGGTCAGACAGGGCAAAGGTTTCATTACAGGATGGACAGCGGCTCAAGGACAAGGGTCTGCAAAGAGAAACAGCTGATCTTAGGACGTCTCAAAATGTCAGGCAAGTGCTAATTGCTTGCAAAAGAATATTAAAATTCCAGTTTGGGGTAGGATGGTTCCACCAAACCTCAGACTCGAACAGACACACGTGACATTTTATCCATCGCAACGCCTACCCTGGAGCCATATCACCAGGTGGTTCTTTGAAAGGTTCCTTCTCTGGAGCCTAACAGACAGTGACAGAAACCCAGCTCATGCTCCCTTGAGATGCCTGTGTGCTCCTGCCCCATCAGGAGCATTCTTGAAAGGCCCACAGGAAGGTGATGGGAGAACCTTGAGCCTTTGCACCAAAGAGACAGCCCACCACCTCCTGAAGCATCCTGTCAGGTCTGCAAATTGCTTCCTCTGGTTCATCCTCTGGGATGTGGCAGAATTATCTCAATGACCCACAGATCTGTTGAGGTTCTTAGAATCATCTCTTCCTCTGGGATGTGGCAGAATTATCTCAATGATCTACAGATCTGTTGAGATTCTTAGATGCTTCTAGGTGAGGCTTTTGAGGAATAATCACCAGGGATGCTGGTGGCAAGTCTTGGTGTCCGAGTCTTGGAACCCAAGTCCAAGTCCAAGTCCAAATCTTCATACCAAGTCCCAAGTCTGAATCTGTCTTTGACTCTTTAGAACCAAATCCTAAGGCCCAATTAAAAATAAGATTTTTTTAACCCCCAGAAAAAAAGGGGGAGGTGGGTGAGTTCCGAGTCATGAGTCAGGTCCAAGTCACTGAAAAACAACCCAAACTGCAACTTCAGGTTCCCATCCTTAATAATGACCCTTGAGTAAACGTACTAGATCAACACATGAGAGCTCTCACCTGTCTCCTTTCCTAGGTATGAGGTAGATGGCTCCAGGATGACCAGGATAACCTTGGCTGGTGCCTGTCTCCCACAAAAAGACCACCACGTCTTCTAAAATCTCATTAGGAACTAGTGTGCCATTTGGGACCTGCATATGCCTGAGCAGTGCCACCCCATGACTCTTCTGAGGTGCAGAGGGGTCATTCCAAAGAGAAGACTTCACCAGTTGCTCTGGAAACACAGAGGGTACAGTGGTTGGAGCGCTGGCCTATAACTCAGAAGATCCTTTTACCTTATAAGCATTTTGTTTATGCTTACACACCAATCTATCTAGCAGTTATTGCCTCATTTCTCTCTGGACGTACAATAAGTATAATCTGGAGCAAACCTTTTCCCTTTCTCAAATACTGTTGCATGTAACAAGAATGGCTTCCATATGGGGCACCGTGGTTAAATGGTTGGACTGTGCTCACGACCAGAGGTTCATCCCAGGTAGTCAGCTCAAGGTTCACTCAGCCTTCTATCCTTTCCAGGTCGGTAAAACGAGTACCCCACTCACTGTGGGGGCAATGTGTAGCCTGCATCAATAAACTGCAAACCGCCCACAGAGTGCTTTTTCAAACTGTTGGTGTGCGATAGTCCTTTACTTATTTTAAGCTTGCACGTTAATTTATCATTAAGAGCTATCTTCTGCATTTCCCCCGATGACAGGCGCCGTTTTAAGAAAGCGACTTTACCAAGCCCTGAATAGAATGTCTTTGACTATGGGAAGGGAAGAGAGACAAGATCCGCGCACAGGGACCTACCATGATCCTGACCCTTGCTGGGTTGTCCTTCTGGCAGGACAAGAAATATTCCGTTGCTTGCAAATGTGCCCTGCAGTTGGATACTGGCGTACGGCTTGGCATCGTGACCAGAAAATAACATCAGGGAGTACCCTTTCAAGCGGGCCCCAGAAGGCCCTTTCAGTTCAACAAATTGGTACGGTGCAGTGCCGGTGGCCACGCCCACTTCATTGATTGCCACGGAATGGTTGTGGGGCGTTTCGTCCGTGGCTTTTGGGACCACGGCCATGCAAGCATTTTCATAGAGAGGAGTTATTTCTGTCACCTGGTTGGGAGAAGGGAACAGAGCCACAAAAGGTTCACAAGATATGAAATCTTATTTAATTTTATTATATTTTCTAGCTTCCTCATATGGCTATTTTCAACATACAGTGGTAACTCTTAGAGACAAATGTAAGACCAAAAAACGTGTAGGAAGAAAAACAAATTCTGGGAATAGGTATGCTTCTCATGACCAAAAAAAAAAAATCCTTATTAAAAATGTCCTTTACAAGACAAAAAACGTTCTGCATGAACCCAGGAAAAAATCCCTGGTTATTTTGACTTTATTCTAGCACCCACAATGGATTAATCAATTCCCAATGCATTCCTATGCAAAATCATGAGAGAACATTTTCGTAAAACAAAGTGACCCATAGCCTCCTGAATGGATTAATCCATTTTCAGTGCATTCCTACGGGAAACCACATTTCAGGAGACAAAAAATTCTTAAAACAAATTGACCCGTAGAACGAACTCAGCCTAAATGACAGTCCAATTGAGTCACCTTATACAATCTGGAAGTAACAGGAACATAACCTGTAAGCAATGTCAAGTGTTCAAAGAAATAGCTGTGTTTGACCATTTCATCCTCTATGACAAAAACAAGCCAGAATGAAGCAACAATATAGAGACCTTGGAGTCTAAGAGAGTTATTTCATTGCGAGCTTTTGTGGATCGCAGTTAGAGATGGGCACGGACTGAACTATGAACTTAAAAAACCCATGAATCAACATAGCCTCCCTTATTTGCGACATAATGGCTTCCAACCGGACTTCGGAAAGAGAACTGTCTTTATAAAGTGGGACACACAAACACCCTAAATGGACCCAAACAGGCCTGTTTGTTTCTCTTAATTCTAGGCGCCGCTCAAGAAATCTGGAAGATCCCAGATTTTGGGGAATTGTTTTTCTTACAGGATGGAACGATGTAGTAAACAAAAATGATCTCATAGGTGGTAGAGTAAGAGGGTGGTCAAGAATGCTTTATGCTGTCTTGTCCAGCCTGGAAGGGAGGGAGGGAGGGCTTAAATCAGAGCTGAGTCCCTGAGGCCTCATTCCATCTTGGGAGCTTCCTCATGTGTCCTTCCTGACAAAATGGAAGTTCTTGAGAACTTTAAGGAAAAACCATCTTCTGCAAAAGCTGCTGCTGGCCTTCTATCATTGTGCAATTGAGAGTGTGCTTACTTACGGGTTATATGTATGGTATGGAAGTTGTACCCATCAGGACAGGACAGTGTTGCACAGAATCATAAGAATTGCAGAGAGTATTGTGGGCTGTTCACTCCCTGCCACAAGAGGTGGTGATGGCATCTAGCCTGGATGCCTTCAAAAGGGGATTGGACAGATTCCTGGAGGAGAAGTCCATCACAGGTTACAAACCATGATGGAGATGTATCATCTCCAGCCTTAAAACCGGGGTATTTCAAGGGCCAGATGCAGGGGAGTGGTATCAGGAGACAGATATCTAGTCTCATGTGCTCCCAAAGGCATTTGGTGGGGCCACTGTGAGATACAGGGAGCTGGACTAGATGGGTCTTTGGTCTGATCCAGCATGGCTCTTCTTATGTTCTTACCTTGAAGCTACTGTGGTATCGAGGCCTCAGGCTGTGACACCGACTGAGCGACTCGTCTTCAGTGCTGTAAGAATCGTTTTCGTACAGGATTCTCTGGCCCGGGGCGAGGATCTCAAGAAGTTTGTCTGCACGGTCTGACCCCCGGGCCGTGTACACCACGGCATCCACCAGACCCTCGGCCGTCGGTGGCCCGTTCACGTGATAGATGGGTGCGGCGCTGTGGTAGAGGGCCACAGCGTCAGCTCCATTTTGGATGGTGGTGTCCGGCAAGACGATGGAAGGTTTGGGGGCCACCCCAGCGTTACCCACCAGGAAATAGCCCCGCTCATTAGTCCGGTGGCCACCCAAGCTTACCACCTTGTAAGCCAAGTTGTTCTTGCCATTGTAAAGGACGAGCCAGTAGTTGTCCATCTCAAATGGGGCTGGTCCAGGATAGAAAAGTTCAATGTATTCGGTATCTTCTCGAGAACCTGGGTTGTCCGGATTCACCTCGTTGATAAGCAACTCTGGCTGGGGAGTGGGCGTTGTTTGGATCACCCTTGGATCCTCAGATGTTGCCCCTTTAAAAACAAAAACAAATCCCATGACCTCGGACTTTATTTGTTCTTGCACATGCACAACCCTGCAAATGTACAACAGCTTTCTTTTCCAAATCTAGTGTCTTCCAGGTGTGTTGGCTTAGAAACATAGAATCATAGAATCAGAATCATAGAATTGGAAGATGACCTCAAGGGCCATCCATCCAACCCCCTGGCATGCAGGAACCCCCATCACAGTATTTCCGACAGATGGCCATCCAGCCTCTGCCTAAAAACCTCCAGAGAAAGAGAACTCCACCACTCTCCTTTGTGGCAGCATATTATTCCACTGCCGAAGAGCTCTAACCGTCATGAAGTTCTTCTGAATGTTCAAATGGAATCTCTTTTCCTGTAGTTTGAAACCATTGCCCCGTGTCCTAGTCTCTGAAGCCATGGAAAACAAACCTGTTCCCTCTTCAATATGACATCCTTTCAAATATTTAAACATAGCTATCATATCCCCTCTCAGCCTTCTTTTAGAGAGGCTAAACATTCCCAGATCCCTAAGCCATTCCTTGTAAGACATTTCTTCAATCATCCTGGTCGCCCTCCTCTGCGCCCGCTCGAGGTTGTCAACATCCTTTTTAAATTGAGGCACACAGAACTGGACATAGTGCTCCAGGTTATTAAGTCCATCCTCCCCAGCCCATAAAAAGGAGATGATGGAAGTCAAAATCGGAATACATTTGGAAGATTCCAGCTTAAGGAAAGCAGATGTGATTCTTGTTTGGACCATGTGGTTGTCTAAATGAATAAATGTTTACCGGGGAGGAAATGATGATTAAGGGACAGGATTTCGACCAATGTTTAGGAAACCAAAGCTAGAAAAAGCGGTGAGTCTCTGGCATTTTTAGCCTCAAGCAGAAGTGCAAAAGGTCACCCCTGCAGGGTGGTCCAGGAAAAGAGAGAGGTTCAGGTATGTCCACCAGGGGAGGGGAATCTGCTCTACTCTTCCTTCTGTCATTGCTTATTCCCTTTGAAAGGCATATAAGCAGGGCATGGTCTTTATAAATTTCTAGGCATGATTTTTACAAACTTCTAAATCAATATTATAATTCAAACTAAGTTCCCTGTTTAATTTATGTGTAATTGAAATAGTTAATGAACAAAGATGTGTATAGATAGATAGATAGATAGATAGATAGATAGATAGATAGATAGATAGATAGATAGAGTTATGATGGGATGCAAATTTTGTTTGAGAAGACGAGAATCATTCCATTTTTTCCTCCTTTTCGCATTTTTTGTTTGAAAACTATAAATAAATGCCAAAAAAAAGGCATATAAGCAGCAGGAGGAAAATCAGAGCCCCCCAAAGCATCTCAAAGAATCTCCTAAGATAAAGCCCGGCCTGAATAATACAGTGGAATCCCCTATCTGTGGGATCAGTATCCGCTGATTTAGCTATCCATGGTGTGAAAATAATTTTTTAAAAATTCATTCCATCACACCCTACCGGTATTTGTAGGTATTTCGGTCCCGTGAGCATCCTTCGAGCAAGTTTTCTGCCGCATCCCATGCCATTTCCCGAACTGCGCAACCTCCTTGCTCTGCAAAGAAATTTTAAAAAAAGAAAAAAAATTTTTTTTTTTTTTAGAATTTTTTTTTTTTTTAAAAAAAAAAAAAAAAAAAAAAGCAAAAAAAAAAAAATAAAAAATAAAAGAAAAAAAACAAAAAAAAAAAAAATTTTTCAGGAACAAAAAAGCCAATCTAAAAAAAAAAAAAAGAAATTTTCTAAAAAAAAATTTTTAAAAAATTTTTTTAAAAAATTTTCATATAAAAAAAAATTGGACAGGACCAAAAGGGCCTGCGACAAACTTTGAAGCTGTGCTGCCGACCTCGCCCTCAGCTGAGCCGTGAACGCCAGTTCCCCGTCTTGGCAAGCCGCAGCAGAATCTGCGGGAAGACCAAAGGCAAAAGAGGACACAAGCTTGAAATCACAGCCCGGCATTACCCGCAACGTCTCAGCTCCTTTTTCTTTTAGTGTAAAATATTCTGAATTGTTTTCAAATATAATTATTAAGAATATGACGTGTGTGTGTGTATGTTGTGTCATTACAGGTATAACTGACTCTTTGTGACCCCATGTCCATGGAGTTTTCTTGGCAGGAATCCTGGAGTGGCTTGCCAGTTCCTACTCCAGGCGCCTGCAGCACCTGGTATTCCCTGGTGGTCTCCCTTCCAAGTACTAACCAGGCCCGACCCTGCTTAGCTTCCGATATCAGGCGAGATTGGATGTGCTTAGGGCATCTAGGCAGTAAGAATATGATAGGACTCACCAAAAAAAAGTTTAAAAAAAAGACACACACACAAAGAAAGGCAGGAAAAAAGATTTTGGTCACAGCACTGCCTTATTATTATTCTGTTAATTACTGACATAAGGTACAGCCTTTAAAATATTTTTGTTTTTATTTGTATTTATAATTCTATATTCCCAGCATTTATGGATCAATTTTCTACCTGCCAAAGCTCCCAAAATCATCCCCCACCTTTCTCTTGCTGTGAAAAATATAAGTAAAACTCATTGGCAGTTTACTTTTTTTCTACATTGTTCTGTTTAATAACGGTATGTGTTCAAAACCTTTTTGCCCCATAAATTGAGGAAAGAATTTCAGAAATATTCCATTGATGTCCCTGCTCTGCATACAAACCCATTCTTTCTAACAGCCACGTATCTTCATTATTTATAACTCACGTAAACATACAGACACATCCTCCCCAACGATTTTCCAAAAGGGCTCGCAAACCACAGCCAAATAAAAGAAAAAGCAGCAGCAGAAAAATTGAATTCAATCAAAGGGCCTTTATACACGACCCCTAAGCTCCGCAGGAAATGGCTGCAAGGTCCGGACCTTACAAGTGTTTTCCCACCAGCTCCGGACTTTGCAGACAATTAAGTGCGACCCCGCCCACCTAAGCGCGACCCAGCTGCACTTTCTTGTACCTGCTTGAGGTGGGTGAAAATCCCCAGGTCCGGATTTAATCTGGTCAGTGCGGGGCTCTCCTGGCTTCTGCTTGTGTTTTTTTTTTTTTGCCTCCTGCCCCTTTAAGAGAAGAGGTGGGAGGAAAAAAAGCAAGCAGAAGAGAAACGGAAGAGAAACGGAGCTCCGGGAAGCTCCTCCAGGTGAGCTGCATTTTCCCCCTCTTTCTCTGGTGGGGAGGAAGGAAGGGCAACGAACCCCTAAGATCTTTGGTCCGAATTTAAGGGACCAGCGGATCTTAGGGGTCGTGTGAAAAGGCCCAAAGGCAAGCTTTAAAACAACTCAGCGGAATTAAAGCAAGTAAGCACAAATGTATCCAAAAAGGGGAAAAAATAGATCTAACATACGAGAAATTCCTTCCGGAATCATTTCCAAATCACAATCCCCGTTAACAAGGGGCAGCCTGAGAGAATCCCCAAAAGAAAGAATCTCCACAACCACATTATTGCTGTCTGTGTTACATTTGAGCGTTGTGTGGTTGTGAAGTTTCGGTTTTAATCCTTTAATCCTCCCCAAACATTTTAATCCTCTGTAAACTCCCCTGAATAGTACCTTGGCACTAATGGGGCGGTATATAAATTTATTTATTGATTTATTTATTTTCAAACTTATATACCGCACCTATTTCCCCAAAGGGGACTCAGGGCGGTTTACACAATACCATAGCAAATAAAACAGATAAAAACAATAAAACAATCAACAGCAGTGTCCAGGACGGCAAGCCAATGTAGGAAGGGCAGCGAAGGGGAGGGGGGGGGAAGGTTACCCCTGGAAGTTACCAAAGGCGTCCTTAAATAGCCATGTTTTTAAGGCTCTTTTGAAGGATGCCAGCGATGGAGCTTGCCGCAACCTGACCGGCAAGGCATTCCAAACAGACGGGCCAACCACCGAGAATTTCAATAAATAAACAAATCTGCTCTGAGGTACCCCCTGTAATGCCCCCCCCCTGTGTGGCCCTACGGTTCTCTACTACCTTATCTGCCTTCTGTGTGACCCAGGGAGAAGTACTCCCTCCTCTTTGATTCCTCTTCTCTGTGGGAGATACAAGTGGGGCAGACAAGTAGAATTTATTTATTTATTTATTTATTTATTTATTTATTTATTTATTTATTTATTTATTTAGAAAACTTTAACCCTGCCTTTCTCCTTGGAAAAGCACCCAAGGCGGCTTATAGTAATGAGGGACAATATACAGTCCAGTACAATTAAGACACGTTTAAGTATTGAGAACAGGGAATTGAGGGACATCTATAACAGCATTAAAAGACAACATTAAAGCTACAAGAAAACGCAAGCAGTTAAAGAGAGAGTAAAAAATTACTTGATGCAAAACTAGACTACAGGCGATACCTGTACCACTGAGGCCCGTGGCGCAGTGATTTTAAATGCCTGTCCTGCAGGTAAAACTGTGCTCACGACCTGGGGTTCAATCCCCGGTAGCAGGGTCGTGGTTGACTCAGCCTTCCATCCTTCTGAGGTAAGTAAAACGAGTACCCAGCCTGCCGGGTATGGTGGTGGGGGGCAATGTGTAGCCTGCATTACTGTAATTAAAACTGTAAACCGCCCAGAGACTACTTGAAGTGGTATGGGGCGGTACACAAGCAGAACACTTTTGCTTTTATAGACCTCTAATTTTAAAAAAAACATTGCAAGCTTTCGAGTGCCCAACAGTCTTCTTCAAAGCAGGTCTCAAAAGTTTGTTGGGTACAGCTCGTCCGCACCTTCCCATTCAGAGCATAATCCCAAAGAATTTGGCTGGAGAGAGACATCGGTTGAAAACGTCCGTTTAATCTGCACAGATCAAAGAGTCCCACTTTCCGTGGAGAGAATAGGAAGAGTAGGGAGAGGAGTAATAGGAGGTGGGCTCAGGCTACATTGCTTCAAACGGCCTTCGGTCAACCTAGAGTTCCCCTTCCGCGCTGCTTTCTTAATCCCCTGGCTCCAAGACAGGATGTAGCCCATAATATCCCCCCAAAAAAATTAGTCTCACCTTTGAAATAAGCAGGAGATACTGGGCAGTCACACTGCTTCTCCAAGACCTGGGACAGAAACATAACAATCTCATTTTCCTCTGGGATTTCTCTCTGGCAATCTAAAAACAAAACAAAACAGAGAGGAAAAGCTAGCAAGACCCTATACCCTCTTATAGGGAGCACTGCTTCTCTGTACAGACTGCCTGCAACTCAACTCATTCCATCCCTACAACACGGCTACTATTGGTTAGTCTAAGCTGACAAGGACCTTCTGAGGTTAGTACACTTGACTTGAATCCAGTGACGCTCCGGGCATGTATTGTTTTTATTCAGGGTCTAGAAATGCCATCAAGAGCTTCCAGAATTGCCTGGCTAGTCACATTGTGTCATTGTTGCATGTCCAGCAACCGAGTCGATTGGTCTGAAGTTTTCACGACAACAGATATGTCCATTTGCATTGGGGACATAACATATGGGAGGTTTACCACAAAACTAACCCTCTGTGCAATTAGCAAATAGGAAGCAGTGTCGGGAGGGGGAAAGGCATCAATTGACACTAGAGATGGGCATTATTCGTTATTTGTTTCGTTCTCTAATTGGCACTAATCAAAGCATGCCTCCCCCCTCTCCTCATGTTAACTGCTCTAACAGAAAATGGACTTTGCTGAGATACCAGCGCAGCAGGAAATGGTTAAACCTCCTCATAATGCACTTTGGATTTTAAAAATGGAAAATCATCTTGTAAAAGAGGACCAACACAGTTCATTACAACCCAAAGGAAATCATCATCTCTAAAATTTGAACCCAGTTCCCCTCAAATCTAGCCCAACTGGATTCTCCAGGGCACCAGATGTGGGTGGGTGGGGTGGGGTGGGTGGGGGGGTTGCGTCGTTACAGTCGTGACCAGCTCTTCGTGACCGCATGTCCATGGAGTTTTCTTGGCAGGCATACTGGAGTGGTTTGCCAGTTCCTACTCCAGACGCCTACAGCACCTGGTATTCCCTGGTGGTCGCCCATCCAAATACTAACCAAGGCTGACCCTGCTTAGCTTCTGAAATCAGTTGAGATTGAATGTACTTAGGGCACCAGATACCATGCTACAGTAACCCCCCCACCTATCGCGGGGGTTAGGGACCCACCCGACCCACGATGGCTGAAAATCCGCGATATGCTGATGCGGGGCGGGGGGGGCTTGGGTGGGGGGGGGCGATCAGATCCTTCTGCTGCTGCCCACCCGTGCCGCCCCGAGACTTCTCAGACCGGCGCACGCCAGCGGCGTTGGGAGATCTGACCTCCCACCGCCGCCCGCCCGCACTGCGCCAGGGCCGTCTCCATTGAAATGCATTGGCTCAATGCATTTCAATGGAGAATTTTTTTCTCCATTGAAATGCATCGAGCCAATGCATTCCAATGGGGAAAAAGCCTCCATATTTGAAATGCATTTAGCCAATACATTTCAATGGAGATTGCGGGGCAGCGCTGGCCCCAAGCCAGCACCAAGCAGCTGACTGGCGCTGGCTGGGGGAGGAATGGCGCTTGCAGCAAGGGCAGTGGTGCCTTTGCACGGGCTGCGGGAAGCTGCGGTGACGTGCTCCAACTGATTGGTGCTGGGGTGGGGAAATCCCCCAGCACTAATCAGCTGGAGCCCCAGCATGTACTCTGGTCCCGCGATATAGCAGGAGGGCAGTACATGAGCCGCGAAATGGCAGGGGGTTACTGTATATATAATATTTTCAGACCGTGGGTAAGTGAAACCGCAGATACTAAATATATTATAGACAACAGGCAAGGAGGACAAGGAGATGCATCCCATTTGGCATCTGTACTTCTCGGTCACTTCTTTTAAAACTAGACTCTTCCATCTGTGCACAACATTGGTTGAAAAGCTATGCCATCCAGCTCGACCCACCTGCTACTTGAAAGCACAAAGAGACGTCTTGACTGAAGCGCTCCCTGGGGCAGTCGTTGAACCGGCCTGGCGTGCGCTGGTCGAGAATAAAGGCAGAAGGATCCCGGGTGAGGCCGCAGCAGACACACCGGCTGATAGAGGTGTCATTATACAACGATCTGATGGATCGGCGCCAGGGGGAAGGATATCAACAGATTGGTCTTAAATAGATTAGCCATGTCCCCATGGAACTGGGAAAATTACCTTCCTTTTTTTGAACCTTAATTTTCAAAATCCCTTTGCTACTTAAGGCCAACGGCCATGCTAGCTGGGGGATTCTGGGAGACGCAAGAATGACTTCCAAACTCAGGCAAAAATCCTGGAGTAAATGAATCAAGGCATATACAAAAAACAAAGCTGTTGCAACTACTTCTGCCCCCCCCCCATGACCTACCCCATTCAGAGGGAACTAAAGATAAATATTTATAGCCAATTTGTCACTGTTGATGTTGTAGCTGGCTGCCTGGCCCAGTAGTTTAAGTATCTGGCTGCGCAGAAGAAGAAGTTGAAAGTTCAATTCCCCTCTGTGGCTCCAGTGAGTAATGCCTGTATAGCCTGTATAGCGCAGTGGTGAAATGCCTGCACTGCAGCTAAAACTGTGCTCACAACCTGGGGTTCAATCCCAGGTAGCAGACTCATGGTTGACTCAGCCTTCCATCCTTCCGAGGTCGGTAAAATGAGTACCCAGCTTGCTGGGGTGGGGGGCAGTGTGTAGCATGCATATTGCAATTAAAAAAAACTGTAAATTGCCCAGAGACTACTTGAAGTGATATGGGGCGGTATATAAGCAGAACACATTGCTTTGCTTTATTATAAATTCATTCTAAGCCAGTGGTGGCGAACCTTCATCACTCCAGATGTTTTGGACCACAAACTCCCGCAATCCCTTATCATTCATTGGCAATACAGGCTTGGAATTCTGGGAGTTGTGGTCCAAAACATCCAGCGTGCTGAAGGTTGGCCACCACTGGTCTAAGCAATAATGCATGGTAATCCATCTAAAAGTCATTCATTCAGGAAAAGCTTGTCAGCCACCCATCTGAAGTATGGTCTGCTTAAGTCCCATTTTAAAACAAAGCCATCATGAGGGAAAAGTCTAGGAACAGGGGTGCAGGTCAACTGGCCATTGCTTTGAAGTTCTCACACTCAGGAGAGATGCACCGCAACTTAATTAGCAAAATCACTGCTAAGTGAACAGACACACCATAACGTATCCAGAGACAGAACCTGGAACAACCCTCTTAGGCAGTTACTTCACGTCCTTTGTACTGCAACTGGTTTCGCAACCGTGATAACCTTTGTTGTGATCACATGGGTTTGTCCCTGTTCCCATGTTCCCATGTTCATGATAAATTGTAACGTGACAAATGTTACTTCACGGTCTAGTACCGTGACAAATACTTGATTTTCTTGCACATTTTTCCTTTTTTTGTATAAAAAATTAATTTCTCAATATTTCGAAAAACTGATTTTTCTGATTTTTCAAACACCATTACGGCTGCATTCATCATGTTTTCATTCATATATATTTGACTTGCATGGCATGTGTTGCTTCACCCAGAAACCACTAGATGGACTCAAAAGCAGTGCTAACTATGCACTCGAGGTTACTCCTCCAAGGCACTGACTTATTGAAAATTCACTGTAGAGAGGTAAAAAATATATAATTTCTGAGAGTCAGAAGGGTTTTGTTGCGTGACAATAGTTACTACACGGTGCCTTGTTTCGGAAGCAGGAAGCGGGGCAGAAGAGTGACAAGGGAAAATACCACCCCAGCACCAGGTACAAGATTGTCACGCTTAGACCCCGTTTAAGGGGCATGGTCACAACAATTTTCTATAGTTGTGCAATGGGCATGACACAACTTTCTTTTGTACTGCTCCTAAGTGCAACACTTAGAGAGACAAAACGGACGAGAAGTAACTGTCTTAGTGGAAAAGGTAGAAAAGTTCTCCAGGCTAAAAATGGTTTTACTTACTCGTCTTTCACATGGAAAGGATGCTTCCCCGGGGTCAAGATGTCCTGCAGCTTTGATTCCGCACGCTCACCCATGGTGTACACCAAGGCGTCCAAGAGGCCTACCGTCGATACAGAATCCCCTACAGAAAAGTGGCTGGCCTTCCCTCTGTACAGGGCGACACCGCTGGCGTCAGCTCTGAACAGGAAGCTGACATTGTGATGGGGGAATGCGAGGTCAACTGGAGAAGAACACATAGTTGAGAGAGTTTTGTTTCGTTAGAAAATCAGAGGGGCCAGCTGCCCACCCAATGCCACACATTCTTTGTATCAGTCTTCTATTTTATGTTGACTGTTAGATTGCCATATTTTTTTTTGAAATAATTAACCTTACTCCAGTCACCACAAAAAATTATTAACTCTCTTCCTTGTTTAATAATTGTTTATCATTAATCATATTCAACAGGGCTACCTTTCCAGAGACGTGCACCTCCTTATCCAGTCTATTCTTCATCTCTCCACAACCCCTCTCGTTTTCTCATTCCACAAGACCGCCACATATGTCAAGAGGTCCCTGTTTCGCCCTTACCTTCCCAGCATGAAGGCGACACCATTTTATTTATTAAATCCATTCTCACAGGTGTTAGATAACATTTCCATGAAACTTTAGAAAAATCCTCTTTGGCCCTTATTAATATATTTTTCACAATCCTCTTATTCCACATAGAATTCCAGCCGTTCTCCTGAAGCCCTTCAGCTAAATCCTCTGGCCATGTTTTCTTTAAGATTGCTGTTCTGTTGTCCGCCTGTGACAACATCTTATAAATTACACATATAGAGTAGTACCTTCTATTCTTGCAGGATTCAACTGACTCTCTCTCTCTTTTGTATTATTTCTTCAGATTTGCTCCACAGGTCTTTGCTTAGCTGTCCATTCTTATGTCCACTTTTCTAGTTGTAAAATAAAGTACTTGGCCAAGAGAATGCCTCTAATCCTAACATAGCTCTTACTTGTTCCTGGTTCTACATTGTCTTGAGTCAATCTTTTATTTTTACAATAATTACAACTTGCAGTTGTCAGATTTCTTGGGTCAAGAGGCTGACCAATGAAGGCATCCGAATAAAGACTAAGAATCATACAATGCAGAACTCTAGAATACTCAGGCAACAAAATGAAAAAAAAAACCATATATTGTTACTATCAGTGTTTTTAACAGTCTGATCGGCTGCCTCTAATTTGAATGACACAGAGGGATGTTTCTGGGCTATTTTCTATCCAGTATTAACCAAACATTCCTTCACGCCTCTTAATTCAAAGAGGCCCTGCCTCTCTGCTGTATGATTCCCTTCCTTGTCTTTAGTCTGTTGGAAGTCAGTTGGTTATTTTGTTTGCTGTTGATCTGTTCACAATTGTAAGTAATGAAATGTTTTTATTATTCCACTATCACAGATCACTCAGAGTGTCCAAGTGGGAAAGGCTTTAACCTCTAGTAGGTAAGCACGGAACTTGGAAACACTGCTCAAAATCCTTCTTATTGATTTATTTACTTAAAATATTGTTACTTCAACTTTCTTCTTAAAAGACAACCTTTAAAAGTTAAAAAAAAGTATGTATACAAATATTAAGGAAGAACTAAACAAGTGTTGTATTAAAAACAGTAAGTAAAAGAAATATTAAAGAAATATTTGATAACAACAAAAAAATCAGTTTAAAACAAACACCTCTTGGACTGCCAGTCCTTAAGGAAAAGCCTGTCAGAAGAGAAAGGTCTTTGTTTGCTTGCGGAAGGACACCAAAGATGGGGCCAATCCAGTTTCCTGTGGCAGGGAGTTCCAGAGTCTAAGAGCACTGACATAGAAGGCCCTTATTTGCATAATGCTGCAACAGGATTTTGGCCATTATGTTTTCTGGACTATATAACTCCAGACCCCCTCACACGGTATGCAAGCTGTGCGGCACTGCAGTCTAAAAAATAATAATGCCAAATTCTGATGAGGCACGGATTTATCTACAACTTCCTCATTTCCAGTATAATTCAGTAGGCACCCTCCTCTTTTCATCTCACATATCCCTTCTTAAACAGCTCTTGGGTCACAATTGTTGATATAGTCTGCTTCCACCATCCAAGAGAGAGATGAACAACTGTTGCACTCCAGATGTTTTTTGGACTGAATTCTCACTATTAGCTAGACTCTCTATTCATTTTTATTTATTTTGGATAATTTTTTTACCTCGCCTTTCTCCTTGGAAAAGGGACCCGAGGTGGCTTGCAATAATTGGGGGGGGGGCAATATACAGTCCAGAATGTTTAAGACATATTCAAGGTAAGGACAGGGAATTTAGAAGAGGCATCTTAGAACATTATAAGGTAACATTAAAGCTACGAAAAGCACGCAAAAGGAAAAAAACCTGTTGAGGGCTGTGGGGAGCAGCTGAACAACATCTGGAAGGCCACCCCTCTGCTCCCGCCAGTCTAAGATGAACTTAGTCTAAGATGAACGTGACTGCCTGCAGCAACAGACCTGGAAAGACTCGTGGCTTCCAAAAGACTAAGGAGAGAAAGTGGGACTCTCTTTGAATTCAGAGGCAGGGAAGGAACTACAGTAGGACCCCAATATCCGCTGGGGATTGGTTCCAGGCCTTCCCGTGGATAATGAAAACCGTGGATAAGAGTGAACACCTGCCCACCCACCCCCAAACTGCTGTTTCCTGACAGCAGCTTACTTTATGACTGCTGTTTTGAGACAGTAGCTTCCTTTATGGCCGCTGTTTGTGACAGTAGCATGCTTTACAGATGCTATTTGTGACAATAGCTTGCTTTACAGCTGCTGTTTGTGGCAACAGCTTGCTTTACAGCTTGCTTTGTGGCTGCTCAATTATTTAATTTTTTTTCCTTTGCCAACCGTAGATAACTGAATCCGTGGATACGGAGGTCCTACTGTACTGTATTGGCTACTGCAGGGTCGAAGGACAGTCACGCCAGCCCAGAAAGGTCCTTCCCACCCAATAAGACAGAATGCGAGGTTGCAATAACTCCAACAAGAGGGTACAGTACCTGTGAATCTTCAGGGAGTCCTTATTCATTCATTCATTCATTCATTCATTCATTCATTCATTCATTCATTCATTCATTGGATTTATATACCTTCTCTAGCAAGCTGCCCAGTCCTACCTGGAAATTGGTCATGATCTAAGCCAAGGAGAAGCAGGCCATCAGGAGAAGTCCGTCCATGGACATCCATGACAAAGGAAATCTCCTGGTTGCTACCATTGGCCAACACCAGCACTAGGTCTTTCACCTCGGTGGAAGGAAGCCCTTGCAGCTCCACAAACGTATCCATGGGATTGACCTCGCTGAGCAACACGGAGGAGGCGTTCAGCTGCGCAAAAGGGATGCAGTGGTTATCCGAGCCGGGGGTAGGCGTGCCCACTTGGAAATACCGCTGGGAACCTGGCCCTTGGCACCTCTCCAGCGATTCATCGGTGGTCCTGAAGAAAGGGTCTTCTAAGAAAGGGTCCACCCCGGGGGTCAGGATACGGACCAGCTCGTCGGCTCTGTCGCTCGCTTTGGACTTGTGGACCAAAGCGTCCACCAAGCTCTCGTTGGTGACCTTCATGCCCCTGGAGAGGTCTGTCCTCCCAAAGTAGAGCGCAATCGCATCTGGACCGTTCTGGATGGTGTTTTTAGGAAGGATTACTTTGGGGGTTGGGACCACGGCCTGAGACCCCAGGAGGAGGAAGCCTTTGTCATCAGTGGAGAGGCCGCTGAGATCTTTGATGTAGTAGGCGGTGTTGCCGTTGCCGTTGTAGAGAACTACGGAGTAGCCATCTAGAAGGACCTGCTGGCCGTTGCTGTGGTAGAGTTCCAGATACTCCTGGGCATCATCCCCAGGATTATCTGCATTGACCTCGTTGATCAGGAATGTGGGTTTCCTCCTCAGTTCCGATGGGCTCTTGACGTGGTTCTGAGAATCCACCAGGTGGAACAAGGCGCAGGTCAACAAAACCGATACAGGCCACAGGCGGGGCTTCATGATCTCAAGGCAAGGTGGTCTCCTGGGAGCCAAAAGAGGGGACTTCCTGAAGCGATTCACGCAAGATGGGAGTAGAAAGTCCACTGGCCAGAGTGGTCAGCAAACGGCGGAGACGTGTTGAATCCAAGGCCAGAGAGAAGTAGATGCCCGGTCCTCTTCTCCACAGAAGGCACCAATGTGGAATGCGGAACGTCTGCTTCTGGGTTCACCCTTTGCGCTGGAAAAGCCAAAGCACGTGTCGTTAAGGCACTGCCAAGCACAGCAAAACAGCGGCAGAATATGCCACATCATCCATGGCTTCTATCACTTGATAAGCCTTCTCCAAGACTTAGACCTCAGGCCCTGGACACCTCTAGTCTAGCCCATCAAGTTAAGGAAAGCTGACACCGGCATTAAGACCCTGCAGCTCCTTTCCGAAGGCTGAATGCCGCTAAGGTGGACTGCACGGCATATGGTAGGGAACTTTATTTTCTAAGGCTTTTATACACCCTTGGGTGAAACCTGCAACAATACGTTGCAGCATGGACGGTCACACCCCCTTCCACAAGAAACAGGAGCACGTTTGGAGGAGGGCAGCAAGGAAGATCAGGGAACTGGAAACCAAGCCCTAGACCAGTGATGGCGAACCTATGGCACGGGTGCCAAAGGTGGCACTCAGAGCCCTTTCTGTGGGCACCCAACATCGCCCTTTCACAGCCACCTGTATTCAGGTTAAACTGCTGTGGGGAGTGCTCCAACACTGAAGTCATTCAAGAGAGCATAAGAACATAAATAACAGCCTTGCTGGAACAGGCCACAGGCCCATCCAGTCCAGCATTCTGTCTCCCGCAGCAGCTCACCATTTGCTTCAGGGGATTCCCAAGCAGATGTCTTCACCTGCTTACGATTCCCTGCAAATGGCATTGAGAGATCTCCTGCCTCTGTCTCCAACCCAGAGATTGTCCTTAGGCACCCATCATGGATACCCTTGTTCTCCATGAACTTGTCCAATCCTTTCTTCAAGCGGTCAAGATATTGAGACAAACCTCCTGGCAGGTAATCTTTGATCTCTACTCCTGCATGGAACAGAGAGGGTAAGGTCAGAATGGATGGCCTCGCAGGACCCTTCCAACTTCATGATTCTATGAGGAGCAACAGTTAGCATCACATGAATGCTCATGACGTGCAGGAGTTGGGCCCTTTCCCTGTGGCTGATCAGCTTTTCTTTATAGGAAGTTGCCTGGGATAATTCACATGTCCAAATGATGTGTGGTGCCACCTCCCCATAGTTACCCTGCTATAGGCAAAGAACAGACCTGTTAATGGTGTAGGTAGGGCTGTAGATTTAGGTATGCCTGTAATATGCCCCCACAGCATATAGAGCAGTGATGGCGAACCTTTTAGAGACCGAGTGCCCAACCTGCGATTCAAAACCCACTAATTTTTCACAAAGTGCCCATACAGCCATTTAACCTGAACACAGGTGGCTGTGAAGGGGCCGATGTCGGGAACCCACAGAAAGGGCTCCAAGTTGAATAAATAAATAAATAAAATAATAAATTTGACATCCTTGCCAGAGGTTGGCCAACACTGAGATAGGGCTTAGAACAGAGCTTAGAAGATTTAGCTGATTTGGACTACAGCTGCCCACATTCCCCAGTCATAGGAGCCCCAGCGGTGGGTGGGTTCTGGGAGTTGTAGTCCCCCTCAGGAAACTTTTCCAGAGGCACTTGGTTCAACTTGGAGAGGGTCATGAAATCCACCTCTTTTCCGTGGGCCTGTCCTGTTTCTTTCACCTCCCCCACTTATTCGCAGGGTTATTGGGGGCACCAAAGGGGTTGTACCAGGACCCGGGCGGCGGGAGAGCCCCTCGCCTGTTTAAGGGGGGGGGACGAGAGGAGGCGAATGACAAAAAGGGCGCACGTTTGCAAGAGGCATCAAATAGGACGTGCATCGAAGACCTGAGAAGGAGAGTTTAACGGGAAGCTTGAAAAAACTTCCTCTCTTTTCCAAAGGAATCCAAGTTCTGAGTAAGCCCCGCCAAGGTCTAAGGAGGAGGTCGCATCACAGGTTCGGTTCCCAGCCCCCGACGTGGAGCCAAAACGGAGCGCACGACGACCCTACAGGCTGGGTTTTTTTTTTAACCTTGCGTGGAGAAAGGGCTTTTGCCCCTCGGTGATCGCAACTCCTCGACCGCCTCGCGGGCCAGAAGATCCACCAAGAAAGGGATCCCGGAAAGTTCGGAGAAGTTTCACTCACCTCTTGAAGGAAGGAGGACTCGATCTCACCCATCTCTCCCTGCGATCCGACCCACGCGGGGCTGGCCAGAAGGAAATCCAGATCCAGTTGGGTTATTGATTTCTTTTTCCTTTCCTTTCCTTTTGAATTACAGCTTTCACCGGAGGAAACGGGCCGGCGGCGTTCGCCAAAGGCGGCTCTCCAGTTGCCGAAGATATTCGATCCCTGGGCGGGCAGGAAAGAGGCGGCGGAGGAGGAGGGGTGCGCTGGGAAACGGCCAGCCCGCGTCTCGGCGGGTTCCTCCCTCCTCCGCGGCTTTCTCGTCGCTTTGTCTCCGCTTTAACGAGCGGGCGAGCGGCGCCCTGCAAAACGCCGAGGCTTCTCTGCAGCCTTCTCCCTCGATGGAGAAAGAGGAAGGAGTGAAAAGGGGGGAGTGGAGGAGGAGGAGGAGGAGGAGGAGTGGGCATTGCGGGGGGAAATGCCCTGCTACGAACTTCGGCGCCCATCCGTGGGTTCGTCCCTTCTGAATCAAGGCGCGCAGGGTGGGATGGGGTGGGGTGGGGGGTTCCTAATTAACTCCCTCAGGAAAAGATTGAGAGAGAGGGTAGCCGTGTTCGTCTTTTCAAGAATTTCAGGCAAAAAAGTCAAAGAAAAACAAAACAAAACAAAAGGCACAAACATGTGGCACCGTAAAGACGAACTTTCATATTTTAATGTCACGTTTCGTGCACATGTGCACTTCTTCAGGCATATGTAGCAGCAGAATGAGGTGTGAGATACTGTATAATATGAGATATACATATCATACCAAATGTTGATTGGCTGTAGTGTATAGAGTTGGGGGGGTGGATAGGGGAGGGGAGGGGAGGGAGGAGGGGGGAAAGAGGAGGGAGAATTCATTAGTAAAGTTTGGCGGTTGAAGGGGTTGCCTTTGAAGCACGAGTGGTGGTGACCCATATTCAGGGGATGCAAGCTGTTCTGTGCTCCCCAGCTGGAACCGGCTCCTTCTGATGCATGAGTCCTTCCTCATCAGCCTTTGTGCCCTTCACAGTCTGGAGGTAAAAGTAGAATGTCCAGCAAGGATGGGAGCTGTAGTCCAACAACTAGAGGTGAAGACAAACATTTAACTGAGTGGTTTGACCAGATCCACACACACTCAGTAAATTGCCATGGGGGTGGCAGAGGATTCGAACCGTGTTCTGCAGCCTCCTAATCCGTCACTACACCACATTGCGTCCCAAGATGCAAGCTAGCAGTGAAAAGTCTCTTATAAATTGTTGAAAATGATCTGATTTAAAACATCTATCTATAGTGGGAACCTCTGCCCAAGCCCTTGAGTGGATGCTGAAAAATGCGAATTACAGTAGGACCCTGGTATCCGCTGGTGATCAGTTCCAGGCCTTCCTGTGGATAAGGAAAACTGTGGATAAGAGAGAATGCAAAAAACTCAAAACTGCTGCTTTGTGACAGTAGCTTGTTTTACGGCTGCTCTTGTTTTACGCTGCTGTTCAGTGGGGTCCCTTTCAGCTTAGCATTCTAAGATGATACTGGCAACAATCAAGCAAGGCAGGTTAGACTGATGACTGGTGTTCTTTCCCCATCAGTGAGTTCGTTTATCATTTTTCTCCCCACCCTTCCTCTGAGACATGCTAGGAAGCGTGAAGAGCTCCCATCTCTCTCCCCCCCCCCAGGCCATAAAGGTTAATTAATGCATAAATAAATGAGTTTCTCTCCCTTTATGACCCCGATTCTAAACTTCACCCATTAAGCTTTAAGTTCTGCCATCTTCTCTCTCTCTCTCTCTCTCTCTCTCTCTCTCTCTCACACACACACACACACACACACACACACACACACAGAGAGAGAGAGAGAGAGAGAGAGAGAGAGAGAGAGAGTAATGTTGTGGTGATGAAATGAAGGAGAGGGAACAAAACACAGTACCTGTAAACATTTGTCATAATTCAAACAAGGCATCTGCCATTGTTGCTTTAAGTTAAAACAAAGAAAAAAGGATGGGCTTTATATATAAAAGGACAAATTAGTACCAGGCACAGAGACGAATATCCTAAGAATGCCGGGGTTTTAAAGAAAAATCAGATTTCTGGCTCAAGAAGTAATGAATAATACTTATTTTTCTTACTGTTTATTTTACCTCCCCCTTTTGGATCCAAAGCTCCCAAATATACAAACCATACCTCCTTCGAGTTGTATTCCTGCAGGAAGCAGGGGTTGGACTTGATGGTCTTTTAGGTCCCTTCTAACTTCATTGCTCTATATGATTCTATGATATTATAAGCAATAAAACATTTGCAAGTTTTACTACCTATGGCAATGTTAGGCTTCTAGGCTGTTAGGGAACTCCTGTCAGGATTCTTTGTTAAAATCATGTAAACAGCACAGCATTCTGATTCCAGGAGTGCTACCAAATCCATGGGATCAATACCCTCAGTTTCACTTATCCATTGCATGAAAAAACAATCATAAAAAAACACCAGAAAGACAGATTCCAAAGGTGTATTACCAGGAATGCTCCACTAGAGGGAACCAGAGACCATGCTATATACCAGGGCTGTCCAACTTTAAACACGCCGAGGTCTACTTTTTCTGGCCCCAAAGTGCCTGTGGGCTACAACACTAATACCTCTACTTACAAATTTCATCCATTCCAAGTTTTAAAAAAATTGCAAGTAGAGCAGCGGTTTCCCATAGGAATGCATTGAAAGCCATCCCCTTAATTCATTGATTTTCAATGCATTCCCATGGGAAGGCTGACCATGCACCCGCTCGATCATCTGGCCAATGGGGGGGGAGCAGGGGACCACGCCATGGCCCTTGAACTGTCCTGCTCAGCTGAGGCAGTGGGCTGGCAGGACCCTGAACTTTGCTGGGGCAATGGTGGTCCTTGGGATGGGAGAGGAGGGGTTTGAAAACTTATTCCCTCACTTTTGTATTGGTGTCCGGCGGGCTAATTTTGAACCCTTTGCAGGCTACCGGTAGCCCGCGGTCTACCTGTTGGGCAGGCCTGCTATATACAGGTGGCTCAATTGAAATGTCCCATAGTGGCCAAAATAGGTTCCAGTGAAATGGGGAGGCCCCTTGTTGCATGGAGGGGATTTGCTGGGTTCAAGAAGCATCTACTGTTGCGATCAGGAGCACAGGAAACCCAGTCCTTGGGCCAGGGCTCCTTCTGTCAACCATGCCCTTCCTATTCTGATTGGCCCAGTAAGTTGCACATGGCAAACATGGATGTCATTTATGCAGATTTATGCATTTATGCAGATGATTAGAGCTGTTCGGCAGTGGAATATGCTGCCATGGAAGGTGGTGGAGTCTCCTTCTTTGGAGGTTTTTAAGCAAAGGCTGGATGGCCATCTGTCGGGAGTCCTGTGATGGAGGTTCCTGCATGGCAGGGGGTTGGACTAGATGGCCCTTGAGGTCTCATCCAACTCTGTGATTCTATGATTCTATGATTCTATTCTATCTGGTGTGAGATCATCAGTTCTATTCCCTTTTGGGGGCCCACAGAATTCACATCCCCTTGGTGAAGAAGAAGTCTGGTTTAACAGGACACACGGGAAGGGAAGAGTGAGCTTAGGCAAGAGAAAAAACTTGGAGGTGTTGGTGACACCAGGAAGCGCCTTTTCCATTTGCTCAAATAAATGAAGCATCCAGGAAAAAAGTAAATAAACCATCAGCACAGAACAGAAACGACGCCTCTTTCGACACGGGCAAAATTGATTTGGAACCATTTCCCTGCCCCACCCATCACAACAGAGCAGCTTCTGTCCCGACGCAGCAAATCTGCCACACAAAATTCGGTAAAGGAACATTTTTGAAAAACCCTTCGCTTTAAAAATGGAAGCACATGTCCGTCTTGTGAAAGCCTGGATTGCTTAATCCAAGCAGGGGGTGGTGGTGGTGGTAACTGGCATCATGTGTCATGCATTGCCTTGGCAAGGGCTGCAAACCATGCAAAATAGCTTATTCCTCATATTCTAGAAAACTGGTCTGATTATTCCTGCTTCAACTTTTGCTTTGCTTTAACTGTTGTTTAAAACGGAAGTGTCTTAAGAAGCCTTCCACTGAGCGTTCTCTGTGACAGGTCTTCTCTTACCTCACAGGCTGACATGTGGAAAGATTTAGTCAACTAATCAAAGAAATGGAACTTCTCGGAAATCCTGTGATCTCCTGTGGGCATGTTTGTAGATATGTTGTGTTATTCCCTGGATGTTATATATTTTGATAGTAATAAAAACAATACAGATTTAAGAGCCTGCCCGCCATCTGTTTGTCCATCTGTTCATCCAGGAACGTCCCTGGACAGCTGGCTGCATGAGATGATAAAGACCTCCCCTCCCCCATGTTAAGGCAGGGTCAACCAAGTTATTTTGGAATCTGAAGCATAAAATCCCACGAGCGACTGACCAGTTCGCCTCCATTGAGCACAGCTTAGTCCTCATCTTGAGTTCTGGATGCCATATTTTAAGAAGGAGGCCAACAAAGTGGTGCAAGTGGAGGGCAACAAAGAAGATTAGGAGGCTGGAAACCAAGCCCTATGAGGGAAATGAAAGAACTGGGCATGCTTAGCCTTGGGAAAAGAAGGCTGACGGAAGATAAAGTACCGTATCCACGGATTCATTAACCACTGATTCATTTATCCATGGTTGACAGAGGGAAATAAATAAATAAATAATTCAGCAGGCTCAAAGCAAGCTACTGTCACAAACAGCAGCCGTAAAGCAAGCTACTATCACAAAACAGCAGTTTGGTTTTTTTGGGCATTCTCTCTTATCCACGGTATTCGTTATCCACAGGAAGGTCTAGAACCAATCCCCAGCAGATACCGGGGTCCTACTGTCCTTGAAAGGGAGTCATCCTGAGGAGGGGCAGGATCTGTTCTCTGTCATCATGTTCTCAGGGTTTTTAAAAACAATTTAATATTTTCAGGCAGTGAATAGGTGAAAACGCCCTCCTCCTGGGCAGCTGCATTGCCCTCTTCCATTTGAAGGCCGGTGGCTTGTTTCTTCTCTGATCTGACCGTGGTGCCTTGGGTGACGGAAGGCAGGAAGGGCTTTCCCAGTTGGTGCTTGAATGCTGCTTGTTAGGACAAGCAAAACAAAAGCCAGCGCCCTATTATTAGCCCCACTGAACCACCGGCTGAGTGGTAGGTTAACAACAGGTCAGAGATCCTTTGGTTTACATTCCTGCACTGAGCAGGAATTGGATTCAATGGCTGTATAGGCCCCTTCCAACTCTATGGTTCTGTGATGGTACTGTATATGTAAATCCCGTTGAGTGAATGGGTCTACTTTAATCAGGACTAGCAATAGGATGTTGTTGCTTTGCACTGAGGCCTAGACACAGCTGCCAGAGTGAACCTGGAAAAAGAGTACCTGGAGATGTGTATAGGGTTAAACAAAACAAACACCTCCCACGAATTTTGCCAGGATGCTCCAGCCACTGTTCTCTGTGGGATGATTTCCATACACGGATGAATAAGCAGCGGACGAAGACGCAAGAGCAGAAGTTCCATAGAATTCGGGATGGGGAAGAGATGGTGGTCAGTGGGTGGGAAAGAGACTCCAAGCCCTACTTTTACATACATTTAAGATCAGATTGCGGGAAGGTCAAGGATTTTAGCTTTGACAAAATGTCTGTACAGTAATATATATTTAACAGATTACAAAATGGATCCTGTGTAAAATGCTGTCATGAGCAAGACAAGCATGTGTATTAGGTCTAGGTCACAGGTGTAAAGAATCATCAGTACTGGAAGGTCAGGATGATTAGGCACTAGAGATGGGCACAAATTTAAAAAAATGGAGTTTCGTTTGTCGTTTGGAGGGTCCATTTCAGTTCGTTTCCGTTTTTCGTGAATTTTTGCAAAAAAAAAATCATTTTCATTTTCGTTCCGTTTCGTTACCGTCTTGTTACCATTTATTTCAATTTTTTTAATTTTTTTTTTTAGCATTTAAAGCAGTTTACTGTATTGCAGTAACGGAAACGAAACGCACGACAAAATTTCCGGTGTTTCTGTTCGTTTCGTTTCATTTTGGGGACAAAATTCGTTTGTCGTTTCATTACGTAATGAAACGAAAAAACGGAAACGGAAACGAAAAATTGTTCGTTTCGTGCCCATCTCTATTAGGCACAGGTAGCATAGCTAAATCAACTCATCCCATGTAGTGTGTGAATGGCTTACACCATATTGCTTTATGTATAAAGGTATTATGCAAACCAACGTACATTGGGACCGCCTAATGTGAGAGGCAGCTTTTCCCATACTCTGTTGTATCTTTTCTATATGCTGTGCTTTGTATATTGTTATTGTATATTACTCTTTGCCATGTGTACATATGTAATATAACTTTTATACTAAGTTCTATTGCCTTGCCCATTTGTCTCCTAGCTCCTTAATCACTCATGCATTTATTCTTCCACATATATTTAAGATCAGATCGATGTGGGAAAGAAATATATTTCTTTATTGTGCCCAATTTCTTTGGTTAGACTTTGTGAGGTCACAACAATCCATCAACATGCCAGGCACCACGACCAACGGCTTCCCTAACCCTCACCTTAACCCTAACCCGTTCCCTCACTACTTTTGAAAAGGTTTGGTATACTGAGTGTGGTTTTCATGTTTATCAAAAGGGAGCAGAGGTTTTTAAAAGGTTGAGAAATGTTGTTTTGTTGTGTTTTTAGCATTTCACATGATTCCCTGGAAGTATGATGGAAGGAACATATGTGACTCCAAAGGTGTCCGTTTGCAAACCCCATGTCCCCTGCTAGTTTATCCAAACGGTGAGGGATGATGGACAATGCAGGCCAGTCATGTTCTTCAACATTTTCTCCATCACTGCCCCAAACAAATCCATAATTAGACACAGTCGGATCCATGGGGGAATTGATTATAGCAAACATCTGGAAGTTGAGTCGTGGCAACCGGACTTCTTTTCTTGTGGGATCGAAACGTTTCGCTACTCATCCAATCAGCTTTGTCAGTAGCGAAACGTTTCAGTCTCACAAGAAAAGAAGTCCAGTTGCCATGACTCAACTTCCAGATAACCTCACCCAGATGACTGAGAATCTTCATAGACATTATAGCAAACACCATGGTACTGTAAATGCTGTACATAACATGGTATCTGTCTCCCTCTAGGGGCCAGTAACATCATCTTTAGAAATAGTGTATTTCTGGAATTTTTCTTTTAATATGTTTGATATTCTCAGACTGTGAATAAGCAAATCATCAGATATTGATCCTGTGGATAAAGGAGTCCTATTGTATATACCTCTAGCCTCCAGAAATTACTAGGACCCTATTTCTCCTCACCTGCTTCTTAGCATGTTTGGGAACAATTCACACGCTGTACCACGTTATCCCAGGAATAATCCAGAGGGTCCTGTGCCTCCACCATCTGCCTCCACCCAGCCTGGCTTATTCCTCTACTCCATTTCATCACTGATCCTGAACTAGATTTTGAATAATCTCTACTGGCAGTGGCTCAAGTGAATTTCCTCTTGGTACAGAGTGGTTTGCACCAGAAAGAGAGTGAAATCACAGACAATTCTTTGCTTGGTACAGATTATTATTTTTTAATCAGTGCAGGAAGGAAATGCTGATAAAAGGGTTTCAAGAAGCCGCTTGGGAATCAGGAAGCGGAAAACAGCACCCTGTTGAGCCCGTGCAAAATAAAACAGAAACGTTCTGGGGCCAAGTCTGAACAAGGGACAGAAGACTGAGCCAGCTGCGTCACAAAGCAGGTTTGATAGCATTTTTAAAAACACTCATGCCGTTTTCTTCCAGTAATTGTGTGACAGCCACAGGGTGCAGACAGGAACATCTAAACGAAGCATTTCCTGGTTCGAAGAGGAGAACCCTCCGTTTCGATGGCTGCCAGAGGACAGTCCTCATCTTGAAGGAGTCCCTTCTGATAGAACTTTCTAGCCCAAGTCAGATCTTGATGTTGTCCTGCCTCCAGGGTGAAAACAGCAGGCTCAGCAGAAGGCACACAGGCTGTGGGGAGTTGTCCCTGCTCAGTGATGCAGTGAGGTCCGCACCGTTAATGTAATTTTCTAATTTTGCGTTGTGTACAAAGCTAGCCAAATGCAATGCTATGCAACCCAACCTCCTCTTTTGACGTGCAAGTGGCCACTCGGTTCGGAGCCCGGCCGAGGAAACAGGTTGCCATGGGTTTAGTTAGGATAAAGGTTAAGCCTGCAAGCTGTAAACAACAGAGAGGGGAGTTTATTTATTATTTGTTATTAAAGGGATAGAAGGGGGCAGCTAATGTAGTCTCTCAGATAAGACTATTTGCCTCTCAATAAAATAATCAGAAGCAGAGGTGTGGTGTGGCTTGTTGTTTGCTGGAAAGCTGAAACCTGGACAAGCGAAGTTGGGTAGCCATGTCGTCTTCCTTTCTTTGAAATTCTCTTCCTTGAAGCAAAGGTGCAGCAGGTCTAGAAGGGGAGCAGAAGCTGTGAGAGAAACAAACAGAACATCCAGTCAGAACATCCCAGAAACCCCTTCCAGCACAGCGAGTGGTGGAGGCTTCTGGGAGTTGCAGTCCAGGGAACATCTGGGACCCACAGGTTGAGAACCACTGCCCTAAAGCAAGCCAAAGCAGTCTCAAGCGGAGGCATCTAGCTCTCCCAACATAGGGCCAACCCTGCCAAAAGACAGAGTCAGGCCAACATCTCAGGCAAAATCTACTGGAGGCCGACAGGAGCTGCTTTGTAGTCCTTCTTCCAGAATCTTCTGGCCATTTCTGTTCGGTGTGGCAGTCCTAGCTCTCTGTTTATCAGTATTAGAGCAAGATTCATCTGACAGTCTGTTTAACTTCTGTATGTGGAAAGGAGGGAGGGTGCCATTTTGTCCTTGGCCTCAGAAGGCCGAACTGTTTGGATCAGCCTTGGACCCACGTTAAGCTATCAAATGAGAGTGTCTTTTGTTTCTCACTCGGAGGCCCTTCTTACAACCTGTCCTGGCAGAGGTCTGATGGTGGGAACCACAGAAGAGGACTTTTCTGTCCTAGCACCCAGATTTGAGAAGAACTGCCCAGAACTTTTGACAGGGGGCTGATTCAGAAAGAGCCCCTTGTGCCCCTTGCTTCTGACTGAGCCCGGGTATTAATGATGGGAAAGGCTTTGAGGAGCTAACCTCGAGGCAAAATCCAGAGCTGGAGTCCCAGAGACAGTTCATGGCTGTGGACAATCATGTTCTGGTAACTCCTGTGACGCAGCTGGAACTCTGCTCTGCCATCCCATTATACTGTTCCAGTGACGTGGATTGGGAGGGGGGTTGCTGCTTGGGTAACAGTTTTAACCTGCATATTTATCTACCCAGGCCTTGTGCTCTGAAGAGGCCACTTCAGCTTTGCATGCAGTGTGGAAACAACACAGGTTCTATATAGAGCACGATACCATAGTCTCTCAAGACTGAAGGATGCCTATACTATACTATACTATACTATACTATACTATACTATACTATACTATACTATACTATTTGACTGCATACAAATAGCTGTAAACAACAGTGGAAGAGGCACTTAGATTTCAAGATCTCCTTTGAGTGTTTCCTAGAAACATCTATGAATATTATAAACCAAGTGTTGGACTAGACCCATTAGATAAACCTTTAGATTTATCCAGTAAATTTCTTCTTGTGCTGTATCCCTAAAACCAGATTTTGCCTTTATCACTGACCTTCTTCACAGGTGAACGTCGGGCAGTGGCTGTTGTGGTGGTTGTGGTCTTTTCCTCACATGCACATCAGTGTCCGCGGCCTCTTGCACAGCTTGTTCTGTGAGGGACACGGGAAAACAAGCCGGAGATACAATGAATATGGATGCAAATTGAATCCATCTGCACATGAAGTGGGGAAGGGCAGCTGGTCCCACTTCCCTGGCACATTTACCTTCATAACAGTATACATGCACACATTTAAGATCAGGTACATGCAGAATGATGGCTCCAATTTAGCCTTAATCATATGTAATGACAAGAGATGGGCATGTACCAATGATTTGTGTTGGTTCATTTCTTAGCCAATCAGATATTTCGTGCTTCCCAGCCCTGCCTCCTGTGAAAGTGGAGAATATGTGGCTCTCCAGTGGTAGTGAGTAGAGATGGGCACCAATCTCGGTTCGAAGGTTCGTGCCAGTCCATAGGCACAGCACCTGAGGTGTCACTCATTCCCTTCCCCCTCATCCCTGGCTTATGATCCACTCCCCCAACCAGAGTGTGTGCTCTTCTCCTCCTCTTCTTTGGCTGTTTGACCAATCCCCAGCAGGAGCGTGAGCTTATCGGTCCCACCTCCTTGGCTGAATGGGTGATCTGGTAAGGAGGTGGGGCAGGGAAGCCCGTTCCCCTGCTGGGATTGGTTGAACAGCTGAAGAGGGAGAGTGGAATGTGCTGTGGCTGGTGAGTGGCAGAATCCATGGGGAGGCGTGAAAAGGGAACACATGGCATTTGTGGTGCCGTGTTTATGAACTGGCACCAACCTCTGAACCAACGTATGTGCCCATCTCTAGTTGTGAGGTGGGAATTCAAGATCCCTTGCAATTACTGCCAAGGAATAATGGGATGGAGGCGTAGTCCACACCCCACTTTCACATTAAAAACGACCTGAGGGGGAAACTACCAGTGTTCCTTTGAGAACAAAGGTGCCGGTGCAAAGCAACATGCTGGACTTTTGAGGGGTGGGGGTTAGGGTTCCCATAGGTGGGAGGCAGCACAACTTCAGTCCCCTCTAAACCATGTAGCAACTTTTCTGCAGTATCCGACACAGGTCTTTCTCATCACCCACAACCTGACTGTTTTAAGTGGCAATGCCCAGGGGGTGAATTTGGGTCCACCTGTATGCAAGGCATATGCCATAGCACCGAGCTATGTTCTTCTTGTAATGAAGACGTCTCTCAACTCTTAGCCACTTAGAGTTCCGCAAGGAAGATAAGCGGGGTATAAATATAATAAATAAATAAATAAATAAATGGTGCAAAACTTTGTCAATTTTTTTACCACATTTCCATATTTTCACACTAGAAAGCAAGGAAGTTGTGGGTTGAAGCAGAACAGAAAGCGGCTAAGACTGGGATGTGGTATGCACTGTTCTACATACTCTCTGAAATCAACAGATGTAATATTCGCTTTGGGTCATGCAGGATTTTGATAACGGCCTGAAAAGCCTCCCCTCCCGAGGGATACATTTCTATCAGAGATAAGCAGAAATGTCTCAAGAAATGTTGGCGTTTGTGACAAAACAAAAAACATCCTCTCCTGTTTCAAAACCCGGTGTAGCAACCTTAAACTTCTCCTTAGTTGTTTAAGTTAAGGACAGAGCCGTGACACATTGTCCTAGGAGCGCACTGAAATAAGCATTTACAATGCAATTCTGTTCCCCTTTGTATCAGATATCCGCATGGGTGCAAAAGACGGGGCCTTTTCCACAGTGGCACCAAGACTAAAGAAGGAGCTCCCTCTGGAAATCTGCCTGTCTGTATCATGGCTTGCTTGTTTCTCAATTGCTAAGACTGACAGCAATGTGACTGCAGTTGAATAGACTGTGATCTGACTGCTACTCTTTATGAATTAACGAAACACCCCTCCCCCCTATTATTAAAAAAAAGTTACTGGTGTTGTACTTCACTACTTGTCTGTGAAGATTCTGTCATCCAGGTGACCTTATCTGGAAGATGAGTCATGGCAAATGGATTTCTTTTTCTTGAGAGATTGAAACTTTTTTTTGCTCATAGAACAATTTCATCGGCCTGATGAAGCTGTTTGGATGAGCAGCGAAACGTTTCAATCTCTCAAGAAAAAGAAGTCCCGTTGCCATGACTCAACTTTCAGACTTGACTACTTCTTTGTGCTGATTGAGGTTGCTTCATTGGTTTGTTGAGGCTCATTTGGGCATCCCTTGGATTACAGGAAATAGAAAAGGAGGAGAAAAATGAAATAAAAGGAAAATAAAATAAAAATAAGTATTGTAAATAGAAGCATGTAAATGTTTTTGATGGTGGAGTTCCATCTCCACCCCCTGCCAAGAGCCCAGTAATTTTAGCCAAATAAAAAGGCACTTTTCTGAACTGGTTAGTCACCTCTGCCTAACGTGTCACTGCAGAATATCCTCTCAAAACATGGTTGTCCTCCAAGATGTTGGACTCTCACGTCCATTGGCTTTGCTGTCTACCTTTGGCCATGGTAGGCAGATCCTAAGAAGGTTGCCCTCATTTGAATGTGGTTTCCAGAGGATGATGTAATCCTGGCACGCCTAAGCCTTTCTTGGAAGTGACCGGATACAGCTCATCTTACACTGAAGAAGATGCATGAAGAGCAAAGACCAGTGGGCTTCAGAGGAGACTGTCATTTCCCTGCTCTGACCTGTGCTGACCTTCCTTCAACCTTTGATGGGTATTAGTATGGTTGCTCTGGTATCACCCGCTCCTTTTCTTATCCTTCCAAGGAGGAGGCATCTTGTCTTTATTCTCTAGTAGAGATGGGCACGATCCGCTATTGATGTTCAGGGCTTCCAAGCCCTGCCTTCTCCGATGAGTTGCCAATCAGAGGCAGTGGCCTGGTTTCCCTGTCCGGCCAACAGACGAACCAGCACGAACCACCCAATTGGCGGTTTATGCCCATCTCTATTCTTTGGGAGGAATACCAAGTTTGCTTTGGATTTTTAAAAACAGGATCCCAGCTGGTTTCCAGTGGTGAAATCAAATTTTCATGGGGGGAAAAATGGGCTTCCCTGCTCTTAGGTTTATATCATGTAGCTGCCACGAAATGTTTTTATTTCAACCATGACAATTCTGACACAAAATGTGGGGTAAACGCCAATGTAGTCACACCTTCAGTTAGCCAGAACTATGACGCCCATCACCTTATTTGCGATGTTTTTTTAAAATGTATCACCTATAGCCTAGTCTTGCATTTGTACTGTGTGAGGGCCACGATTCCTCCTTTTTCTTTCCTCTCCCAAGGGAACTTCCCTTCCCTAAAAACACAAGTGTGCCTATTTTCTTAGAAAGGTGGATGCGATTCCTTTGCAAAAGGGGAAGTATGGTCAGATAATCGTCACAGGACTGAATCCACAAGTTAACAGTACACGTAGCAATACCCTTAATGGTGTAATGGATTCGCAACTGCTTTCACGGAGAACTTCACTTCTTCAGCCATAACAAGAGAGATGGGTAACATGGCCCTTTTTCTAAAAGGCAAAAGGACACTGCCAGGTCCAAGAGGACTCCAATGTGGCTTACAGGAGCTGCTCGGGAAGTGATCAAAAGCAAGAAAAGCTCACTTAGAAGATGGAAGGCTTGTTCAAACGAGGACAACAGGCAGGAATATAAATTCTGGCAGAACAAATGCACGGCCACAATCAGGAAAGCAAAGCAAGACTTGGAGGAGCGTAGAGCTAAAAACACTCAAAGAAATAACAAGGAGTTCTTTAAGTACATTAGAAGTAAGAACCCAACTAGGAAGGCCATTGGACCGTGAGATGACAATGGAAGGCAAGGGGTTAATTAAAGAGGAAACAGATTGCAGAGAGACTCAGTGAATTCTTTGCTTCAAGGCAGTTGCTGTGTCTCAGATGTTTGGGACCTCTGCTTTTAAAGACAGAGGTAACAGTCAAGGATTTTGGGAGCCCAAACACATGGAGGGCCAATGGTTGAGAATCACAGGTATAAGTATAGAATCAAAACCAAGACCAAGACTTTTCCCCATAAGGTCTCCAGGGCAATAGAGAATACAGCCTGGAGGTGCAAATGAACACAATGAGTCAACTCAGACAGGTGGAACATGGTTGCTAACCAGCCTGTGACTTACCAATCTCATTCACTAGATGTTCATGATTGGTGCGCTGAGATGACTTCTCCTGTTTCAGAGAGAGAGAGAGAGAGAGAGTATCAGACACAGTTTGTGCTTCAGTCCTCCTCCTCACCCTGGGGAATGGGGATAACTGGTAAGAGAGACAACATTAAGAGCTTCAGAAACTTGCATATTTTTCAAATGGCTTAAAAAACAACAGTTACTGGTTGTCTTTATATCTGTGAAGATTCTTAAGCAGTTACTTCACGTTCTTCTTTGTTCCACAACTAGTTTTGTACCATGACAGCATTGGTCGCGATCAAGTGGTTTTGTCCCTGTTTCACTGTTCCCATGGTCATGATAACTTGTCTCGTGACAATTGTTACCTCACGGTCTTGTACCGTGACAAACACTGAATTTGTCTAGCTTCCTTTTTCCTAAACCCCAAAACCCAGACACAGTTTACTGAGGGAAATTAATGTTTTGTTGCATGACAGTCATTACTACATGGTGTCTTGTCTCGGAACAGAAAGTGGGAACAAAGAGTGACAAGGGAAAACCCTACCCCAGCACCAGGTACAGTATTGTTGCGCTTAGCATCCATTCCGGGAGTGTGGTTGAGACAAATTTCAGTAGTTGCGCGACGGACATGAGGTAACATTTTTTTGGTATCATTCCTAAGTGCAACACTAACAGAGACAAAACAGATGTGAAGTAACCGCCTTAGCCATCCAAGTTAGGTTATCCGGGAGTTGAGTCGTGGCAACTGGACTTCTTTTCTTGAGGGATCAAAGTGTTTCAATATCCCAGGAAAAGAAGTCCAGTTGCCGTGTCTCAACTCCCGGGTACAGGTTGCCTTAGTGGTTTGAGGTGCCTTCCTTCCCTCACCCACTAGAGTGACACCAGTAGAGAAGCAACCTGCAAAATGGTGGTAGATGTGAACTTTTGAGGGGGTATTTCCTGAATCTGTTGTCGCAGAAGGGCATGAACCTGTCCAAAATAGAAGCATCCCCAAAGGATAGACTTTCATCTGAAGTGGCTGTCAGAAAATTTGTATGCAAACAGCGTCCCATGTTCAAGCAGTGGCAACTCCAGTTCATATACAGTGGACCCTCGTATAACAAACAGTTTGTGTAACATAAAATCTGTACAACATAAAAAATTCTGGAGATAGGGGAAATTTGCTGAACAGAATCGCCAATGGGGCAAATCCGTACAACATAAAAATGGTCGCGATTAGGGATGACTCCATTTTCAATGCATTCCTATGGGAAAATTTGTATAAAGGAAAATTTGCTTATCAGAATTTCATTTGGAACAAATTAATTCCTTTATACAAGGTACCACTGTATTTGGGTAACAGGTGATGCGGGTAAAAAAAAACCCAGCAACCCTTCCTCTGTCTGACATCCTGTTGGTCAGCATAAAACTTGGTAAATGAGTAGCCTGATTCCAGAACGTGGAACGTGACTTTTTAAATATTACAGCCTCCCAGAAGCCTTCACCACTGTAAGAACAAGTGGAAGGAGATGATGAAGTTGCAAATAATATTTTGGAAAGAAAACAACGTTTCAGGCAGGTGGTACGTGGCTTCTTCTAGAAGCCCCTCAGGTGCCAAATACATAGCAAGGGCATTAACTCTACCTATTTTGATCCACAACTTCCAAAGGCATTTATGACACACAGTCTTAAATATCACACGCAGCTGGAACAGGAGAGCACCACATTTCTGAAGAAGGTTAACTGAAATTCAATGCTTGCCCACCCGCTCACCCCCTTCCAAGGGAAAAAGCAGAAATTATGGAGACCTTCTCTGTAACCCAGAAAAAGAACAAAACTGTAAATCGTACTCCCAACAACTGGCCCTAAGAAAATGTAGGCACAGCAGCTTGTATATCAATTGAAGCAAATGGAAGGTTGCATCCATGTGCCATATTCCAGGATTAAAAGATAAAAAAAGACAGGGCTAAGGCTTCTGCAGATCTGTTGAGTAGAAAAAAGGAACTTGACTAGGTTCCACATGCACAGCAAATTGAAGCAACACTACCCAGTGTATGGCAGCGGTGAAGAAGGCCAATTTCATGCTAGGGATGATCAAAAAGGGGATTGAAAATAAAACAGCAAACATTATAATGCCATTGTACAAAATGATAGTAAGGCCACACCTGGAGTATTGTGTACAATTCTGGTCACCGCATCTCAAAAAAGACATAGTGGAACCAGAAAAGATGCAGAAGAGAGAGACTAAAATGATTACTGGGCTGGCGGACCTCCCTTATGAGGAAAGGCTAGAGCATTTGGGGCTCTTTAGTCTGGAAAAAAAGGCGCCTGAGGGGGGATATGATTGAGACGTACAAAATTATGCAGGGCATGAGTAAAGTGGATAGAGGGAAGCTCTTCTCCCTCTCACAAAATACCAGAACTAGTGGACATCCACTCAAATTGAGGGTTGGGAGAGTGAGAACAGACAAAGAAAACAGGGTAGCATGACAAGATAACGAAGGAATATATTAAGTCCTGGATGCCTTCAAAAGGGGATTGGACAGATTCCTGGAGGAAAGGTCCATGACGGGGATGTGTAATCTCCAGGTTTAAAACCAGGGTACTTCAAGGGCCAGATGCAGGGGTGTCAGGAGAAAGATACCTATTCTCATGCGCTCCCAGACACATTTGGTGGGGCCACTGCAGGAATCTGGACTAGATGGGCCTTTGGCCTGATCCAACATGGCTGTTCTTGTGTTCTTATGTACCTGAAATTCTTCTACACAGCTGCTAAAAGTGGAGCAGCCTTGTCTTCTTGTATCCAAGCACACAATCAAAGGCACTTTGAGGTAAATTCTCACTTCCTGCTCAAGTCTCCCATGCCTTCCACTGGGGCTTATTAGTGAATGAGGCTATGGTCCTTGATTTCATCAGGCTGGACAACCGCTTCCTATATTAACGGGCATCATGTCCAGAGTCCATGTTGCCTAGGGATGGCTGTGGTCCAGAATACCTGCAGGGCACCAGATGAATAACGGGTGGCGTGTACAATAACAGCATTGGCTGCCCTTATGGTGCTGGCAGATCATTGACCGTTTTACCAACATACCTTTGTCCCAGAATAGCAATTGCGCCACTAGTTCAAAAATTGGCCACAACCAGATGCAGTGGGAATGGTGTACAGTACATATAATGTATTGATCTATATATCAGAGTTTGGAAATTGTACTTTTTTGGAGCACTACCCCCGCCACCCCACTAAACACCACTCATGGAGACAACATGAATGTGTCTGAGCTTGATTACAGGTACGCCGGGGCGGCGGCGGAGATGCCTTCCCCCCACTTGGCCTTTGGTATTGTCTGGCTGACAAACAACCTGAACCTTGAAGAACGTCGGTTTTCCAAAAAACATGTTGCAAAACCGCCCAGAGTGGCCTTGTTGTTATTTTATTTATTAATTTTATTTATTAAATTTGTATACCGTTCCATCTAGCTACACGGTTACTCTAGATAGCTCTACATGGTGCAGTATAGAAATCCAAATGATGATGATGATGATGATGATGATGATGATGAACCTTTCACAGCAAGGTCAAGTAGAAAGAGCAGTGGTTCTCCAGATGATGTGGGAATAGCCTTTCTGTCCGCTGATCATGCTTACTGGGTCTAACGGGAGTTCTACTTTATTATGACTATTAAAAATATTTTGATCCTTAGAAAGGACTCAACTGCATCTAAAGGCACAATCTCAGGCTACCTCCTCAAGTCAGCCAGCCAGCCAGCCAACCAACCAACCAACGAACCAAACGGGGTACAAAATAGCAACACGGGTTATTGCAATAACAGAGCAATAACTTGTATTGCGTTATGTATTGCAAAAAGCTGTCCATGTAGAAACTCTGCCATGCATGGCAGAACTGCATCTGAAGAAGAAAGTGTAGCCGTTTATTCAGTCAAAAAGTCAAGAGCAAGTGAGACTTGCAATAAAAGGTTATCCTGTAGTAAAGTGTGCTTTCCGTTCATAATTCTAGCCGCTGCATTTCATTTCTGTGGCCATAGAAAGGTAGATATTTTTAAAAATAAAATAAGTGGTGTGTTGTTTTGGCTAGAGAAGCAATGGCCCTTGGAGCCTGCAGCTGACAGCTTGGACATTTCCAGCACTGGAACGCAAGGGCGGATGATTCATTCAACGCTTGCCATTCCTTCTTGAGGCAAAATGTTTTATATTGTATTTGCAGATGGCACCGCTCCCTGCCAACAGCGCTGAGCGAGGGTGTATCATCTGATGGATGAGACAATCTTTGGGGTGGGTGGGAAGGCAGATAGGACACTGACTAGGAATGAGAGACTAAAGCAGAAGGAACAATCCGTGCATCAGTTCCTGTTCCTCTTGGTCAAGGGTCACAGCCTAGGAAAGTAACTTTTTTGGGGAGGGAGGCTCCTACTGGCAGATTCCCTAGTGTGGCCAGGTTGGCTGAGAGATTTGGGGGGTGTCATAATCCCAGAAAGTTATTTCCCCCAGCTCTGGAGAGGGTTCAGCCTCCCTTGCCCTCCTCCTCTTGCTTTGAAATCTTGTTCAATCGCCATTCGGGGGAAATGTTGTAAGCCTTGACAGGAAACGAAAGAGGAGCCAGCCAGAGGCACTAATAAAAACCTGGAAGACGTCCACAGGGTGCCACCTGTCCATGCAAGAAAGACGATAAATAGCTCCCGGGTCATACCTAGCAAGGAATACGGCCTTTGCTAAAAATAGAGGCCCCGTGGCATGAAGACCGGGGACTGTCCTGCTCAAATCCTTTTGGATATGTTGAAGAAGCCACAAATAAACAGAAGCTGGCGGTGCACTTCGGCGGGCCAAAGGGCTTCTCCTGTGTGCACTTAAGAGATGTTATAGGTAGCTTTTGTAAGACCAGTCAGGGTGGCATCACACACACACCACTTCCAGATCAGGAGAGGAGTGAATTAGCCTAACAGAAGGGCAGTGAGCTCACACACACACACACACACACACACACACACACACACACACACACACACACACACACTTCCACACATAGCCTAACAGAAGGGCAGTGAGCACACACACACACACACACACACACACACACACACCACTTCCAGATGAGGAGTGAATTAGCCTAGCAGAAGGGCAGCGGACTGTCTGAGGCTGCTGGAACAAATTCCCGTCGTTTGTTTCATGCATATAATGCAAAACGTTCTAAAGTAACACAACAGTGACGGTGCTTTTCATCAGCCAGACAAGAGTGCTGGGACACCTTTAAGGCAACTAAATCTTATTTGACGGCAGCTGTTTGGGTTTTGTTTTTGTTTTTACTCCACTTCTTCAGCCTAGTATTCAAGCCACCGGTTTATGAGTCATGATTTGGGACCTCTTGAGAGGGAACACACGTGGTATTCCATCACGCAAGCCAATAACCGTGCCCCTGTATGCCTGCTCTCTGCTCCAGGAACCTGCGATAGATTATAATCTACAAAACCTTGAGCTGAATAAAATGTGTTGATCTCAGAAGTGCCACAAGCCTCTCTGTAGTAATGACGTCCTGATTTCTCTAAGACTGGGTTGAGCCTTTCACTGGCGTTGGACTTCAGTTCCATCATCCCCCACCTTATCTGGACAAGGCTGATGAAAAGGGCAACCTAGCAGCATCTGGAGATCTATTCCGGCTGCAACGATGAAACATGAACACCGTGCTAATTGCTCAGGAAGCGATCCGTATACAAATGAAGGCCCAATGGAAGTACAGTATGCCTATACAATTAACTTCTGAGTAGATGTACAGTATCTAGGAACACACCACTGGTTCCTTTTGCAGAGTGGGGATGGAACCCACCACCCGTGGTTCACCAAATGGCCACGTTTTCTTCCTCACGGCACCATCCTTATGGGTCTTGTTCTCCATTCTAAACCTTAGTTACTGGAAGCAAGAGCAGGTAGGGGTGGGGTTTTTTTGGTCTCATCTATCACTGGAACGAGCCCCCCCCATCTATTGCCTAGAACCCGATTTCAACCCTACAATTGGAAAATATTTTCTACGCTTGTACCACTGATTGAAGAAAACATCACATACAACCCGATTCCACGTATGTTTACAAAGAAGCAGGTCTGACTGTACTCAGTAGACTTGGCCTTCATGAAAGTGTGCATAGGATGGCACCTTAATGATAACTGATCCTTGTATTGTTTTGAGATTGCATTGCAGAATAGAAGGCACAGCACCTCAGTTTCTAAGAATGAGATCTTCTATGTATGTATGTATGTATGTATGTATGTATGTATGTATGTATGTATGTATGTATGTATGTATGTATGTATGTATGTAGGGCGTGGTGGCTCAGTGGACTAAGACTTCCGAAAACTGTCACCTGCAAAGTCGGCAGCTCAGCAGTTTGAATCCTGGGTGCCACACAGAGGAGCGAGCTCCTACTGTCAACCCCAGCTCCTGCCAACCTAGCAGTTTGAAAGCATGTCAATGCAAGTAGATAAATAGGTACCACCGTAAAAAGCAGGAAGGTAAAACAGCGTTTCCTTGCAGCCATGCTGGCCATGTGGCCATGGACTTGCACAACACTGGCTCTTCGGCTTATATACGGAGATGAGCACCGCCCCAGAGTCAGACACAACTAGTACACATGTGCGGGGGGAGCATTTTACCTTTACCTTTATGCAGCTAAAGGAGCTGGTGCTAACACTGAAGCTTAAGTGACCTGAACAAAGATCTTCCTCGTTGTTTCAAAGGAGTGTGTTCTGGGACAGAAAACATTCCACATACTAGATGGCATGTTCTTCTCATAAAATAGTAACTTTTATTTGTTAAACTGTAAGCATCATCAGTACAAGGAAAACAATACCCTCCAAGGCTAACACAGTCCCCCCGAGCATCCGCAAAGAAGATAACAATTCAGTCAAAAAATGAAATTAACCTTAATCTATTTTAAGATAGTGTACAAATGTTGTCAGAGATGACTCAACTTCACCTATTTCTTTTGTTTAGGGTCCAATGATGCACAGTAGCATTATCCAACCTACAGTCTCGGACTACACAGAGATGCACCATTACTCTGCTTCAGAAGCAAGTCACGTAGGTGCCTTGCAAGTGTGTTGGATTCTCACCATCCTGAACCGGCACAGACAGATGCTAAAGGAACGTGTGTGAAAATGAGCCTCTACCAGATGTTAACTCTTGGGACAAAGAAATAATAGCCAATCCGACGTTCGAAAATACAACACCTCTTATTGGAACAATCTACATCTTTAAATTGAAATCCATGTTCAGTGTTCCCCCACCCGCTTCAAGATGTCTTAGGAGTGAGTCTGGAAAAAAGGCGCCTGAGGGGGGATATGATTGAGACGTACAAAATAATGCAGGGCATGAGGGATGCTCTTTTCGCTCTCACAAAATACCAGAACTAGGGGACATACACTCAAATTGAGGGCTGGGGAGTAAGAACAGACAAAAGAAAGAACAAAAGAAATTTTTTTTTCACCCAGTGCGTTGTTAGTCTGTGGAACTCCCTGCCACAGGATGTGGTGATAGCCTCTGGCCTGGATGGCTTCAAAAGGGGATTGGACAGATTCCTGGAGGAAAAGTCCATCACAGGTTACAAACCATGACGGAGATGTGTAATCTCCAGGCTTAAAACCGGGGTACTTCAAGGGCCAGATGCAGGGGAGTGGTATCAAGAGACAGATATCTAGTCTCATGTGCTCCCAGAGGCATTTGGTGGGGCCACCATGAGATACAGGAAGCTGGACTAGATGGGCCTTTGGCCTAATCCAGCACGGCTCTTCTTATGTTCTTATGATTCCATGTGGCACTGAGTCTCCTAATTCACTCCTCTCCTGATCTGGAAGTGGTGTGTGTGTGTGTGTGTGTGTGTGTGTGTGTGTGTGTGTGTGTGTGTGTGTGTGTGTGTGTGTGTGTGTACAGCAAGGTTGGACAGGAATGATGAAATCTACGGGTGGATCTTACTGATCTGTATGAGGTCAAGGCTTCTGAACAACGCTAACATATTTCACAATCGCAAAGTGAATGGCAAGTAACAAATCGGCTGAGCTTGTGCGAATTTCTCATTGTTCAGCCTCATGTGTTCCTCACCTGAAAAATAAGAGTATTCATTAATGGCCTTTGACCAGGTCCATATGCATCTCCGTTGGTCAATGTCAGAGTTTTGTGTTAGACATTTTGATTTGCTGTAACCCACATGCCGGTCAGTACATGCACGTTGGAGTTATTCCAAGCTGCGATGCATGGGGTCAAGGGTAGCACTTCCATGAGGTGGAGGGTGGCCTCAGATGGAAGAAAACTGGGGGGTTGGCAGAGGTAGAGCCTTACATATATCTCCTTGGGCCACCAGCCAGTTGTGGGGCACAACTGTGTGCCCCACATGGCCTGTTCACACACCCAACTAGCATGCTGCCCTCAGGTGTGGTGAAAGACGGGGGGCCATCAACTGGCGCTGAAATAAAATTACCCCTCACCCCCAAATCTTGCACTATACATGAAAGAGATGCTTGGGTACTGTCCTGTCTCAGGCAGAAAAAGATTTTGGGTCCACCAATAATAAGATAAAGGTTTGGCTTCATTTCTCCATTTGGGTGTCTGGCCTTCAAGAGATGCCCCGCCACCCCAATTCTAGCAGGAACAAGGCATTTTATTAATTATTATTATTAAAACAAACATGCACACATACTGCCTTTCAGGCAAAACCTCTGCCACTTTCTAGGAATGAAACTTTTTTGGGGGTGGGGGGGACAGCTAAAAATACAGTGGTACCTCGGTTTAAGCAATTAATTTGTTCTCCAGGCTGTTTCGTATTGTGAAAAATTAATAAGGAATGCATTGAAAACCAATTAATCTATTCCGGAGGTCAGGAAAAAAGGCAACCCAGGGCATTCCATGTAAAATTTTCTTAAACCGAGGCATCCCCGTTCTTTTCGTCATGTGAACCTCACACATCAACATTTAATGCCTTGTGGGGGGGGGGTAAGTAAAATGGGGCGTTCCATTGCAATTTCTTTTTTAACCGAGGCATCCCCATTTCCAATACAGTAGGACCCCAGTATCCGCTGGGGATTGGTTCCAGGCCTTCCCGTGGATAATGAAAACCGTGGATAAGAGAGAACGCCTGCCTGCCCGCCCTCAAACTTCTGTTTCCTGAGAGTAGCTTGCTTTATGGCTGCTGTTTGTGACAGTAGCTTGCTTTGTGGCTGCTGAATTATTTAATTTTTTTCCTCTGCCAACCGTGGATAACTGAATCAGTGGATAATGAATCAGTGGATACGGGGGTCCTACTGTAATTTCTTTTCTTAAACTGATTTATTTTTTGTTAACTGAGGTACCCCTGTAAAGTTAAACTAAAGCAGCAGATACAAAAGCACAGCCAGAAAAACAGGAGGAAAATGTTTGATTCCAAAATGGTTTTAAAAATCGGTTAAAAACACCTCACAGCAACACTAGCTCATTAAGGGGCCTTGGCCAATCATCGGGTATGTAGCGAGGCAGGCATTTTGGGCCAAGACGTCTCTTAAGAAAGCTCTGCCTCTCGTGGCCACTGACCGAATCTATTTTACCGCCAAGCTTAGGGACTGGGCAGGTTAACTTCAAGGGCCAGGAGCGCCTCCGGATACAACCCGTAAGCCGGACGTTGGCCCACGTTCGTCCTAGGAGACTGGGACTGCCCTCTGACTCACCTGCGGGGAAGAGCTTTTGTGTTCGGGGTGTGGCTCTCTCTTATGGGCCTCCGTCCCGAACAAGACTCCGCTCAGCCGCCGGAGGGAGGCCTCCAACTCTTCCTCCGTGTACTCCAGGCGGTTCCCCAAGCTGCCTGACGAGTAGGAGGTTGAAGGTGTGGAGTAGGCACTAGACTTCTCTTTCGCTATAAGGATATCATCATCCGGCTTCTTCCTCAGCAAAAGAAGGACAATGACGAACAAGAACAGGCACAAGTAAACGGCCCAGACCTCTTCCATCTTGGCAACTGTGGGCTCTCTCTCACACACACAGCGGGAACCTTAGGGACGGCCACGGGTAGAGGAAAGCTGCCGCTGGATTCACGTCTCTGGTGGCCAAAGCGCTCTAGTTTTCAGGTTCCACCGAAAGGGAACTTTGTATTACTTTCAACAGAGAATACAAATCCAAGCTCAACTAAATCGGTGCTTAAATTAGAATATGAAGTGTCATCCACGCTAGCCGTCAATTAGGAACACGACCACAGCTCAGGGAAAGAGATGATAAAGTAACTCCTTCTTGTTGGCTTCGGAGCAGGAGTCGTCTTGCAAAACAGAAGGGGCCTTCAGCCTTCCATCTTTACGTAAGCGGGGTTCCTACTTGCTCTTGTTTAGTTACTAAACTTTATTTTCTGCCCTTCCACCCAAAAGAGCGTTCAAGGCGACTCATAAGAAAAGATGCTGTTATTTCTCCAGATGTTTGTTCTTCAGCGTTGCCCTGATAGTCACCAAATTCAGAATTTGTTCTTTAGAAATTTTACAAACTCCTTTTCACTGTTCACTTTAGGGATATCCTAAAAGGTTAAAAATCAAAGAAAGTCAGCCCTTTTACAGCACTCAAACACTTAAAAGTTACACATAAACCTGGCGAGGATTTGAATGCAGTTGAGCCTACCCTTAAATCAAAGAAATAAACAGCCTTTACAGTGCTTGCCTTGTAGTCTATCTTTTAAAATTCTAGACAGCCACACGTTAAAATACAATCTTTAAGAACCTGCCAGAGTTTTTTCCTCTCTCTCTCTCTCTCTCTTGTTTTGTATGCAAAAAAAAGTACAAACCAGAAAAGGCTGGATTTTCTTCACTCTCTCAATATGTCCACAGCAGCTGGCGATTCTGGCCGTTGGGAGGTGACCCAAGCTTCTCCGGGCTGTTCAAGCCATCATTTCTCTCCTCAACTCTTTGTTCTTCTTTGCTCCCTTCTTTGAGATCTACCCACTGGGCTACGCCATATATGAGCTCACAGGACCAGGGACCAATAGCAAGTCAATGGCCAGCCCCACCTTGAACCAATCCCAAAAGAGGCAAGAGGCAGTGGGGATCACAGGGGCTGGACAGAAAGGGCCAGCAAGGGACCGGGCGAGCCAAAAAGAGAAAGGAGAGAAGTCTTGGCCGCTGGTCCAATGTTTCCCCTTATACCGTCCAGTCAAGGTCCGAATGCTATCGGTATGCATTTTGCCATCCCTGCCAGGGGTTTTGCGTTACAGCTGAGAATGCCAGGGCCTAAAAAGGGGATGATGATGGAGGCAGGTAGCTGCCATCTCTTTGGGCTCATTTGGCTGACTGATCTGAGCAGTTCTGGAAAGTTGTTGTGTTTTTCGGGCTGTTTGGCCATGTTCTGGAAGTTTTTCTTCCTGACGTTTCGCCAGACTCTGTGGCTGGCGTCTTCAGAGGGCAAGGAGCTCAGGGAGATAGGAGTTCTCTCTGTGCTTGAACACTGTGCACTCACTCTATACCCCAGAGCACGGAGAGAACTCCTAGTTCCGTGAGCTCCTTGCCCTCTGAAGATGCCAGCCACAGAGTCTGGCGAATCGTCAGGAAGAAAAACTTCCAGAACATGGCCAAACAGCCCGAAAAACTCACAACAATTGGATCCCGGCTGTGAAAGGTTCGTTCTGCAAAGGTTCGTTCATCAAACTGAGTCTCCTTCACGCTCAATTCGAAGCCTCCATTGCCCAGTTGGCAATGGACTCAATGGAAAGATTGAAACGTAACACCTTGGAAGAAATTTGAAACTTGAGATATCTCCCCATATATGTTTTTTTTTGGGGGGGGAATCCAGTACAGTCAGGATTCTTTTGTATATCAAAATAGCTCGAAGGAATGAACGTATTAATGGCAACAACCAACCGTACAGATCTCCTGTTCATCAATCAATGATTGAGGGCAGGCAAGTGCAGCAGCCAAGGGGCTGATGGTGTAGTGGCAGATTAAAACTCAGGAGACCTGCGTTGGATTCCACACTTGGCCATGGAACCTCACTGGAATCGGTAAAACCACTCCCTAAATATGCCACTTACCTTGAAAGACTTGTTAGTGTTGTTCTAAGTCAGATCTGACTTTATGAGGAAAGGCTAAAACATTTGGGGCTCTTTAGTCTGGGAAAAAGGCGCCTGAGGGTGGATATGATTGAGACGTACCAAATAATGCAGGGCATGAGTAAAGCGGATAGAAGGACGCTCTGCTCTTCTCCCTCTCACAAAATACCAGAACTAGGGGACATCCACTCAAATTGAAGGCTGGGAGAGTAAGAACAGACAAAAGAAAATATTTTTTCACCCAGCATGTTCTTAGTCTGTGGAACTCCCTGCCACAGGATGCGGTGATGGCATCTGGCCTGGATGCCTTCAAAAGGGGATTGGACAGATTCCTGGAGGAAAAGTCCGTCACAGGTTACAAACCATGACGGAGATGTGTCATCTCCAGGCTTAAAACCGGGGTACTTCAAGAGCCAGAGGCAAGGGAGTGGTATCAGGAGACAGAGATCTAGTCTCGTGCGCTCCCAGATGCATTTAGTGGGGCCACTGTGAGATACAGGAAGCTGGACTAGATGGGCCTTTGGCCTGATCCAGCAGGGCTCTTCTTGTGTTCTTATGTTGTTATTATGTCACATAATGAATGGAGTAAGTACACATTTGAGATCTTGGACTAAATGATTTGCTGGGGCTTACATCTTGAGCTTTTAACAGAAGCTGATCGTTCTTCTTCAGCCAGTCCCACTCCACTGAGCTCAATGATGGCAAGATGCACGATACCATGTAAGGAATTGATAATAATATTCTGTTTGAATGCATCCTTGGGGGACCCTTTGAAAGCACAGGTGAAAATCAGAGTACTTATGGTTTTCTAAATCAGGTAGTAAAATATGCACCAAACTTTTTTGGGGGGGGGGGCATGTTTTTACTTAACAATTGTCATTTTAGTCAAAAGATCACAGCCTTGTAGATTTTCATAACCATCTTGGAACTGCAGAACTGCAGAACCGACACCTACCGTTTCTGGACACTTGGTACTCTGTGTCTGTCTCAGAACCTAGGTGACAATGAATAAGGCATATAGTTATGCTGAATGTCCACATGCATCTGCTTTATTTTATTGTCTGTCTCCTCTCCGAAGCTGTATACTTTTGCTACTATTTTCCTTCCCCTTGCCTCTGAATGTTTTTCTCTGTTTTCATGGACTCTCAATGGAGATTTAAGCAAGGAAGCAACAGAAGGCACCCATTCACCTGCATAAAATTATTGCTGCATTCATGAAGGGCAGCATATGTTACATACATGTGCTCGGTCCATCTCTGTTCCCGTAAAGCACTTGGCCAAACGTCTGGTGTACACAGGTCCATCTTTTCAATGCCCTTCTGTGTTTGTGGCTGGGCTGGCTTGTTTTTGAAGCAGAAATTGTAACCAAGCCTTCTCAGCATCAATTTTCAGGTGCACAAGTAAGGTTTCTCAGAAAAAATTAAAGCAGAATTCTTCTCGGGAAGGTAGGAACCGAAAAGACCATGTCTCCGCAGCCCCAGGATCAGCTGAGGAGGAGGAGGAGGAGGAGGAGGAGGAGGAGGAAGAAGAAGAACGAGGGATGCTTTCCGAAGGGCTCTGAGCTCTTTGTGACTTTTCCGTAGCCTTACGGAAGACTTGGCACTTCTTCCTGCGTGCCGGTTCCGTCACCTCTGCGATTCGGGCTGCTTTTGAAGCTTTCAGGGGAGGGCGTTTAAGGAAGAAAGGACAAATGGGTTAAACTTTTAAAAATAGCTTTTAGAATAGTGGTTATTGCAAAACTACAATATGACATTATTGTAAAACTACACTATGAAACATAAAAACAAACACACAAAAATTATTAAAATATAACAAAAAAACAAAAAAAAAAAAACAAAAAAACAACAACCCCCCTCCCCCAATCACCATAACGGGACAAACAAACGTCCTAACAAACTCCATGGCACCCACCTGCCACTTGGGACTTAATCCATGCTTAAAATCCTTAATCTATCAACCTTCTCATTTCTCTCTAGAAATACGTTTGACTCTTCTCCCGGTGTGCATCCTTTACCTTTTTGAGTAAAGGGTACACACCATACAAAAACATGTACCTACGATTTATCCCATATTAATTTAAAACCAGTACACTTTTTCAATACGTTCCTAATTTTAATTTCGCAAGTTAGTTTATCGTTCACAGCCCTATTCCAAAATGGGTTGAATTTTTTGACCATCTAATCCTGTCCAACACAGAGCTTGGGCTTTTTTAAAAAAAAAACTACACTTCCCAGAATTCCCCAGCCTGTGTGGTGTCTCTGCAAATGTAACTCACAAGTGGGATTCTGGGAATTGAAGTAAAAATCAAAGAAACACAACATCACTCCTTTGCATGACAGCACGTCTATCTGTCCACCTTCTGCTACTGATCTACAGTACTTTTCCGTGCATAAGACTATATGTTTGTCTAAAATGATTAGCCTAAAAATTGAGGGTTGTCTTATACATAGAAGTAAGCCAAGGAGAGAACCACACAGTTGCAAAATGGTAATTTTGGGTGAGGAAAGTGGGGGTCGTCTTATAGATGGACAAATACTTCGTTTTGTGAACCATGGGCAGGAACAATGTATGTGAAAGCAAAGAGGACATATTTGGAGAACCTGCAGCCTTTAATGGAGGAGAGAAAGACCTCTGAATGTTCCTTCCAACTAGAAATGGCATCCTTAAGAACAGCATTGTTTTTCTCCGCCTTAGAGAGAGATCAATAGCTTTGTGATATCACTGGTTATCGCTACCAGCGTTAGGGAATGTGTGCTCCTCCAGATGCTGTTTTGAGATTACAGTTCTAAATGAATCCTAACGAGAATAGTGAGGGATGCAAGCTGACGGGAGCTGTAGTCAAACAGAATCCGGAAGGCCACGCAAAATGACCCAAGAAGGCGAAAACAGCTGAGTCAAGGATGGGTGTTAAAAAAAAAAGAGGATTAAAACTCTGGGAGTGGGTTAAAGAAAAGGACGGACTAACAGATATAAGAAGCAGAACTGTCCAGCAGTCCAGAGGAGTAATCAGTGGCTCGCCCTGAGGAAATATTTTCTTTGTTATTGTTTTCAAAGACGGAAGTTAGAACTGCTCAAAGAAATCAAAGGGGAAGTCTGGTGTTTCCCCCGGTCACTTCCCCCATAAAAACAAAACAGGAAATAAACCCAGGCCCTTTGTACACGACCCCTAAACTCCGCCGCAAATGGCTCCCAGCTCCGGAGCTTAAAATTGTTTCCCCACCAGCTCCGGAGTTTACAGATAATTAAGTGCGACCACGCCCACCTAAGCGCGTCCCAGCGCACTTTTCAGGTACCTGCTCTCTGGAGGTGAAAATTCCTGATGCGGATATAAGGTAGTGACTGCCCGGCTCTCCTTGCTTCTGTTTGTTCTTTTTTTGCCCCCCGCCCCTTTAAGGGATCTGAATGCAGTGCCGGCACGGCAGAACGGAGGTGAGCGGCATTCTTTTCTTCTTTTTTTTCTCCCTCCCCTCACGCAGCCAGCAGCCAGGGGTGCGGAGGGGGTGGGAACGCAGGAACAGCGACAAACCCCTAAGATCTCTGGTCCGAATTTAAAGTGGCCAGCGGATCTTAGGGGTCGTTTGAAAAGGCCCCCAAGGGGACTGAAGAGTCCAAGGAGAACTGAGTATTATCAGGGCCCCCCAGAATATTGAATGAGAAGAGAAAGGAAGGAAGGAGGGGAAAGGGGTCAGAAGAAGGAGGGATTGAAGATGACTGAAATCCTGACCAAGCAGAAGCAAGTCAGAATGCAAACGGCGGGAGATCCCCTTATTATTTAAATCTGCCCACTTCTTGGCATGACCTCAAATTAACAGACAAAATTATGAAAGCAATAGAAATGTAAATTTGGGGGAAAAAATATGATCATCAAATAAGACCATACTGATTTTAACATGTACCAGACAACAACAATAACAAAACAAAAGATCACAAAAACAGCCTACAATATTTGTGATTATAGTAAATTACTGTATATACTCGAATATAACCCTAGTTTTTCCGCCCTAATTTTGGGCTGAAAAAAGGGGCCCTCGACTTATATGCGGGTCAATACTTTTAGCCACTGAGGCAAGTGCTTGGGTCGGTGGCTAAAAGTCATTTTAAACATTGCGTGCCGCTTCTCATGACCCCTGTCTGCATCACAGGGGAGCGGCGCGTGATGTTTAAAATGACTTTTAGCCACTGACCCAAGCACTTGCATCAGTGGCTAAAAGTCATTTTAAACATCACACACCACTTCCCCAGCTCACAGAGGAGGAGCTGCCAGGCCCTGCTGCATTTCCCACCCTAGACTTATACTCGAGTCAATACATTTTCCCCGTTTTGGGGGGTTAAATTAGGGGCCTCGACTTATACTCGGGTCGACTTATACTCGAGTATATACGGGTATCTGCTCCAACCTATATGGAGCAAACAAACTGGAGCCCGAGTGCCATCTCTAAGCAAGGAGCTACCCATAATATCTGCAAGATTTCCTCTGACTTAGGTCACAATCCTGCGCTCCTCTACCTGGGAGTATGTTCCATTCACTTGAGTAAGGCTCCATTCTGAGCAGGCATGTTTAGATTTATAACTTAAGCCTAGAAATTGCCCTTCGCAAGCATTTTCACCTGTAGTGTGCAATAAAAAATGGGTACTTTTTTAAAAAAACTTAAAGCATTTGTACTCTTGCTTTTGGGCTGAAAAGCCTCTTATCGAGAGCGAGATCAGAGTGTGCAAAAGTTACTTTTTAAAACTGTAATTCCCCAGAATGCCCAATCTCTCTCTTTGAACACCCTTATAGTGGTACCTTGTATAAAGGAATTAATTAGTTCCAAAGGAAATTATGTTAAGCAAATGTTCCCATATACAAATTTCCATAGGAATGCATAGAAAACAAAGTGATCCCATTTTTATGTTGTACAGATTTGCCCCATAGGCGATTCTGTTAAGCAAATTTTCCCTATCTCCTGAATTTTTTTATGTTGTACAAATTTTATGTTCTACAAAACGCTTGTTATACGAGGGGCCACTGTATTTTTATTCTATAGACAAAACTGATCAGTTAAAAAAACTGAAAATAAAAGGGCTTTTTTCATGGTAGAAACTTTTTTTTATCAAACTTCACCGTGAGGACCAACTGTTAGACAAACATCAAGGGCTCCAAACGATTGGGTTCGAAAACAATTCAGTTCCATCTTTTGCGGGAAAAGTTTAAAAAGATCAGCGCCATCCTTGTCTTTGAAATTTTTCTGGGTAATGTCAGCCAACAACAGAAAAGGTCAGGCCTCCAAGATTTATGCCTGGCTCACAGACTCGCCCCATAACTGTTCAGCTGTTGTTTCTGGATTAGCTTGAGACGTGAAGTGCAACTTGATCTCTCTAAGGAGGAGAAGATTTGGTTGTCCCCCCCCCCACCACCTTCCCGAGTCTTTAGGATAAAATCAGCACAGGGTTCAAAGAAAGCACGGAGAGGTCACACCGCAGATGGCACCTCTGCCTTACAAAGCTATTTATTTATTTATTTATTTATTTATTTTTAAACTTATATACCGCAACCTATTTCCCCACAGGAACTCAGGGCGGTTTACACAAGACTCTAATAAAAAGAAGAGATAAAACCAATAAAACAGGAACTCAGGGCGGTTTACACAAGACTATAATAAAAAGAAGAGATAAAACCAATCAAACCAATCAAACAGCGGTAATCAGGATGGTGAGCCAAAATAGGCAGGGCAGCAAAAAGCGAGGGGGGGAAAAAAAATGAAGTTACCCCTGGAGATTTCCAAAGGCGTCCTTGAATAGCCATGTTTTTAAGGCTCTCTTAAAGGACGCCAGGGATGGAGCTTGCCGCAACTCACCCGGCAAGGCATTCCAAACGGACGGACCAACCACCGAGAAAGCCCGGTTATGAGTGGTTGTTTTACGGGCTTTCCCTCGGCGTGGCAATCTGGAGTGAGAGGGCCTGGGAAGAACGGGTGGGTCGGGCCAGATTCTAGATTCATCTAGATTCATATCTGCGTTATTATCCTCACTTCTGTGGAGAAACTGTAGGGACAGAGGGACCCCTCTTGCCTATGGGGTGGGTTGTCCCAAGTGTCCATCTTTTGGGGCAGTGTAAGAGACCAAGTTTTTAACCATAATGAAATGTAATGGGTTGTCACTATTGCCTGCTGTTATTGAGAATAACCCCTTTTTACTAAACCAAGACCTTATTTCCCTGCTGGTTGAAGCAGCAAGCCAGGGGAACACAGTGCTGACAGAGAGAAGCTCGGGTGATCTCAAATATTGTTAGAATGGATCAGAAAAGACAGTGCAAAGTAAAATACTTTTGTCGTGTGGACATACTGAAGAAACCTCCATATCCCATGGACTGATAAAATAAAGAATGAAGAGTTAATTCGTGGCACATCAGACACAAAGGGATGGAGCTGATTATTAAGCAACAACAGCAATCATATCTTGGAGACATAATTTGTTGTGACAAATATATGCTGCAGGGCATTACTGAAGGGAAGATTGAGGGTGAATGTGGAAAAGGTAGAAGATGAGTTTCTTGGATGGGTAACAGCAGAGACTGGCTGAACCTTAATAAAAAAAAGCTAATCCACAAGGCAAGAGGTAGGTGGTGACTTGCCATGAGACACACCCAGAGAGACAGAGAGAGAATGACCGAGAGATCTGTTAAAGGGAAAGTGTCCTGCTTATATACCACCCCACAGCACTTTAGCATTTATGAAGTACTCTCCTGGGAGATTTATTTTATTTTATTTTATTTTAGAGTATTTTAGAGTATTTTTACCCCGCCTTTCTCCTTGGAAAAGGACCCAAGGTCATATAAAATACACATGGTTTTCCATCGTTCAGGGAAAGCTTGCCTGAAGAGGAATTATGCAGACTACAAGCAATATCCCCCACCACACACACACAAGCTGGGTCCTCATTTTACTGACCTCGGAAGGCTGGAGGGCTGAGTGAACCTTGAGCTGGTTACTTGTTGGAACTGAACCCCAGTTCGTGAGCAGAGTTATAGATGCAGTATAGCAGTTTAACCACCGTGCCATGAGGCAGCCTGCAGGTTTAATATCTAAGAGGCGAACTCAACAGGGAAAGGGAAATTCCCGTGCCAGGCTTTCAAACCTCCTGTACCAGGCTTTCGAGTTTCAAAGTACGGTACTTCTAACCCAACTAGCCTGATCAGAAACAGTTGAGAGCAAAGAAGAACCTAACGGGGCTGGATGGTCTGCAGAGGGGATGCGGCACGCCAGCAGTCACACAGCTCTCCGGCCGCTGCAACCTGAAGGACTGGCAACTCCTGCCCAGTTCCAAGTTTCTTATCTCGGTCCTGGGAAAGTGCGCCAAGCCTACCTGCTTGCATGAGCTTCAGCTGCCGCCGCCTTTCCTCTGCCATTTTGTTCCTGTAATCACCGAACATGGCGCGCATGAGCTGACGCTTTTGGGGCAGCACGGTCTTCTCGCTGCACAATATCTTGATAGCCCGAAGAGCCTCATCCTCTGAAACAACAAGAATGAAAAAAAATTTAATTGCATTGTACCGGATGCTTGACATGTGCAGGCAGGGACCTTTCTCTTCAGGCAGGCTTTCCCTGAATGATGGACTACCTATCATGTGTCTTTTATATGAATCGATGGGATCACACAGACTTTTTGTTCATAACTATGTGTTTCCATTGACACTATGTTTCCAATGTTAGTCTCCATCACTCATAACTTTTACATGGAATTTTACTCTCTTTTTAACTGTATGCGTTTTTTGTAGCTTTAATGTAATGTTGTCTATTAACTGCACCAGCATCTGTTTTGCAACGGCACCAATTTTTTTACATCAATATACAAGTTACAAGTGAACTCTGAATGGTAACAAATGATGTAACCTCTTTGTTATTGTTTTAAAGGCACATTAAAAAAATTAAACAAATGTTCTGTCTCAAATGGTTTCTCTGAAACCACAAAGTTTTGAAACTGCAGTAATGATCAAGTTAGAAATTATATGTTTTAATCACAGTTTCCCTGACTTCAGACCAATTTCCCTGACTTTCCCTGACCTACTTGTGTTTCCCTGACTTTCCAGAAAGTGGCAACCCAAGTTTCCTAATCTTGATTGATGAAGACAGCAGTACAGCAGTGAAACCAATTGCCTCAAGAGGTGCTGAATGCTCCAACACTGGAGGCAATCAAGAGAAATTTGGACAACCCCCCAACAGACATCATTTGTTTTGCATTAGGGATGGGCACGCAAGCCCAGGTGGTCCTCAGAACCGGCTGATACACACATATCCCATTGCTTTACCTTTCTCTGTCTCACGCAAGGTTACAATCCAACAAGGAAGAACAATGAAACGTTATCTTTATTGCTTCATGCTGCTGACCAATCAGAGAGAGAGGCGGGATACTTGTCCCTGCACAGCTCCTGATTGGCCAGCACCACAGATGTAGCACAGATGATGTCGCCGCATGTTTCTTCGTTGGATTTTCACCCTGCGCGGGACAGAGAAAGGTGAAGCGGGGGTGGTGATGGACTTAATGGCCTTATAGGCCCCTTCCAACTTCACTGTTCTATGATTTTATGAATAACCAATAATTGCCTGGAGTCTCTCTTTTCAGAGACCTTGATTCTTCTCCAAGAATTTTTAGAGATTATCCACATTCGCTTCAAAGTGGTACCTGCAAATCCTTTAAGTATCCTTAACTTACTCTGCTTGGGAGTGGATTTCTGAGTCTTTAAACCAAGCTCCAGCTGTTCCACGCACCAGTCCACCTCTTTCTTGAACTGTTCATCTGACTATGATGGGGGAACAAAGAAAACAAGGACTTGCTGAGACAGCCACTGCCAAACTGATCCTGGTGGTAACTTGCTTCCTCTCATGTTTCTATTTAGTTGTATGCCCTTTCCAAAGCGAATGGTCATAGAGTTCTCCAGGGGACCCGCAATAATGGAGCTTAAACTAAAATTAAATCTACACAACCAACTGCAAACAGTCAAGAATTCAAACACAACAAGAAAAATAAAAATGTAACACTGAACATCAGCTCTTCCTATCAAATCAGAACAGTTCAAAATAATTCCTTTTGGATTAGAAATAACCAGTGGTTCTAAAAAAATAGACTAGTAACATTCACATTGATCTTTAAAGGAGATTAAGAATGATTTTAAAAACATGTTTCCAAAGTATTAAAACGGATATTAAATAATAACCTCTTCACCAAACATCAGGAAGACATTAACATAGTTACTGGTTGAGTTCCTAAGTTCCAACAGACAAAGGAATTGAAACTCAAAACAACTAGCAACTGATTGACTTATCCATTATCTGAAACTATAAAGAATATTAAAAGAAAAAAACACCCCAAAAACAATTTTCACATGTATCACCAGAACTGGCCATTAGTGGGCAGCAGAGACCATATGAACACTTGTTAGTAAAGAATATATAGCACAGTCTCTGGCACCTTCTAGTGTCCAGTTCTGGTAATGCATGCAATGTTTTCCTGTTTTTTTGTGGACTTTTTACCATCCCATCCCATCCCATCCATACCATACCATCTCTATCTATCTATCTATCTATCTATCTATCTATCTATCTATCTATCTATCTATCTATCTATCTATCTATCTATCTATCTATCTATCTATCTATCTATCTTCCTTCCATGGTTTTCAGTGTCCATGAGGGGACTTAGAACCAATCCCCAGTGGATATCGGAGTGCTACTGTACTTTATAACCCCCCCCCCCCCAAATCTTACAAATGTTGTCATACACTATATCCCTAGTCTTAGCATACCTTCTTTGGCTCCTTGTTAAGTTTCCACGCTGAATTTAAGGTGCTGCTCATGTCCCATAAAGCCCTTAATGGTTTAGGACCTCTTTCACAAAGACAGACAGATCATCTTTTCCTGCTTCCTTTCCCTCCCCACCCATTTCTTCTTCTATATTATGCTTGAAATTAAAACTATGAACCTCAGCACAGGGAACTGTAAGGCTAGTTCTCATTGGAAGCTATTCTGGCAACTTGTTTCTTTGGCAAAAGGGTGGGTGGAGGGCACGAGCAGGTTAATAAGTAGAACAGGCTGAAACAATATTAGAATGCAGAGAATGAACCTATCCACCGCATCAGTCACACACCTGACATGTCTGAGCCTCATCCGCTGCGCCTTGGCCGTGAGACTTGCTGCCTCCATTCATGCTCTGACTGGGTGTTGCCTTGGCAGGCATCTGTTTCTTTTTCCTTTTCTTCTTGAATGAAGGGCCTGCTGCTTGTGGTGCCGGCTTTGCTTCTTTACTCTCCTCCACGTCTGCAGACAGATTAAACACAACTCTATTTAACCACCCCCTTTTTACCACCCAGAAACCTTTGGGTAGTGGGCGGCATATAAATTGTATAAATAAAATAAAATACATAAATAAAATAAATATGCTTATGCCTCCTGATATTTAGAAAACACAAAAAATCTTGCAGCTTTGTAATTGCTTTTTTATGGTGCATTTTTTTTAGTCTGTTTGTCATTTACCCACAGCCAAACCATTCTGTGCTCGCTGTGAATTACCCCTTAAAAAAAAACATTATGATGTGGGGTGGGGGTGGTTTGTGTTGTTTTCATATTTCTCCTTTTGTTGGAAGCTGTCCAGATGCTGGTAGGCTGACTGGCATTTTAATTTTTAAAACACGGGCAGTATAAAAATTTATAAAACAAATAATATATACAAACGTGACTAGGTAGTGTAATACAGAAATTGTAATAGATCTGACTTAGGAAAAACTGCAGCAAATAGGCAGAAAAAGGTCAGCAATTGTTACTGCCAATAAGTTCTGCAGTGCTAACTAAGGCAGGACATCTACTAGATTTCCAAGGTGCCTTTGGACTGCGGCTCCCTAAAGTTCTGTGAGATTCAGCTAACAGTGAATGAGGCCAAATTCCAGTCTAGCAATATCTGATAGACCACATGTCCTTCATGTATGGACTTCATTGGTCTTCCAGAAAAAAACTTATTGGCCTGTAAACACTTCCCCCCCCCAAGCACGCATAAGGACAATCAACTGTAGAATGCATGGTGTACCGCTTCCGTGATGGAATCCCTGCACCCAATTCTCAACTTGCCAATGGCAAAGAGGCACAGATCTACTTCTAATATTCAGTTAGAACGTGCTGCCAGAGTCTCCATACCTGCTCGGGTGGGTGCCAGCTCAGGGATCTCTCGCGTCAGGCAATCTTCGTTTATTCCACGTGCACTGTCCGTCCCACCTGAAGTATCCCATTTCCGAACTGCTGAGTTTTCTTGCTCCATGTTCGGGGAGTCAACGTTTGTTTCTTCTGCAGGCTCTGGACCTGCAGGGACAGGTGGAAGTGGTGGAACATCTAGGATGGCAAAGTTGAAAGCAAATTCGTTCCCCTGACTTCCGGTGGAGAGGTCCAGCCTTCCGGAGGGATGGCTGCCATCAGGCTGCCTCCTGGAGTTGTCTCTTTCCTGTGCTCCTGGAGTCGTTTCGGCGATTTCCTCCGATCCGCTCTCCGGAAGCACAAAACGAAACTGAAAGCTGTTATCTGATGGGACAAAGCATGATGTTGACGCCACAGAGGGCTGGCTGGATTGCTTCCTGTACACCACGCCGCCTGAAGGATCTCCTGGTTTTATCTGCACTTCCTCCGGTGTCACAGCTGTAGAGGAAGAACAGATATGTTCTACTAAGATCGAAATCGTTACTGTACCGGGGGATCGTTTCCACTCCAGTCCACAAAAATGTCAAGGACTATGACAAAGCGGAGGTTGTATTCAGCACGAACTGTCAACTTTTTAAAAAGATATAAAAACATAAAATGAAATATTAAACAAACCTTTTCGTGTTCTGCTTATACCGCCCCATACCACTACAAGTAGTCTCTGGGCGGTTTACAATTTTAATTACAGTGTGCAGGCTACACATTGCCCCCCCCCCCCCGCGAGCTGGGTACTCTTTTTACCGACCTCGGAAGGATAGAAGGCTGAGTGAACCTTGAGCCTGCTACCGGGGATTGAACCCAGGTCGTGAGCACAGTTTTACCTGCAGTACAGGCATTTAACACAGGGGAGTGTAGATACACTGAGTTTGTGTGTGAGTAGAGCACACACAGGTGTGAAGGGTTTTAGGAACAAACTGTGAGGCTGCAGCAGCAACAGGCAACTGAAGGTAGATAGTGCTTGAAATCTGTATAAATGTAGCAAGGAAGAATCACTGTTTGCTGTTTTTTACTCAAAGCCAGTCGCAATGCTCCTGTGTAAGGTTAGTTGCTGTGTTTTTTGCTGCTCAAAGGTAATGTTTATTACAAGATATGTTTTTTATGCTGAAGAAAAGCTTTCTGAGTTAAATGTAAATATATAAATTATTTTTCTAAAAACTGCAAGAGTTTTTCTAATGTTCCTGAGTAGCACTGAGTTCTGCTAAGTCTCGGAGTTTTTTTTCCAGGACACAATATTTTTATAAGACTAAGCTACAGTCTGTCAGGGTTTTTTGGGGAATGCTGTGCAAACACACTACAATATCCATATTATTTTCTAACACGAACTGAAGGGATGTCTCCTGAGGGATATTAGGTATTAATAACCACATCCAGCAAGCTTCCTGCAAAGCATTCTGGGGACAATATTTGACTCTTTCTCCTGCACGGGAAAGCCCTGGGAGATGGGAAATAGAGTCCCTAAGATTAAGATGCAGGAAGCAGATAACTGACTATCTTGTCCTTCCATTCTGGCCACAAGGAACAAACAGACCATTAATGATTACCCTCACGTCATGGGATGGGATAGCAAGCTGCTAGGGTATCAATCATTACTATCCCTCACTAGGGGACATGTCCACGTCACAGAAAGCCCTCCCCGGGAGTCCATCAAGCCAATGACAGGCTGACACCTAGGACACCACACAATATCTGTAACTCCGCCTCTTACAGCTAATAAAGGTGTGCCTTGCAGCCTGCTCGAGAAGGAGAAGAGCATGGCAGCCTGACACTTGAACCCAACCCCGTGTCCGTGTAGGTTATTTCCCTACAACGAACCACATGAGATGACAAATATTTGTACCTTTTTCCCAAATTTCGAGAAGCGCTCGTGGCCTCACCTGCTTGTGCAGCTCTCTTCCTTTCCTCAGCCATCTTCAGCCGGTAGTTTCCAAAGACGCGGTTCATCACTTGGCGCTTTTTCACGAGAGGAGCCTTGCGGGAGCGCAAAACGCCAAGAATACGCCGGGTCTCCTCTGCTGCTTTTCAGAACGGTAAGAAAATTAGAAGTTTGTACAATGGGTAGATTGTGCTGCTTCCACGATGAAGTTAATTTCCGGCAACAATCCAAAAAGCACTTTCCAATCTTCTTTTCTCTCTCCCCGGACAGCAATCCACGAAGGTCTATACTTGCCATACATTACAGATAGGCATCTGAGTCTTTGCGATAATGGTTAGCCCCGTTTCAGGAAAGGAAAGATGTCGTAGCAAAAACACATCATGGTTGATCAGAAGGATCAGACGGAAGCTATGAACCACCTGGAGCAATGTCATGTCATGTCATTCATTTCTATCATAAGAACATAAGAACATAAGAAGAACCATGCTGGATCAGGTCAAAGGCCCATCTTGTCCAGCTTCCTGTATCTCACTGGGGCCCCACCAGATGCCTCTGGGAGCACACGAGACTAGATCTCTGTCTCCTGATTCCACTCCCCTCCATCTGGCCCTTAAAGTACCCTGGTTTTAAGCCTGGAGATGACACATCTCCATCGTGGCTTGTAACCTGTGATGGACTTTTCCTCCAGGAAACTGTCCAACCCCCTTTGGAAGGCATCCAAGCTAGATGCCATCACCACCTCCTGTGGCAGGGAGTTCCGCAGACGAACATGCTGAGTGAAAAAAATATTTTTTCTTCTGTCTGTTCTCACTCTCCCAGCCCTCAATTTGAGTGGATGTCGCCTAGTTCTGGTATTCTGTGAGAGGGAGAAGAGTGTCCCTCTGTCCACATTACTCATGCCCTGCATTATTTTGTACATCTCAATCTATCCTGCCTTTCTTCCCAAAAGGACCAAAGGTGGCTTACATAATCTAAAACAATCTTTAAAGCTAAAAACATTAAGTGTGCAATACTTTAAAAAGAATGAAATAAGTATATTAGAATGGCAACTAAACGCAATAGTAAAAATATTTAAAACAACAAAGCACAACAATCCATTTGAAACTCCTCTTCAAACACCAGTCATCGAGGCAAAGTTTGCCTGAAGAGAAAGGACAGAAGAGATGGGGCTGGGCTAGCTTCCGGTGGGAGGGAGTTCCAGAGTTAAGGAGCAGCAACAGAGAAGGCTCTCTTTCGAGTACCCACCAAATGCGCCCATGAGGGTGATAGGACTGAGAGAAAGGCCTCCCCTGACGATGCTAATGTCAGGACAGGCTGAAGGAAGAAGATGCGGTCTTTTAGACAGCAGGGAGCCATGTTAGAAATGTGACTGGATGAAGTTCCAGCTAGAGAATAGAGAATAGAATAGAGTTTTTTATTGTCATTATGCATATGCAAGATATGCACAACGAAATTAAGAGTTCTGTTCCAACTACACAAATTAAACAAGGAACCATACAAAACACAAAGAACACATAAAACACGATGCAAGATATTAAAAACTCTTAAAATCGCTTACAAAATTTAAAACACTACTTAAAAACTGATTAGGATGGCGCTAAAACTGTCGCATTTAACTTGGGTACCGCTCTGGGATAAAAACTGTTCTTTAGTCTATTTGTCCTTGACCTAAGAGTCCTATATCTCCTGCCAGAGGGCAACAGTTCAAAAAATTGGTGGCCAGGATGCGAAGGGGCTCTCAGAATTCTAGATGTCTTCCTTAAGCATCTGGAGTTGTATAGTTCTTCCAAAGGAGGACGAGGACAGCCCACTATCCTCTCAGCAGTGTTTATAACCCTCTGGAGCGCCCTTCTATCTGCCACTGTGCAACTGGCGAACCAGACACAGAGGCAGTAAGGGATGGAATCCTTGGTCGAAAAGAACAAAGATAACACACCTTGCTTGGGAGTTGGGTTGAGACGCAAGAGGCCAGTCTCCAGTTGAGAAATGCACCATTCAAGTTCATCCTGGAGTGTTGGTTTGGGAGCCTGGATCAGTGAAAAGAACACAGAGACATCAGTTGCCTTATTATTATTATTATTATTATTATTATTATTATTATTATTATTATTATTATTATTATTATTATTATTATTATTATTATTATTATTATTATTATTATTATTAATCACCATCCTCTCCATCTTGCCTTTCCACAACAACACTAGCAAGAGAAAGCACTAGTAGTGGGGTAATGGCATTCCTAAGAACAGATCAAGGAATGGAACCATTAAAATGGATTAAACACCAAAACACACTCAGGCAAGCAAATCCATCTAAAAGAGAAGTGTGTGCAGGGCATGCAGGCATGTGGGTAAGTAGATATGTCTGCAGGCGTAAAAATAGCCCCTTCAAATATGAGGCCTGGTAGGTTAGTGCCAACAGAACTTCAGCGGAAACAAGACCACTAAGGAACAAGATGCAAGGAGCGACGTGTTTGAAAAACTCACAATTTGCAGAAGTACAAATAATTTGGTTTTTTTTAAGGCAGGGAAAAGGCAACGAAGCAGCCCAGCATTTATATACACACAAATCTGATTAAACATGTGGCGATGGGTATAAACTACGTGGAACACGGCCTGCTTTCAAGATAGGCAAGCCTGGTCAGGAACAGAGAACTGTTTAAACATTTGAAAGGATGTCATATTGAAGAGGGGACTGGTTTGTTTTTCCATGGCTTCAGAGACTAGGACTCGGGGCAATGGTTTCAAACTACAGGAGAAGAGATTCCCTTTGAACATTAGGAAGAACTTCATGACGGTTAGAGCTGTTTGGCAGTGGAATATGCTGCCACAAAGGAGGGTGGTGGAGTCTCCTTCTTTGGACGTTTTTAAGCAGAGGCTGGATGGCCACCTGTCGGAAATATTGTGATGGGGGTTTCCTGCATGGCAGGGGGTTGGACTAGATGGCCCTTGAGGTCTCTTCCAACTCTATGATTCTAGGAATCCCCCAAAGAAAAGACAACTCAGTGGCTTGACACAGATCTCTCCATGATATCCATCTGAGTACCTTCCACCACAGGGAAGCTGTGCCACCACCGACCACAAATGCCTAAAACCCTATTAATGGAATCTATATGCAATATAAAAGGTAACAGGGCAAAGGCCACAAGGACCATCCACTTGTATCCTGCATTTAATGCTCCAGTAAACCACAGACAACTGAAACTGCAGACCGATCCCGCAGATAGGGATCTGTATATGCACAACATATTTATTAATTTATTCTAATTTACAGTGCTAAACCCAGATAAATGAAATGACAATTCTGAATATCAAGAATCCACCAAAAAAAACCAGTTAGGATGAAACAAATATAACAAGATCTGCTTTTTAATCATCTTAGGCCCGTAGTGGTTAATCTTCGGCACTCCAGATGTTTTGGCCCACCACTCCCACAGTCCTTTGTCATTGCCAATACAGGCTTGGAATTCTGGGAGTTGTGGTCCAAAACATCTGGAGTGCTGAAGGCTAGCCACCACTGTCTTAGGCTTAGCACCCAAGCAGAGAAGAACACATAAGGATCAAACCTCTTCCATTAGGAACACTGGCAGTACAGACGTGTGCAGAATCTTCAAGGTCTTCTGTGATCAGTGATCTAGAAGGACAAGATGTCATTTTGGCATCTTGAGCTTAATATGCATGCACTGAAATCCTAAGCACATTTACTCAGAAGTAAGCCCCACTAGGGTCAGTGGGGCTCCTTCCTAGGCAATTAATATCTGCATGATTAAACTTGCCACAAGATCGGCACCATTGCCATGTGTGTGTGTGTGTGTAGGTGGGTGGGTGTGGGTGGGTGGGTGGTGTCGTTACAGTCGTGACCAACTCTTCGTGACTCCATGTCCATGGAGTTTTCTTGGCAGGAATACTGTAGCTTGGCAGTTCCTACTCCAGGCGCCTACAGCACCTGGTATTCCCTGGTGGTCTCCCATCCAAGTACTAACCAGGGCCGACCCTACTTAGCTTCCAAAATCAGGCGAGATTGGGTGTGCTTAGGGCATCTGTATTGCATTGCCATACAGTACTGCAACTAAGGGCAACAGTAGCTGCCTTGGAAGTTCCAGTACCTTCCTCCCAAGATATCTGAATGGCTACGGCCACTTGAACCCACCTGATCTTGCCCTTAAATATTTATTTATTTTTACAACTTATATGCCACCCACTCCCCAAAGGTCTCTGCTGCCAGTCCCCATCATATATACATTCCTAGACTATTACTCCCATAAATCATGGAATCATGGAATTGGAAGGGGCCAATATTGACGTTGAGGTCTGACCCGCCTTGCTCAAAGACAGGAATCCAAATCAAAGGATATCTACCAGGTGACTGTCTAAATTTCTCTTGAATGCCTCCAGCATTGCTCTCACCACCTCCTGGGGTAATTGGTCCCATTGTCCTACTGTTCTAACAGTTAAGAAGTTTCTTAATAATCCTAGCCAGCACAGCTCATGGGAAGGGATGGTGAGGTTTGCCAACAACTGAAAGCCACCACTTCAAACAAACAGTGAGTGGTAAGCAAGTTTTAGCTGTTATGTTACTATTATAACTTTTAAAGGGATACATTCTCTTTTTTTGGCTCTACCAAGGTGCTATTTTTATAGTTACAGTACTGTGACCTTGGGAAGAATAGTGAAGAGAGCCAAGTGCTGCCTTGAGCTCCAATGACCAGCTGGACAGGGCTTGCAATGTTCAGATGATTACACAGTGAACAAAATATTTCATCAAGACCGTGTTGATAACTAACTACTCGTAGAAGCAGAACTGCAAGGGTAAAAACTACCTTGTGTTTATAACCACTTATAACCTTGTGTGATTCCACTGACACTATGTTTTTCAATTTTAGTTTCCATCACTCATAACTTTTACATGGAATTTTACTCTCCTTTTAACTGCTCGCATTTTCTTGAAGCTTAATGTAATGTCTTTTGAAGCTGTAAAATATCCCTCAATTCCCTGTTCTCAATACTCGAATATGTCTAAATGGTACTGGACTGTATATTATCCCTCATTACTGTAAGCCGATTTGGGTCCTTTTTTCCAAGGAGAAAGGAGGGGTAAAAATGCTCTAAAATAAAAATAAATAAATACTTTAAAAGATCCACCCCAAGCTCTCTAGTTTGGAAGTAGTGATAACGAATTACTTTACACGTCGCCTGGCAATACCCGACGAAAAACGAACTACTCGAACACTAAATAACGGCAGTACCCTAATTTCAGATGTAACGACGTTACTGTCCGTATTCCCTCTCGCCACCCCCCCCCCCCGCCATTTGTGGCTCAAGAGAGAAGGAATTCATCGCAGGCCTGTGCAGAAGTAACGCTCACCGAGCTAGATCGATAGCACGCCGCACTGCCCGATTGCCTCGTTCCCCGTGGAGTCCCTGCCGAGAAAACGAGCAAGTCGGACCACGTTCGGTGCTGAACGCCTTCCCACGTTCTCCGCACCCCCGAGGACTTCGGTTCCGCCCTGCAAACCGTTCCGCATTGAATGAATGAATCTTGATTGACGGTTACTGTGTATTAACCAAATCGAAAGAAACACCAAAAGCATCGAATTACCAGAATAAAACATTGTAAAAACATTATAAAACATTTGATAAAACCAAAAAATATAAACAAGAAAAATCTAAGCAGAATACACACACACACACACACACACACACACACACACACACACACACACACACACACACACACACACACACACACACACACGAGAGCAGGCATGTCCAAACTTTGGCCCTCCAGATGTTTTGGATAGCAACTCCCACTGTTCTTTGCCATTGGAAATACAGGCTTGGAATTCTGGTGGTTGTGGTCCAAAACATCTGGAGGGCTGAAGTCTGAACATGCCTGCACATGAGGATAGATAGATAGATAGATAGATAGATAGATAGATAGGCACACACACACACACACAAACACACACACACCTGTTATATAAATAATCTGTATCAGGAGGGTAGATAAAACAGTATACCAATGATCAAGCCAATATCAAGCCCCTAAAGTGGAAGGCAATCACACTCCATGTGACCATCAGGAGCCATTCCGTATTTACAACTGGTCTCTTGACTCCTAGAGAGCAGTTCTTGGCTAGAGTCCCTCAATGAAGAACGTCACACGTCGCCCCCTTTAAAGGCATGCTTGGATGCAACTCCGATCCCCTCCGCTGTAAACTGTGCTTAAAAAGAGGCTCCCACTCGAAAGGAATCCGAATGAGTTTCGTCAGATTTAGTTGCAGATGCGTAGGTGCAGGGTGGCAGCTTTTTCCCCTGGGTGTCCCTCCATTAGAAAAGCTTTTTAAATCTATTTTGAGACCCCCCCCTTTTTCAGCTGTTGCAAATAGGTTTGGGAGGGGGATCCAAACCACCCATTCCCGAATAGTAGATGCCCTCTGCTGGAATAAGATGAATTAATGGATGGCTACTTTTGATCCTGCTTTTAAAAAGCATCAGCCCACAGGTCACATTTCTAAAGTGCTGGTAAAATGCTTCACTGCAATGGGAGATATACTGAATGTTCGACAAGGGACTTGTTACCTTAGAAGTGCAGAGCTGGAAGGGATCACAAAGGATTATTGAACCCAGCCCCTGACAAGGAGACATAGTGGGGAATCATACTCCCGACCTCTGCTATTATGCAACAGTCTCAGAGCTTGAGGGAGGAAAGCAAGCAGGAGGTTGAGCATAACGTTCCAGTAGTCACATTTTTTCACATTATTGTTACAGGAGACAGTGTGTTATGGGGCAAAAGGAGACCAAGTTGGTTATGCAGTTTAGCTGGGCTCCTAAATGATTCTGTGGAACTCCTTGCCATAAGAGGTGGTGATGGCATCTGGCCTGGATGTTTTCAAAAGGGGATTGGACAGATTCCTGGAGAAGTCCATCACAGGCTACAAACCATGATGGAGATGTGAAATCGCCAGGCTTAAAACCGGGGTACTTCAAGGGCCAGATGCAGGAGAGTGGTATCAAGAGACAGATATCTAGTCTCGTGCTCTCCCGGACACATTTGGTGGGGCCACTGTGAGATACAGGAAGCTGGACTAGATGGGCCTTTGGCCGGATCCAGAATGGCTCTTCTTATGTTCTTATGATCTCCATGGCAGCCCGTTTCCTGGTGCTGGGGCCAAAGCTTACTAATAAAGCTTCCACTGGAGCCAATGTCGAACTTCAGTCGGGTGTATATGTACTTTGGTCATGGTGAAGGCTGGAAGGGATGAAGCAGGACACCCTAGCAAGTCACAGTTGCCTGTCAGAACAGATGACACCTTGTTACGACAGGTAGCGGGGCTGGCTCGGTATGGCAACTAAATATTCCTACGTAATTTTGACACCATCATATCAGGTGTGGTCTACTCCGCCCCACGCTCCCAATTCAGCCTGTGAGATTCCATCTGCCCCTAGGTAATAGAGATTGAACAAGTGATGCTACAGCCAGTGTCAATGCACTCTCACTTCCCCTACAGTCCTTAAAGATAAATGGAACTGAAATGAAATCAGTATGTCAATGAATAATAGGCTGTATCTTTCACATGCCCATGCTGCCGTGAAATTCATCATCACAACAGTGATACTTGTAATGAAATAAAGAGAACACTGGTCACATGACTGCCTTACAATTATGTTATGGTTCATTATTAGGCAAGATTGGTTGGGGAGCACCTTTTATTCTTGTATCTCACTGAAGCCGACCTGTTGCACTCCTTGCTGAAAGCCATTTTAATGTCCTCCTGCTAAGAAAACATTTTCATTCAGAGAAATGTGTTAGTTTGCTTAAATGGGGTGTGAGCGTGTGCCACTGTTTGGTCCTTCATTTCACCGAAGTGTTTTAAAACTGCTTTACTTTATATTCGGATTACCATTTTGTAGACAATTTCCTGAACCTTCCGCCCAGCATGGTTAGCGGGATTCAGTCCCTCAAATAATGCCCAGGTTCTGGTGGGTAGACACATCACATACTCCTTGTAGAAAAGTGGATAGCAAGAATGTTGTTAAGTTTTTGGGAATGGGACTCAAGTATGAGTCTTGGGGCTCAATTCCAAGCTTGAGTTTCTGATTCTTCGCTGACTCCACCCCCCCAAGCCTTTGGGACTTGGACTGTGCATGCACTGACCAACTGATTGGCTGGCCCATGTGCAGAGAGAGCAGGGGGTATGATCCTGCACCTGCAGCCCAGCCCTCAGTCTACCTGCCAATGCTGTCCACCATCACCATCTTTGATGCCAGCAGGCCTGGTTTTCTCATCCAGGAGACAAGGCCTGCTGCTTCTCCCCATGCAAACACACTGACCGGCTGGGCACAGGCCGATCCGCTGAAACAGGAGGAATGCTGCCCTAGCATGCAGGGAATCTGAGGGCCTTTCATTGTGATGCTCTAGCCTTGGCAGGCCCTCCCGAACCACCTCTTCCTCCAAGTCGAGATGTGATTCCCTCCCGAACCCGAGTTGAACCTGAGCCGAGTCACCAGTGTGACTCAAGTTGTTGGACTTGAAAGCGACTCACGACTTGGGACTTCCCATCCCTGTGGGATATGGATGTAACCAACAGAATAACATCAACCGAACACCTCAGCTGACTTTAATCATCAACAAGGCATATTACAGTCCAAAATGCCAACAAAATTAAAAAAATTCTAGCATGTAGGCATGTGACAGAGAAATTATGAGAGAGAGAGAGAGAGAGAGAGAGAGAGAGAGAGAGAGAGAGAGAGAGAGAGAGAGAGGAAGTGCAAGAGGAAAATGGTGGGAGTGGGTTTTTTCCTCTAGCCATTCCACATGTGATTGTGTCCTCAACTCTTTCCATTCACACAGTGAATAGGGCAATAGCAAGCATCTGAGAGACAGTTGTGAGTTTTTTTGGTTGTTTGGCCGTGTTCTTGTCCTGCATAGGACAAGTTTCCTCTTTTCTACAACTTTAAGAACCCCAGTCTCCCTCACTCTATACCCCAGAGCACAGAGAGAAACTCCTTTTCCCCTGAGCTCCTTGCCCTCTGAAGATGCCAGCCACAGAGTCTGGCATAACATCAAGAAGAAAAACTTCCAGAACATGGCCAAACAGCCCGAAAAACTCACAACAACTATCAGATCTCGGCTGTGAAAGCCTTCGAGAATACATCTGAGAGACCTTGGACCATTTCAGTCATCGGGGGCAAGGTGGCCCTTCTGCCACAGCTCCTTAGGACCCCAAGACCCACTGGAGGAGAACGCAGCTTGTGAAAGGAAGCAACTGTTGTCACCGCTGGCCCTCTTTCTTGCAGATGCCATTTTCAAGACAGCTGTAGGAGCACATGGACAAGGAGGGGGCGAACGGAAGAGAGAGAGAGAGAAAAGTGAAAGGTCTTTGTGAGGAAGTCACTGCTCCTTGGGTACAATCTTCCCTCCATCTCCAATTTTAAGTGCTGTGTCCTGCTCTTGGCTCCTGTTTTTAGATGACAAAGCTGCCATTTCTCCAGACCTGCTGCCCTGCGATGTAGGTAGCCTGCACGTGCAGGTTGTCATTCAACAGCAAGAAATCTGTAGACAACAAGAAGCAAGGTCATTTGCTAAGGAAACAGGATCCGTAGGGCCAATGTCTCTAAAGTAGGCATGTCCAAAGTCAGGCCCGGGGGCCAAATGCGGCCCGTTTTCAAATTCTGAGCAGCCCACAGCCTCTTCTCCCCGCAGGCTCAGACTGTCATGCATCCCCACCAGTTGGCCCCTCCCCATACTGGATGGAGGTGTCAGCTTGCAGTTTTACGGTTTACCTGCCCTCCCTGCCTCTGTACATCCCCCCAGCCACCTGCCCAGCCTACCCACCCCCGGCTCCATTGCTGCAGCATCCTCCCTGCCTCCTTGCATGTTATAGAGACTTGTCCAAAGTCCAGCCTGGGGGCCAAATGTGGCTGAATGGTTGGCCCCCCTCACATTTTCACCTCGCAAAATCTGGCCCTCCTTGCAAAAAGCTTGGACATCCCTGCTCTAAAAGCACAAGGACCACTTTCTCTGACTTTTTTTCACAAGCACAATGCTTGTTAAGATGGATGCACACAAAAACCATCACAGCCATAGATGTAGGAGGTGTACTGGGGGACAAAGGAAATGCGCCTCACACCAGGGTTCTTAAAAGCATTTCTGTGCCTTTTAAAATACTCATACATGACTACTTTTGATCAACATAAAAATCTCCGTCTGAAAGTTGAGGCATGGCAACTGGACTTCTTTTCTTGTGGGATCGAAACGTTTCACTACTCATCCATGTAGCTTCCTCAGTCTGAGGAAAAGTTGGTGGGAGGCTTCCAATTTATAGTTCACCTTGGTTTCACCCCACCGTAGTCTGAATAGGCTCGCTAGGTGGACAATGGCCCGGGGTGTGTGAAAGCCACACCTGTATGACCCTTCAGTCGCCATGACTCAACTCCCAGATAACATCGCCTGTCTAACTGAGCATCTCCACAAATATAAAAATCTCATGCCCTCTGCAAGTGAGTCTCTTCCATTTGAAGTACCACCACTTTGAACAAATCAAGAAACATGTAGGTTCAGAAAAATCTTTTTTTTACATTAATTACAGCATAACTCAGAGATAAGCAAAAATGAAAAAAGATGTGAGATACTCCACTAAGTGCTACACAATGCTGGAGGAAGCTGTGAATGAAGGAAGCGTTCCCTCTCACTGTGTGGGCAGGGGTTCCAGCGGCAAATGGAAGCTAAGAGGCAGGCCCAAGCCAGCACCGCGCCGCTTAAAGGGAACACTAATCCTGCCCTCATGGTGAATACCTGCATCAGTGTCATAATCCAAGGTGCCCTTCCTGTCCTCGATTTTCAAGAGCTGAGCAGGATGAAGAGACGCAGCCTCCAGCGCTGTTTCTACAGAGCATCCTGCAAAACAGATAAATAAATAAATGACAGATGGATTAGATAGAGAGATGACTGAGAAAGAAAGAAAGAAAGAAAGAAAGAAAGAAAGAAAGAAAGAAAGAAAAAGAAAAAGAAAGAAAGAAAGAAAGAAAGAAAGAAAGAAAGAAAGGGAGGGAGGGAGGGAGGGAGGGAGGGAGGGAGGGAGGAAAGGAAGGAAGGAAGGGAGGGAGGGACGGAGGAAGAAAGAAAGAAAAAGAAAGAAAGAAAGAAAGAAAGGGAGGGAGGGAGGGAGGGAGGGAGGAAAGGAAGGAAGGAAGGAAGGGAGGGAGGGAGGGAGGGAGGGAGGGAGGAAGGAAGGAAGAAGAAAGAAAGAAAGAAAGAAAGAAAGAAAGGGAGGGAGGGAGGAAAGAAAGAAAAAGAAAGAAAGAAATTAAGAAAGAAGGCATTTTATTACAGTCAGCAAGAGAAGGATATTATTTGATTAGACAAGAATAGAGATGGGCACAGACAGTTCAGTGGTTCGTGCCAGTCGATTTTTCTCAGCCAAAACGGGGTTTGGTGCTTCCCAGCCCTGCCTCTCAGAGGCCGTGTCCTGGCCTCCCTGCCCTGCCTCCTCTGGGCGCTGCCTCTGAATGGGCGGCTGCCAGAGGAGGTGGGGCAGGGAAGTGCCAAACCTCTGCTCGGCTGACAAACGAACCAGCACGAACCTCCAAAGCAGAAGGTCGTGCCCATAATCCGTTTAAATGGTATATTTATGGTCTTTTTATCTTTACTTATATTTTAGCTATCGTGAGCCATCTTGAAACCCTTTATGGAAGAAAGGCAGCACTGAAAATAAAACAAACGAAATGAACAAATCTCCAGACAAAAAGACTTTTAAAACTATCACCCACATTAGAGCCAAATCATGGCACGTGAAATGTCAAATTCTACACTTTTACAAAAAAGCACAAAAACCCCTAAGAGTGACATTTAGATCCACATCTCACAGCCACTCAACAACCTGCAATTGTCTGTCTGTCTGTCTGTCTGTCTGTCTGTCTGTCTGTCTGTGTTTGTTTATTTATTTATTTATTGGATTTATATACCACACCATCTAGCCCAAAGGCTAATCTGGGCAGTTTACAATAATAAAAATACACAAGTTATGTTTCACACAGAATCTTCTCTAGTAATTCAGAGTCTATGATTTATTTATTTATTTATTAGATTTTTATACTGCCCCAACTAGCCCAGATGCTACACTGGGCAGTTTACAACAAGGCAACAAAACAAAGTATACAGAACAACGCTAATTGAAATAAATGACTATAAAATTATACAAGATGTATACAAGTGGAACAGGTGATACCTTTAGGGTATTAGAAAAATAACAAAAACATTGCTAATATTTCGGGAGCAAAATCCCCTTCCTCAGAGTAGTACCAATAGAGTATAACATGGCAAAAGATGGATTTGCCAGGAGTTATTTCTTAGATGGAAGCTCCTTGGGCAAAATTGGGGGGGGGGGAAAGCCAGACAGTTTCTTAGTTGAGGCTCGGAGCTTGGATGTTCTTAGGCTGCATCCGAATTGAAGGGAGGGAGGTGTTTTTATTGCCCCAGTCGTCCCAAAGACATGTCACGGCTCATGTACACACATTCACACCTCTCCTCAATGTGGCTCATGGAGGCCAGTGGCCCCTGCCTTGCCAGCGAAGGGAGAGGGGGGTTGGTGCAGAAGGCCCATGCATTTCATTTGGGGATAGGGATATAATAAACATAAACTAAATAACATAATAAATCATAATCCTTTACAAAAAATAAGAATAACTATGATGTCACCAATTGTGAGAAGGAGGCTTCGGGTGGGCCGTCCGACTTACAGGAGCACAAAGAAGGCCAGGGAGAGATGAAGAACCAAAAGGGGACAGCATCAGGGAATGCGGAAAAGGAACAGAAAAGGAATAAGGATGAAATAGCGGGAATAGGGAATAGTTATAATAAAGGCGATGAGGCAGAAGGCTTGTGGGTGGATGTAGAAGAGGAGGAGGTAGTGGTGACGCGTGATTGGCTGAGTGAGGAACCAATGAATAAACGGGAAGCGGGAACTCAAACAGAAGAAGTGACAATTACGGCGGCGGTTGGGGGAGAAGACGGTGACGGTTGCTCCGTCATGGAGGGGAGGTATCCCCAGACCAGTGAGGGAGAATATACCTCACCGAGGATGGAGGGAACCTCCCCGTTGGGTTTGGCACCCGTGCTGTGGCAGTCCCTGTCATGGGACGGGGAGTATATCGGAGCCCGCCATCCATTCACCCCGGGGTGGGAGACCCCGCTTTTAGAGACAATAAACGTTGCCTCAGGGGCCAAAGTTAAACCTGTTCCGTTGGAGATTAGACAAGTTGATGTTGAAGCTGAAATGAAGATGAACCCATTCGCGAATAATGTACCAAATAAAAGTTTATTAGAAAACACAACACCGTCATCTGGTCAATCTGTCCCTAAAGCGCCGAACCGAGAAGGAGATAAAAATGAACCTACTCACACCAATGGAAATGTTTAAATAAATAAATGACAGACGGATTAGATAGAAAACAGGAATAGGGGAATAAGACAGGGGGGAAGAACAAGCACTCCTTAAGTCTAAACTTCTACATGGAGGAACCTTACCTGTAGCTTCCCTGAAATGCCGAACGCAGGTGTCCATGGTCGCAACACTGCCGCTCAGAGTTTTGGTCCCTGGATGGGAAAAACAAGAACAAGCTTTGGGGTGGGTTTGGGGAAAGTCACCATGAATTGCAAAATGGTTTAAAAAGATAAGATGCAGTCCAAGCATGACTTCTGAGTCAACGTACACCTAAGGACTGTGCTGTTGAAAGAGAAACAAACCCATGCGTTGCTCTATGAATCAAAACGCTTTAAGTAATGCTCTGTTTTTTGGATAGGAAATTTTACACAGTAGTACCATGCTATCCATCCAGGGAGAAAAACTAGAACTACTGCACAGAAGGACCACCATATCTGCTGACTCGTCATCCGTGGATTCAAGTTATCCTCGGATGACAAGGGGCAAGGGTTCTGACAGCGACCCCAGCAACATGAGGCAGTGAGAGTGCTCTGCTGGCGGTGCAAGGTGGCTCAAGCGACTGATGGCTTCACAACACCACTGTTTTCACCCCCACCCCCACCGTAGCTGCCATCTTCTCACCACTGCTGCCGCTATCACCTTCAAATAAGTTTATTATTTATTTATTTTAGAGTACAGTGCTACCCCGACTTAAGAGCAGCTCGACTTAAGAGCAATTTGTCTTAAGAGCGGGAAACTGTTGGCATTTTAACTGCTGCCTTACAAATTTTAGATATGGTCTGCTCGATTTACATTTTTTTTTTTCATTTTTTAACTTATTTTTTCAATTTTTTAGATAGGTACCCCAACTTTAGTAGCTCGACTTAAGAGCATGCCTTCGGAATGGATTAAACTCGTAAGTCGAGGTACCACTGTATTTTTTTTTTACCCCACCTTTCTCCTTGGAAAAGGGCATGCACTCTTATCTGCAGATTTCCGTATCTGCGTGCCAGGCCGGAACCAATCCCACCGCGCCACCCGGATATGGGGGGTCCTGCTGTATTGAACACTATCAATTAAAATGGTCCCTGCCGCCCTCTAGTGGCCAGTTTTGTCAACTGCAACCTGGGAATAAATATGAGCATTTCTGCATTTTTAGTTTATTATTTCAGGCCGTGGAAAAATAAACCAGAGGTACTGATCCAGTGGATCACGGGACTGGTACCGCACTGAGGTTGTAGACCTACACCTCAGCCTCCTCTGCAGAGGAGAGCAGCCAGGGTTCCATCTCCATGGGCAGTCGGTGGACACTCACCTGCAATGTAGCTGTTGAGCCCATCCATCTCAATCACTTGTTGGCCCAACGTGTGCCGGCCTGGAGCAAGCCCCATGGCTGTGATGGCATCTGTCACCAGGATCAGCCCTAAAGAAATAGAACAGAACAGGTTCCACCGGGGCTGTACGAGCGAACCAGAGACACAGGCGTCTGCTTTTAACTCTTGAGCCAGGACTCGGACTTTCCTGCCTGGCAGCAACAAACCTTTCGGGTGAGCCCGGTGTGCGATGCGCAGCGCGGCGGGGTTTGTGTGGATTCCGTCGGATATCATGCCATAGAACACCCGCTGACCTGGAGGGATCTGATCGCTGGTGAGGAGCCCCACGATCCCTGGGTCTCGATGGTGGAACTGCAGAGACAAAACTTCTGGGATGAACACAGTGGTACCTGTGATACCTTGCAAAGAAGTGGGACTACCACACCCATCACGCCTTGCAGGCTAACGACCCCCGCAAACTGGGAATCATGGGTATTTCTGCCTAACATGTGCCACTGGAAGAGGCCGGTTTAAGCCAAACTCGACTTTTAAAGGTAGGGTCAGTAGGAGAAGAAAAAAAAAGGTGAAAACCCATCTTAGTCTGCAGGACAGCTTCAGTTTCAGAGACGGTCTGACACCAAAGGCCAAAGGACGGGATCGAAAATGTCCACATACAAGGGCTTTTACGACGACAAACCAAGCCCTAGCAGAGACATCTAAACTTTTTAGAGCAGGAAGAGAGAAATTACAAAAGCTGGGCAATCAGAAAATAATGGAGGCACGGCACAGGAAGCATGGTGAGCATCTGTTGAATTTCTGGCAAAAATCTCTCAACTGCTAGAGCAGTATGACAATGGAACAATTTACCTCAGGGGGGTGGCGAGTGCTCCAGTGCTGGGGGCATTCACGAGAAATCTAGACAACCATCTGGCAGGTATCCTGTGATTTGTATTGTTGCCTTAAGCTGGGAGTTAGACTCAATGGCCTTTCAACTCTATTATTCAATGATTTTAGGCATGCCGAATTCATTATCTAAGAACAATTCCTCAGTAAGTGAGACAGAGCCTTTTCAGTGCTGGCCCTCGGTGGGGCGACTTGTTTCGTCTCAGCTGTAACATCAGGCAAACATGTTTCTATTTGCCCCAGGGTATTCTAATAATATTTTATTGGGATTTCATATTGTTTTAAATATTTCATATTTAAATATTTCATCTTGTTTTAAAAGCAATGCTACCAAAGAGAGGACGAACCATCTTTTAAACCAGTGGTGTCCAAATTTCGTCCCTCTACATATTTTGGACCCCAACTCCCACAGTCCTTTGTCACTGGCAATACAGGCTTGGAATTCTGGGAGTTGTGGTCCAAAACATCTGGAGGGCTGGAGTTTGGACACCCCTGTTTTAAACAGACCAACCAAGCAACGAAAACATTTGACTTCCCCTTTAAAATCTCCAATATGGTGGCTGAATCAGTTGAACAATTCTGTATAAAATCTGTGCAGACTAACTACCTCGGCATCCCATAGAATTCAGTACTACCCCTGAAATTAGACACGTTTTCGTACCTCCCCTTAGTTCTACTCTGGTTCCAACTGGATTGCTCTATGACCTATTCCACGCACAAGACAGGCACTGTCTATCTTTGACCGCGGTCATACCTGCGTTTTCTGCGTAGTTTCCCGTCGGCGAACTACGCAGTAAAAGATCGCGTGCTAACCAGGAAGAGAAGCAAATTCTGCTCCCGGCTGACCACGCCCCTCGAACAGCAGTTTCAGCGAAGTTTCCTAAACCACCGCCAAGGGCTGGATTTAGAAACTTCGCTCGAAAATGCTTACTTGTTTGCTTCTGTTGCAACGACAGGACACTGAAAATACGCAGTAAATTCGGTTTCTCCCCTTTCTGCCGGGCTTAAAAGACGGAGCCTTGGAAACTGGAGCCGGAAAGTAGGACAAAATGCATAGTACACAGGTTAGGACAGAAGCAGAATAGGAAGGTACGATGCAGAGGAGAGGACACCAACTGCTCATTAAAAACCACATGACCGCCCCCGGAAAAAATAAGCAGGAAATTTAAATGCGAAGGAAACCCAGGTATGACCGTGGTCTTTGATGGTTAGTGCCGGGCCAGCAGGCCACCCAACTGTTCTCTCAGAATTCACAAGTCACTGTCCAGAAATTTGCAGGACAGCTGCCACCCATAGGGGGACGGGCTTCTTCTCAGAGCCTTACTTACAGGCAACATGGCATTGAAAAGGTGAGTGATGAAGGTGGCCCCTTGCCGAACCGCTTCCTCAGCTTGAGACAGATTGGCCACAGAGTGACCTAGAAACACAGACAACGAGGCTGTGAGACGATCCTCCATTTCAAATCATCACGAGAAGAACCGGGCGTGTTTTTTTTGATAAACCACTGCCTAAGCGTCCTTGGTTTTCTTCTCTCTGCAAACTTATCTATCCAAAATATTTCTTGGCAGGACCCAGTGACACAGAATCACAACAATCTTTAAAAAACAAGACAGAAACTGGTTTGAGACACAGATGAACATTTCCGAAAGCCGACTTTAGAATTACTTTCACACACCAAAGGCTGCTTGAAACCAAGATAGTCTTGGTTATCATCTAGAAGCTTGTCAGACACATGTCTCTCATGAGGGAGTCCTATTTCCTGTTCAGAACCCTTCATCCTTTTGCGACATGTGTTTTGGACCGGTGTGGTGTAACAGATGAAGTGATGGATTGAGACTTGAGAGGACTGGATGGAACTGGTAAATCCACTCTGTGGGAGTTTGCTGCAAAAGTTCCGAAGCAAACTGATCTTGATTACAGAAATAAAAAAGACAGACAAAGACAAAATGCTTTCTTCTCCGTCAGCTGGGAAGAAAGCGCTGTGCAGACTTGTAGACAAAGACTGACCTGCGTCTTCTCCAGAAGGCTTGTTTTATTCATCTTATCTAAATTCATAAGCAGAGATTGGAGCATTTTTGAAAATATTGTTTCTGATAGGAAGCAGGTGCCCTTTAGCCTTGCCCGAAAGCAAAGGTCAGAGGAAATAGGTCACTTTCCTCCAGATATGACACGGTAAAAGTCAGGAGTGTGTGCACTGCACTGAAACTTCCCCAAAAAGCATACTCTGAAGCAAGGTTCCCACACACTACTTGAATGTCTTACTTTACCTTGTAAAGCCCTGTTAGCATTGCCCCAAGTCAAATGTGATTTGATGACACACAACAAACTTTAGACCAGAAGCCTGCAGAGCATTTATGGTCAAACAATAGAGAAAAATGTAGATTGGAGGTAGTCATCCCAAGGCCTAAATAATACCAGCTCCCTTTCGACCAACTACTGGCCTGGCCCAACGTTCAGCCCATGATAAAACCATGGAACAGTTGCGTATTTAGAGCAGAACACCCAGAATCTTCCAGCCAATGTGGCTGGGGGTGGTCTGAAAAATGTACTTTTCCAAAACAGTTACCTATTTCAAGCTCTCTGTGAACCATTGTAGCATCAGCTGCCATTCCATGCGTGAAAATCCCAAGATTAAAAGACCCTGGGGCATGGATGCGGTACACACAAAGAAGTCACCAGTGGCCATGTTCTACACAGGAAACCTGAATGTTTGCAGTGAAGCCAATTTAAGAACAAACCTGTAAGCTGCCTGGAAGATCCAAAAGTGAAGTGGCAGGATAACAATATCATAAAGAGATCAAAAAGCCAACCAATGTCCTTGCATTTCAGGTGAATATAGAAGGACCACAGTATCTCAGAGTATGAACCGACTTGGGTGTTAAGGTCTTCAGGAGAGGCCCTTCTCTCCATCTCGCCACCCTCACAGGTACGTCTCGTGGGAACCCATGAAAGGGCCTTCTTGCCTGCTGCGCCCAGACCCTGGAACTCTCTCCCACTAGAGACCAAAATTGCCTTATCTTTGATGTTTTTCCTGAAACAGGCAAAGACCTTTTCTCTTCAGGCAAGCTTTCCCTGAATGATGTGACCTATTATGTGTCTTTTATTTGAATCTACAGGATCACATAGACTTCTTGTTTATAACTAATTATAACCTTACGGGTTTATGTTGACACTGTGTTTTCAATGTTAGTTTCCATCACTCATAACTTTACATGGAACTTTACTCCCCTTTCACTGCTAGCATTCTCTGGTAGCTTTAATGAATTGTTGTCTATTAATGCTGTAAGATGTCCCTCAATTCCCTGCTCACAATACTTGAGCATGTCTTAATTGTACTGGGCTGTATATTATCCCTCATTACTGTAAGCCGCCTTGGGTCCTAGTGGGGTAAAAATACTCTAAAATAAATAAAAATAATAAAATAGATAGATAGATAGATAGATAGATAGATAGATAGATAGATAGATAGATAGATAGATACATCCATCCATCCATCCATCCATAAAGAAGCAATAGATAGATAGATAGATAGATAGATAGATAGATAGATAGATACATCCATCATCCATCCATAAAGAAGCAATAGATAGATAGATAGATAGATAGATAGATAGATAGATAGATAGATAGATAGATAGATAGATAGATAGATAGATAGATAGATAGATAGATAGGAGAGCCCCCTAATTATTTTTCAAATGCCCTGGGCTTTAAAATATGGTTAGGAAATGGGACTGATTCTCCCTAGATTCAACATTTACCTAGCGACACACAGATGCCCCGCTTGGTAAGCTCCCGGATCACCTCGCTGCTCCTCTTCAACTCAGGTGCCAACGTGATGATACAGACGCTGTCCAGGCAGCCGTACGTCGCCAGCAATTCCTGGAAAGCTCCTGTCTCAAAAGTGCGAAGACAGTGTTCGGGGTGAGCCCCCCTCTTCTCTTTGCTGATGAACGGCCCTTCCAAATGAACCCCTACTCCAAACCGAAGAGAAAGATAACAATAATTTAGGGATAGGGTCAGGAATATTCGGGTCCCCGGGTAATATTCATTCATTCATCCATCCATCCATCCATCCACCCACCACCACCACCACCACCACCACCACCACCACCACCACCACCACCATCATCATCATCATCATCATCATCATCATCATCATTCTGCTCCTCCTAGTACTGTAGAAGCATACTTTGGGGGGGGGGGGAGTCGCAATAAAATATATAATTCAATGATTAATATAATAAAACCTTCAACGATCTAATTACACCAAAAGAGAAGGTGCCAGAGCATAAATAAAGCTACATTACAAAACAACAACCAAGAATTGTATATGCTAAATTGACTGAAAAACCAACTAGACAAAAACTTTTTGGGGCGGGGTGGGGGGGAATTGAAGCCAGCAAAAATGGACATAACATCGGAACTGATAAAGGACGCAGAGTTATGGAAGGCAAGAGACAGCTAGAAACCACTCTGTAGTTTTTATGAAAAAGAATTGTATAGCTAAATAACTCCAACAGCATTATACTTAAAATATAGTTTTTAGTATTGATGTATAGAGAAATATTATGAGTATGTCACTTGAATTTACCCTTAGGGTGCCTACCTCACCCACTCTGCATAGTGACTCCTTTTGGTTTGAAAATAAAATTTAAATAAATAAATAAATAAATAAAAACCCAAAATACAGATAACAAATGATTGGAGAGAGAAGTGTGATGGCCTCAGTCAACTAGGGTTGGAGTGGATGGTCTCCCTGAAGAGAGAGAGAGAGTCTTCAACTGCCCCTTAAATATCGCCAGGGAGGAGCTCCTCTGGGAGCTGATTCCACAAGGATGGCGCCACCACAAAGAAGGCCCTACCTCTGAAAGAAGACTTATGGGCCTCCCTCAAGGTGGTTACTTGGAGGACCCTCCTCTGCAATGACCTGGTGGGTCAGGCAGGTGACGCTGGGGGAAGATGCTCCAATAAGTGACGGGCCCAAGCCCCGATGAGGGCTTTATTTGTTAGAGTTACAACCTGACCTGAGACTTCAAAGGCAGCAATTTCAGAAGTACAACTCTCCTTGTCCCTTTCATCGACATCCTGGCTGGCGTGTCTGAAAGCTAAAGCTGGGAACATCTAGATCAGTGGTTCTCCACCTGTGGGTCCCCAGATGTTCCTGGACTGCAACTCCCAGAAGTCTTCATCACTAGTTGAGTTGGTCAGGGTTTCTGGGAGTTGCAGTCCAGGAACATCTGGAGACCCACAGGTTGAGAACCACTGATCTAGAGGAACCCAGTTTTAGAAGGAGGTTACAGCTGCCTCATGATGCCACCCTTGGCGGGGCTGAGGTAAAGTCAACAGATTCTGCGGCTTTTCATATTCTTCCATTCCTATCATCTTTGACTTGAAAACAGTGGACTTTCTCAGCTACAGACACCAGGTTTTCATAACCATCAACCTCTCTCCATTCAAGGGGGACACCATTCTCTGAGAGGTCACATGACCTCCCCTCTCCACATGATCAAATAATGGTGGCCATCCTTTCCCGTAAGTATGCTATAGATCAAGTCCAAAGTTTTTTTGTTAAAGGGACCATATTAGGGATGCTGCAAATAATCTCTTTCCCCACCACCTCCTCAACCACGTCCCTTGAGTGTGTGTCAAACAGGATACCCCATCTCCCTAGTGCAAAGGTAGGGAAGTGGCGTGTCTCCCACTATCATGGACATCCATCTCCCACCAACCCCAGCCACCATGGCTGAGGGTGCAGGATCACGGGCGTTGTGCTCAAGAACATCGGGAGATAATAATAATCGCTTTAGAAATGAAGAACTAGACGAGCCTCTGTAGATCGTTCTACCCAGTTCCTGTCAAAGAGGAACCACAGAGGAATCTTGGTTCCTTTGACTCCACAGCGAAAGACCTAAGCCACTGAGCTATGCAGCAGATTGAAAGGTTTCCCTTCCCCTTATCCAATGTAAGCCCCACGACCAGTCACAGACCGTGGACAAGGCATACAGGACGGATGCCGCAAGACCAACACTTGTTTCGTTTTTACCTAGGATGCCAGCTCCATGAGGTCCTCCATTTTTCACATGGATCTGAGGCATAACCTGATAGGAGGAAGAGGTAGAAGGTATCAATTCTCCGGCCAATCCAAAGGCCCCATCCCTCTGACCCTATGTGCCTTAGCTCGAGCATCCTTAATCTTGTGTATTTTCTATCCCACACCAACCACACTGTTGAACAACCTGGTTTTTATCATTATGGAAATGAGATCTACTATTCCAAAGGAGAACATTTGTATGCTTACAGGCATACTGCCAATACAGTCATCATGTACGGTCACTTTTGCAAAGAGTAATACTGCGGTAATATTGCTAAGACTAAATTACAGTTTCTGCCCATCTCAGCATCTTCCCTCTTTACCTTGTGATATACAGACTGTGGAGAAGTCACCAGGGTTGGGCAGAAAGAGGTCACTCCATGGGACAGTATCTTCTGTGCAACCAGTGAAATTCCTGCTCCCACGTCATCTGATGCCACAGAAAAATCCACTCCAAAACCTCCTAAGCCAAGAAGGGAAACAGAAATGGAAGATGGATTCCCTACAACCTTCTTTGGCAGCAAAATGCATATTATCTTTCTTGCTAATATCTGTTGTCTGGGTAGAGGAACATCTCCCCTTTTCTAACCTTAACAAATATTTATTTATTTATTAAATATGTGTTGTTGTTTCTTTGAAGGAGGACTGCCCATCCCTTTCCCCTCTGCTTGCGACCAAGGACTGCCCTTATACAAAGAAAGCCATCCAGAAGGACCATCCGCTACAAATTGAAACAAATGCAGTCGCGGTTTAGAATGTTCATTGTCTTTAAGAAAAACACCAGATGACAACTTATAACCCTTGGTAGAATTTGCTCTTCTTTTGACTTACAGGTTGAACGACAGTGACCTCCCGCCTATCGCATCGGTTACGGACCCAACCCGAACCACGATAATTGAAAATCCATGATATGCGGATGCAGGTCAGGTCAGGCCTGGAGGGCCTAGCTGGGGACCCTTGTACTTAATCCCAGCCTGGCGCTGCCCCGAACGGGCTGGCGAGGGCCTTCCCAGGCCTTCTGGAAGCACCAAAAGGGCCTCCCGGAAAACCGGAAGTGACGTTCGGATTGCTGAAAATCATTTCTGAGGCCTCCGACAGGCCTAGAAGCAAAGCAAAAAGCAAAGTGTTCTGCTTATATACCGCCCCATACCACTACAAGTAGTCTCTGGGCGGTTTACAATTTTAATTACAGTGTGCAGGCTACACAATCCCCCCCCCCAGCAAGCTGGGTACTCATTTTACCGACCTCAGAAGGATGGAAGGCTGAGTGAACCTTGAGCCTGCTACCGGGGATTGAACCCAGGTCGTGAGCACAGTTTTACCTGCAGTACAGGCATTTAACCACTGCGCCACGAGGCTCCATTTAACCACTGCGCCACGAGGAGCCATTTTTGGGCCTCTAGAAAGCCTGGGAAGGCCCTCGCAGGCCCGTTCAGGGCAGCGCCAGTCCTGGGGTAAGTACAGGTAAGTACAGGAGGCCTGAAAAAGGCCTTCCCCCCTTACCCCAGGGGGCCTTTTTTCATATACCGCGGTCCCGCGATATAGTGGGACTGCAGCATATGAACTGCGAACGGGTGGGGGACCACTGTATTCATGTTTTGGGTGGTCGTATATGCATGGCGATGCTCCCTTTCCTGCTGCTGCTGCTCCACCACCACCACCACCACCACCACCACCACCACCATCATCATTGTAAAACTGCAGAGCTGGAAGGGGCCCTGAGGGTCATTGAGTCCTGCCCCTATCAACGAGGCACAGTGGAGAATCGCACTCTCAACCTCTGACCCCACACCCTATTTCAGGGGTGTCCAAACTTTTTGCAAGGAGGGCCAGATTTGGTGAGGTGAAAATGTGTGGGGGCCGACCATTCAACCTGAAGGGGGGAGAAAGGGCGTGGTTCGTGCGCACAACTTCATATGCCACAAATGCTCCGGTTTCAAGGTGCCCAAGGGCCCAGCGGCTGTCGCAGGGCCCGGGAATCGGCCCATGCACACCCAAGATGCACCCCTGCTCGCATATGCTGCCCTCCATTGCAAGGAGGTGGGGAAGATGCTGCAGCAACCGAGCCAGGAGCGGGTAGGCAGGGAGGGCAGGAAAACCATAAAACTGCAAGCTGATGTCTCTAGCCAGCACGGGGAAGGGCTAGCCAGCAGAGAGGAGTGACAGGCTGAGCCAGCAGAGAGAAGAGGCTGAGGGCCACTCAAAATTTTAAATCGGGCCACATTTGGCCCCCGGGGCCGGACTTTGGACATGCCTGCCCTATTTGGTCAAAGGTGCAGAACGCTGTTGGATTAATACTCCTGTCACCCAGCCGAGCCAAGAGAAAGGGCTGTTTTCCAACTGCCGTCCAGGAAAGTCCAACGGGGCCTCCTTATTCGTAGCATCCGCCTATTCCAGAACAACCCCAGTGCCTCACCATTGATCTGCACATCAATGAATCCCGGTGCAATGATGCTGCCCTTGCAGTCTAGCTGGACATCCGCGGGCTTCTTCTCATCAAAGAAGAGCTTCTCTGGATTTAGGATCTTCCCGTCTCTCACCCACAGGTCCTCCCTGAAAACAGAAGCAATCAGTTAAGCCAGATCTCCGGCATTTTTCTTACCAGTGGGGAAATTCAGTGTGTCACTTAGTCTTCACCAACCCTGGACAAAAGTGGGCAAGGAGTGTTAGGAGGGGTATTTTAAAAAGTGGTGAGGGGGGCAGCTCTCCCTGCCCACCCCATCCCTGAGAAGTGTTCCCCCTTGCTCTTCAAGGGTCAAGATGACTTGAGAGGACTATTCTGCACATTTTCAGCAGATCTACAGTCACTTAAAAATCCCAGAATAATTGATTTCGAAGGGACCTAAAGGGCCATTAAGCCCCCCCCCCCGCTCAGAGCAGAACTCCAAGCTAAAACAGGTCACTCAGATGGCTGTCCAATTTTCTCTTGAACGCCTCCAGCCTTGGAGGGCTCACCACCTCCTGAGGTCATTGGTTCCACTGTTGTACTACTCTAACAGTTAAGAAGTTTTTCCTGATATTCAGCCAAAATCTGGCTTCCTGTAGATACACAACAACTAACAATGTTCTGCATCTGGCAGAAGATACAGAACAATTAAAATTCGGACCACACGTCTTCCGAACAGTTTTTATGCCAGAGCTATAATTGCACTTAATAATGAACTTAAGGACCATCAGCAGTGAGCACTTGGACAGTATTACCCAGCCTGTTGTGTAGATACTTGTGTTTTTAGGGGGTGGTGGTGGGTGGGGGATTGTTTATGTGTGTGTGTTGAGGGGATTTTTTTAATTTGTGTGAGAGTGCTTGGGGATTTGTGTGTGTGTGTGTGTGTGTGTGTGTGTGTTGAATCTGGTCTCTGGGTGTCTGAATTTCATTGTATGTGTATACTGTGTATATACAGTGGACCCTTGTGTAACAAATGGTTTGTATAACATAAAATTTGTACAACATAAAAAATTCCAGAGATAGGGGAAATTTGCTTAACAGAATCGCCTATGGGGCGAATCCGTACAACATAAAAATGGGATCACTCTGTTTTCAATGCATTCCTATGGGAAATTTGTATAAAGGAAAATTTGCTTAACATAACTTCATTTGGAACGAATTAATACCTTTATACAAGGTACCACTGTACACACAATGACAATAAATTATTATTATTAAAAAAAAAAGCCCACTGGGACGTGTCCTACACTTGAGGATAGTCGAAAACAGATCCGGCCCCTCCTCAGTTAGGACTACCTTTCAGGTATCTGAAACGTGCTGTCACATCCGTCAGGCTAAACGTGTCCAGTTCTTTCTGTCTTCCCTTGGCACACCCTAAGAAAAAAAGCTGGAAGAAGCAACAGCAGGGAACGCCCCTCACCTTTGCAGCTCATGATTCCTCAAAATCCAGCAATTGGTAAACTGCAAGACCGGAGGATCCGCCGTGCATTTCTCAGATAGCATTATTCGAGCATGAAGGGGACAATGCACCTGGAGGCAAGAAGGTAAAGAGAACAGGGGAGGAAGAAACAGAGGCAGAGAACAGACGGGAAATGAACCCCACCACTTTGGCAAGGAAGAAGACACGAGGTACGGTGAAGGGATGGAAGCACAGTCAGGTCCATTTGGAGGAGCAAGATTTTGATATGACCAAGACACTTCTTTTGGGGGTGGGGGGAGCTCACTGTGGGAGGCTCCCTTTGCCTGGCCTGCCAGCAGCCTCCTGGTGCAGTGGTTAAATGCCTGCAGCTGCATGTAAAACTGTGCTCATGACCTGGGGTTCAATCCCAGGTAGCAGGCTCAAGGTTCACTCAGCCTTCCATCCTTCTGAGGTCGGTAAAATGAGTACCCAGCTTGCTGGAGGGGGGGGGCAATGTGTAGCCTGCATGCTGTACTTAAACTCTAAACCACCCAGACACTACTTGAAGTGGTATGGGCGGTATATAAGCAGAAGACTTTGCTTTTTTGCTTTTTTACATCCCTACACAGTTTGAGACCATATGATCTGATGAGACCACACAGATGGACCTAGTCAAATCCGAAGATTGATTTTGGAAGTTCCATTTTTTGGCTGGGTGCAAAAGATGAAACTCGCAGATATTAGGCACAGGTCTATCTGAAGATGGCACTATTATAATGAAATGTTCCAGGGGGACCCATGCTTTTAAATGCAAGGTGTAAGGTCTTCTCTTATCACCACCAGTTCAGACTTGCAGGGAAGCCTTTACTGGTTCCAGCATTCATTTTTTTCCATTTGTTTAAATGATTTTTTTAAAAAAAAAACTGATTTACTAGTCCAGAGGGTGGAGGGGAGCACAATGTTGTAAATGTACATCGTAGTTACCCTTTCTCTTTATTATTTTTTGTAAGTTGATTTGTTAGTCGAGTTTTGTTTCATAGTTTCTCTTGCATTGCAAATAATTAAAAGCTGGTTTGTTTGTTTTAAAAAAGACGGTGGTTTGGCTGTTGTTTTTCATCTTCCCACCAATATTGTGGAAAATTTCTGATTTTGACAGGCTGCCTAACCAAGCCACAATCTTCAATTTCAGTGCTTCAAACTCTGCTTTACTCTTGACACCAGCTGTGCTCGCCCTTACTGGACCCTCAAGAGCCACTAAATCAGTGGTTCTCCACCTGTGGGTCCCCAGATGTTCCTGGACTGCAACTCCCAGAAGCCTCCACCACTCTCTGTGTTGGAAGGGGTTTTTGAGAGTTGCAATCCAGGAACATCTGGGGACCCAGAGGTTGAGAACCACTGCACTAAATACACCTGTATTTTCAATGTTTGCCCCATCCCTCCTAATGGAATTTCTACTCTTTTCTTTAACTGCTTGCATTCTCTTTTAGCCTTAATGTTTAACACTGTAAGATGCTCCTCAATTCCCTTAATTATACTGGACAATATATTGCCCCTCATTACTATAAACCGCCTTGGGTCCTTTTCCAAAGGCTTCTTCTTTTTTTCCAAGTGCCATGTCCTCGTGGAACGTTAGCGATCAGTAGCCTGAACTTTTTTCGATCTAAAGCTATTCTAAATAGAGCAGCTGTGTTCACTGCGGACATTGGCTTAAGACTCAAGCCAGAATATTCTTCTACACGCCGGACCATGCTTCCCATTTATTTATCCTTGAAGGATAACCTGCAGCAGGTGGTATTTGTTATTGTGCATTATGTGACCAAAACATTGCAATTTTGTAGTGGTATGGGGCGGTATATAAGCAGAACACTTTGCTTTTTGCTTTTTGTGGAACTAAGGATTTCTAGCTTTTTATTGATGCCCTGTAAATACAGCCACATTAGTGACTCTAGCTGTCCAAGGTATCTTCACAATTCGTCTGTACGCCCGCATTTCGAATGCCTCCTGAATAATGCGTCTGTAAAGGTCCAAGTTCCAACACCATCCAGAAGTACAGCATGCGGAATACGTAGGATCGAAGTATTAAGAGTACAAAGTCTGATAGATAAGTCCCGGTTTGCCGAGACTTTCATCATTTTCTGGAAGGAATTTCTAGCCAGGTGGGCTTAAAAAAAAAAACTAAAAATAATAAATAAAATAAAATAAAATAAAAAAGTAAAATAAAATAAAATAACTCCTCAAGAGTCCAGGCCAGCTTCTCTGGGGAGAGAAACAGACACCCTACACTTCCTCCCACCCTCCCTATCGAAACCCGGGCGGCCCCCATGCAGCCTTACCCGGCTCCAGCCAGACGCTTCTCTGCCCGGGGCGCCCAGCTGCTCTGCCTTTCGCTCGCTACCAGCCCGGGTCGCGGTCACGTGCCCCTCCTGCGCCCATCAGCTGACGGTCACGGAGTGGGCGGCGCCGCCGAGCCGCCATCAGGGGAAGGGAAAAGAAACAGGCGGGCGGCGGCGGCGAAGCGGAGCCCGGCCTCCATCTTGGGGAGGTCGCACGGGGGGGAGGGAGTCGAAAAGGGGGTGGGGCTTTAAAAAGGGGGTGGGGCCTAAGGAAGGGCGGACAGGGCCTTTGCGGGGAAGGAGTCCAGTGCGCTTTTCTTAGTATTTTGATTTATTCATTTCACACGTTTTAATGGCCCCTTTCTTTTCGCAGTGGGACTCGAGGCAGCTCACAAAATAAGGGTGGAAAAACAAAAATTAAAAACAACCTATCAAAGCCGTTGAAACAAAGGAATGTCGAAATCATCCTATGAACACAGCTTAAGGAATAGAAAATGATCTAAAAGCAACTTTAAAAAAAAAAGGATTCTTACAAGGCTTGCCCCTTAGGGTGGAGGCAGTGGGGAAATGATCTGACCTGGGTAGGAACAAAGGGGCAGTGCTTTGGCGTGGATATCTTCACACATTTAGTCCCAAGGAACTTCCCTTGACACAAAAAGACTTCCTCTGTCTTTTTATCCAGGCAATAACCCAGTAAGAGGGCTGCCTAGATGCCCCAAGGCTAATCACATCCGATCTCACCTGATTTAGGAAGCTAAGCAGGGTGGACCCTGGTTAGTCCTTGGATGGGAGACCACCAGGAAATACCAGGTGCTGTAGGAGCCTGGAGTAGGAACTGGCAAACCACTCCAGTATTCCTGCCAAGAAAACTCCATGGACATGGGGACATGGAGTCAGAGAGACTCAGTCACGACTGTAAGGACACAACACACACACAATAGCCCAGTGAATGCGACTGGGCGAAAATAAGAGAAGGCCTGGCTCCAGCATCTCTGAGGGCAGCTGCTTTGAAAGGAGCCCAATCCACCCAGTGAGCTAATTAAGGGTTAGTATCAGTGTGAATTTCGTGAAGATTCTCAGTCATCCAGGTTCGTTTAACTGGGAGTTGAGTCATGGCTACTGGACTTCTTTTTTAGATAGAAACGTTTCGTGTGAAGCCATGACTCCAGTGTGCATGCTTAGCCCGATGCTTCACACCTACAGGAAAAGAGATTCCATTTGAACATTGATTTTCCTGATCTTTAGAGCTGTTCCACAGTGGAGTATGCTGCCATGGAGGGTGGTGGAGTCTCCTTCTTTGGAAGTTTTTAAGCTGAGGCTGGATGGCCATCTGTCAGGGCTACTGTATTTTCATGGGGTTTCTGCATGGCAGGGGGTTGGACTGGATGGCCCTTGAAGTCTCTTCCAACTATGATTCTTGTAATTATAGCTCCTCAACTCTTTTTCTTTCAGGCCCCCTAAAGCAGCAAGATTGAACCAAGGGGCTGATAAAACCGAGAGCAAACTAGTTGACTTCTGGACTTTCGCCCTGTGGTCGAGAGCTTCCTGATAACTGCAAAGTCTGGTGCCTAAGAGCCTGGTGTCTCTATACTTATGACAGAGTTTAATAAACATGTTGTTTTCCTTTGTTCCTGTGTAGGCACTTAACATGCTGACACACAATATTAAGGGGCCTGAGCAAGTGTGCTTCTCCTCACTAGTCTCTTTAATTGAGCAGAAAAGCAGGAAGATAATAATTTTGTTTTGCAGGAGGATTGTCCATTTAGTGGAAAGCAATGAAGATATTTTAGACTAACACACCTATTATTGTGTACTTTCATTGTGCTTTTTGCTGTGTAAGCTTTCATGTGGTCAAGGTACTGTAATTCTTACCATACATCTTACTTTTTAGGGAAATGCTTTATAAGGTGTGGTATAAATTAATTGCAGGCTATTTACAAAACATTTCAGTGTTATCAATAAAACATATCATAAGATGTAAAATCAACAATAATTTGAATAAAAATAAATGCTTTTCAAGATTTTAAAAATGGAATAGGTCGAAAAAAATCACTACTACAAAACAGTGTAGCACATTTTCTATGGATCGGAGAAGCAGCTTTGGAAAGCTACTGTTAAGTACATGATTGCATTGACTGACTTCATAAATACACATGTTTTCAATGTTAATACCATCCCTCATAATGGAATTTTTACTCTTTAACTGCTTCCGTTCTTTTAGCTTTAATGTTGCCTTTTAGTGCTGTAAGGTGCCCCTCAATTCCACTCTTAAACTTGAATATGTCTTAAATGCACTGGGCTGTATATTGTCCCTCATTACTGTAAGCCGCCTTGGGTCCTTTTCGAAGGAGAAAGGAGGGATAAAAATAATAAATAAATTAAAATATCAACCTGACTCACCAGCTGAAATACTACCCATCACTAAAGGATTTTCTGAAAATGGACCTGGCATCTTAAATAAGGGCTTTTAACAGGAGAGTCCATCCATTCAAGTTGTCGTTTTGGACTGATGTGGGTTTGAAATGTGGCCCCTTTCCCCCACTAATCTGGATTTAGTAATGTTAGATTTCCATATCTGTAGGCAATGTTCCTTCAATGTAATTCTGATAAGAGTTTTCATACTATAACACCCCCTTCTGCCCCAATACCCTTCTTGTTCTGTTTCCAACTCTTGTCTGTTTCTTGCCCTTGATATTGCCTGATTTTGTAGTAGAAGCTTCTGTTGTTTTTCCCCCTTAAAATGAAGAAAGTCTAAACAGTTTAAAGAAAAGCGTAGAGCCATTAGCACAGGCATGTCCAAACTTTGGCCCTTCTGATGTTTTGGACAACTCCCAGAATTCCAAGCCTGTATTGCCAGTGGCAAAGGACTGTGGGAGTTGTGGTCCAAAACACCTGGAGAGCCGAAGTTTGGACATGCCTGCATTAGCACTTTCCACCTCTCTGTTCATTTGGAAAAACAATGTTAGGCTTACCCTGCCAGGCATGAAGCTGAGGTCAAGAGGCAGCAGTGCTGATCATAAAATCCCATTTCATGGACCCTTTACTCCATACTCAGTACACTCCTAACAGCTGACATTGCTAATGATGTCAGGAGGAGTTATAATTGTAAATTATAAATTGTAAATAGGAATCAGGCTTGTTCGTGGAGGAACAGATAGGTATAACAGATCTAGAAAAGGAAGGATGAGGGGTTTGTTTGAGAGTCTAGTCATGTCACTTGGCTTTTAAAAACTCTTCTGAAACCATGGGCTTCTGATCCCCCCCTCTTCAGCAGGAGCAAGTAGAGTGTGTGGGTAGACTTTTAGTGATGACAATGAGAGACAAACACTGAGTCACTCAACATAGATGCTGCTGCAAGAAAGTGTCTTTGTACTGCTGCCATGGTCACTGCTAATGGAATATTTTCATCTTGATCATATTCTCCCTCCTCAAGGCATAAGAGCCTTCAGTAGGAGTTTGTAGCATCACCCAACACTTACTGTTTGTTCCACTTCTTGGCGTGCTTCAATTTTTGTTGTATTTTTCACAGGACAATGGAAGCAAATGTGAATATCTTTGGAATAAGAAATGGGACCTTCTGAACATGGATTTTTCTGGGGGAAATGATCAGTAAGAAACATTCTGTTCATTCTGGATAGCTGGGCCAAGTGTTTACCTGTTTCCTTATTAGGCGTACGATTGAAAGCTAATGTAAATTACTAAATATTTGAGGACAGCACAGAGGCAGAGCTGGGTGCTTAAAAACCTCCAAAGGAGACTCCACCACCCTTTGTGGCAACATTGTCCACTGCCGGACAGCTCTAACTGGCATGAAGTTCTTCCTGATGTTCAAATGGAATCTTTTCCTGTAGTTTGAAACCATTTCCCCGAGTCCTAGTCTCTGAAGCCATGGAAAACAAACCTGGACACAGTATTCCAGGTGGGGTCTGACCAGAGCACAATAGAGTGGTACTATCACTTCCCTTGATCTAGACACTATGCCTCTGTTGATGCAACCAAGAATCGCATTGGCTTTCTTAGCCGTCGCATCACACTGCTGACTCGTATTCAGTTTGTGGTCCCTTCAGTGTCCCTACTTCCTCCCCTGTTGGTGGCAGTTTTATTTGCAACTTTGCATGCTGACTGTAGTTTGAATGATTGACTTTTCTGGGCTGGGGTGATGTGATTGTTGTTCTTTTTCCTACAAGTTTCTAAGAAGCTTAAGTTAAGGTTGCCAGGTATTAAAAAACTGAACGCTTGCAAGCTACACAGATGCAGACGGCACAGAGCCCAGTACAGATCATGAACCCACTCGTGGTTCCCTCTCCCATGAGTTGAAAACAAGATGCTGTAGCTTGGTCTTCCACAGTCTGAATTCATTTCTGCTGCTGAAGTTGCCGAATGACCGGGAATAAATGGAAAGCGGGGGATCCAGTCCAGATGACGGAAGACAACCAGAGCTGCATCAAGCTATTACATTTGTGTGAAGTACCACTTACTTAGTGAGCTAACAGGCATCATTTTGAGGTGATCTGCTGCCACAAGAGATGACAGCAGAAATCCTGAATGAACCAGAGAGCGACTGCTTCCGGAACTTGTGCATTACAGATGGGGCTTCAGGAAAGTGGCTGCATGTGTTTGAGAAGGGGTGTGGGAGTTTTATTTACAACCATGCATGCTGCCTGTAGTTTGTGTGAGAGGGACATTTCTGGACTGGGGCGATTATCACCCAGCACTATTCAATAATTTCTTCTAGTTTTTGAAATTCAAAGGCCCCACATCTCTGCTAAGTGTTCTATTCTGTCAGATGGTGGCATTTCTGTTATTGTTGCTTGGTTTGGCTGGTTGCTAATATTTGTGCACTAAAGAAAACAGTATACACAAGTCTGTAATTTTAAGCAACCATAAGCAAAGAAACTTTTACAAAATTCTCCTACAGAGTGACCTTTTATGATTTGAAGTGCCAATTAATGAGAAAGAGGTGGGCTCTGGGGAGCCATTCTCATCTGTAGGTCTAGGTACAGTGATACCTTGTATAAAGGAATTCATCCATTCCAAATGAAATTATGTTAAGCAAATTTTCCTTTAAACAAATTTCCCATAGGAATGCATTGAAAACAGAGTGATCCCATTTTTATGTTGTACGGATTCTCCCCATAGGCGATTCTGTTAAGCAAATTTCCCCTATCTCTGGAAATTTTTTATGTTGTACAAATTTTATGTTATACAAGCTGTTTGTTATACAAGGGTCCACTGTACTTCTGTGTAGAAAAAAGAACCTTTATCAGAATTTCAGACTTCTGCAATGGAAAGCACATGTTCACTTGACGAGTAAGCAACTCATACTTCCGCATACTTGCCACGTCTTGCTACTCACCCCGTGTCGGGAATTGGGAGCAACTAGGAATCTGTGGCTGTTCCACTTACTGCAGTGAGACCATCCCCACAGGCAATGAGATGCAGTGGTACCCCAACTTCACAGCAGCTCGACTTAAGAGCAGAAAACTGTTGCTGTTTTAACTGCCGCCTTACAAATTTTAGATATGGTCTGCTCGACTTACAAATTTTTTTCATTTTTTGATTTTTTTTAAACTTATTTTTTCATTATTATTTTTAGGTAAGTACCCTGACTTAAGAATGGTTCGACTTAGGAGCATGCATTCGGAACAGATTAAATTCGTAACCCACGGCCAAAGGAGAGGGGTGATGGACAAGCACTTGTTGTGGAGGGGCAAAGGAATCATCCAGAAGACTCGGGGGAGTTGGCAAAGGGTGAACTTGAGCAGGTACTCATCGTTGCTGAATTGAAGGCTGCTTTTGATATGACAAGCATGCTGGGAGGCTTTGAGTATGGCGCACCCTCTCAGCCTCTTTGATGAAATGGTCACGTTCTCGTGAGGCAGAAAAAGAAACGAACGTTCTCAAGGATGCTGCATGCAGCTTTCTCTGTCCTCAGTGAAGTCGCTCTTGCTTTTAATTCTCACTTAGAAGAGGTGAAAGATCTGAAGGATGATGGCTCTTCGTATCAAGAGGGAACATTGTCTACACAGAGTGTTTGACATCAGGGCGCTTGCAGAGCACCTGGACAATATCTGTTGCTGCCACTTCCTTCTCCTCCTTTTTGTCTCTTTCTCCCTCCCCTTTCTCTCCTCTGCATGACTGACTCATTCTGCAGTACACAGCGCTCCAGTGAAATATTAAAAAAAAAAACAAGGCAATCTGTTCTAGTACCTCCACAAAGCCAGGGCTTGTTTTGTTCACCAGGAAATTATCTCCAGCCTTTTCTTCTTTCTTGATTAGATATCACAGAGGCTGAGATGTCATTAATCCTTGGTGACCCCAACACAGACAGACCTGAGCAAAATTCACTGGCAAGGTGTGGGGCACAATTCTCTCGTGTGCAATCTGTGAGGCTGCAAAGCAGGACCGAATGAGTCACCAACTTCTCAATGGCCCAAATGGTTAAAGCTCTCTTGATGAAATGAAGGGATGTTTCAGTCTGATTCATTCTTCTTTGGATGCACTAGTGAGGCCCATCAGGAAGTGGCGAGAGAGTGGGAGTACCACAGGGAAAGGAAAAGATCTGTTTTATTTGGGCTCAAGCATTCAACACTACCTTCTATGCTCCGTTTTATTTTTGTGGCTTTGTATCCTCTGCATTTCTTCTATAAAATAATTAAATCGTCTTAATATTAATTCTGATATCTGGGTAAATACACCAGCACTATTAGTTATTTCAAGAATACCTGGAAGGAGCCTAACCCTTTGGCATCTCAAAGTAATTGAAAGGGGCAGATGAAAGAACATAGATACGGTGGCTCAAATCCAATAGCACGCCACGAGTAAGGACCATCGAATCAATTATGATTTGGCGAGTCACCTTCTCCACTGATGCAATAGACCAACTCCAGTTGCACTTTACTAGTGGATATTAGCTAAGGCAGGTATGTCCAAAGTCCGGCCCCGGGGGCCAAATGCGGCCCAATTTAAAATTTTGAGTGGCCCTCAGCCTCTTCTCTCTGCTGGCTCAGCCTGTCACTCCTCTCTGCTGGCCAGCCCTTCCCCGTGCTGGCTAGAGACACCAGCTTGCAGTTTTATGGTTTGCCTGCCCTCTCCTGGCTCGGTTGCTGCAGCGTCTTCCCCACCTCCTTGCGATGGAGGGCAGCATATGCGAGCAGTGGTGCATCTTGGGTGTGCATGAGCTGATTCCCGGGCCCTGCGACAGCCGCTGGGCCCTTGGGCACCTTGAAACCGGAGCATTTGTGGCATATGAAGTTGTGCGCACGAACCACGCCCTTTCTCTCCCCCCTTCAGGTTGAATAGTCGGCCCCCACACATTTTCACCTCACCAAATCTGGCCCTCCTTGCAAAAAGTTTGGACACCCCTCTGCTAAGGTCTTCTTCGTGTGTGTTGTATCGTTACAGTCGTGACCGACTCTACGTGACTCCATGTCCATGGAGTTTTCTTGGCAGGAGTACTGGAGTGGTTTCCAGTTCCTACTCCAGGCGCCTACAGCACTGGTATTCCCTGGTGGTCTCCCATCCAAGTACTAACCAGGGCCGATCCTGCTTAGCTTCCGAAATCAGGCGAGATCAGATGAGCTTAGGGCATCCAGGCAGCTCAAAGGTCTCCTTTACAACTACATAAATGTTGAAGCCATGAGAGGGGAAAATATTGGGAGAAAATGGAAAAATTGGGGTTGGGTGGGGAGAAACCAGTTCCCAAACCACCCTCTTTCCCCTTTAAATTTCCTGAAATCTTACATTTCTCATCACAACTGAAACTGGATCATGTTTTGGGCTTGATCAGACTACATGTTTTTATGGAAAAGGAAGCCTGGAGGATTTCCCGACTCTTGCAAGGGGGAAACCACACTCTTAGAGAGTTGTCTCAGTGCCACATTTGCTAAGTGACCAGCTTTTAAATTGCATGCATGAACCTTCATCCTGTGACTGCCCACCTCTTCAACGTATCACATCAAGACAAGCGTCATTACAATGATTGTAGTGGAGGAAATTTTATTATCTGGAAATGTATAACTGCGAAACCCAACACTGGGTGCACAACTTTGATGCCGGAGCATACAGTTTGTACTACTGGGAACACAGGAGTGTCTCAGACATGTTACTGTTATTTGTATAAGGGCAGACAGTCTTGCACTCCGATAGATACCAGGACACGACAGCAATCTTTTGAGAATCAAAGTACATCCAAGGATTTCTCTGCACTTACAATTAACCCCACAGTGTATTAATCTACCTATAATATGAGATTAATATATATAGCATGGGAAATTGAAAACTCTTGCTCCATATGTATATGGACATGTCAAGTCTTATAAATAAAACATCCAGTGAAGAAAAAATGTTACAATTTCTAGTTCATATTTATACATAAAGTACTCTAATGGCAAAATGGATGGAAAATTGCACATGAGCTTCCCCCAAGCCCTGCGAAGATGACTGGAGGCAGCTCATCCGGTATTTAATATTGAAGTACACACAGGACAGACAAGTCACTAACATACATTGCGCATTTACAAGAGATCAACTACCAAACTGATGACAACTGTACACATTGTGGAGAGACCTTTTTTTTTTTTCATTCTGGAGCTTAGATTTTTTTTTTTGAAATCATACTTTGTGGTGATTTGTTTTGTTTTTTACTTTGTGGAAAGGATAAGGGCGACAATGAGGCCGTAGAGACCCAAGACTTCAGCAAAGATCAAGATCAGAATCATGCCCACAAATAACCTAGGCTGCTGTGCTGTCCCTCGTACGCCTGCATCACCCACAATGCCGATGGCGAAGCCAGCCGCCAGCCCACTGAGACCGACACTCAAACCAGCACCCAGATGAAGGAAGCTCCTGAAAGGAGAGAGAAAAAAAACATACAGGGAGATATGCTTAGTGTCAAACAATCAAGTTGCAAGACTAGGGTGCGAGAAAGAGGGCATGAAGCGCTATGTTGCGCTTGGTGCCAAATCGATACGTGTGCTATTCCCCTCCCCCCAGTTGCCTGGCCACTCACTGCTCATCACGCACTGCCATGGCCCTCTCTCTAGCAGCACAAAAGTCTAGGCAGGAGCTTGGACTGGCCTTCCTTGCCTCCTCAAGCAACTGACCACGCATGGCCTGTGCAGGGGAGAATCCCTGACCCGGCTCCTTGTCGGAGTGGTCGGCTTCCTCGGAAGGAAATACTGATGCCACTGGAGGATGACGACTTTGGAAGTGCATGCCAAACCGTGAGTGGGCCAATTGGCCGGGGGAGGCTGCAAGCGGCACGTGTGGTGCCGTGGGTACAAACCGGCACGAAGCATTTTGTGCCCATCTCTACAGCACAGGTAGTATTAAAGGAACTGAGTTTGATCTAGTGAAGACTGGCCTATTAAGGAGCAATCTAAGAAACATATTTGTCCGGTCCAACTGTAATTTCCAAATCTAGATCAGGATAAGCAACTGGGGCTTTCCAAGTATTTTTTAGCTCACAATTCCCATCAGTCCAAGTCAGGTGGGTAAATTGAGACACTGGAAGTGGCAGGGCAGACTACAAACATTTTTCACAATATCTGCCCATCTTGGTGAAAGCCTTGAGAACAGCCTGGCCTTTTATGCCTTCAATTCACATTCTGTCTGTAATGGCCCTAGTGCTAACCATAGAATAACACCCCCATGCTTTGGTTGAAAGGAGGAAATCCTAGTCGCTTGCAAAGATACTCCATTTAAATCAAGAGCGTTAAGATTCTCATCTCTTATAAAAAGCAGAATGGAAGCCAGATCAGTATTAGATGAATAGCTGCAGAGACACAGTGTAGGAGATATCTGGAAGTTGAGTCATGCCTACTGGACTTCTTTTTCTTGAGATAGAAACATTTCGCTGCTCATGCAAACAGCTTCATCAGTCTGAAACATTTCTACCTCTAAAGAAAAAAGAAGTCCAGTAGCCATGACTCAACTTCCAGATAAATTCACCTGGATGACTGAGAATCTTCACAGAGTGTAGCAGATAATTCACATAATTGGTGTGGCAGGAAGTTCATTAGTCTGCTGTTTTCATCCCATCTCTCCTTAATGAATGATCTTACGTATATTACATAAAAATATATATTCTATTGCCCAGGAAAAAAATTGCATTGGAGACCTTCCAGAAAAGGAACACCGTGTTACAAGGGCAGAGGCATCAAGGAACTGTCACATGCAAGTAACTGTATTTCATTCACAATATATATCTCTTGCCTTAATGGATTTGTAGATGGTTATATAACTTTCAACCAAAATCTTTTTACAGGACCTTTGTTTTAATCCCAATTCTACCGTTTTTTAATTTCTTTAAGGAGCTACAGTTAAGATTAGACCTACAGTAGCTAATGCAGTCATGGGAGGTTCTTTCCATAGAGAACTGGCATAGCCAGTAAGCCACAGGCCTGTTACAATTTCTCATGCAACTTTAAACGATTGGGTTTCGTCCCACTTCAGGCACACTAAAACAGCACCTCTGCCTCCTTGTCTAGTGTAGCAGCAAGGGGATTAGTTTACAGAGATGCTTCAAATTAAGTATCTGAATAATTCATTCCTTAACTGTTGCACTACATGTTAGAACGATTACATATTTAAGTATTTTGCTTTCTCATACTGAAAACAGCAGCTTGGTAGAAAGCAACCAAATACACAACCTGTTTACCAAGATCCTCAAGTCAACAAACTAAACAGGGCTCTGTGCTGTTGCATATTCAACAACAGCGCCACAACAATGCTACCTATGGCTGCTACTGGAAAATGGTTGAAAAGCAATTTAGGATGCTGAATGATGGTTTGCTATTGAAGTTACAGCACAAAGACAAAACCCAAGGTGGTGGTGGTGGTGGTGGGGAGAGAACATAAATTAAAAATAAAAGGTCATATATTACTGCACATGGGATGTAACCCTATACCCCAGACTCTTAGAGCCACAATGAATGTTTTACTTGTGAGCTTTTTATTTTATTTTATCCCATTTGTCTGAAGAAGTGAACTTGGTCTACAAAAAGCTCACATTGAAATTTAATAGGCAGTCTTTAACGTGCCTCTTGGTTTTTGTCTTTTTTTATCCCAAACCTTAAAGAGCCACTATGAGGCGAAACAGACCAATGCCTTGACTCTATCTAACATAACTTGGTCTTTTTAAATGTTTCAATGTTCATTAACATTTATATGTATCTGACAGGAGGGTGTAGTGACTGCATTTCCTCTCAGCTATGAACCTTGGTAGGTGATTTAACATTAGTCCCAGTCTCTCTCGGCTTAAACCAACTCACCGGGTGTTTGTGAGGATAAAAACTGGCCTGCAGACCGTCACATCTAGAACTCAGACAGTCCACATACTCTGCATTAGCTAGACAATTTCTGAAGTTAAGCTTTTCTGTTGGTTACAAAAATATACCTGCAGGCATTTAAGGTCTTTATCAAACACCATTATAGATGTTAAGGCCTCTGCTGTTCCACTTACTTTTGGGATGAGCAGCATGTGCCATAACAAGAACTATACAGCAGCTTTTCTCTAAATGGCATCCTCAAACACCCATAGCAACTGGTGAGACCTACATGGGTTTGTGATATACAGTGTAGTTCAAGACATATTTTAACTAATAGAGAAGAGCGTTCTGTCAGATTACCTGGCTATACCAAGAGCTAGAAGTTAGTATCATGGTGGATTTTATTTAAACGAAATCAATTTTAACCAGGATTTAAAATAACTTAGACTTTCCTTTCAAAAATCCAATCTTCAATTTAAAAAATTCATCTGAATTTTAAAACCTGGCATTTTAAACATTTAAATTGGTTTAAAATAAAATAGCTACTGAGTAGTGATTTATGTTGTGATCCATCTTGGCTGGTAAACAATTTGTCAATTTTAGTGACATTGTCTTCAAAACAGCTTTCCACTCTGGTGACTCTTAAGAGAGAAAAAAACTTACTTGAATAGTGGGATATCAGCTGTGAGAGAGTTGGCAATAAGGACCGCCACTACCAAACCATAGATTGCTATAATACCCGCCATGACAACAGGAATGATGGACTTCATGATCAGCTCTGGCCTCATGACCGACATGGCTGCAATCCCCGTGCCACTCTTTGCTGTGCCATAGGCTGCCCCCAAGGCTGAAAAAAAAAAAGAGAGAAAACACATGGATAAGTCTTTCCATTTACACGACAAACTATATTGAAAACATTTACCTAAAAACAAGGGGTGACTTGTTAGTCAAGCATGAAGATCTCTGCAATGATGCGTGCACTTTTGAATATTCTGGAATGCTGACTTGAACGTGCCAATGGAAGTTTGCCATTAGAGATGGGCACGAATCTCGGTGGTTCGGCAGGCACCCACTCAGGGAAAGCCAGGGCACTGCCACTAAGTGGGCACCAAACGAAGCTTGCCAAACTGTGAATCAGCTGCTAGGCCATTGGCTGAACCATCACGAAACGGCAAACCTGTGGTTCATGCCCATCTCCATTCATTATTTTAAAAAATCTGAACGTTCAATCATAAATAATTCCAACATTCAAGAATCCCCTAAAACTAAATCGTTTGGATTACATAACCGTTGAGTAACAACACATCTTCAAAGAACGTTTTTTAGTTAAGTCTTTTATTTTTCCTAGAGATGGGCGCAAAATGAAAAATGAAACAAAATGATAGAATGTGTTTTGTTATGAAAAGAAAGGAAACACATTTTTTTCCTTTAGGAACGAAACAATTTTTCCTTGAGGAAATTTGCAGGGCTCTAGGAGGCAGGAGAGTATAGCATTTTGTTTCATTTTGTAATGAAACTATTTAAAATTTTGTAACCAAAGAAACAAAACTACAAAGGAAATAAAAACACTATTTCTGTTTCTGCCCATCTTTAATTTTTCCTGTTGGAGGTAGACATATTGTAGCAAGTCTAACTGAACAATCCACCAACATGAATTTGACAACTTGCTTAAGTATCACTGATTGATATAAAAAGGTAAAGGTTCCCCCCCTCACATGCGTGCTAGTCGTGTCCGACTCTAGGGGCAGTGCTCATCTCCGTATTCAAGCTAGAGAGCCAGTGTTGTGCAAGTCCATGGCCATGTGGCCGGCATGGCCGCAAGGAAACACTGTTTTACCTCCCCGCTTTTTACGACGCTACCTATTTATTTACTCAAATTGAACTAGCATCACAGAAGATATATGGGAGTCTGTTCCATCCATCCTGCTCATTCCTCAAGTGAGAAATTATATACCACTATCTTACACTAGAAGACGACAGATTGTACTTGAAGCACATGGGGATAGTTTTCATGGCTTGATTTAGGGAAGCTAGCCAGTCACTTTTCTTAAAGTAGAATACTATAGTAATGTGCTATAAAACTCAGTTTTATCAAGTACGTCTTCAAAACAGTTTGTTTCGTTTTATGAATTCAGAAATGACAGTTTCTCACTCCTCATGCATAATATGTTTCATATTGCCACATGAAAAACAACCATGCTAAGCTACACAATTCCTTCCTTACTTTCTCAGTAAGATCAGATGGTATCTCAGCGGGTATGCTTTGCATGCCTGAAGGTTCCTATGTTAGTTCTCTGCATCACCAGGAAAATCCCTTGAATAACTGGGCTAAGAAATCCTTTGAGACCTTGGGCAATGACCTTCATGGCAGAACAGACAACATCCCAAGCTGAGGGGCCAAATGGTGCATCTCCATGTAAGGCAGCACCGTATCCTATATATTCATCATAATTATAATAAAGAAGGTGTTACATATAGCTTCCTGTATTCCTTCAATGTCAAGTGGCATTTTATAATGGGCTCAGTTTTATGCAACAGTTCCGAGTTGTAAATATGCTGCTATCCACAAGCACGGAGGTAAGTTTTTTTTTGAGAGGTCCTATATAACCATAAACCACTGCAGCTGCCATGGAGCCTTGCCACTCTCATGCACCATTGGGAGGGGTTCCTTCTAGAGATGTAAAATATCTGGAAATTTTCAAGCATGTTAAACACCATTTTGAAAAACTATCAACAAAAGAAGTCTGAAAAGTCTCATTGTGAGTCAACACATATTTAGTGGTCTCCTGAGCTTCCGTTGCCATAAGATGGTTCACTCCAGACTGTCTGTAGTTGTAGTGGTGGTAAACCACATTCGTAGATAAGGCAGAGATATAGGCAGTTAAAACCAGAACGGGAAACATATGCTGAAAACGTGAGGTCTTACGTTGAAGATGCTGAGATCCATTCCAAATAGGCTGCTGCTCTCAGCTTGTTTGCCTGTGGAACATTTTAAAATACAGGTACAGCTCTCCAGACCTTGTATTAACTACTGTTAGGTTCACATACTACTTTTTTTTTGAAGAACACTAAAACCGCTCCAGTATTCCTGCCAAGAAAACTCAACGGACACGGGGTCACGAAGAGTTGGTCACAACTGTAATGACACAACACACACACAAAGACACACCACCTTCTAAAAGGAGAAATGGCACCCCGTTTTTTCCACTAACGCTGATGAACAGAGGGAATTTGTCTCTTCAGACTCTTACTGTTATACAGTGGTTCAGTTCTCTTTTTTTACACAATAAAAGCCTATACCAGAATTCATAATGCAAAGACCCTCACAGTACACGACAACCATCCGTCAATATGTATTGAAGCATGGGATTATGTGGCCTTCTGCAAGTCCAGCTTAGGTACAGAATTGTCTGTATCCTCAAAGTACATTGCTGTTCTATACAAGAGGCTCCACTGTATCTAACACTGTCAACTGACTTGTATCAGAAATCTGAACATCTGGCAATAGATGTAACTGTAACAGAACATACATTAAAGCCAAACAATACATTTCACTCTTAACTGACTCTATGCCAGTATTAACCCACAGTTCCAATGGAACATGAACTGCTTTCTACAGGTCTTTGCAAGAACAATTTTTATCCACATGGCTCTTTCCAAGTCTGGCACAAAGCACCTCTTTCAGCTTATCTCTTCCTCTACCTTGTCAGCACAATTTAGGCCAGGCATGTCCAAAATTCGGCCCTCCAGATGTTTTGGACTGCAACTCCCACAGTCCTTTGACACTGGCAACCTAAGCTTGGAATTCTGGGAGTTGTTGTCCAAAACATCAGGACATGCCTGATTTAGGTCAAGTCATATCTTACTTGGCCACTATCTAACAACTTCTGTTCAGTTCTCGAAGCAGAGCTATTCTGTAAAAGGTAAAGGTTCCTCCCAACACATGCGTGCTAATTGTGTCCGACTCTAGGGGTGGTGCTCATCTCTGTTTTCAATAAAGCCGAAGAGCCAGTGTTGTGCAAGTCCATGGCCACGTGGCCGGCATGGCTGCAAGGAAACACTGATTAACCTTCCCGCTTTTTACAGCGGTACCTATTTATCTACTTGCATTTCCATGCTTTCGAACTGCTAGGTTCGCAGAGCTGGGGTTATCGGCAGGAGCTCATTCTGCTGTGTGGCACCTGGGATTTGAACTGCGAAGGTGCTGACTTGGCAGCCAACTTTATTAAGTGAAGCCAACTTACCCCATTTAGGCCTAACCCTTTTGTGTGTCTCGCAGGGGTTGCATCTAGTCCTACCCTACCTTTTAAAGTGTTTTGAATGGAAAAAGCACTATAATGTTCTCCAGTGAATTTAAGGAGGAACTGCACTATTCGGACTCCCAGTATGAAAAAAAGCACACACACCCCCAAAAAAAGAGAAAAATTGAAAGGGAGGAAAAATAACATAATTGCTCTCAGGCATCCTAGAAAGCACAAGCTGACTTGGGGCAATATTGTTTTTACAAATAAATAAATAAATATAATATCGGAGATGTTGAACTCATACGTGGCTCCTGATGGTTCACAGACTGCACGTCATCATATATTTTCTGTGCCTTTCAACGTCTGTTGAAGCCTTAGGATTCTGGCACATATGTAGTTCTCTCTCTCTCTCTTTCTAAAAAAACAAACAAACCCAGCTTGTTTGCATAACTGGCTTTTAGACAACACTCACATGGCTAAGAGAAAATTCAAGCATGAATTGCCTAACAAGTAATGCATCATGGTTCAACCTAAAATAGTAGCATTGTTTAACTGTTTAGTAAGTTACGGATGACATCCAGTAAGGTACTTAAGGCTTTCATGCCCTTGATGGATGTAATCCCCATTCTTCATACAAACAGAATGCTCTGCCACATCATAAACTGCTTTTTTGAATACCCTTTCCTGCCAAAGCAGCTCACACGGGTGGCTGCTGCCTGGGAAACAGGGACAAGTTTCTGGACATGAAATAACAAACACCTAGCACATGACATCTGAATATCAGTGCCTGGGGGAGAAGACACATGCAACAGAAGCACTGATGCTTTCATGCCCTGCTTCTGACTTCTCAGCATCTACCAGCAACAGGAGAGTGGTCCCAAAATATAAATGTTTTCATTATCAGGAGATATGACCCATGCTCAAGGGGAGGGTGAGTTGTGAGAATTCATAGATGTGTACTCAAGGTCCACAGCTACACACAAGCAACCTGTTTTCCCCAATGACTATGTTGATTTACATATAGCTGCTTTACGAACCAGCTTTATGAGACGGAGGGCGAAAGCCTGCTAAGAACACAGGGGTCATTAAACAGCATCCTCTTAAGAGCAGGCATCCAAGTGATAGGATCTCACTGATACTCAAGGACAAAAACCACTCTGCAGATTTCATGCTGAGGAATGTCTTTCCAAAATGCAACTGGGGTGGCCACTCGAGTGGGGTGGATCCAAACATATGACATGGATGTCACACCACTAGCTGGGAGGAAAGCTGAGTAGGTGAGAAGGCCCACCTGGATAGCCTTCGTGTAGCGACGCAATGTGTCCTTCCTAAGTTTGGAATAACAGATAAATAGTTGGAAAACCTGAAGGATCTTGATCTGCCCACATAGAAGGCCATGGACTCTTTCTGGTGATAAGAAACAGAATATATGCTACAGGAACTCCCCCTCTATTGCAGGGGTTAGGGACCCAACCCGCGATCATTGAAAATCTGTAATATGAGGATGCAGGTTGGGTCGGGACTGGGGTGGCGGCGTGCCATGTTAAAAAGCACTTGGCTCCATTGCTTAAACGCAAGCAACGGGGGTGGGGGAGAAAAACCTCTATTTCCCCATCCCAGCGCCAATCAGCCTAGGCTTTTTAAACCTTCCCCCCCTTCCCCAAGCCCCCCTGCTCCAGCTGATTGGCGCTGGTGGGGTGAGAAAAACCTGTTTGTTTCCCCATCCCAGAGCCAATCCGGGGCTTGGGGGGAAGGTTTAAAAAGCCAAGGCTTTTAAAACCCTTTCCCCCCTCCCTCAAGACCTTCCGGGGTACCACTGTACTGCGGTCCTGCGATACAGCGGCACCACAGTATATGAACTGTGAAAGGGCGGGGGACCACTGTACAATGTAGGCACCATGGGACAAAAAAAATTTGGAAACATGCCTAATTTGTTGACAGGAAAGCCAGATCACCATCTCCGGAATGTTTTATTTCAAAACCACTTTGTCCCTATGAAAGAGATGGAGTGGAAAATTGGTCTAGAATAGCCTGGTGATTAAACTACTGGGCTGCAATCAAATCTGGGCTCATGACCATGCTAGGTCGCTGGCTCAAGGTTTACTCGGCCTTCATCCTTCTGAGTTCAGTAGATGCACAATGTGCAGCCTGCATCATTAGCTTGTAACCTCTCCAGAGAGAGCTTTAAGCACGACGGAGCAGTATATAAGCAACACACTTTTTATTTTTTGCTGTGTGAAGAGAAAATTTATTTCTTCTTTTTGCTGAGGCTGGTGTAATTAGGAAGGGGTTTTTCATGGACCACAGAAACAGGTTACATATAGTAAGTACTTTTCAGTTGAAAAAGAGTGGTAGCTGCTTCTACAATTGGACAGAACAGGGCTGGTTAAAGATGATTACATTCCTTGAGAATGGTCTTTTATCTGGCAGTGAATAAATCAGGAGACTAGAGAACCTAGGAAGCAGGGAATGTTGTTCTGTACTGGCAGCAAAATAAACCTTGAGAAATGAAAGGGGAAGTCACCGATGTCCCCAACTGTACAAGAAACACAAGACTCTTTCTCAGCTCTGCAATATTTAGCAGAATATACGTCTGCTGGAGGAAAGAGGAAAAACTGCCATTTGTGTTACGCTGCCTCTAAAGCTGCAGTAGTAATGGCTCACAGAGTCATATGGTCCACAAAACGACACACTGATTACTAAGATATGTCAGCTGACTTTTTTGGCTTGAGTAACAACCCTCCTCTGCAAAGTTGCTTCTTGCCAAGGGATCAGCAACGTTTGGTTGACAAAAAGAATAGAGTGAAGCTACACAGGAGAGGTCCCATCCACATACAGAGGAATATATCATTAAATGAGTGAATCATCTTCCTTCCCTTCACATAGAAGAGCACAAAATGAGCGTTCCCCTCCAGCATGAAGAGACTCACTGTCCGGAACCACCAGAGAAGGAACAGTTGTCCTAAAATTGCTGGCAATGTCAAATGTTGGCTAAATGATTCCACGAATATGTTGCGGTAAGCAAACAGCAACTATGCTAATATGGTGAGCAAAGCATCATTCCCAGAACAGCAGAGAGATGGCAACAAGGAATTCCAATCCCATCCAGTCTTCCTCCTTTAGCTGGGTGATTAGGATCTCGTTATCTGTAGTGACTTGAAGCATACATCTTATCAGTACCAGCCCCTAGGCCTTGAATACTTTGGAAAGCGCTTACAGCCATAAGGAATTGATGTGGAACAATCTTTTATCTGAAGACTCTATGCTGTGTCTGTCATGTCAATCAATTGGACTTTCCATCCTGGATCGAGTCATCAGTCATGACTGTTTCCATCAGAAAGTCCACTTCCAGAGAGGATCAGGTAATCTACTGTACTTTTGATTGCAGAACGAAAATCTGACCTGGACATCCTGCTCATCACTGAAATGCTGTCGATACCACATGTGAATGCGGAATGGCATCAAGGTGTAAAGTGCTCGTGGTTCACTTGTGAGGAAGGTCCAACTCCAGTTGTGCTGCAGCTCTGTTTATCCTGTGTTTTGGAGTCACAAGGCACTGGCTCATGTCTTTTCCAGTGGAGCAAGCCTCGGAGCTCAACCTCCATGGGGAAAAAAAAAGCCATGCGCTGCTGAGGGAGGGCGACTGTACTGGATAGTGCCTCAGCCTTGTATGTTGCAAAATGACAGGCCATGCTGATTTGGTGGGCTGCCAGCCTGCAAGCTTCAGCAAGGAAAATGTATGCCATAAGGCAGTTATGCTGAATAACCTTATCTAGGACTCCTACAGACTTTGCCAATGCACTCCTGTACAACTACAGAATGGAATAAATGCACTAACCCCCAACCCATTTTAAAAAAATCTTTATCTCCAGGGATAACATGGAGCTGCTCTTGAATGCTCCCTTTTGTTACAAGAATCAATAAGGGTAGAAAATGCTTTAAAAAAAGCAGCACACAATCTGTCTCCGAGACCTTATGTACATCCTCTATTGTTCTGGATTTATTAATAAAGGTGTACTCCAGAACTGGCTACCTATGGTGGCAGCATTGGGATGGTGACGCACTGGAATATCCAAGATGGAAGTCATTTAGAAACTGACTCCATTACTCCACAGACTTACAACTACAGTGAACGTGCCATGTAGAGATGGGCATGAAACGAACAATTTTTCATTTGTTTCCGTTTTTTCATTTCGTTACGCAACGAAACGACAAACAAATTCTGTCTCTAAAATGAAACGAAACGAACAGAAACACCAGAAATTTTGTCGTCCGTTTCGTTTTCGTTATGGCAATACATTGAACTGCTTTAAATGCTAAAAAAAAATCACAAAAAATTGAAATAAATGGTAACGAAACGGTAATGAAACAAACAAAAACGAAAACGTATTTTTTTTGCAAAAAATCGCAAAAAGGAACCGAAATGGACCCCCTAAATGACAAACAAAATGCCATATTTTTTTCGTGCCTATCTCTAGTGCCATGTCACAGAGCTGGTCTCCACACGATAGAACACTGTCAGAAGTGAGAGCAGATCTTGGTTCACCACTTGTATTTCTGGTTAACTGTTTCTCTTGAAATAGTTACTGAATGCTTTCATTATGACACACAGTACAGGCCGGTATTTGTATTTGGTTAAATTCACGACAAGGAACCAAACCAGCAGTATCTGTGTGGTCCCAAAGAGGAGCGTGAAGGCAAACTTCAACTCTGGGATACTTCATATCCAATGCGACATCTGTGGAATCTAATAACAGGGCTGGAAACTGTTTTGCCATACAGAAGTATTAGATCAAACTGCCAACCGTTACTCAGGCTAGCCACTCCAAACATATATAGCGTGTCCCCACCAGTGTCGCTCTGGCAATCAAAGAGCTTACTAGAGAATTGCAAGGCATATTTCAAGAACACAAAATGGTTGCTTACGATACATAGAGTGCACCATCATGCTCTAGTAAAACGGTTGACTTTTCAACTCCCTATATGAGTAATAAAATGGTTATTGCAAACTGGTTGGTTTGCTTTGCCTGGGCAACCACTCTTCTAGAAATAGCGGTAGAATGGTTTCATTATGACTTGGCCGCAGATGTTGCTATCGTTGGATAAATTCACGAAAAAGGGCCAAACTAGCAGCGTCTGTGTGATCCCTGGGTAGAGCAGGAAGCCAATTTTCGTCCCTGGGTTGGAGCAAAACCATTTGTTTAAAAGGCGGTAAGCAATGTGAAATACAGAAGACGGAACTGCTGGTACTGGAGAAAAAGCATGAGACAAGTAAACCCCTCTCCCACAAGCCAGGATCTCCCCTTGACATTCCAAATAAAGAAGAGGTATGGAAGAGTCTGAGGTCACTGCAGGGTACATGCCAGTCATTTTGTGGAACTGTAAGGGGGAAAACAAAGATGAAGGTTTCTGTTTAGACAGCATATTCCAGAATGCAGAAAGGCTGCATTTCTTTGTTCTCACATGAAATATTCCTCCACTATTAGAATTGGATGTGCATGCCTATGGAATAATGATTACTCTATGGGCCCTGAATGGAAAGGTTACACAATGTGGGTGTTATACAGCTTCCCAGATCACAGTCACTTAGATCATCCTGTCTGCATTTTTAAAATCTCTGTTTAGTTGGGAGTTTAAAAACTCCCAGCTAATATGGGGGATCAGTTTGCCTTCCAATGGGTAGATGGCAGGTGAGCCTTGATCTGTATGGTTTTGATTCAGGGACTTAATGGGTGGGTGGCATTCTACCCTCTCCCCCAGTTATAACCATTTGCAAGATTTTTGCAGCAATACTGGTTTTTGGCAGAGGTATCATCCATCTAGCTATCCATGACCTAGAAAAATTCTCCAGCATACCTACGGTACTGCCTCTGCTTAAGAGTATTTAGAACAGGACAGTCCAGAATCTTCATATATGAAACTAAGCACTACTTGTACATCCTATTAGTCTGTGTTCCAGAAAGAAACTTTAACTTTCCCCACAGGGCTACTTACCAATATTTTGAGCCACTATACTGTATATGACTATCAAGGAGAAGAGAAGCAGACACCACCCCAGGCTGAAAAGTGAACATCCTTTCACAAAAAAATATTTAGCTATTAAGCTTTCCGAAATACCTTGCTTTTGCCACAGAATCCAGATCACATTCACAAGATAAAACCAACATTTTAGATTCAGTAAAAAACAACCTATTCACGTAAATAGTTCTAGAGATGGCTCTCTATATAGGTTCAAACAAGGAATGTGTCTTATTCAGAGATGCTACATGAAAAGTTGCCAGGATGACTGTTTCTGTGCAGTTCTTTGCAGATTAGTCCAAGAGGCCAACAGAGTTTCCGCTAAGACAGTCTGCATGACAGAAGGAAAAAGGAAGCCATACAGGGATTTCCCCTTAAGAGCCCAACTAGTTAGATTTTACTACAATGCACTTCCTCAGGAACTGAATCTTCTGCTATTAGGAAAAAAACATATATACAAGATCAGCTGTATTTTTTAAAAAATATATATATATAGTCACAATCATTTTGCACTTCTAGAGCTTGTGGAAAATCTTGCTGCTAAAAAATTTAAAAAGCAAAATATTTTCCCATTACAATTTTTTCCACAATGGACATAAACTGTCAAGGCCACAAACCACTGTAATGCGCTCTACGTGGAACTCCCAATGAAAAGCCTCAGGAAACTTCAACGGGTCTAAAATGCAGCAGCCAGATTGCTGACTTGGGCCGGTTGCAGAGAGCAAATTACACCCCTATTAAAGCAGCTCCACTGGCTGCCAATCAGCTGTTGTGCACAATTCAAAGTGCTGAGCTTAACCTACAAAGCACTGTTCGACCTTGTTCCAAGCTACCCCAAAGATTGAATCTAACAGTATGAACCGACTTGGGTGTTAAGCTCATCAGGAGAGGCCCTTCTCTCCATCCCGCCTCCCTCACAGGTAAGCCTCATAGGAACACATGAAAGAGCCTTCTTGGCTGCTACGCCCAGACTCTGGAACTCCCTCCCACTAGAGGCCAAGAATGCCCCCTCTCTGCTGTCTTTCCGGAAACAGGCAAAGACCTTTCTCTTCAGGCAAGCTTTAGATGAATTATGGACTACTGTGCCTTTCCATGAATCTACCATACATGGCCACACAAAGTTTGTGTTTATAACCACTTAGAACATTGTGTTTGTATCTCTCCTTGCGTGATTGCATTGACACTATGTTATCAGCTTTAATGTTGCCTTATAATGCTGTAAGATACCCCTCAATTCCCTGTTTCTCAAACTGATTGTGCGTTTATTGCAATGGACTGTATAGTCTCCCCTTTTAAGGCGCCTGGGGTCCTTTTCCAAGGAGAGAGGTGGGGTAAAAAAAACTCAAAAATAAATAAAAATAAATAATCAACTCAATTCACTCTTAAGTTTCAAAGCTTTGTGCAAATTTAAAAATTGCAGGTCCTTGAGTTACCCATAGACTTCAGACTGACATGTCTATTCTACCTTCAGCTTAACTGCATTCACAGTGCCTCTTGCACAAAGCCAAACAGGGTGCTAGATACGAAGATGTTATTTTATTCCATTGCTAATCTAAAGGAGCACAAACACCAACTGACTAGGGTTTTTTTTTTTTACCAGTTCCAGTCCTTGGGCAAAAGTTCAATCGTTATGGATGTTTGTTTGCACAGCCTTAGCCCTATCACACTATGTCAGAACTCCTGAGTCTACGATATAGTACCTGCTGTTCATTTGGTTCCTGGGAAAAACCTGGGACAGCTACTAAAAATAACCCTTAAGAGCATCCAACTGAGCTTCGTTTCTGACAGTTAAGTTGCAGAAGGGGGACAAGGCAGTCAAGCAGGATTTTCAATAGTCAATGCCACTGACACAAAAAATGTCAGCTATTTTGCCATTTGTTCACAGACAATGGCAATCTGGTCTACTGGGTAAGTTTCTCAAGTACAGTGGTACCTTGTATAAAGGAATTAATTCGGTCCAAATGAAATTATTGGTTTTCCTTTATACACATTCCCATAGGAATGCTTGAAAACAGAGTGATCCCATTTTTTATGTTGTATGGATTCTTCCCATAGGCGATTATGTATTTCCCCTACCTCCGGAATTTTTATGTTGTTGTTTGTTATACAAGGGTCCACAGAACCTTAGATGCCTACAGTAGGTTTTGTCTCCAGGACCAAGAACATACATATAAGCAACTTCAGATAGCAATTTTATTCTTTTATAAATTGGATATTCTGGCACTCCATGACCTATGTGTCCTATGTGACACTGCAATTTCCCTTCAAATTGCAACATAACAAATTCTGGGTTGCCCAATCTTTAGTACCAGGAAGTTTCTCATAGTCAAATGGCTTCCCGCATTCATTTCTGCATTTCTCAACTGCACACGGCCATTGTTAGACTGTTTCTTCCAAAGGAACATGGTGTTATACAATTGACTTTGTCTACAGAGCAATTCAGAAAAGAGTTTAAAGTTGATTTTTCATTTATTTGCAGCTAAACCTACTTCTTTCTTTCAATTTTACTGGGGATCTCAGAGAGTGAGGAGAACCCATTACATACACACAAGTAGGGACAGTGTTAAAATAACAGGAAAAAGGCCAGCAGGACTAAGTGGGCCTCCTATGCGTTTTGAACAGTTACAGTTAAACACAGGGGTATATGTGTGAAAGTACATAGAGTTGTTGGATATGTATAATCAGACCTGCCTTTGTTTAAAGGGAGATAAGCAGACATCAGTTATAAAGAAGTCTGGAGGGGATAAAAACCAATATGACCGAAGTCAAACTAACCCTTTGCCAGATATCTCCTACCTTTTGCAGTCATTCTCTATTATGTAAGAATATGACCAGTTCACATATTTTAGGGTCACAGGAATGCAGCCTCATAATGAAGAGAATTATTACAGAATATTCATTTATTATTATTTATTTACTATTTCCATTTATATACCACCCGACTTTCCCAAAGGAACACTGGGTGGTGAACCAGAAAAACAATACAAATAACTGTTACAAATAAAGGATTTTTAAAAAAGGACTGGCAAGGAAACAAGATGGCAGCGGCAGACAGTAAACTAACATTTGGCAGTAAACTTCCCTTTGTGGAAGCAGCTGTTAATCTGGGGTATGAAGAAAGGGCTGAATCGGGGCACAGACTTATTCTTATGGAGGAAAAAATGTCAGATTGCCCTTCCTGCCCCTCCCTCCAAGATCCCTCATCTATCAGCATAGAGACAGTTCTTGGGCATTTCCAATGTTGTTTCTCATTAAATGATGCATTTAAGTCAGCTACAGCTGCAAAGCAGGAAAGCTCCCCCTCATTCATGCAGAGAAATAGCATTTAAAATTTAAACCAACAAAACACACATCTCTCTTTGTATAAGGCGATAGTCATTTTAGTATATACATGCTAGTTTTAACTTCAGAAACGTAGTTAGATTTTATTGGCTTCCTCATCTGTTCTTGAACTGTGGAAATGTTTAATATATAAGCAGAACACTTTAAAAAAACATCATCTTGACTTGAGTAGACTCCACGCTGTTCTATACACATTGGCCCTCCCAGGTGAACTGGCTAGGGCATGAAAGCACGCTTATTTGTTTCTGGTCTCCTAGTGTTTAGGAGCATTAATATTCTACGGGTAACTTGGTTATCATGGCGATTATGCTAATCATGGAGGGCAAGCCATGCAATTATGTTAAATAAAAAAGCAGCAGTACAGCTAGACATGAATGCCTGGCTTGCAAATCCCAGCTTTTCTAGCAAAACGATATCTGCACTAAAGTCAGATATCAGTTATCAGTAGCAGCCATTTTCTCAGCTTCTGCCTTTTCAGTGTAGCCTAACAATTACACAAGGTGCTCTTCATTTAGAACTATGTATATTTTACTTGGGCTCTCTTTGCTGAGTACTCTTTGTATGGTACAACTACTCAAGCATTTTAGTAATCAGTCTGCATAGAATTATGAATGATATGTTTAACGTATTAAGGATTCCTAGTGTATATATCAAGAACTAGGCTAAACGAATGAACCAGGGTTTGTGCAACTTTTTCAGTATGTTCTTCATGCATCACAGATATCCTGAGTAAGAAATCAGATGAAAATTGATCTGTATGCAATATTTTAAAGATATAAAATTTCCAGAAATTTTGAAGCTATGGGGAAAAAATTGGGCAGAAAACAGTTTTCCATCCTCCCACAGGGGGAAAAAAAACACAGCTCTACTTGTAATCATTCTCCCGTTTATTTCTGGCCTGGGGAATATCCTGAGAAGCCATATTACACGGAAATATTAGACAGTCACAGAACTCAAAGGCATGTGATAATCATGCACACAGTGAATGAATCAGAAAAAAACTTCACAAACTTGAGTTTGGGAAACAATCACGGAGTAACCACTGCTGAATGGAGCTGATCACTTTGAAGGTCATGGTGGTCCTAGCATTGCCAAATTGTATCAGCCATCATAATGTCGACCAGTTATGACCAGAGCAGGTTCTATGAGCTGTTTACTATCATCAAGAGTTACTGCATATACGGCTAAGCTATGAATGTTTATACAACACAATCTCTGTATCCAGCCAGCTAGCACAGAAAGGGACTTGAATATGATGGTACCAGGCTGATCTTGCCCAGATCACAAAGAGCCACATGAAGCAGTCCTGTTGCTTACACCGTGCCAGAACCATGATCAATGACAATCCTACATACATCAAGGCATTGGCCTTCTCTGATCTGAAAGAACTAGCAATTGATATCAGCCACATTTCACAGAGCTGCCAACTAGGGAGACTGGGTGCATACTCCAGCAACTACCTTTAAATCCATAACAGCTCTGATTATGACCAGTTCCGAGACTGATAATGAAGAGATGTCATATTAATCCCCTTTCAACCTATGGTACCTATCAATGCACTGATCCTCACTATGGGTTGTTCTTCCCAGCTGGACAAAACCGCCAGTGGTTCAGACAACAAACTAGTGAAAAGCCTAACTCCTCATTAATCTATAGAAAATCTACTTTGAATCAGGGAACAATCATCACTTCCACATTAACAAAGGGTGTTGGTATTACAGGCTGAACTGCTAGTCGTCCATTTGCTATTATAGCAGATCACATTGCTGAAATATCTCCTCTGCATTCATACTTCTACACTATACTCCCATAAATTCTCTTTTCTACAAAATTTCGCCACACATTAGTTGACTGGATTAAGGATATCTACATGTCAGATGAAGATACCCACTGTTATTTAGTGGATAGAGTGATGGGTTAATTCTGCAGGACAGGGTTCAAACCCTCACTCAGCCATGGAAACTGGCTGGAAAAGAGCTGGCAAAGCCACTCCTCAAATATCTCACTTACCCTGGAAGCCCTGTTAGGGTCACTGTAAGTTAGTTCCAACTTGATGACAGGCTAAATTTTTCCCCAACTTTCAAATAGAACACATGCTTTTTGTATCACCTCCCCCCCCATTTCCTCAGGCGAGCAGGGATTTTTAGTCTCGATACAACCAAATTGAGGGTGGGAAGAAGGGAAGGGGGGTGGTCAAGGACTATGCTGCTTTGTTTGATATGCTGGGTGTTAAACCGTATCCGGGATTTGGAAGCAGTCTTATCAGCAGCTTGCCTCCTGATACCATCATCTGGTATATTCCATCTCACCAAAAAAGATTATCAGCGCCTGATAAGACAACACCCTTTATCAAGATTGCATTTTTGGCACGATGCTTTGATAAAGATAGCAAGTTGCTATCGAAAGCTTAGCTTACATGTTTTTGTTTTAGTAGTGACCAATAAAGGTATGACCTAGCCTACTTTTGAATTTGTTTTTCTGGCCACACAGCTCAGCCCACAATTTCTTTTTACTTCTATGGATTGATGAAGATACCAAGTAAAGAGCCGCTCTCCCTATGTACCATGAAGAAAGGTTTCTACTTGCAATCGGGCCTTCTTGGTGGTCGGACTGACCATATGTCACAGACTGCCCTGCGGGATCCACTCAGCTCCATCCCTCACAGCCTTCAAGAAATTATTGAAAACTTGGCTGTTTAGAGAAGCTTATGGCAATCACTAATGTCTGTTTTGTGCCCCTTGTGATTTGTTGTTTCCAGTTATTATTGTTTGTGCCTTTTGCTGGCCTTTTTCCTTTTTTTGTGTATTTCTGATCTGAATTTGTGGGGTTTAAATAGTTTATGTTGCTCTGTTTGTAAATTTTCCTTTAGGAAAACTGATTGTTATATAAACTTAAAAATAAATAAATAAATCCAAAAGATTTTGCAGCATATTCTAGAGCTAACTGGACAACCTGTAGATCTCTTGTAGGACTTCAATAGGTATCAACCACATTTAACATGGGCACACAGCAGGGAAGGCTGGGAGTGGCAAGCCACTCTTCGGAATAGCCACAGGTTTTCATCTCTGTAGTTGTCGATGCAGTAATGAAGAATGCAGCTGAAAACCCTATGGAGCTGCTCAATGAATCAAATAATATGGCAGAAAACCCATCTTCCTGATACTGTGTCAGCCACTCCTAGTATTTTTAGTTTAGTGGTCCTGGAGGTCAAGCCAAAAATCACTATTCAAATGTTTTTCACTGATTTGATACCTGACTTGACTCTCTCTCAAAGGAAGCCCTCTCAATTCTAGGTAGTGATTTCAGTATAAAACGGGAATGGAAGAAAGATAACACCAGTTTTGAGAAAGAAGAAAACACTTTACCAGCATTTGGAACTAACCACAGTTATTTGTCACTCAAGGTCAACATGAAATCCTCCACATCAATGTTCTAAGCTACTAGCCATCTTGTACCCCGAGAGTCTCCAAGATCAAACTGTCCGTGGATGGCCCGAATCCAATTAACATTTGAATGGCAACATAATGCAATCCACATTAATTCTCAGCAGTTAAAGCAGCAGAAGTTATGAATTCAACATAAGGATTTACTGTTTTGTGTGAAGTCACATGGTTCTCGGCACATAACAGCAAATGCCTACATTCAATTCTCAACTCAAGCAATTTGCAGCTAAGATTTATGACAACTGACCTAAACCAGTGGTGAGCTAACAGCATTCCAGTTGATGTTTCACTGCTTAGTAAATATATCCAACAGCCACTGAACCTCGTTAAGTAGCCAAGTTACTTCCATTGAAGTCAAATTAGACTTTTCCACATAAATCTGGGAATTTATGTCTCTGGCACATCATGTATTCTAATGGACACAACATGCAAGGTTATTTCATTCACTGAATTCCTATTAACTCCTAAAACGAAAGTCACCAGCTAAGCCTGTATCAGAAAGTGCCAATATTCTGCTTAAAGCAACTTGTTCCAGGATTACAAGAGCTAACATGGTGTGCTGGTTAAGACTAGTTAGTATTGTTATGACTCAGGTTTGTGTCTATGCAGTTATGAAGACTATAGTGATCTCAAGTCAGGTGCTTAGGTTCGATATATTAGAGTTCCAAAGTTAAAATATGAGCCCCACACTGAACGACTGTGAGTAAAGCTAGTGAAGGGAAAAAACAGATGAAATGTGACGCGAATGGGAGAAACTACCATCAATTAATTCGTAGGAACCCTAGGAGAGTTTTAAAGGTAAAATACTTAAGGAGTGGTTTTATCAGTGTTCTTCCAACAGTGCTTCCAAGGTATTCAAACTCAGGTCTTCGGGACTCCTACTCCACCAGTTTATGTACTATTGGTTGTGCTTTATCCAAGCATAATGTTATATAAAAAGCAGTGCCTCTGGAAGTGTGACATACTAATACAGTTAAGAACTTGCATGAAGAGCCCCGTGGCGCAGTGGTTAAATGCCTGTCCTGCAGGTAAAACTGTGCTCACGACCTGGGGTTCAATCCCAGGTAGCAGGCTCAAGGTTCACTCAGCCTTCCATCCTTCCGAGGTCGGTAAAATGAGTACCCAGCTTGCTGGCCGGGGGGGGGGGAATGTGTAGCCTGCATTACTGTAATTAAAACTGTGAACCGCCCAGAGACTGCTTGAAGTGGTATGGGGCGGTATAGAAGCAGAACACTTTCCTTTGCTTTCTAACTTCAATGAAACTTGCACCAAATTTTCACAGGAGTAGCGTAAGAATCATGTTGCTGACAATGCCTATAAATGACATTGCGGTACCATTTGCAGTACACAATGCTTCTGAAAGAAAGCACTCCAGCTTCTCAACAAAATCTCAAGAAATACTAATATTGTACCTTTTTACATGTCTCTCTGGTAGTCCCCCCATCCTGCTGCTTCCCTATAATTCTCAACACACCCAGACAGTTAGGTGACTGCCATGTTGAGTATATCAACTGCAATCAGCTATGGAGACCCAAAGAGGATTTTTAAGTTACATGAGACCTTTAAGTAGTAGCGTGCACTTATTCCTACTCTTATTTCCTACACTGCTCCGGCTACCATTATAGACTAGTGGTTTCCAACCTTGGGTATTCCAGGTATTCTTGTACTACAACTCCCAGAAGCTTTCACTACCAGCTGTGGGAGTTGCAGTCTAAGAAAGTCTGGGTTACCTAAGGCTAGGGACCACTGCTGCAGATGTACAATGCCAACAATACTAAATACATTTCCTCTTTAAGTTTAATACAGACATTTCATCAAGTGTTTTTAATTTTGCACCTAGCATGAGCAAAAGTAAGGAGCTTCTCTCTCAGAGATCTCTTCACAGGTATAAAAGTGAGTAAATTTCAGCTCTGAAAGCACCTTTAAGCAGATCAACAATAATGTAGTGACAACTGTGGTGTACACTGTCTAAAGTACAAAGGTCAGCAAAGCTTCTCAACATTCTGACTGTGGCTTTTTGGACAAGCCTTAGAGTTTAATGTGAAGAATTCAAGAGGATCAGGCTGTCCTTCAACACCCTTATGCCCCAAGCATCCGTGTGATTAAAATGTTTAAGATTCAGCCACTACTGCACTATGTCATACATCCCTTCCTCGCGAAAGCAATTCTCAAAATGAATGCCAACCCTTGCAATCAGTATTTCATAAGCATGCTGTGCAGTGTCAGATAACAAGATGACATTCAGCTGATAGGCCCACACCACAACCAAGACTGGGGGCTATTAGGGAAATAAATCTTCCAGTCAGGTAAGCTATTTCAGTGACTTGATCATTATTATTCTTTTCCAGAGCAAAAGCTTTCCTCAAAGGAAAGACAAGCTGCATCCACATAGCCTATCTAAAAGGTGTGTGTGTTTTCAAGCTTGCTAGCAGTCGACAGCTAAGAAGGCTGAAGCTCTGAACGAAAATAAGAACACACTTCCAGGAGGCAAATGGAAGACCAGCTTGATTGCAGGCTCACTGACCCAGAAGAGAGGGACAGACTGCATAGGTCAGATAAGGCAGGCAGGCTTTTGCTTTATTCTGTTTAGTCCCCTCCCCCTGGCATGCAAGGAAGCAGCCCAGACTGCCAAAGTCATCTGACCCTCCCTACTCCTTGCCATTGCATGGCCAGCCAGGGGCCCCTCCACCACCTCATACCCATCCCTTATTATGACATCACTCGCCCTAGCCCTTTGCGTCGCAGCGGAATTTTTACCTTCCCTCCCACCCACCCCTTTCCAAAAAGAAGGAAAGAAAGGCCTGGATGAGCCAGCTGGTAGGAGGCATCGGAGAGGCCTTTTGGAGCCAAGGGAAGTATTGGTGGCAGCAGCAGCAGCAGCAAGGCAAGTGACAGGAGGAGCATCGCATGCTCCGCTCCAGCTGGGCTGGGATTTCGCCCCCGCACTGGCTGCTCTCCTCGTCATACTCGTCATCCGGCAGGAACATCCCTGCAGCCATTGGGTGGCGAGGAGGAGGAGGAAGGCACAGGCGACCCTAAGCCAAGCCTTGGAACTGGGGCAAGGAAGGACACCTGCATTCCCTGGCAAATAAAAAAGGATCCCAGGGCGGCTGGTAAAGGCCCAGCTAGGACTACCTCAGGCCCAGGATGCTAGCCAGCACCCTCACAGGTATGTCTTGTGGGAACACGTGAAAGGGCCTTCTCGGCTGCTGCGCCCAGACTCTGTTGTCCTTCCAGAAACCGACAAAGACCTTTCTCTTCAGGCAAGCTTTTCTTGAAGGATGGACTACCTATTATGTGACTTTTATATCAATCTACCACAAATGATCACATAGACTTTGTGTTTATAGATTTTGTGATTGCATTGACATTATGTTTTCAATGTTAGTTTCCCTGATACACTCTTTTTACACTGATTGCATTGACAATATGTTTTTGCAATATGTGATTGCATTGACAATATGTTTTCAATGTTAGTTTCCCCGATACACTCTTTTTAACTGCTCTGTTCTCTTGTAGCTTTAACCTAATGTCTTGTCATGCTGTATGTAAGATGTCCCTCAATTCCCTGCTCTCAATTACTTGAATATGTCTTAATTATATTGGACTGTATATTGTCCCTCATTACCGCAAACCGCCTTGGGTGCTTTTCCAAGGAACATGGTGGGCTCAAAAATACTCTAAAATAAAATGAAAATAAATAAATTCTTTTAGCCATCCTGCAGCTTTTTCCTTCGGGTTTTAAAACAGCCTAGGGTGGAGATGATCTTCCTAAATCCTTCCCTCTCCCAAAGGGGGGGGGGGAGGAGAGAGATAATAAAGGGCAGGGAGGGAGAAAGAGGCAGCTGCACCCATAGATAAGATAAATTTTTATTAATCCCACATAGGGGAAATTTTTACACAGCTCCCAATAATATGTAGCCGATGCCGCCTCCTCTATTAATGAGCCCAGAAAGGCAAATATACTTTTTGCCTCCCAAATTCCGTGCTTTAAAAAAAAAAGAATACAGTCCAGTAATACTAATAATCATAAAGAAGGCAAGGAAGGAAGATGGAATGAAGCCGCGTCGGGGGTGGGGTGGGATGGGGAGGGCAGGAGGGAAACCTCCCAGGATCAGAGCCATGACGGAGATGCGGAGGCGGCCGGGAAAGTGGGGGTGGGGGGGGGAAGAGAGAAGAGAAGACAAGAGAAGCTTCGGGGCGTATCCGAGTCTGCCGGTTCGAATCCAACCCTCGGAACGAACCCACTGCATATGGGGTTGGGATGGGGTGGGGTTTGAAGGCTAAATCGGGACCGATTCCCCCGCCTTCCCCGGGCTTTTCCTTTAGCACTGACCCCCCCCCCACAAAAAATAGCCCGAGTTTCCCGGTTCGAATCCAACCCTCGGAACGAACCCACCGGATCCTTGGGGGGGGGGGGGGGGGGGCGGGCTTAAGGCGAAATCGGGACCGATTCCCCCCCGGGCTTTTCCTTTAGCCTCGATCCCTTTTCCACCCCCACCCCCCAAAAAAAACCCATCAGGAGGGGGTGGCGGCGTGAAAATCGCCTTTGCTGCAGAGCTGGGCGAGCCCAGCCGGGCTTCTCCTCCTCCTCCTCCTCCCAGCATGAGGGTAACCGGGCTCCAAGCCTTCCTCTCTCCCCCCCCTCCACTATCCCCAGACCCCCCCCCACCCCACCCCTCCAGGAGCGTCGACCCCCCCCCACCCTTCCCCCCCCCCCGCTTCCCCTCCTCACCGCTGAAGACCATGGCAGCCGAGGCGCCCATGACGGCGAAGAAGGAGGAGTACTCGGGCGAGGAGGCGGCCGAAGGCGACGACATGGCGGAGCTGCGCTGGAGCCGGGGACGTGTGTGTGTGTGTGTGTGTGTGTGTGTGTGTGTGTGTGAGAAGAAGAAGGGAAAAAAGGGGGGGTGAAACCCAAACGGACGGCTTCTGGGAATTCCTTCTTTCCCCCCTTTTTTAGGGCCGCGTCTTCCTTCTTTCCTCTCCCTCCAACGCGGGAGGAGGCGGCGAAAAAGTCCCGGGGTCAAAGGAAAAGAAACAGCAGCAGTGGCGTCGGTCCGGCTCGGAGGAGGAGCAGCAGCAGCAGCGGAGGCGGTTGTTGCTGAGGCTGCGGCGTCGGCGGCGTCCTTCCTTCCTTCCTTCCTCCCCCTCCTCCTCCTTCTTCTTCTTCTCCTCCGGCCGCGGTTCCGCCACTGCGCTCGCCGCCCGCTCTAAATACCAGCCACCGCAGGACAAAATGGCGGCCGGGAGGATGGTCACGTGGCCTGCCCCGCCGGGCTCCTCCTCCTCCTCCTCCTCCTCCTTTCCCACCCCACCCCGTCCTCCCGCCCTTCCTTCAGCCCTCGGAACGTACCAAGTGGGAAGAGGGGAGGACGGCTGCCTTTCTGAGGTGGGGGGGACCACCAGCCGCCCCCCCCACTTCGTTCTATGGAGTTACGACCCCTTGCTCCTGTCTTTTTTAAAAAATTTTTTTTTAAAAAAAATAGCATTAAGGCGGCTAAGCCAGACCTTTTGGTTTCTGCCCGTCCTCTCCTCCCCCCCCCGTATGGGTTTTTTTTTAATGGTTCAGTCACTTCAGGGCGACTCGGTTCCCTCCGTGACGGCTCGGGGCTTATTTTCTCTCAGGCGAGCGTGATTCAGCGCTGATTAGCATACGGGGGCGGGGCCATCCCGATAAGCCCGCCCTCTCGCCCCTGGGGCTTGGAGCCGTCAGGGGAGGAACCGAGTCCCCCTGAAAGACAAGAGGGCTCCTGCACATATGATAAGCGGTTCGCTTTATCTGCTCTCCTTCCTCTGTTTGAGCAGAAGCGAGCAGGAAGGAGGAACTGGGGCTTTAACCAATGTGCGCTTTCACAGATACAACATATTGATCCCTGTACAGGATGACGTGCCAAGTGAAGTCTTTTAATAGCCCACAAAAAATAAAATTAGCAAAGCCAGAGAAGGCTGAAATGCAGCCCCACCTGGCAAACAAATGCTTTTTTAAAAAAAAATGACTCTACTCTTTAATTTCTAATGTTATACCCCCTATTGTTAGAAACAAACTATTTCAAGAAGTAGGTCTTAGATCTAAGTGCATGCTACTTAATGCTCTGTATGTTGCAAAGAGCCAGTTTTCTGCAGCTGATTGTTTATATAAAATACTGTAATTGTTACCCTTGACATACACTGATCTATGCCCTATAGAGAAGCAAGCTTTGCCTTTCTGTGACAGACAAACCTACCTGGCAGATAGGTAATACTGTAGTCTGTAATTGCCTGTAGTTTTAAATAATTAACATCTGGATTGTCCTGTCTTTGTCATTACAGTGTATTCTCGCTTGATCTGTCCAATGTATCTTTCCTTGGTCATGATGGCCACCACTGACAGCACTCCACTGCTTAGCTTCCAAAATCAGGCGAGATCAGATGTGCTTAGGGCATCTAGGTAGCAGGTATGGCTTTTAGAGCACTACAAAAATTAGGACCTGATTACATGAAGGGCCATCTACATGTACTGGCCTAGGTGTTACGATCAGCCTCAGAAGCTGTGCTTTCTGGTCTTTCCGGATTGATCCGTCATCCAAAACATAAGAGCCCTGCTAGATGCAGACAACCAAAGTTCTATCGAGTTCATCATTCTGAACACATGACCAAACCGATGCTCATGAGAAACCCAAGAGAAGACATTAAACCAGTAATTCATATTTCCCTACAAGTGTTGGACAAGACACATCTAATGCTCTGCATATTCATTGATCCATTCATTCAGACTAGCAGCCATGGATAGTTTTATTCTCTATGAGTTTGCCTATATTTTTTTAAAATGTCCAAATAATTAGTTACCACTAGAGTAGATTATTTATTTTACCTAGTTGTTGTGTGAAAAACTTCCTCTTCAGAGGATGACCCTAATTAGGAGCCAAGAAAAATGTTTCTTCATAACGTGCATGGTTTTATATACTTCCATCACATCTCCCTTTTCTTGCCTTTTCCCCCCCCCCCAGGTTAAAAACTCCAAACACTGTAATTGTTCCTCACAGGCAGGTCAGGTTGGCCCGTGGATCACTATGGTTGTCCTTTCTGCCCTTAATCAAGTTCAACAGTGTTGTTTTCCAGATACAGTGACTTAATCAGCTGGATAGCTTAGTGATCTCTGCTCTTGCTGGGATGGGGGTACAATCCATGTTTGTCCCAGGTGACAGGCCCTAGTCACAATTATGGGGTGAGCCTGCTCCCATCACAATTGTCCATGCCATTTCCACACTGGTGCTAAAGTCTCTCCAAACAACAGTTTTCAGAGCAATCCCTTGAGATGTAAATCAATCCCTTCCTTCCAACTTACCAGGTTAGTCCTAACCGTCTGGTAGTGGAGAGCGGAGAGCAAGTTCGCATTTATTTTATTTTATTTTTTATACCACCTATCTAGCACTCTGGGCGGATTGCATATTACAACAAAATATAAGACACAATAACAACATCCAAAAACAAAATCCAGAGAGAAAAAAAAAAAAGAATCACATTTTAAATCGCTGTCTATGAGATATTTAGAATCAATATGACAACATTGGTTAGAAAGAAATGTTGAGTTTAAGCTTTGAAGGAGGGCAAAGTATTACAAAGGTGTTAACATTGAAGGGTAAACACTGTAGTTATGTTTCTTTTAAAGGAAATGCCTTTGCCTCAACCTTAGCAGCACTTTCATTCCATTCTACTATTATGCAATTTTATAGAATTTTATGAGAGAGAGAGAGAGAGAGAGAGAGAGAGAGAGAGAGAGAGAGAGAGAGAGAGAGAGAGAGAGAGGTTGTTCTGATATATTTTCAGGATGATGCCTGATATCCTACAATAACAGAAGCTATGCTAGATCAGCAACAATAGCTTGGCACTATTCTTTTTGTTATAACTCCTTATTCTGTGGTAATCTCGTTGAGACAATTAAAAAAATAAAAATAAAAATAGAGGTATTGTTTTTGTACTTTGGGAGATTATCCCCCTGGGAGGCAAGAGTGCTAAGACAGGCACTCCAATGTCTCATAACACTGAGGACCATCACAAACTAAATTTCCACCAAAAGTCTGTTATTGTTGGGCTGCATCATAGAATAATGGAAGGGCCATGAAGTCAGGAATGTAAATTAAAGGATGTCATAGAATCATGGAATAATGAAGTTGGAAGGGGTTAGGCCATCAAGTCCAACCCCCTGCTCCATGCAGGAGGAATACAAATCAAAGGATATCTATCAGGTGGTTGTCCAAAATATCCTACATATAGCTTTCTCTGGAATGCCTCCAGACTAGGAACATTCAGCAACCCTTGAAATAACTGATTCCATTGTTGTACTGCTCTAACAGTTAATAAGTTTTTTTCCTGGTTTTCAACCAAAACCTGGCTTCCTATAACTTGAGCCCAATATAACATGCCCTTGACTCTGCAATGATAGAGAACAGATTCAGTCTCTCTTCTGTATGCTAATCTTCCCAGTATTTGAAGAGTGACATCACCCCTCCCCACAGTTTACTTTTCTGAAGGTTCAACATGCCCACTTCTTCAAGTTTTAGGGCTTGGTTTTCAGTCTCCTGATCTGTTGCCTTCCTCTGAACTTCTTCCAGTTCTTTAAATGGGGTGACCACCATGGTATGCAGTACTCAAAATGAGCCCTAGCTTGTGCCAAACAGAGGGTAACTAGTACTGCACAGGATTTGTAGATGTTCCCCATCATGCTTTAAGTCAAATGATTAAGTTATTACCTATCTAATAAATTATAACAGACAAAAAAATAAAAAATAAATATTGGTGCAACTGTAAGTCCCCCGGGACCATCATTTCTAAGGCGGCAGTTAAAACAGCAACTTTATTTGCTCTTAAGTTTCTGCTGTTCTGATGTTCTTCTTAAAGAACACATCTCTGGAAAGTTGCAGAAGAGTGGATGTTTCGTTGCTTCTTTCCCTTGGGCCTTCTACTAATACCCATAAGCTCCGCCGCCGCAATTTTCCCCAAAGGTCGGACCTTAAAAATGTCTTACCTTCCAGCTCCGGACTTAACTTTTAAGCTACAAGACCCAGTTAATCATTTATGGCTATATCCCAAACAGCAGTTTGTTGTACCCAATCTTCCATCCTGAGAAATAATTTGGATTTCCAATTTCTTGCTAGTGATTATCTTGCTGCTGTCATAAGATTTGCTATTGTTCTTTTTTTTCTAACATCGTAGTAAGAGATACTAATGCTGATAATGAACAAATCTCTGGTAAACCGGCATTCTTTTCTTTCTTTTTTCTCTCAACTCTAAAAAAGCCAGTTTGCAAAACTTTTGAACCCCATCCTTGTAATCTTGCTGTTTGTTACTTAACCTCCCAAAGGTTTTTTTTTTACTATGAAGACATCACTGGAAAGTTGCAGAAGACTGGCTATCGGTATGAGCAAAATGTCTTCTAGATGTTGGAGAACATAGCAACGTAATGCATGCAAGACCCATAGGACAGAAAAAGAAATTAATCTGGGTGAGCCTGGATCAACTTATCTACAGGAATTTTCTGCAATGTGTTTTGAGACAGGACATCCACAATGTCCATTCTGTATGATGCCTCAAGATTGATATAACCGCTATCTGGACCCATTAGGTGTGTTGATATTCTTGTTTCACCTTGTTGATACCTGTTGTATTTATCTTCTCGCCTTTCTTTTGGTACCTGGTTAATAAGTAGCATACCTGTGTTTTTTTTACTGTGTGTGTACTTGTTGCTGGTATAGAGCTTCATTCTTGCTAACAAGCAATTTCATTGGCTCCTATAGCTGTACTTTTTTTTACAGTGCACTGTTTTATGTCATGACTTGGCACAAACATGCATGCTATAACTTGCAACCTAGCACAAATGGTGTGCCCAGTTATGAGTTTGATAAGGATGAGTTATTTATAGATATGTAAATAGCTTAAAGGTAGATTCAATTTAATGCAAAAATCTACATGCATTGAAGATACTATAATTTTTTAGCATGCTGTGCTACAGGAAACAGAGCTTGAGTAAATAAGAGTCTCAAGCTCTTAAAACAGCTACATGTGCACATGCATTGCAGACATATGGCTGCCTTGCTAGCTATCTGCAAGGTTTTCTTTCTTCTCTGGAGTGTTGGTGAAGGAAGTGAAACTGTTTTCCCTATGGGTGGGGATTCAAAGCTACCGTCTCTGTATATATCTGCAGCTATTCCAACAGCTAGCACTTCCAGTTTTGCTGGGTTAGGCTATGGCTACTGCCTTTCCCCGCTCTGCTACCTGATTTTTAGTCCCCTGTGTCTTCATGGCATGTATATCTCACCCCCAGCATAGTGCCTGGCTGCTGGGTTGTGGGCCTGCCTTCTGTTTTTCTGATGTCTTTGTATTTTCAGCATCTCATGCCCCTGCTCACCAGATGCAGCCCTTTATCACATGCCACACTGCTGGAATATCTGCCCTCATATGAGTCTAAGGCAGTTACTTCACATCCTTCTTTTTACCGCAACTAATTTTGTACTGTGATAATGTTTGTTGCGATCACGTGGTGTTGTCGCTGTTCCCGTGTTCCCATGGTCGTGATAACTTGTTATGTGAAAAATGTTACCTCATGGCTAGCATAACGGCTTATTGAAATATTGCTTGAGGATGATCACAGTGTAAAAAAAAAGGAGTACAGATTTCTGAAAGGCAAATGGCGTATGTAGCGTGACACACGGAATCTTGTCTCCACGGAAGCGGGACAGAAGAGTGACAGGAGAAAACAGCACCTCAGGACCAGGTACAAGTTTGTCGCGCTGAGACGTGCTTCAGGGGGCATGGTTGCAGCAATTTCCTATTGTTGTGCAACGGACGTGGGGTACGATTTTTATGTACCAGTCCTAAGTGCAACATTTACAGAGACAAAACGGACATGAAGTAACCCCCTAAGGTTACTCTGCCCACATTTTAACTTCAGTAAAGTCATTATGTTGACTTTACTTTTTATTCTAAGCCCACTTGTTGATCAAGGCGGAGACCACCGATATGTAAATAATGACCAAAATGTAGCTGGGGTCTTCGAGTCTACCTGAAGGAGTTCACTGGAAAGAAGAATAGAGAATGGAAAGCTGAAACCAGAAAGAAAGAGAGAAATAAACTTATTATGGGGCATTGTATGCAGAAGTGAGAAACAAAAGGACAGACATATGGTGCCCAGAAGTGGATGCAGTATTCATGGTGAGGTGTGACCAATGCAGTACACAGTGGTAATATTACCACCTTTGGGTTTTGGCATTATACTTCTGTTGATGCTGCTGTGTATCACACAATTGACTCGTGTTTTCAACTTATGAGTCAACCCAAACTTTTATTAGTTCCTTGTTACTTGTGCTGTTGCCAAGCCAACTGTCTCCCATCCTAGATTTGTTAAACTGAATTGATGGTATATGCTTAACTGCTTTTGGTAGCTGACGGCTACTTCTCTGTCACAGTGGTATTTGTGTGGATGCTGACTTTTTAAAAGGTGAATTCTGGCTGGAGGAAGAAACCTGAAATGATCACCTAGTTGGCAGAAAGCATTCTTTAGGTGCCAAAGGTGTCCTGTTGCTTTTCCACAGGTTATGTAGTTCCAGCTTGACCCCTGCTCCTTCTTCCCTCACCCTCTGAACCTGTTAATAAAAACAGGTGTTTACCAATAACAGCACCTACCTCCAGGGTTTCCACTGTACTAAGGAGGTGACCCGGTCAAAGGCAGAATCTGGACTATCATGCCTATTGGAGCAGCAGGCAGTGCAAAATTGTCCGAACACGGATAATCCTACCTTTTGGACTCTGGTCTCCTGAATCCCCAGCCAGCTGGGCCTTAAAGCCCCCCCCCCCAAAAAAAGGAACATTGCCATATTCTGATATAATTGTATTATTTCAAAATGAATGCCAACAGAATATGTTGCTGAACATATTTCACAACTACCAAGATGTCCATGCTGAGATTTCTGTTTTATCAAGAAGAGATGACTGACCCTGCCACTAATTGTGCTTTGGCTTGCTTGACTGATTCGTCCTGCCGATTGAGACCTGTGTTATCACTGCAAGTCAATGGACGTTTATACACGACCCCTAAGCTCCGCGGTAAAGGGCTGCAAGCTCCGGACCTTAAAAATGTTTTCCCACCAGGTCCGGAGTTTGCAGACAATTAAGTGCCCACCTAAGCGCAACCCAGCTGCACTTTCTTGTACTTGCATTTGATGCGGAAGTCAGCTCTCCTTGCTTCTTTTTGTTGTTTTTCTTTCGCCTCCGTTGTAAACCCGGGGCTCGGAGCAAGCTTCCACGCACGGGAGGTAAGGGTTTCTTCTTTTGTCCGTGTCTAAGGCTTTCCCCCCCTCCCTCCCCTCCCGCAGACAGAACAAGGAAGTGCGGAGGGGGTGGGGACGGAGGAACAGCAAGGAACCCTCAAGATCGCTGGTCCGAATTTAAGGGACCAGCGGATCTGAGGGGTCGTGTGAAAAGGACCAATGTTGTGTTGAACCCTTTTTGCAAGGTCATCTCTGTCTAGAGCTGTAGAACACAACTAACATCACTAAAATAGCAGGTAGGGGATTTCAAAAAGCATCCCCTTCCTTTCCCACAATAATTCCATAACCGTACAAGGCAATAGCAAATTGCAGGTGTTAAGAGTGCTGGCTGAGGGCCTGAATTCAAATCTTCATGAACCATGGTCCTCACCAAGTGACCTGCGGGTATTCATACACTGTTAACATGATTTCCCTCACAGGAGAGTTGTGAGGCTTAAAATAGGGAAAAAAATCGACCTTTTGCTAATTGGATATAATAATAATAATCTGACAGAAGCACAAGTGCTTATTTTGTGTCTTGGACAACAGAAGGCTCTTCGGCCCTTAGCAAACCCAAGCTTTCAGCAAAGAAGATGTGGTAGCCTAACAAAATTATTCTATACAAGTTGATTTACAACTTGCATTTATATTCCTTCAGTGAGCTTAAGGCAAGATGGCTACCCCATATTTTATCTTCAGAACAGCCCTATGAAGGGAGTGACCCAGTGAATGTCGGAGCACAGTGGGGACGGAGGGTCTGAAGTCCAAGGCAAACCTTCTCTATGCACTACCACACATTTCTATTCAGAATGATTTACTTAGATTGTGACTTTCCTGGGTGACCTTTATTTCACCAGGAGGTTTGGCTCTCTGGCCCTTATATCCTACCTCTCCCTCTTCCCTTCTTTTTGAGTCATTGTTACAGTTTCTTTTGTTGTTGGTCAGATTTGTTTCCTGCTGAAGCAACATCAAACCCTGGTCAGGCCACTGAGATCCCTCAAGTTTATGGTAGAAACACAAGCCAGCGCATTCCACAAGAACAGGCTTGGGTGGGACCAAGGTGTTCTGCCATTGTCAGTTAAGGTCACCGAATGCATTCCAACAAAATGTCTGTAAGGCCTGAAGGTGGGGGGAGGTTGACAGGGTAAATACTGTTTGTAGTACCCATACGTCAAACCGAGTGGTTCATAGTCAACATCGCACCTGCTTTGACCTGTCCCAGTCACGACAACATGCCTTGCAGTCTACAAGTTGGTGCAAAATGGGGCGCCACAGTCATGCCCTCCTTGGCTATGGTGGCCGCATGCACCCGTTCTGTCCTTGACAAAATCACCAGAAGATAGTCTGTGCTCTTCGCCCGTGAGAAGATTAGGGTCAATAAGAAAAGAGACCCCAGGAGTCTTGCGGTTGTCCATAATACTTAGCGCCTGAACTGAAGGTGGAAGCTTCTAGCTGTGGCCCCACCCTCCTTACCCTCCCACAGGTCAAGATGTGCGGTACCCACGTTATTTTAGCACATGAGGGAGAATGTAATGCAAGAACTTTGCTTCATTTTTGGCAGTAAAAAAGTATTAGTAATCAATTAAATCAGCACACTGCTGTGCTTTCATGAGATCCAACATTTGCTGTACTCTGGCTAAGAACCTGGTTTTGGAAAAAGAGCTTAACTTCCTAGGATCCTGAAAAATCTTCACAATAAACAGAGAAACTGTGGGATCCATTCTTGACAAGAGCAAAACATTTTTTTTCCTGAGGGCTTCCTTGCCATCTTATTCTGCAGATGGCTTCAGAGCAGCACCATGTTCCATGAGCTGTTGCCATGGTTACTTGCTGAGATGCCTCTTCTGGGCGCTATTCTGAGTGGCTGGTGTACCGAGAATACCTGTGAACAACTTGACAGCTCAGGGCACGATTATTAAATAGCACGGTTGATTTCTGGGAATTAGTGTATCCTCTCTAATACTCCCTTAGAGATGCAATAAAGCAGAGCACGGGGAGTATGTCACCTCAACTAGCAATTTACCCCTGCCTAACGGACAAGAAGGCACTGGTTGAACCATAACATAGATTATTTTCTAAGCATCTCAGCTCCCTGTGACACACTGGAGGACTTCTCCTCTACTGTATGTTTTTCTCCTCCCTCAAGGAAGGAAGTTGGACACTTATCTATATATACATATTCCACATTGGCTGTAGTCAGGAGACAAATATATTTTTCTTCCATTTTCTTTACTAAAAAAGATCTACAGCCACAGTTGTGAATTAAAAATGGAGATTGGAAGGCTTGGCCAGGGCCACATCTCCAGGTCTACTCCAATGGAGAGCACTTTAAATATATTGATGTTGAAAATAGTAAAGTTTCACTAGTTGTCTCTGTTCTCTGTTCCAAGTTGTCTCTGTTTATCCCAAAGTACAGTGGTACCTTGTATAAAGGAATTAATTCATTCCAAATGAAATTATGTTTAAGCCAATTTTCCTTTATACAAATTTCCCATAGGAATGCATTGAAAATGGAGTAATCCCATTTTTATGTTGTACACATTTGCCCCATAGGCGATTCTGTTAAGCAAATTTCCCCTATCATCGGAATATTTTATGTTGTACAAATTTTATATTATCAAAAACTGTTATACAAGGGTCCACTGTAGTGTGAAATTTACCTGGTTCCCTGATCCCTGAGTTTTTAGAGTTTTTAAGTGGGTTAGTGGGTTAAATATGTGTATGTGGGGTGGGGGATAGATATTTATGTATGGTTGTACTGTTAGGTCCTGTAAAAGCTGGTGTAGATTCTTTCAGTCTCATTGTTCTGCACAGGACGATGACAATAAAGATTTATCTATCTAAAAAACACACACTGTAGTTTGAAAAGCAATCTCTGAGAAAAAGCTACTTGTAGAAATGCTCCAAAAATATGAGAAAGCACACCCCCCCAAACTTATCTGGAGCTTTGAATGTATATCTGTTTCCTCTGCCAGTTGATAGTTATTTTCACTGTAATTTTTGAAAAGAACTTAAAGGAGAGTGATTTAACAGTAAAAGCTGCCTCCAAGCAAGGATGAAGTATGGAGGGGATACTTGTTGCTGAAAATACGAACAAAAAGCATATGCCATTTGAACAGCAGGATAAATACTGATACCAACAGCAACAAACCAGGTACCGGAAGTCTTGAAGAACCTTCAATATTAATATTATTTATGCAGACCCTCTGATAAGCATGGGTTTTTTTTAATTTTTCTGGACCATATCTTCTAGAATCCTCCAACCAGCACACACACTATTTGAGAACTGCAGTCTAGAATAACTAAATTCAGGTTATGAATCAAAAGCAGAACTCGGGATGCTGAAAACAAGTTTCAGAACATGAATGAATCTGCTGTGAAGTCGCGCTCAGGAAGTCAGTTTTCCCTGGGTTAAATCACTTCAGCTGACCACACAGGAGTCAGCCAAGAGAGAGGAGGAAATTAATTAAAAAATCAAGTAAGCTGAGAGCTCCGGCAATATAGCAGATAGGGTGACAAGCTAGGATTCAGCAATCTTGGGTTCAAATTTCCATTTGGCCATGGAAACTCAGGAGATGGGTGGTAGTAAGACTACCCCCTTCCATATCTCAAATCACTGTACGTAATGTGACTTGATGGGAACAGAACAACAAACTGCCTACAATTTATTGCCTTCAGATTATGAGAAGCTTCCAAATATGTATTTTTAAAAACATCTGAAAGTAAAACTGGTTTTGGGGTTTGTTTGTTTTTTTAACAGAATGTCACAATTTACATATTAGCCGGATTTGGAAAAGTCATGTTTTGTCTACATTTTGCAGAAAACTTTAGTTGACTTAGGGATTTGGGGGAACTATAGTCCAAAGAGGTGATGTTGGTGAACTCAGCATACTATTAATTTAATGTGATGCTGCAGAGTCTCTGAAGCCTGGTATTGGTTACATATTGATCTGATGCTGTGTCTTGCTGTCCATATTCAAATGATCTGCAAGTGGCTGCTAGTAATTAGAAGAACTATGATAGTCCATCAGAATATTTGTGCCATGGTCCAAAGAGCTGTAGGTCAGCAGATCCCGACAGGACGTTGTCCCGGGTTCACCAAGACCTAGCCCACATAGAATCATAGAATCATGGAGTTGGAAGAGACCTCAAGGGCCATCCAGTCCAACCCCCTGCCATGCAGGAACCCCCATCACAGTATTTCCAACAGATGGCCATCCAGCCTCTGCTGAAAAACCTCCAAAGAAGGAGACTCCACCACCCTCTGTGGCAGCATATTCCACTGCCGAACAGCTCTAACTGTCATGAAGTTCTTCCTGATGTTCAAATGGAGTCTCTTTTCCTGTAGTTTGAAACCATTGCCCCGAGTCCTAGTCTCTGAAGCCATGGAAAACAAACCTGCTCCCTCTTCAATATGGCATCCTTTCAAATATTTAAACATAGCTATCATATCCCCCCGCCTCAACCCTTTTTTAGAGAGGCTAAATATTCCCAGTTCCCTAAGCCATTCCTCATAAGACATTTCCTCCAGACCCTCAACCATCCTGGTCGCCCTCCTCTGCACCCACTCAAGGTTGTCATGTCAACATCCGAAATCCACCCTGTTGGAGAGGGAATTATTTCAGTGGCTCTAAAAAACATTAGACAATATTCTGATAACATAGCTGGGGTTTTTATGTTAAATGAATTTCCTCCCATTAAGCAGTGTGGGTCTTTGAGGGAGCAGGAAGTGAGAGATTCAACATTTGGCCTCTCAGGGCCTCATTGGTTACTCCTTGGTGTTGTTGTAGGCCAATGTGAGATTTGAATTTATTGCTGGTCTTGTTTTGGGTTCCACTTGCTTTGTGGACACGGAAAGCAAAGCCTTGTGTGTTCCCAGTAGGTTCTGGCGCGATCAGGTTTGCTGATCATCAGAAGCTGGGTTGGCATACCTGCCCCGTCGTTAGCTGGGTGATTCTACTGCATTGTTTATTCTGTTATTAATTGGACCCTCCCCGGAGAGCTGCCAAAAAAGGCAACCTCGTGCAGAGAACTTGGCAAGGTTGCCGATCTGGTGTGCAAGTTGTTTGTGGAGAAAGACGTGGCCAACAGAGCTGCTGAACTTCATCAGGAGGACTTTAACATGTACTGGGAGAGGTAGGGCAACACAAGCACAGAGCTGAAGATAGATGAAGGCTTATATGCACAAACAATAAGAGGATGAGTGTAATAATTTTCTCTTACCAAATCACGAGGAAGAAACTAGAGGGTTAGCTGTCTAACCAAAAAGCGGGAAGCACCAACCTCTCAATGTGAATTAAGACTTCCTAGTTTTAAAGGGGAAAGAGCAAATCACATGCTTCTTACTTATTCCCACAACCACCACCAATATTTCTGCTCCTGGATTTCTGATAACCATCCAAGGTCACTTTAAGTGGTATTTTAGTGGTTTTTGCTGCCTCAGACAAAGGATAAGATGATACCTTTCTAGCTTTCCTCTGCAGAAATAAACTGGAATGGCATTTAAATGTTCTTTCAACATTGCTTTTGTGGGTAGTTCCCTCTGATCCATCTAAGGAAAGCAAGGCTGTTTAGGGGGTGAAAGGGAAGACCCCTGGCCTGCTGCAGAACTATTTTCTCCAACAGATGGGAGTGTTTGGGGCGGAGGAGACAGATCCAAGTAGCTGACATTTGCTGACCTGGAGACTCACGGGGCAGTGGTTCAACAGCTGTACAGCAGCCAAAACTCTGCTCATGACCCAGGGTTCAGTCCCAGGTAGCTGGCTGGGAGTTGACTCAGCCTTCTGTCTTTCTGAGGTCAGTAAAATGAGCATGCTGAGGGAGGGAGCAGTGTGTAGCCTGTATCCTTACTTGCACTTAAGTGTGATGGGGAGGTATATAAGCACCAGACATTGCTTTTGTTTTTTCAAATTCATTCTGTTCTACACTTTGCACAACTTGGGAATGTCACTTTGTTGGACTTCATCTCCTAGAATCTCCTGGCTACCAAGTCTAGTGGTCATGATGCTATTTTGGAACTATCAATCCTAAACATAATGTTTCCAAACTGTGCTGAAGTCCCATTCTTCAATGTAAGTGCCAGAAGGTCCACCACTACCTGAGGCAGAAAGTGCAAGTGTTACATCCCTGTTATGCATGGGGGGTACTGCACCACTCCTGCCTGGCATGCAGAATCCACAGCAGCTGCCTCTTCAGTGCCCAAAGAGGAGGAGAGGGAACTGCAAGCCTGGATGTACCAAGAGGCTCCCTGCTCCATTATAGAATGTCTGGTTGGAAGGGGCCCTCAAAGCCAATGGATTGTAGGAGAGATGGCCAGAAACACACACCTACCCAATAAGCATACTACCTTGAGTTGAAGAACCCTCCATAGCAAGGCATTATCAAAGAAGCCAGTTGGCTACTGGAAGCCTAGATGAAATGCCGACCAGGATGCAGCAGCAGCCCAGGGTTACCCAGGCTGAGTCTTCTCCTGGGAGGGACAGCCAAGAGTCAAACTTCCACTCTCTGAATCCACAGCTAATTTTAAATCTTACCTCTTCTGATATGGCCTTGGTAACTCTTACATCTCAATGTTAACTACTCCACCTGCTGCAGTCTCGTTTTGATTGGCTAGTCGGCTAGCCACCATTGTGTGTTGCATTGGTAAGTTAAGTTGTGACACCTAATGGATAAAAAGCAAAAGAAGAGGCGTGGGGCTAGGAACTAACCAAAGGGTTCAGAGCTCTACTGCCTGAAGAAAGGGTAGGCTAGAACTTGAGCAGAAGGACCGCCACAACAATCAAGAGGTCAGAGGAACTTCTTCATGAGGACAGGTTGCAACACGAGAGGCTGTTGAGCTTAGAAAAAGGTTGAGCAAGAGGAGATATGGAAAGTTAGGCATGGCGTGGAGAAAATGCTCTGAGAGACTTTCCTCACTTAATGGTACAGCCCAGAGTAGTACCAGCAGCTCATGGATAAAGAACATTTTAAGATGCACCCCCTGATCCAATCACAAGCTCCTCCTAGTTCATCTGTCAGAATAAAGATTCAGGACAAGTTGGGGCAGGTCCTTGAGTTGGGGAACTCTTGGTCAATTCAGACAAGTTGTACTGGCAATTCAACACAGATTCAACTCTGGTTTGCCCCTCCCCCCACCATGACTTGGACTTGACTCATGGCTTGGAACCCACCCATTTTTTTTTCCTGGAGAAAAGCAGCTACTTTTTAATAGAGATTCAGACTTTGGAATTGGAATTTGGTACCAAAGACTCAGACTTGGACCCAAAGACTAGCCAGCAATCCTGTAAATGAAGTACTCTTAGAGCACATAAAAAGATGTCACCAAAATTATATAGTGGTGAAATTAATAAAGACAGCTTTTAAAGGGGAATGGGGCAAATTCATAGTAGATTGGGCCATTCACGACTATGCTGTAGCCAATAGTCACATTCACCAACTTGAAAGCAAAGAGTTCTGCTTATATACCGCCCCATAGCACTTAAAGCACTCTCTGGGTGGTTTATAATTCAGTTATGCAGGCTACACAGGCTCCCAGCTCATGTACCCCCAGCAAGCTGGACACTCCTTTTACCGACCCTGGAAGGATAGAAGGCTGATTGAGCCTTGAGACAGAGACCTGGAATTGAACCCCAGGTTCTGAGCACGGTTTTTGCTGCAGTACAGCTGTTTAACCACCGTGCCACAAAGCTCCAAATTCTAGTCAACAATGATGTGCTACTAGTTATGTATCACCTCTGTTACCACAGGGTGTATGTCTTTTGTTACCAACTGCTATGTGGTAAGAGTCAGAGGGCACTCTTATTTCCGTCTTCTACTTGTGGTCTTCCAACTGTAGAGGAAAGAGAAAGCAGGAATGGACGGGCCCTTGGCTCAATCCAGCCGCCATCTTGTGCTCTTATGATTTCCTCTGTCTTGCTGCAAAGTTTCCCACACGCAGCACAGAACGCTAGATTACTCTCATTTCTCCCTTATAAATGGCTAACGCTATCCCGTTTCCAGACTGCACAGCACTAAGAGTTTCCACATCACGTTCCCCAACCCCCCTCTGTGGCTTTAACTTCTGCATTTCCTCTTGTCTAAAAAAACGGTGCCTCTCAAGATATTTCCAAGAAAAAGTGTGGGTGGGTTATTTTATTTTTTTTGTGCAACAAGGGATGTCACCCAAGAGACAACCACTGAAGGAAGAAGTCATTTCAGACTGCCAAAGCCATGCTACAAAATTACTGTAATGTCAAATCCTGGCACAAAATGACAGTCGTGCTTTTGTGAGTTCCTTAACCATTATGGCTTTTGGCTAGAGCTGAAACCCAAGGACTCATGTCTGAGCCATTTATTTACAACCACACCACTTGGAAGGATAACTTTTTGGGGGCCACCCCCTCGAGTTCCTCTGCTAGCATGATTGCAATTCTCATCTTCCCCCATCTGCCAACTGTGCTAATTTTTAATGGGTTGCCTAAGAGTTGTCCTGTAGAGCGAGGGCAACTTTACCAAAGATCTTGTCTCTGGATAGAAAGGTTGGCTGGTTTGTTTATTAAAATAATTATATCCTGCCCTCCCTCTAATCATTTCCTGGAAGGTAAACATAGACAGATGATAACAGTTCAACGGGGCAAGCCCATAATTCAAATGGGTGGAAGCCAAGCTTGCTGCTTCTATTTATTCTACACCAAACCAGGGATTGGCTGTAGAGGCCACAGCGAACCCACCTGTGCTGCAGCGTTTGCCAGAGAGCACCCTCTAATGCTTGCTTGAGGAAGGATTTCCCAATGGTAGCAGTGGAAAGGAGGCAAGAGGGCACAGGTGGGGGCTCTTTTTTTGCAGGGGGGCAGTCCTCATGATTCTGGGAGGTTATGGAATGAGGTCAAATGATGAACTGGCATTCTATTTCCAGAACGAAGGATTTACCCCATAGTGCTCGCTTGCGTGCAGGAGCTGAGTTGCAAAGACCTGAGGATGCATAATTTCCCATTGCATCCTCATCAGATGCTTCATTGTGACCATTTTGTTCTCCTTGGGGGTGGGAGAAGGAGATGGACTACTGTACTTCCTTAAGCAAGAGCTGGAAACTAAGTCTATAGGGGAAAAGAGGAAACGAAACGTACATGAATGATTGATTCTGAGATGTGTCAATGTACAACAGGATGCAAACAGAGGTTTGTTTCTTTTTAATCACTCTTTGGACTGCAGATCCCAGCATCCCCTCCCTCTGGCCATGCTGCTTGAGGAGCTGAAGGCAGAAAAGTTCAGAGGGCACCAGATGCCCAAGTTTTGTTTAGTAGTAGAGGTCTGTGTCTATAGCAATGGGAAGTCAGTTCTTTATGAAGTTGACTGCTTGTTGAGAGTGAGGGTTGCTCATCGATTTCCTGAATGAAAACGGATGATTGGAAATCTCTTTCTCCTGCCCTAGACAAGCTACTGGGAGAAGTATGACATGGGATAAAAAAAAGATTGATATAAAAAGAATAAATTTGCTGAAATATGGCAAGACTTTTTGAACAATGTGTTAAGGAACGGTGAAGCTTGTTCAGATAAACAGGAGATTACTTTATTCTGGGAGGGTTATAGGGTATTATAACAATGACGTATGCAACATATTTTCTATCTCTGGGTACACCAGTATTTGTTTTTTGAGTTGTCTAATTTTAAAAAAAGTTTTATGGTGTATGTGTGGAAAACAATGTTCCCTTTGATGTTAAATTGCATATTGGAGTTTAAAAAATTAAAATAATGATAAAAGAGGATTTCACACAGTTCCTTTTTCAGAAGACACAAATGCCATGTCGACCTATCACATGGGGCGGTGGCAAACCTGGTGTGAACAGGCAGACAGCCCCAAAATAGCCTTTTTGCTAGCAAGAGAAACGGAACAAGCAAAGAAGCGGCCACATATGAGTAACACAGGCGTGAGCTCCACTGCCTCCAGCCAGTGCTTCCCACTGAGTGGAGCAGCACTGTAAAGAACCTGCAGGCAGCAACAGCACCACTGCACTTGGGTTCAGGCTGGTGTGTGGCACACGTGGTCTCTGACGTGGAAGAGCCCAGCTATGCTCTGTGTGGCCTGCAAACAAATATATCTCTATCTATCACCGAGTCAGCGGTTTCATGCTCTTTCCAACTCCCAGCCCCTCCTGTGGTTACTAGGAAAGAGCACACAGGAGCTGAGTCACTCACTCAGTGATTTCTGGGAAGGGAAGGGAGGACTCAAGGGTTTGCTTACCAGCTGTGGTGATGGAGGATTTATTGACAGAGGAGAGAGAGCAGCCGGGATTCCATGGTACAGATAAGTAAGAAGGTGATAAGAGAGCTGCACCCGGCCCTGTTGGTTCACTCTCGTCCCGGGAGGAAGTTCGTTGCGTATAAATGTCGGTCGCAGTCACGTGGTCTTCTTGCAGTTCTGTCCCTGTTCCCGTGTACGCGCGGGCGTGATGGATGATACCAGCATGACTGTTTCCGCACATCCTCGCTCCGTGATGAGATGTGAAATTCCATGCCTTTGTTCTCCATTTCTTTTCCTGGCCCGACCTTCCATTTTTCGATGTTTTGATTCTCCGAAGCCTTGCCTTCAATGCGTTACGGAGCTAAGTTTGAGGCATTTGTCTTTTAATCTCTCTGCACTGCATTGCTGACTCCATAGGGAATGTACTGGCGAACGGCACTTCACACTCCTGCCACTAGATGGAGAATGGCACGTTGCGTGATGAGCCTTACCTCACGGCACTCATCTCGGAATGAGAAGCGAGACCAGGAGATTCCCAAGGCCAGGGAGGGGAATCTCTCATCCTGCTTAGATCGCAGTTCAGGGGGCGTGGTTGGGAGGAACTCCCCTTGTCCCGCAATGGACGTGTGGTTAGATTTTTTCGTACCAGTCCCCAGCGGGATCGCGAAGAGCGATGAGATGGACGTGAAGTATTTGCAGCATGGCTTGTAACAAACCACAGGGGCTGGAGGATTCTGGGAGTTGCAGTGCAAAGGCTCTGCATCAAACACAGCTGTCAGATCATTTGAGACAGTGAAAGTATCCTTTTCAGGCAATACCAACCCACCCCCCCTCAAAAAAAAACCCTCTGTCCTGAATCAAGCAGCAGGAGTTAGAAAGCCCACCGACACTGGACTTCTCTTGAAGTGCTAGAGCAACCAAGGAGGGTGGTACAGTAGGACATTCCACTGATTCACTTATCCGCTGACTGAAAATACAGAATACCACCCCTCCACCCAGAAATGCCTATTCATATGTATTTCCAAGAGGTATTGACTAGTACTGTTCACTCGAGGGAGCCAGAGAGCACACAATGTACAGCATTAGATAGTTCCATGTTTTCATATGTAGAAAACAAAGGGCTAGGGGCAGGCTGGTGTTAGGAGCAGCCATGGCACACCCAGATGTTCTCTGGGAACTCCCAGCGTCTGCCTTTCCCGGATTGCTAGGTATGCCTGCAGCCTCTTCACCCCTTAGGTCGGGCCACTGCTTTCATATCTGAGGGAAGATCTTATCCTATTGCCCATGTTAGACTCCCCCTCCAGTGGGTTTGGTTCATGGAACAGGAGGTGAACGTCATCTTGTCCTTTGTCTCTGGAAGGTCCAGACTTGGACTGTCTACCTGACAGTCAGGAAAATCTCCCCCACCTGAAAGAGACCCATCTTTTGCTGGATGGACCCACACCCTCTCATCATTCTACAGCAGGCACGTCCAAACTTCAGCCCTACTGATGTTTTGGAGCACAACTCCCAGAATTCCAAGCTTGTATTTCCAATGGCAAAGGCCTGTGGGAGTTGTGGTCCAAAAACCTCTGGAGGGCCAAAACAGCCAGTCCACAAAGAGGTGTCTGGTTCATTGACAGGAAATAGTGTGAACTCGGGGAAATTACAAGAGCGGATCTTGAAAGCGAAAGGACCGCCTCTCCTGTTAACTTTGTGGAATCAGCTTAGGAATGCGTACACTTTGAATATGGACTAGGCTTGACAGGATCTGTGTGATGGCATGAGGCATGACCTCTTGAAAATCTCCTGAAGACCCTTACAGTACTTCAGGGCTGGGCGGGAACTTTCCAGCAGAGAACAGCTTGACGGGCACTGAGAAGCAGAGAACTCATTTGCAAGCCAGCCACATTCTTTGCAGCAGACAATTTTGCTTCTCCCAGGAAGGGAACAGATGTCTTATGCTGAGCGATGTACGTACAGGTACAAAATTAGGTCAGTTCCCCATTGCTGGGTGTTTTCTGCCATCATTTCAACACTTGTTTGTTTACCCAGGCACTTTCCTGATTTTTAATGCTACCAGCTATGGTTGACTCAGCCTTCCCATGGTTGACTCGGCCTTCCATCCTTCTGAGGTTGGTAAAATGAGTAACCACCTTGCGGCGGCGGGTGGGGGGGGGTTATGTGTAGCTTGTATACTGTAATTAAAACTGTAAACTGCCCAGAGACTACTTGAAGTGGTATGGGGCAGTATATAAGCAGAACACTTTGCTTTGCTATCCCCCCCTTTTTAAAAGGGAATCACTTAATTGCTTAACAATATTATTATTTTGTAACAATGGGCTTTGTTGCATAGGTGCTAAAACACTGTTTTTTAAAAATGGTATAAAATAACACCTGTATGTATATACAGTGCTCCAAATTAAAAACAATGATAATCCATTTATCTCTTAGGTGGCACAGAATCGTAGAATTGTGAAGTTGTAAGGAGTCTTTAAGGCTGTCAGGTCCACCCCCTCTGCTCCGCACAGGAATACAAATGAAAGGATATCTGCCATGTATCCTTTCATGTACAGTATTTCAAATCAACGATGAATGATAAACTCTGAGAGATGTTGGTGTGAACTAGTGCCAACGATGTCGTAAATCAAGACAAGCGCATGGCAAAAGGCTGAACTCGTTTTTTTTTTAAAAAAAACGAATACAGCGGAGCCTTGTATAACAAACAGTTTGTATAACATAAAATCTGTACAACATAAAAAGTTCCGGAGATAGGGGAAATTTGCTTAATATAATCGCCTATGGGGAAAATCCGTACAACATAAAAATGGGATTAACTCCATTTTCAATGCATTCCTATGGGAATTTGTATAAAGGAAAATTTGCTTAACATAATTTCATTTGGAATGAATTATTCTGATCTCGCCTGATTTCGGAAGTAAGCGGGGTGGGCCCTGGTTAGTACTTGGATGGGAGACCACCAGGGAAGACCTGGTGCTGTAAGTGCCTGGAGTAGGAACTGGCAAACCACTCCCGTATTCTTGCCAAGAAAACTCCATGGACATGGAGTCACCAAAAGTCAGTCATGACTGTAATGACACAACACACACACAATTCCTTTATACAAGGTACCACTGTAAAAGAGATCCAGTCCTAGGAACAAAGTGACATGAATTCGCGGAAAGGGCTGCTGCTCGGTGCAAAGGTCCCACATTAAGGTCCTTGGAACTCTCCGAATAGAGACATGGGAGTCATGTCCACTCCCATATTGAGTTAAACAGACCAAGGGGATCTTCCTCTCTTCCTACTACGCAGTTTATTAATGACTTTATTTGCCTTCTGCCTTTTAGGGCTAAACCCAGAGATGGGCATGGACCTTGGTTTGGAGGTTCGTGCCATGCATTACCTTTCCTGCCTCCCCACCAAGATTGCCCCCACCCCCCAACCAACTGTTACACATTCCTGTCCTCCTCTTTTTCGGTGGTTTGGCCAGTCTCTGGCAGGGGCAGGGTCTTCCACACCTGGCCTCCTTGGCTGATGGTCTACTCTGACAGTGAGGCGGGAGAGGCAGATCCGTGGCTCCCGCTGGGGACTGGTTGAGAAGCCAATGAGGAGGAGGAGGAGGAGGAGAGGGGTGTACACTGGTGGGTGAGCGGGTCCCTGCTTGTAGAGACAAGGGAAGGGAACATGTAGGTGCCATGTGTAGAAACCACGGGGGCAAATTATTCAAGGCGTGTGTGGTTTCCCATTTAACCGGTGTACACAGAAATATCCGTTGGAGCTTGGATTCCCTGAATGTGTTCACTTTGGCCCTCCAGATGTTTTGGACCACAGCTCCCACAGTACTCTGTCATTGGCAATACAGGCTTGGAATTCTGGAAGTTGTGATCCAAAACATCTGGAGGGGCAAAGTTTGACCACCACCGCTCTAAGGGGTGTGTTTGAATTGGAAGGCCACATCTCCTCTCCCTCCCACTAGATTTTCTCCAACGCAGCCCTAAACTTCAGAAAAGCAATTTCTTTTATTCCAGTATTGCCTCCGCCTTTCAAGTGTTTAAATCAGTGAGATAGTTTGGCTGGCAAAACAAATACTTTTTAATTTTTCCCTTTCCGTCTTATTAGCTCTGAAGACAACTAAACAGGGACCTCTAGAGACAAAAGGCAGGTACTACAGGCATATTCCAGAGAAACGACGAGAGTCAACAACATATCAGATATGACTATTATAGCACCTAAGTAGGGGCATGAAAATTATTCTGCCTCAAAAAGTGACAGATCAGACACTCTCTGGGAATGGGCACAGCTGGTGCATTCGTTTTAATGGTGCAAACGTGCTCTGACCAGTGTTGAATCCAGGTTCAAATCTGAATTGAGAAGCACTCCAAGCTTTGCACTTGTGTTTTCAGAGAGGTTGGAATCCCAGCCAGCACAAGCTAAATCATGATCCTTTGCTCTGCCTTGTCTGGATTAAGTTGAAGCTTATCCACCCACATCTACTCCATTACTGACACCAGGCACCGATCTGTAGCCAAAACAGCTTCCTTGGATTTATGTGGAAAGAAGAAATAGAGTTGGGTGTAATCTGCATCTTCTCTCTTTCTGTAATTTATATGCTGCCTTATTAGTGGGCAGTGCACATAGAAAGCTTGGTGACCCCAAGTCCCCATACTCCACACAACCTCTCCCAGCGGTTTCATGTAGAACAGGCATGTCTAAACTTTGGCCCTCCAGATGTTTTGGACAGCAACTCCCACCGTCCTTTGCCACTGGCAATCTAAGCTTAGAATTCTGGGAGTTGTGGTCCAAAACATCAGGAGGGCCGAAGTTTGGAAATGCCTGATGTAGAAGTTAAAAAGCAAAGGAGACCAAAAAGACCAAGGAACCCTGCAGGCCAACGGCCAGGTTGTCCAAGAGAGATGTTCTGAATTCTCTGCAGGATGTTCTGAATTCTCTGCTTCAGGAAGGACTGGAGCCACTCTAAAATAAGACCTCCAAGGTCCATCCCAGAGAGATGACCCAGAAGGATGCCATGATATCAAAAGCTACTAAGAGATCTAGCACAACCAAGAATGACACACTCCCACTTTCCATTTCCCAGAACAGGTCACCATCCACTAAAGGCAATCCAAACAGTCTCCATCCCATAACCAGGCCTGAAGCCAGAATGAAATGGATCTCATTTGCCTCATATAGGAAACCTTTTGAGTTGAGAAGCCATGATCGTGCAGAGACGAGACCTGCTCCAGCACCTTGCCCAAGAATGGAACCGGCTAGTAATCGTCCAATATTGCAGGCTCCAAGGAGGGTTTTTTTCAGCAATGATCTTACTACTGCCTCCTTTAAGCATGCTGGGATTCTACCCTGCTGGAGGGAAAACATTAACACCTTCCTCCTACCTACTTGGGCAATTGTCAGCTTTTATAAGTCAGGAAGGGCAAAGGTCCAGCAAACACGTGGCAGCCTTCACCTCTCCTGTCCACATCCCCAGCTTGCAGAAACTGAAACTCATTCACATAGGGACAAGCAGGGACCATTCACAGGTCCTGTATCAACTACAGCAGTGGTTCTCAACCTGTGGGTTTCCCAGATGTTCCTGGACTGCAACTCCCAGAAGTCTTCATCACTAGCTGAGCTGGCCGGGATTTCTGGAGTTGCAGTCCAGGAACATCTGGGTACCCACCGGTTGAGAACCACTGAACTCCACGTCAGAACAGACCCAGTGTAAACTGTCATTCAAGTGTAATGTCATGACGGTGTAAATTGTCATGCAAATTGTTCACAGCGAGCTCCAGTGTGATCTGCATTTTCCTATGGGCTGGCCTGCAATAGGCCCTTGAACGCTCAAAAGAGCTTCTACAGATGACTGTGTAGAGGCAACGGTGGCAAAGAATGACCTGTTCACCATCACCAGTGCCACAGAATAGGAACAACTGGACTTCTTTTCTTGAGAGACTGAAACATTTCACTAGTCATCCAAGCAGCTTCTTCAGTCTGAGGAAAGTTAGTGGTGAGTCCTCCATTTTATAGTTCACTTTGATTTCACACACACCCTGGTCTGAATAGGCTCATCGTTTGGACAATGGCTGAATAGGTTTGTTAGGTTTGTTAGGTGGACAATAGCCCGAATAGGTTCATAGGTGGACCATGATATGAATAGGCTCGTTAGGTGGACAATGGCCTAGGGCAGTGGTGGCAAGCCTTCGGTATTCCAGATGTTTTTGGACAACCCCCACAGTCCTTTGTCATTGGCAATACAGGCTTGGGATTCTGGGAGTTGCAGTCCAAAACATCTGGAGTTCGCCACCACTGACCTAGGGGATGTTAAAGTCCCACCTGGACCTTTCCCAACACGCATTAAGTATGGGTCGTTAGCTATGGCATTGCTGGTGGAGGTGTGAAGTGCTTTTGATTTTTCTGGGGATTGATGAAAGGGCCGCATGATAAGTAGCAGATTGTGCCTGAGTGCCCCAACTCTGTTGAGAGAGTTTTCAATGCTCACATGAATGGCTTCCCTGACCCCTCTCTCAAACCACCTATCTTCTCTGTCTAATATGCACACATCCTCATTTTGAAAGAGTGCCCTTTGTCCTTCAAATGGAGGTACATTGCTGATTCTGGTCCTGAGCTGTTATCGCTCCTATGTTGGGCCATCCTCCTGTTTAATGGAGGTTAAATTTCTCCAGTGCAGAGGTCTGCACACTCCTCACTGCATTGGACCGCATATAGGAACATTCCTACTACTTAAAAACACTGTAGTGAGCAGCAATGCCCATTCAGATGGATTAAAGAGACAAGTCATGTCCTGAGTTTATTTTTCTGAGCAAAATGATTTTATTCCTATTTATTCACAGATTTTCTCACATACACATACAGCTGCTGTCGCCTTTATCATTTCAAGAAGGGGAAACATTCATTGTAGGACGATATGAGGGTGGGTAGTCACAACGCAACAGAACCACAATTTCCTTCAGGAAAAAAAAACACCAACATCACACTATCTGACAGAAGTAACATGGCAAGGTTTCACATCTACTAGACTACAACCAGATACAACAGTCAGGGGGAAAACACACACAAGCGACACACTGCAAACCTACACAAACAGAGGAGACAGCTGTGTCTTCCTCATCTTATAGATATGTGGACCAGTAGCGCTCAAGTCCCCCTGCCTCAGCTAAGGATGAGAACAAGGGCGTTGAGGGCTTGTGCTATTGCGTCACATTTCTAAGACGACCGTGAGGTAAAAGGAATAAAAAAACGAAGAGCTGGATTTCAGAGGAAAACTGCGACACTTGTTTCACGGGGCTGCAAAAGGAACGTTTTATCAGAAAACACAACATCAAACAACAGGCAAGTGCTATGCTTTTCCTCTTTCACACTAATTCTGGCATTAACCTATTTTAAAAAGTCACCCGCATTTTACACTTTTGCTAAATCTGAGCACATCCTGATATGTTTGACTTTCCATAATGGTAAGACAATTCCTTTCCCCCCTATCCTCATTGTTATGCACAAGTGACCTTTGCAAAGGCTTTCGCTCTGGTTACGTTAACAGCCCCTTGCAAACAGTGCATGGCTTGGGTGCATTATGAATGGCCCTCAAGAGAATTCCGACATCCAGGCTGCTTGTCAGATTTGCTGCCACCACCAGTTCAAAAAGCCCTAATTAGGTTGGAAGCTATTTCTAGGCACATCTCATGACATTCCTTGATCTCTGCTCCAGGATATTCCTGCTTTTCCCCAGACCAGAAACACTGCCAGGAAACCATTCTGGTGGTCCTTTAGAATGAAGACTTCTTAGAATCACAATTATTTGCGGTACAAAACTGGTCACCAGTTTTCATTTTTTTTTTTAAAAAAAGCAGTACTGCGGTGGAAGAAGTTCACTAGCTTCAGCAATTTACAGGCTTCGTCAGTGATTTATTGTGCAATTGTCTGATTGCTTCTTGCCCCTACCCGCTTGCTAATTTAAAGGTGCCCTATGTGTTCGGCACCACTTAAACTGTCATGGCTTCACCTTAAAGATCCGTGGGGTTGCGGAAGTACTCGGAATCCCCTGCTGTAGCTGCAGAAGTGCACTAGGGCTCTCTAGCAGAGAATTCTGAACATTTCGCCCAACGACAAATCCAGGATTCCTTAGCGCAGGACCGTGGCCGTCAAAATGATGTCAAGCTTTGGCAACTGCGAGGTATACATACACCTGCTATAACCTTACTTGTGAACCAAGCAGGATTTGGTCTAGCTCCGTTGAAAATGCAAGGGGGTTAAAACACGCTCTCAAGCCATAAGATCTATAAGGAACGCAGATTTTATGATATGCTTCATGCATTTATCTCCCAAGATGGAGAAGAATCCCTGAGTTGCTTGCAGTCTCCCTGAGGCTGAGCACGCTGCTTTGGGCTCTCTTGGAGATGGCCACGCAACTTCTGTAGGTCACAAAGCAATCCCCTCCTCCCTTTTGTGTGTGTTTTTTTTTTTTAAAGCAGATGTCGTTTACCCCACTTCCACCCATTGGACGTGTCAGCCATGCAAGCATGAGCACACTGTGAAGATAAACACCAGGTCTTCCAACATTCCCCTTTCCTCTGATTACGTACATATTGGATATGTTATCAGGACCCCGCCAAAGTCCCCTGGTCCCCTCCCCCCAATTTGGAGGTAGCAAGCCTTACATTCAACTTGATACGGAGAGGGAGCAGGCAACCACCTCGTTGCACCTGGAGACAGCAATGTGTTTCTGGCTTGGAGGCAGATTCTGCTGACAGGTAAGCACTAAGGGGATATCATTGATCAAGAGGCAGAGTTTATGCACAAGACGTCTCCAGGAGAGACAGGGCAGCTGCTTTGCAGATCCTCTAGAACATTGGTTCTCAACCTGTGGGTCCCCAGATGTTCCTGGACTGCAACTCCCAGAAGCCTCCACCACTCGCAGTACTGGAAGGGGTTTCTGGGAGTTGCAGTCCAGGAACATCTGGAAACCCACAGGTTGAGGATCGCTGCTCTAGAACAATGGTTCTCAACCTGGGGTTCCCAAGATGTTCCTGAACTGCAACTCCCAGAAATCCCTTCCAGCACTTTGAGTGGTGGAGGCTTCTGGGAGTTGCAGTCCAGGAACATCTGGGGACCCACAGGTGGAGAACCACTGCTCTGGAAGCAATCATCCACTCCTACCTAATGGGAAGTAGATAAATGCACCAGGCCTTCTTTTCTTGGCCACTTATGATGGCTTTACTCTGAAGAGAGTGCTGGATTTCAATAGCCGCTGCTTAATACTGTTTCTCAAGCTCCTTGCTGTTTTCTTAACTGTCCAAACGAACAGTCGCACCTCATGTGCTGAAAAGGGAAGATGTTCACTGATTTATATGTATCGTATGAAAGGTTAGCTGCCTAAAATTAACCCATAACCCTTAAAGTCATGATATTACTGATAATTCAGAATCAGAAATGTAAACAGAAAAAAAAACCCCCAACAACCACAGGCTGGCCTTGTGTTGTTCCAGTGAAGGCCATCGGCAGAAGAGGGGTACTGCAGACGGACAGGAAGCAATCATTCCCAAACCACTCAACATCACGTTCACATGGACTAGTATGTCAAGATGAATATTGGCTATCAAGACAACAGCGAGCTGCGTGCACCTGCACAAACACGCAAAAACACACACACACACACAGAGTGCGTTTAAATAGATTTCTGTATGGGACAGGGAAAAAAATGGCTTGACTCAAACGAACCATTTGCAGGGTTCCAGCTATGTGCAACTGAACGTTTCCCATCTCGGAATCCTAGGGCAGCTCCTAGGACAACTGTTGGGCTAAAACGGAGAGAAATCAGCAATGTAATCCATCCCAGCTGCAACACAAGGTCCCAACTTGGATCCAAGTTCATGCTTGGAGGAATTTTGACGCTTCTGCGAGAAGAACTGATATTGCTGTCCTTTTTGCCTGGACCAGAAAGGTCCCTGGCTTCCCAGAAGTTTGCCCATGAGGCAGCTTTGATAACGTACATGTATCAACTATGGGGTTGGAAGAAAGATGACTCCCCTGGCTACCACAAATATCAAGATATGCATCGAGGTCAGAAGTATCCTTCCCCCTCCCCAACAGGCTCTTCACGGTGCCTGACTAAAACTGCATATCAAGAACTGCATGGCAAAACACATACGGCCCTGGATGTAAGTGCAATCCTTCAAGCTACTTTCTAAATTAAAAAACAAACAAACCCGCAGATTTGTGGTCCCAAAAGTCGCTTGGCTCTTGCAACCGAACCGGTGTCGTGGTCAATCATTATTATTATTTTTTTTTTTGCAAATCAGGCAAATCACTTAGTTGCTCATCGTATCCTTGAACCCCCACACTTCCATGATAGCGATCTGGAAATTTTCAGAGCACAATGGTTGGTTGTTGAAAGTGTTGCAATGCCCAGTCCGTCCATGGTTCAGGTCTGCGTCGATGTAGAGAGCCTGGCCATCACCGCCTCCTGCAAAGAAGAGACCCGAGTTAACGCGTTCACTCTGGATCAAGAGGTGAAGCAGAGTCTTCCGTCTCCTGCTCCTCTTGCATTACTCTTGTAGGCACAGGATGGGTGGAAAAATCTATCATGAAGAGGTACATGGGCCTCCAACTCCTTCCTCCCTCTGCTACAGATCAAAGGGCTCATCACTTATTTTTCAGGCACATGCATAATTACAGATACTTTTGGCTTCATGCCTGGCATCCAGACATACATAAGAACATAAGAAGAGCCATGCTGGATCAGGCCAAAGGCCCATCTAGTCCAGCTTCCTGTATCTCACAGTGGCCCCACCAAATGCCCTCTGGGAGCACATGAGACTAGATATCTGTCTCCTGATACCACTCCCCTGCATCTGGCCCTTGAAGTACCCCGGTTTTATGCCTGCAGGTTACACATCTCCTTCATGGTTTGTAACCTGTGATGGACTTAAGAACATAAGAAGAGCCCTGCTGGATCAGGCCAAAGGCCCATCTAGTCCAGCTTCCTGTATCTCACAGTGGCTCCACCAAATGCCTCTGGGAGCGCACGAGACTAGATACCTGTCTCCTGATACCACTCCCCTGCATCTGGCCTTTGAAGTACCCCGGTTTTTAAAGCCTTGAGATGACATATCTCCATCATGGTGTGTCACCTAAGATAGACTTTTCCTCCAGGAATCTGTCCAATCCCCTTTTGAAGGTATCCAGGCCAGATGCCATCACCACCTCCTGTGGCAGGGAGTTCCACAGAATAAATGGAAGAGGGCATATCTCTCTTTTCTCTCCTTGGGACTTACAGGCAAACAGCAGGTATGCACGGGGCTTACCTATGATGATGCATTCAATCCCACCAGCCATAAACATGGATGCCGCTTTGGAAGGAAGATTGAAGTGCCGGGCAGAGAGGAAAGGGGACAGACGGTCTGACGGATCTGGGGGGAGGCTGGTTGAAGACGGAGGGTCAGAAATTTGAGAGGAATTGTTTCCTTGCTCTGAGGTAGTCACAGCTAGTTCAGGATGCTTGATGATTACCCACTCGTAGCGTTCCACCTCTGGAACCAGCTAGAACGAAGAGAGATGGAATTAATGAGAAATTATCTGTCCACACTAAACTTCGCCTCCGGTTCTTGGCCCACAACAGGATTTGAATCCAAAGAAAACCTTTTAGGGCAGGCATGTCAAAACTTCAGCCCTCCTGATGTTTTGGATCACAACTCCCAGAATTCCAAGTCTGTATTTCCAATGGCAAAGGGCTGTGGGAGTTGTGGTCCAAAACATCTGGAGGGCCAAATTTTAGACATGCCTGTTTTAGGGTGACTAAACTAGGTTTCATTCAAGCGCATTCTGAGGTTATAGGTTTCAAGCTGGGTCATGACTGAGCCTTGCGGTGCAGTGGTTAAACTGCGGTACTGCACTCAGAACTCTGCTCATGACCTGAGTTCAATCCCTATGGGATCAGGTAGCCAGCTCAGGGCTGACACAGCCTTCTCTCCTTTCCAGGTCAGTAAAACTGCATATCTGACATGTTGCCCAGGAGGGGAGAGGGCAATGTGTAATTTGCATAATTAAACTGCAAACTTCCCAGAGTGCTTTCAGTGCCATGGGTCAGTATATAAGCAGCACCCTATGCTAGTTATTAGATTTATATTCCGCTGTTCTTTTTACAAAACTTGGAGCAGCAGTAAATTCCAAAGGTGTCACAGCCAAGAGAATATTTTCTATTCCTGACAGAATAGAAAAAGGTGAGTAACTGTTTAGACCAGGGGTCCTCAAAGTTTTCAAACAGCGGGCCGGTCCACCACTACCCAGACGCCACTGGGGGCCGGATCACAGTCCAAAAGCAGCTGCGGAGGCTGGCTTGCTCACAAAACAGGGGGTAGGTGGGGGGTTGCAATTGGTCCCAGGGGCCGGATTCAGGACCTTGGGGGCTGCATCCGGCCCCGGGGCCTTAGGTTGAGGACCCCTGGTTTAGACAGATCAATTCTAGCAATGTTCAGAGTCATCTGGATCTAGTCTTTGATAAACCTAAAGTGTTGGTCAAGTCTTAATTGGCCAAGATATTTTGCACTGACAGCGAAGGAAGTCATAACAGATGGTGGGAAAAGCAGCTCAGAAAGGAACCAGGCCAGAGGCTGCTTAATGGCCCTTGCTATTCAGAAAGTTCCAGCCCCACAACAAAGCCTTCCATCTAATGATAATTATAGCATTGGCTATCTCATAAATCAAACTCAAATATGCCATGGGAGGAGGATGAGAGAGCTGTTGCATCTCCAGGAGTCATACTTAACATTCTGGGGACAGCAATGCCTTCCAAAGAGGAATGTATCACAGCTATCCTTCACAGATTCATGCTCTACATGTAGAAAACAAGTTAATATAATACAGATTCATAAAAAAAAATGAACCCTTTATGTATTTCACCGGTTGCGATGACAACCACGATCTAAGGTTAAAATCCAACATCTAGATCAGAGGCTACTGACTTGTCAGTCAATCAGTCAAAGCCTTTATTGGCATGTATAAGTCAATTACATATGAAAAACAACAAACAAGCCATTAACTGGATCTATATATATTCGTTATGTCTTAGACCTCACCTGCCGGATCAAAAAAGGTTGCTACATTCTCCACTGTAACTTACTCTACTTTTGACAGAATATACAATCTGAACAGTTCCCTCTTCTTTAACAAAAATGGGTCCTGGTATGGTAAGGTAGAGGTAAATGTTCCCCCCACATATGCGTGCTAGTTGTGTCCAACTCTAGAGGCGGTGCTCATCTCCGTATTCAAGCCAAAGAGCCAGTGTTGTGCAAGTCCATGGCCATGTGGCCGGCATGGCTGCAAGGAAACATACCATACCAGGACCCTTCCCACTTTTTACGGTGGCACCTATTTATCTACTTGCACTGACATGCTTTCAAACTGCTAGGCTGGCAGGAGCTGGGGTTATCAGCGGAAGCTCGCTCTGCTGCGTGGCACCCAGGATTCGACCTGCCAAAGCTGCTGAGTTTGCAGCCAACAGTTTTCGGAGCCTCAGTCCGCTGAGCCACCACGCCCCTCTCCTGGTATGGTACAGATATCGGTTGGCCAACTTTAACAGGGGTCAGCAGACTCACTGGGGAACAGGCTTTATTGGCAGCATTCTGCTGTCCCTGGATGGGTACGTCCAAATGCCTACATGTTATCATCCAACCTAATTCCAATTGAAACACTGGACTCAAGGTGTCTATAATCAGTCAAAACAGAGTTGTTCCTTAGCAGGGAAAAATAAGGAGGGCGAGAAGACGGGGGAAGAGAGAAGTGGGTGTGGAAGAGGGGCAGGAGAGAGAGGAACATATTTTTTTTCCCTTACCCGGAAAACAAAACATTCCCCCGTCCCAAAGTAACTCAGCTTGCCTCCTCCCCGCTTGCGTTCATTCCAGTCAGTTGACAAATAAGCACCACAGACCTATAATAATAATAATAATAATAATAATAATAATAATAATAATAATAATAATAATAATAATAATAATAATAATAATAATAATAATAAAGCACTCCCCATAGCTCACCCACTTACCCATCCATCAGTCACCTGTCTCCCACCATCAACCTGTAAACCCTTCTTTCCCTCTTCACCCCTTTCCCCTGTTCTCCCCACTGCTTTTTCCGTCTTTTTCTTAGTGTTTGTCCCACTTTTCGGTGGGGTCTGTTATTCTGTTTCTTGCCTTCCACTTGACAAGGCTTGGGGCTAGGACAGGGTGAACCTGAGACAACTTCATGTCATGCTCAGGGGTGTTCATCCAGACCCGTTTTGTTTGTCTCTTCAATCGGGATCAGCTGACCTCCAGGGTGAGACCCTTTTTGACCAGAGTTTCTTCCTCGGCATACAAGACGGGCTTCATGCATCATCATCATCATCATCATCATCATCAAAGTGTTAATGCTGGAGGTTGTCAAATCTGATAAACAACCAGTCTCATTACATTTCTGGAATATGCACCTGGATGATCATAGTTGTGAAATGCAGTCCATGTGTAAATCTTACACACACTTTTATTGGGGAGCTGTGAGTGGCTCCAGATTCCACCTGAGTGTGCCTCTTGGAGCAAACCTAGATTTACCTCTGAGATGGCCCGAGTGTGAGTATAGCAAATTTTATATCTCAAGTTGGCCTAGGACTGTCATTCAAGACAACGTTGTATGTCCCTGCATGCAGAACAGGAAATACAGGGTGGCAACCATAAAAAAACAGGTTTATGTTCTTTTGATACAGACCTTCAGGTCGGAATTGGTGAGAATCCCATTTGGTTTGTGGACTGAAACAAAGTTTCCAGTCTTCACCGATGACTTCACAAACCGAGCAGAAAGAGCCTGACATTTTAAAAGTTCAAATGTGCAAAAGGATAAAAAAAATTGATCCATCCAAGGCAGAAGAATTTGCAGGCTCGGCTCTTAAAGCTCTAGCTCTCAGTCCTTGTTTATTCAACCTTTATGGCTGAAATATAGCCACCAAAGTCTTTATTAGTCAGGTTCTTCATTTTCAGCAGATGCATCCTAGCCCTGGGAATAGTGATGCGATATAATCTGACCCATGCAGATGGATGAGACTTCATTTTTGTTAAAAGCTTGCCTAAGTCTGCACCGTTCCTCCTCAATCCGAAGGAGTGATCTTGAGATTGAAACAAATCAGATGCGGCAGAAAGGAAGAAGAGACTGTAGTTGTTCTTCAAGGGGCCATCTCTGGATTCAAATGGATGTGGCTATGTATGCGCAGAATGCCACCACTTGGAACCTTGTAGATGGGAAGAACCCTCCTCTTATCTATAGGGCACACAGCAATGTGGTGCTCCTTAGGTCAGAATTTAGCCAACCCACTGGCACAACATTAGTTGATCAAAGGTGCCAGAGAGGACAGGAAGGCTTGACACAGGCATGTCCAAACTTCGGCCCTCCAGATGTTTTGGACCACAAGTCCCAGAGTCCTTTGTCACTGGCAATCTAAGCTTTGAATTCTGGGAGTTGTGGTCCAAAACATCAGGAGGGCCAAATTTGGGACATGCCTGGCTTAACAGGAGCAAGACTTCACCGAACAACTGGATATTTGTTTAAAATGAAGGGCGTTCAATGACCTGTGCTGCTAGTTCAGAGATTTCCAAGGGCTTCTTTCTTTTTTTGCTTGTGACAGCTGCGGTGTACATGGATGGGCCGCAGTTCAGCTGAACGTACAACATTTACAAATCACAGCGTTACTTGCTCGATCAACTTACCTCTTGTCCGGTTGTCTTAATGAGAAGAAGAGTCGGTTCGTTTCCCTCGCAATGTGAATAGAATCTGCAGAGAGGGAGAAAGGGAATGAGAGACTGGAGTGAGGGCACAGTATTATAGGGACTGGCTTTTAGGTTAAATGGCTTGGGGTCTTGGATCATCTTGTCTAAAGGATCATCTTGTCTGGACTTCAGAAGAGGCTTTTTAAAAAATCACCAATAATTTCAGGTCACCTAACTAGCCTTGTTCTATGTGGTTCCTAGTCTGTGGCAAGCCATTATTTCCACATTGCTCTCTGTTTCCATTCTGACTGATTTTACAAAGGAACTGAAATCGCTACTTTTCAGATAACATTTGATGTTTAACATTTCCAGCAGTATTGCTTTAATGTGTCTCATTTGCAATTCTAGTGGTTTTTAATGTATTGTGTTACATCTGTATGGTTTTTACAGTGGTGAAGTCCAAAGGGAAACAAATAACTCTTTTTTTAAAAGCAACACTCTGAAGGGAATGACAAGATGGCAACAAGGTAAGATGAAGCAGGTAAGTTTGTAGCATGTCCTCAGTGGTTGGAAAAATGGAATAGGGGGATGGTTACTGGGTGCACGGTTGTGTCCAGTGAGAGGGGTGGATATTTTTAAGCTCTAGAATGTTCCAAGTAGTTTCTCAGAAGCGTGGAAACAACCCATAATGTGTGATTCATGAAGACCATGAAGAAGAATTAATTTTTCTCTCATTCATTTAATAAGTTGTCAAGCAACTTTGAGTATTTTTCTTTCTTTCTTCATTTAGCAAATTAGTTGGCAAGTGTCATGATACGCAACAGAAAACCAGTCAGCGTTTTGTTGGCTTAGTGACCTCAGACGTCTTTTGTAAACATTAAAGGAAGCAAGACAAGTACCTGCTTAGACTGCAACCATGTTCGGAGGTAGTGAAAAGCAGCAAAGGTTGGCAAAGTGCAAACCGCTCAGGGATCCATGACCAGATGTCCCTCATTTTCTTGACATCAACAATTTCAGACTTGAAGTTTTCTGCGTGAACAGCCAAGTGGACATTCTGTCTGTGGGACAACAGCATATTTCAGAGAAGGGTGTAGGAGCAAATTGACCAGAGTCAATACTGGCCAATTCAGCCCTTGCCTATGGCAAGGAATAACTACAGCGGTACCCCGACTTAAGAGCAGCTCGACTTAAGAGCAGCTCAACTTAAGAGCGGAAAACTGTTGGCATTTTAACTGCCGCCTTACAAATTTTAGATATGGTCTGCTCGACTTACAATTATTTATTTTTTTTTATTTATTTAACTTATTTTTTCAATTGTTTAGCTTAAGAGTAGTGTAGTTTCGACTTAAGAGCATGCATTCGGAACGGATTATATTTGTTAAGTTGAGGTACCACTGAACTTCTAGGTTCCCAAAAGGTATCCAAGCATTCCTAAATTAGTTTGTATACCAGAGATATGCGATCAGGAGGGCTAGTGATTTTGCAAGCAGAAAAATTATGCCACATAACCGAAAAACCAATGAAGGGGCAAAAAACCCAGACAGATGCCATACTAAGGGCTGTTTGTGATAGCTTATGTTTTCAGCTCTGTACAAGAAGACTGAAGGCTCTCAAAGAGGGACGTAGACTTTCACTTGCTAGTGAGCATTCTGGGATATTTTAAAATAAATTGCTCCACCATATTTTTCTTGCACTGATTGGCTTTGCCCTTCCATTGTCTCCATATTGATTCTGTTCACGTATTTGCATACTGGTTCAGTTCATTCACCAAAGTCATAATCATGGAAGGGAAATGAAGCATTCAGATTATAACAAAATTTAGAAATGACCGCTGTAATTCAAAATTTGTAGAACTAGTTGAATGGTAGCAGCCTGGTTTTACTTAAGACCCCCACAGTAAAACTTTCATCAGAGTAGAACGCAAATAATGAATAGTAGCCTAAAACTAGGATCAAGCGAGTCACCAACCAATAAATTATAATGTACTGCACAATTACTCTCAGGCTGTCAAAGTCAATTCTCTTACAACCACTGCCCAAGTTATAATGGCCAAAATCCTGAAATGCAACTACTGTACACACAGTTTAGGTGCTATTCCCAAAGTACTGTGCAATCAGTTGTGCTGCTGGGATGTGTGACTGATTGCTCAACTGCACAACGCAGGCCCCTGTTGCCAAGCACAAGGGCCATCTCATTAACACTGGCGTAACGACATCTTATGTCATCATTAACAGGCTAGTACAGTACTCAGTTTACTGCAGTGGAGAATAGCCCTGAGCCTATATCCGTATCTGATGAATTAAAGAACTATTTGCACAACGTACCCTTGGAGTACCAATACACAAAATGGAGGGCAGAAATGCAGAAAGACATATAAACCAGTAACAAGACAAGACAGCCGTTTCCTTTGGACAGCCAAACCAGGATTTGCAGATCACATCAGAAGCTGGCAGAAGCGGTGCTACAAAACCACCCAGGCTTTGGAAATTTTATTTGATATGCAAAGAGTTAAAATACAGAAATTGCACAATGGCATCATAAAGAAAAAAACCCCTCTCTTCCATTGTGATATAGACGGTTACTTCACGTCCCTCTCATTGCGGTTCGCGGTCCCGCTTGGGACCGGTACGAAAAAATGTTACTGCACGTCCATTGCGTGACAATGGGAGTTCGTCCTGACCACGTCCCTGAACTGGGATTTAAGCGTAATGAGCCATACCTCTCCCTGACCTCAGGGAATTCTCTTGTCTCGGTTCCTGTTTCGAGACAAGTGCCCGTGAAGTAAGACTCATCTCGCAATGTGCGCATTCTCCATCTAGTGGCAGGAGTGCGAAGTTGCCATTCTCCAGTACAATCCCAATGGTGTAAACAATGCATCACAGAGAGGGAAGAAGGCATAAAACCTCAAACTTTGCTGCTTAACGCATGAAAGCCAAAGTTATGGAGAATCAAAATATTGAAAAAACGGAAGGTCGGACCCCCCAAAAGGGGGGGGGGAATGAAGTCAGGGTAGTACAGATGTTGTCACAAAACAAGGACGTGAAGTAACAGTCGTCACGATACCCTCAATCACGCCCGTGCGTGCGTAAACGGAAAGAACCGGGACAAGGCCATGTGACCGCGAACGACGTTATCACAAAACGAACGTACTCTCGGATCGAGGAAGGATGTGAAGTAACCATCATAGACACATCAGTGTATTACAGGCCCTGCTGAGACATCACTGTCTTCACACAATGAAAGACTCCTTGGCATCTTAGCTCTTTCCTAGTCGGGGCAAAGCAGGAAACTAAGAAAGGACTAGGATGAAACAGTACCCAGCCGTGCTGATGGCGGCAGAGCTTTCAGTGAGAATTTAATGCGAGATTTAATTCCAAAACTTTCCTGTTGGTTTATCAAATTGTCAGCTTTCCTCCCCTAGCTGAGCCCCCAGATATTGCAATATCTGCTTTCTAAAGAAAAACGCTTTCTTGTTTGCTAAGTTTATGCTAAGTTTTGCTTGCTAAAGGCCCAGCGAGAAATGGAAAGACCTCTGCCCAGAGACAAGCTGTCTATGATTTTATTAACATTTCCCTTCCCCTTTTAGCACAACACTTCCATATTAGCTAATATTGGCAACAGGAATCACAATTTGCATCAGTTCGATGAAGTGGTACATTAGCAGGATTCAGCTGCAACCCACTGCACTCGGAACTTCTACCCCAGGCATGTCCAAACTTCGGCTCTCCTGATGTTTTGGACCACAACAACTCCCAGAATTCTAAGCTTAGATTGCAAATGGCAAAGGACTGTGGGAGTTGCAGTCCAAAACATCTGGAGGGCTGAAGTTTGGGCATGCCTGTTCTACCCTGTATCAAAATCTGCTGTCTACAATTTTTAAAGGGGATACCAACCCAGTGAAAAACAACAAACTGGGGTGATTTGCGACCCAGTTCAGGGAACCTGTTTTTGCTGAAGCCAAATGAAGTGCCAAGATTCTCCCACAGCCCCGCTACATTTTGATCAGCGGGGGGGGGGGGGGCAGCTTGTGTGCTTGAACAGAGGCAGTAACCAGGTGCCCTGCAGGGAAACACTCTACCACCTGTCCCCACCCCGGGGGTGAACCAAAAGCTGGATTGCTAACCAGAAACCACCACGAGGCCACCATTTTCCAGGTTCTTGTCCACCTCTAGTTATAATCTACAGAACCTGCTACATTGGATATATTTGTCTCTAACATAAGACATGTTGCTCACGGCTGCCCATAAGGAAGCCTCTGCACATCTCCCAGAATCTGTCAGCAAGCACTGACCTGGTAACTGCAGCAGAGGAAGGGACAAGATATTTTCCCCAAGCACTGTACAGGCTGTGTGAAAGACACAGCACTCCCCCAATTTGGGCTATAATTCCAGATTGCTGTGCCCTACGCTGCTGCTGCCGTTATCCACTGGGGATCGGTTCAAGGCCTTCCCATGCATGGACAAGAGAGAATGCCAATCCCCCCCCCTCCCAAAACTGCCATGTTGTGACAGTAGCTTTGAAAACCAGAATAGAACAGGCAAGTGACAAAAGGAGAGAGACTAGACAAAAGAGGAGAAGTAGGGCTCCTCTAAGACTCATTACAGTGACCCCCCCGCCATTTCGCGGTTCAGGTACCGTGGCCCCGCCACATCACGGGATGGCAGTGCCTGCACCGTGGGGGGTGGCGGCTGGGTCGCCCCCCACCGCCCCCCGAGAAGCCTCGGGGGTGTGTGGGAGGACGCTGGGGGGGGGGGTGATCGGGTCGCTTCATGCCGCCCCTCCCACGCTCCCCCGAGAAGCCTCAGGGCAGCCGGGAGGGGCGGCGTGGAGCACTCGGGTCACTCCGCGCTGCTCAACCAGGCTCCCCCGGGAAGGTTCCCTGCCCCCCCGCTTCCGCATATTGCGGATTCTCTTGCATTGCGGGTCGGGTGGGTCCCTAACCCCCGCGATCAACAACGCAGCCAAGTGATCTCGTTGCAAGAAGTAAGGCCGCGGCCCTACCAGCATCTTCTGCGTAGTTTCCCAGTGGCTAACTGCGCAGTAAAAGATTGCGTGCTGTGCTAAACGGGAAGAGAAGTAAATTCTGCTCCCGGCCGACCACACCCCTGGAACAGCAGTTTCAGCGAAGTTTCCTAAACCACCGCCAGGGGCTGGATTTAGAAACTTCGCTCGAAAATGCTTACTTATTTGCTTCTGTAACCACGACAGGACCCTGAAAATACACAGTAAAATCTGTTGTTCCCCTTTAACACCACAGAGGCTTGGAAACTAGAGCGGGAAAGAAGGACAAAATGCGAAGTAGACGGGTAGAGACCGAACCAGAATACAAAAATACGATGCAGAAGAGAGGACACTAACTGCACATTGAAAACCACGTGACCCCCTGAAAAAAAATACGCAGGGAATTTATATATGCAGAAAACTCTGGTAAGACTGCGGCCTAAGTGAAGGCACAGACCAGTGGTTCTCCAACTTGAGGTCCTAAATGTTTTTGGATTACAGCCTCCCGAACTCCTATTATTATTATTATTATTATTATTATTATTATTATTATTATTATTATTATTATTATTATTATTATTATTATTATTATTATTGTATACCGCCCATCTGGCAGAAAGCCACTCTGGCCGGTTTACAACAATTGGCTGGCTATGGACTTCCGGGAGCTAGAGTTGAAGAACATTTCATGCCCCATGTTTGGGATCCATTAGCAAAGACACACAAATCTGTGTTGGGGATAAAACTCGGCACTCCGTTCCAAGTGTGAGATGGGTTTTCTCACTGCAACTGACGCCTGATCCTCCAAACAGCTTCAGACAAAAACAGGAAGGTGTCACATATGTCTACCTCAGCTATTGCTTGTGTTCTCATACTAAGCAACGAAACACCTTCGCAGGCAGAACCATTCATTGAACTTTATTGTTAAAAAAAGTCTTCTACTAACTCCCCAGTTGGGAAATTTTTTAACTTTTTGACCGCACAGTCTGTAAAAGCAACACTTTCCATTTGTGACATGAGATACCTTCCAATAAATAGTTCCAAAATTAACAGTCATCAAAGAGTCAGTTCCCCTTTGAGGTACAGTGGTCTCCCAGTTCCGCGGTTCATATACTGTGGTCCCGCTCTATCGCGGGACTGCGGTGCAGTGGTACCCCAAAACGGCTTGAGGTTAGCCCGGGCTTTTAAAACCTTTCCTCTCCCCTTCCCCAAGCCCCGGGCTCCAGCTGGTTGGTGCTGGGGTGGGGAAACAAAAGGTATTTCTTCCCCATCCCAGCGCCAATCAGCTGGAGCTCGGGGCTTGCTTCCAGGGGGGCATTGCGCAACACTCCCCCGCAGCCCGGGGGGGGGGCTGGAAGAAGTAGCGCACAATGTTTAAAATGCTTCAATTGCTTAAAGACTTTTTACCCGACCTGCATCCGCGTATCACAGATTTTCAATTATCATGGGTCAGGTCAGGTCCCTAACCCCCACAATAGACCTGGGGTTACTGTATTATCAGGTCAGAACAGGCTGACCATAAAAACCGGTGAGTTTTAGAGCCACATCGGAGAAGTAAGGCCAGAGTACAATGCAGACCTTGTGCACCGAAGCTTGACAGCAGAACCCATGAAATCACCCAAAAGACATCCTTGATCCTCTCCCCGCTGCCATTTGTTGCCACCCATGCAATCAGTAGCAGTAACAGCCATTAGGAAGCAAAGCGGAAGCAGGTGAAGGGTGCAGAACATGAAGAATGCAATCTTTAAACCTACCTTTTGGGGGATGTAATGCTACAAAGAGGAGAGTGCAGCAGACATGGAGTTGAGAGAAGAAGGCAGAAGAAGGGATAGGGAAAAAAAGAGAAACCAAGACAAGATCAGCAATTTCATACATCCCCACTAAGTGCGTAGAAGAAACACAGAGTAAGATCTCAGCCAAACCATCAGTTGTACATTCACTCTTTTAGCAGTTCCCGATTCCTTCTCGGTTTCCTAAATCCTGCAGTCACACTTATTTTCACATGACATCCTTCTACACAACAACTTCTGCTTTGTTAGCATTTTAGTCCAGCGTGTTGCTAGTCTGTGGAACTCCTTGCTGCAGGATGTGGCGATGGGATCTGGTCTAGATGCCTTTAAAAAGTTTCTGGAGGAAAAGTTGACTGCACACGACAAGCAATGATGGGATATGTGTTCTTTCCAGGCTTAAAAAGAGGGTACCTCAAAATTCCACATGCAGGGTAGTGGATCAGGAGTTGGGTATCTAGTTGTCTCGTGGGCTCCCAGATATATCTGGTAAGACCAAGGTGAGAGACAGGAAGGTGGACTAGATGGGCCCTTGGCCTGATCTAGCAGGATTCTTCATATGTTCTTAGTCTGCTCTGTCTATTTTCACTCTGCCCAAACAATTGGGGCTTTTGAGACGCACAAAGCATCGGCAGTAACTGTGTTTACCTACAATAAAACTCCATCCTAACTTTAATTGAGGCTCATTTCTGCAATACTGTATAAGGATGGGGGCCCCCACTTCCGGTTCACAGAAAAGCATTTCTGAGTCCTCCAGCATGCCTAGAAAGACCCTCGGAGGCCCCTGAAGTGCTTCCAAGCGATCTGGAGGTCACTTCAGGTTTTCCAGAAGTCACTTCTGGTTCACGGGGAAGCCCTTTTGGAACCTCTGATGGGTCTGAGACGACCCTCACAGGCCCATCCCTATATTTCAACCGTTTCTTTCCACGCCAGCCACAGTCTAAAGAAATTAAAACAAACTGTGCATTCAGGTCAACAGACCTACCTTAAGAGTTTGTGTTTTCTTTGTTCAATGAGAGTTTATAGGGCACAATAATTTTAACTTACAAGTGAGAGTTAAAGGAGTTTGTTCTATAAACATTACAAAGTGTGCCCTTATTGATAATTTGCTTTTGTGTGTATATAAATTCAGTAAGACAGTCCCTATAAAGAACCAGGTGGGAAGTCAAGTGAAAGCAGGACAAGTGTAGTTCTAAATTCCACACCCTTTTAGGATATGGTAACTTGTGGGTCACCAGCGCACTGCAGATTCCCGTTTGCTTCTAAACCTATCTCTTTAGAACAGAAGCTTGCAGTAGTCTCTTCTCCAACTACTGTGCAATATATTATTTCTGAACCAAACATTATCTTGTAAATTGGGCAGACACGTTTGACTATGCGTACAGCTGATTGCACAGCAAGCCTAACCATCTGATTAAGCCCTGTGACTCCCAGGAAGTACTCGGGCAGTTTCTTTGTTTTAAAATTAACAGAGCCACTGACAGACACGAGAAACTGTGGTCTATGGATTTCTGTATTTTTGCTGCATCTCTTGGAATTCTGCCTAGAGGAAGTCGGGGAGTTAGGGTCCAAAGCACAGTATCTGAAAGTTCCCATGCCTCCTATCAAATTCATTCGACACAAGCTTCTGTGGGCTACACACCACTTCATCTGGTGCAACCCACAAGCAGGCATGTCCAAACTTCGGCCCTCCTGATGTTCTGGACCCCAACTCCCAGAATTCCAAGCCTGTATTTCCAATGGCAAAGGACTGTGGGAGCTGTGGTCCAAAACATTTGGAGGGCCGAGGTCTGGGCAAATAAACACTATCTCACGAGTTCACAGGAATTTAATACACAAGCTACAATTTTTGTTAGGTTTTCTGAAGCCTGAAACGCTGACAAGCTGCAACTGAAAGAATTCTGAAAAGAATTCTCTCACTGTAGAAAAGTCACACGGGTTGTGTTTTGTATTTAAGGAGGAATGTTTAAGCCTCCGTCGTCTCCTTCTCCTCCCTTTTGTTTTTCTTCCTGTTACTCTGCTGGGTGGTGCCGGTATTTTGTAAGAGAGCTCTACATTTGTTTTTGGAACTGACTTCAAATAAATCCTGGTTCGTTTTTTGCAGAACTGAATTCCGTGTTTGCAACTCTTTTGCTGTGCATGATTTTTAAACTTTGCAAAGAGGGATGGTCTTGGCAGCCCAGTGGAAGTGTACCAGACCAGAACAGTAAAACCTCATAATTTTACAGTGACTGCACTGAACGCACACGACTTTACAACCGTACAGTAACCCCCCCGCCGATCGCGGGGGTTAGGGACGCACCCCACCCGCGATGCACAAAAATCCGCGATATGCGGAAGCGGGCGGGGTGGGGGGCAATTGCACGGCACGCCAGCAGCGGCAGGGGGATCTTACCTCCTGCCGCTGCCACCACCACCCGCCTGCACGGCCCCGAGACGAAGCGACCGGATTCCCCCCCATCATATTCACACGCACCCCAGAGGCTTCTCGGAGGTGCGGGGGGCAGCGCGGAGCAACCCGGCTGCCTCCCCCGCCACCCCCCCCATGGTTCCGGTACTGCGGTCCCGCGATGTAGTGGGACTGCAATACCGGAACTGCAAAATGGCGGGGGGGGGCACTGTATCTATTTCCCACGTACACAACAGCATGAACAGCTTTTCAAAAGGTCTCCCCGGATACAAATAGCCCCCGTTACCTTTTCTGCTTCACCGTTATGCCTTTCTTCTGAAGGGCCTTCTCGTTGGCCATCTGCAGCAGCTGGATCTCCTTCCGCGAGAACAGGCGTATGGCAAAAGCTTTCTCCAGCAATTTCTCGGGCGACACCGACTTGGCAATGTCTCGGACAAAAGTTCTGATGTCTTGCTGCACGTTGTCCGATTCCATCGTCTGCCCGGCGCGGACTTTATGAAAGAATTTGAGGAGCGACAGGGCGACGCGGTAGAGCACTTTGTAGCCCTCGACCAAGAACACGTCAAAGACGCGGGCAACGTACACCAGCGGCAGCTCCCCAAAAAGCCACCGCTGCCAGTCAGAATAAACTTCCAGCACGTCCTCCGAGACGGCCACCATGAGCTTATGGGCGGCCTGGCAGTACTTGTTCACCAGGTCACCGAACGTCATGCACGAGGACTCGAAGGCCAAAAAAGTCTGGTCGATGAAGCGCCTGGAAGGGTCGTTGCAAGCCAAGAGGCGGCAGACTTTTTCAAAGCACTCGGCTTCGTCTCGGCTGTAATGCAGGAGGAGGGCCACCACCGAAGGCAGAGCCGGGCAGAAGGAGATGTCCGGAAACTGGCTGGCGACGCACGAGATGACCTTCCTGACGGCCGCAACGCCCTCTGCGTTCAGGCAGTAGGCGGGAACGAGGCTGTTGTCCACAAATTCCGGAAGAGGGAGGCTGTTGCTGTTACGTTTGCCGGTGATTTTCCCTACAATGTCCCGGTAGACGTGGGCATCTGGAGTTACTGTACGGCAAGGGATGTCACTTATCAGTTTGTGGTATACTTTTGCTCTAAAGGAGTGATTCTTGGCCCAGTAACCTTGGCGAGCCAAATGTTTCAGGTCTTGGAGCTCGGTGCTACTCAGCTCCTTCGCATCTTGATCCTGGATGGTAGCATCCATCTTATCCCAATCGATAAAGCGGCTATACTCACCCATCGCTGTTGAGGCTGTTTCCGCAGGACGACATATAAGCAAGGACCTTCTAATCACTTGCAAGACGTTTTTTTTATCCCCTGGAAAAGGGTGGGAAACATAACTAGGATTACTGACATATTCCTCCTAAAAATGAAGACGTTCATTGCTGATAATGCAGAACAAATTTCAGGCGACCAGATGGAGATGCATGAGGATTTTTGTGCTGTTGTCAGAGCAACATCTCTGTCATCCAAAGAAAACAACTGAGTCCTGAGATGATTAGATTTATTTCTAGTGGCGGTTTGTAAAACCTTTTTTTTTCTCTCCCGAAGCAAGCAGCGATGTCTGCCATCGACGCTTGCTTCGGGAGAGAAAAGAAAAGGTTTAAAAACCCTGCTGCTTCTCCCCCTCCCCCACAAACATTGGGTGCACAGAGGGAGAAATGGTGGGTTTTTAAAACTTGTTTTATCTCCCAAAACAACCGCCAATGTCCACTACTGGCACTTGATTCGGGAGAGAATTTTTTTTAAAAACCCGCTGCTTCTCTCCCCACCTCAATCGCATGAACAGGAGGAGTTATTTAAACTGACCTTAACCTACAAAGCACTGTGCGACCTGGGTCCTAGCTACCTCAAAGATCGAATCTCACAGTATAAACCGACTTGGGTGTTAAAGTTATCAGGAGAGGCCCTACTCTCCATCCCGCCACCCTCACAGGTATGTCTGGTGAGAACCCATGAAAGGGCCTTCTCAGGTGCTGTGCCCAGACTCTGGAACTCCCTCCCACTAGAGGCCAGGACTGCCCCATCTCTGTTCTCCTTCCGGAAACAGGCAAAGACCTTTCTCTTCAGGCAAGCTTTCCCTGAATGATGGACTACCATTAGGTGTCTTTTATATGAATCTATCGGTTCATATAGACTTTGTGCTTATAACTAATTATAACCTTGTCGCTTTAATGTAATGCTGTCTATTAATGCTGTAAGACAGTGATGGCAAACCTTTTACAGACTGAGTGCCCAAACAGCGATTCAAAACCCACCCATTTTTCACAAAGTGCCAAGACAACAATTTAACCCGAATACAGGTGGCTGTGAAGGGGTGATGTCGGGTGCCCACAGAAAGGGCTCCGAGTGCCACCTTTGGCACCCGTTGCCATAGGTTCACCAACACTACTGTAAGATGTCTCTCAATTCCTTGATCTCAAATACCTGAACATGTCTTAATTGTACTGGGCTGTATATTATCCCTCTTTACTATAAGCCGCCTTGGGTCCTTTTCCAAGGAGAAGGGCAGGGTAAAAATACTCTAAAATAAATAAATAAATAGTGGCCTATAAAGGTATCGCCGGTAACCTATTTTTTTGCAACTGCGTTTTGTGATGGCCACACGTCTCAACTCCCTTTTTGCTCTGATAGATATCCTCTGAGTCGTCAATTGAAAACACCTGGCCATTTTTGCAGCCAGAAAAAAAACAAGAAGGTTGATACTGGCTACAAAAAAATAACCATTGGCTACAAAAAAAAATCATTGTAGCGCTTTACAAAGAATCTGTATACAAACATATGTCAACTGAGTATTTAACAATATTGGTATGTTTCTCACCTCAGGATGTATCTGATCTATGAGCTTTAATAAAATACTATTGGTTTTTCTTCAGTAGGAGTTTTTCCCGTACTAACACAAGAGAGTTAAATGGATTGCCCGTAATGAAGTTAAATGCACTTCGATTGTCTCCCTACGAGGTGCCTCAGGGTCTGTATCAATAAGCCTGCATTTCGCCACACAAGGTAGGGTGCAGGCATACAGCTCTCAACAACTTTGGTTGGCCTAGGAAATTGTCCAGATAACAACTGTTTCTTCCTCTCATCATCCTCAATTGAGACTCAGGGCATTTTAGCATGCAACGGCTGGGCCTCTTCACTCTTGAACGACGGTGCCCAAGAGGTGACCTGACTGAAGTTTATAAAATTATACACGGTGTGGGCAAAGTAGATAAGGAAACACTGTTTTCCCTATCACACAACACTAGAACTAGGGGGCACTCCATGAAACTTTGGGATGCTAGATCTCAAACAAATAAGAGAAAGTAGTTTTTCACCCAGAGGATCCCTGGTCTGTGGAACTCCCTGCCAGAAGCAGTGGTGACAGCCGCCAGCCTTGAATTGGAATTGGAATGGAATTTATTGTCATTGTATAAATACGAGATTAAAAGCGCCATCCAGCCAGTCATTCACACAACCCAGCAAAAAAATCCAAGACGTAAAATCTACAATTTAAGAACAAACCATCTATACACATACTCCAACATTCACACACCGAACATCACTTACACTCATTTAAAACTGACATAAAAACCAAACACACACACAGCCCTACACTCTTTCACCTGACAGCATTCATACCCAATCCATAAAAACTACGATTTAAAAACAACAACAGCCATACACAATACCCCATACAATATATATGTAACAAATTCAACAGTAATATTACCCGTCAACTTAATTTTTAACAGAATTTAGAATGGTTACTGCTATTGGGTAAAAACTATTTGACAGCTTTAAGAACAGATTGGACAAGTTCATGGAGAACAAGGGTATCCATGGCTACAACCAAGGATGCCTAAGGACAACCTCCGGGTTGGAGAGAGAGGCAGGATATCTCTCAATGCCATTTGCAGGGAATCATAAGCAGGTGAAGACATCTGCTTGGGAATACCCTGAAGCAAATGGCGAGCCACTGTGCGAGACAGAATGCTGGACTGGATGGGCCTGTGGCCTGTTCCAGCAAGGCTGTTCTTATGTGAACACAGTGATATATTTTCTGTCAGGGAAAATTAGTCTGAAGGACCATCCCTGAGAGGAGTACTATATAAACACAAGAATCAATATCCTGGATGAAGTGGAATATCCAACTTCTGCAGAGGATAATCAGATCCCATAAGAAACGTAAAAAGTCAAAGGGGTGGGGGCTTAGATTTATTACAACGTAGGAGTTATATTATATCATGTTATAACTGGAACCTAATGATGGATATCATTACAAATCTCTAATTGCACAACACACACAGACACACACAAGAGTTCTGAAATCCTTAAAGGCACCAAAGTATGAGTGCAAGCCGTTCCAGAGTTCACAACTTCTGGCCATATCTGATTCAGTTTCGAGTTTCAGTTTCTAGATTCAGTTTTGTGTCTTAATTTCTATTAATAAAGTGTTTCAGTTATACTTGATGGGAAACACTTAGAAGCGCGCACGCGATAACAGAAATAGGTGTACAATAATAGTAGCTGGTACTGACAAAGAGGATAAGTGTGAGAACAAGCAGGTTGCATAATACCTAGCTTATTTCCAGCTAGGAAAAAAATTAAAGCAGCCATATAGCTTGATTGCAAAACACAAACAAACAAAATGCTTGCATATAAACACAAGAAGCATGATCCAGCCCTGGCTAAATCACTGTATTTCAGTTTAACTAAAGCATCTCAGCATACTTTGTTTATACACAAAACATGCCTGTTCCACTTATATTCTTAGTCCTGGATTTCCCCTCCATTGTCAACCTCCTGTAAGTGAGGAAGCAGGAGAGTGAAAACCAATGATTTTTTTAAAAAATTAAATTGATTGACATCGCAATTTATCGAGAATGAAATCATCCCCCCCCCCCGCTCAAGTCTTCAAAAATGTCAATTTTTGAAATTTCCTGTGAGGCAGCAATACAGGAGTCACAAGAAGTGACTGGCTTAAATGATAACTCATGACTGTGAGCAATCTAATAAATTAATTAGAAACTCGTGAAATTTGGGGGGAGGGGGAAGGCTTGAGAGAAGCATCAGCTCGAAACATCTGAACCAACACAACAAGCAACTGAGGCACTTTTTTTCAAAAAAAACGTTTGTACTAAACCAGGGGTGCCCAAACTTTTTGTAAGGAGGGCCAGATTTGGTGGCTGAGAATGTGTCAGGGGCCGGTTGCTCCCCAACCCTGCCACCCCACTGCAAGCCCCACCTACTTTCTTTAGAAAAAATGGGGTGAAGGAGGGGGAGGGAGGGGCAGGCCAGCCAACCGCGGGCCACTCAGATTGGCCTGACGGTCCGGATTTGGCCCCCGGGCCGGGCTTTGGGCAAGCCTGTACTAAACTTAATTTTAATTTCAAGTAAAGAAGATCCAATCGTCCACTGCGTATATGCTACTTGCAACAAAGAAATCCCGCTCATTTTAAAGGGCCCATTCTAACAGACTACTAGGACATTATATGGAGTTATAGACAAGAAATATAAACAAGAATAGCTTTATGTTTATTCAACAGGCAGGATATTGGCAACTGCAGGTTTACCATTAAAGTGCCTTAAAAGCTGACACCACGTGACTAAGAAAAACACAAACAGGCCTTTAACTCTTGTCAACTGTGTTTATGAAATAATCACTCTGTAACTACGAACAACTCAACATGCTTAGAGTATCAACAGCACTCCAGCAGATAAAGTGGCAACAACAACTGCTTCACTTAAGATCTTCCATATCAGATGCAAGGTACATTTTTGACCTAAGTTCAATATATATGCATTCGTAACACACACTAGCCTAGTATTACAGCATCAACATTATTAGCCGTTTCTCAACACATAGCATGGATGGGTTTTGCAGGGCTCTCTCTACAGAATGGAGAGAATAAGCGGTACAGTAAAAGGCAATTATGTACAGTGGACCCTCGTATAACAAACAGTTTGTATAACATAACATCTGTACAACATAAAAAAATCCGGATATGGGAAATCTGCTTAACATAATCGCCTATGGGGAGAATCCATACAACATAAAAATGGGATTACTCCGGTTTCAAGGCATTCCTATGGGAAATTTGTATAAAGGAAAATTTGCTTAACATAATTTCATTTGGAACGGATTAATTCCTTTATACAAGGTACCACTGTACATTAAACTGGCAGTATATTTAATCAACATATTTAATCCTTGCAGTGCCTCTGTATTCAGCTGAATTGCACCCAAATAAGGATGCACAAGAAGGCATTACTTGTACCTTATCTGAAAATGTATCTCGTGCATGTGATACAAGGATATATGTAACGTTCAACATTTAGATGGAAAAATCAGATACACAAACAGGGTAACTGCTCTCTAAGGGCATTTATACACGACCCCTAAGCTCCGCCGCAAATGGCTGCAAGCTCCGGAGCTTAAAAATGTTTCCCCACCAGCTCCGGAGTTTGCAGACAATTAAGTGCGACCCCGCCCACCTAAGCGCGACCCTGCGCACTTTTCTTGTACCTGCTCTTGGGAGGTGAAAAATATTTGATGCGGATGTGCTGGCTCTCCTCGCTTCTTTTTGTTTTTGTTTTTTGCCTCCCACCCCTTTAAGAGGAACCAGGAAGTGACCGGGGCTCCCCCGGCAGCGTCCACCAACACCGGGAGGTAAGGCTTTATTCTTCTGTCCCTTTTTTTCCTCCCTCCCCTCACGCAGCCGGCAGCCAGGAAGTACGGAGGGGTGGAGATCCACGAAGAGCGACAAACCCCTAAGATCTCTGGTCCGAATTTAAGGGGCCAGTGGATCTTAGGGGTCATGTAAAAAGGCCCTAACTGGGCAGAAATACATGTGAACAGGGCCCAGGGGCCTGCAGTAAATCGTAAGTTAAACATGAACCATTGAGCTGCAGTAAGCACAAGTACTAATGAATTGCTAAATTGCTTCAATGGAAGCATAGTTTCTGGATTAAGGGAAGTGAAAATACCACTCCACTTTGGTTAGAACTCATCTGGAGCACTGTGACTCGTACTTTGTACTAAAGTTTAAGAAAGATATGACAAGCTGGAACACATCCAGATGGTAGTCATCTAAGTCCTATGGGGAAAAAAACCATGGGGTACCTTCAGCCTCAATAAGAGAAAAGAAAACAGAGGAGTGAGGTGGTGGTGATTTTCAAATATTTGAAGACCTGTTCTTTGGAAGACAGAAAAAAGTTTGATTTCTGCTGTTTCAGTAAACTGAATCCAAACCAATGGATTCAAACTGCAGAAAAAGGAAATAACAGCCAACACACAACAAACAAACTTCCTGATAACAAAAGGACTATTCAACAGTGAAACTTGAAAAGTGTTTAGAACAGTGTTGACGAACCTATGGCATGGGTGCTTCAAAAGTGGCACTCGGAGCCCTTTCTGTGGGCACCCGGCAACGTCCCTTCACAGCCACCTGTATTCAGGTTCAATGGCTGTATTGGCACTTTGCGAAAAATTAGTGGGTTCTGAATTGCAGTTTGGGCACTCGGTCTCTAAAAGGTTTGCCATCACTAGTTTAGATGGTCATATACAACAGATGCTTCAGTCTTACTTTCCTGACACGGAATTTGCAAGATGAACAGCAAGGTATCTTTCTCTTCTATCGTCTGAAGATTCAAAGTGGCTCCAATGTTGTAGGTGGGAGATAAAATGGTAAGTCCAAAAATCTGGAAATAAGTAAGAATAATGCCATGAGGCATTCAACGCCAACCACCAGAACAAAGGTTAGCAGATTCAAGCATGTGTGGGAACATCTCTTGAATTAAGTAAGTCTTCCAGTTGGCTTAATTTATATCAAGAGCCTGGAACAGTCAGCTCCAGACTACAAAGCCCAGAATCTCAAAGACAGCTGAGGGACTCTGTGAGTTGTAACACACATAATAGGCATTCAAAGGCAGGAGGACAGCAATGTGACAGCATTGAAGCAAAAACAAAGAATCTTGCGGCCATTTAAAAGATGAATAAGTTTTATTTGGCAACAGTTTTTATGGACTGTGCCCAACTTCACAGGCCTACAAAGGAGGAAATTTTTCTAAGCTCTGTTTACATCCTATCTTTTCTCCAAGGGGGTCAAGGTAGCATAGGCCGCCCCCTCCCACTTCATCCTTACAAGAGCAGCTGGCCCACAGTAATGAAGCAAACTTCATGGTTCATGCAGATAGGGACCCCCCAGTCCTAGCCCAGCTTTCCACTAATGACCACAGCCCAGATGTGTGGACGGACAACTCCCATAACCCCCAACCAAGATGTCTATGCCTGTTGCAGAAAACATCTGGAGTTGTGCTCCAATATAGCTTCTCTCCCACATTTACACAACATTTATTCCATTGCATAAATAATATTGGGGAAGTCTGTTTTAGCTTTTCTCACATTTACATAACATTTATTCCAATGAATACATAAATAAAGTTGGGGAAGGCTGTTCTAGCATTTCTCAGGCATTTCCACAACATTTACTCCATTGCATAAATAATATTGGGGAAGGCTGTTCTACTTTTTCTCCCACATTTACATAACATTTATTCCAATGCATAAATAATATTGGGGAAGTCTGTCCTAGCTTCTCTAACACATACACACAACATTTATTCCAATGAATACATAAATAAAATTGGGGAAGGCTGTTCTAGCATTTCTCAGGCATGTCCACAACACTTACTCCATTGCACAAATAACATTGGTGAAAGCCTTTCCAGCTTCTCTCGCGCATATACACATTTATTCCACTGAATACATAAATAAAACCGGGAAAGGCTGTTCTAGCTTCTATCAGACCTTTGGGCAACATTTGCTCCACTGCATAAATAAAATTGGAGAAGGCTGTTCTCTCACACACGTGCACAGCATTTATCCCATTGAGCAGGGGCAGGGCGGGCGAGGGAGGGAGGGTGCATGCACTCTGCTCATGGCCAAGAACAGCCTCTTCTTCTTCAGCTGGCTTGTTTGTCCCCGTTTCCGCCCCCACCTCCCCACCATCTGGGTCAGGGACCGGACAAGGGTTCGAGGGGGAGGAAATTGCCCCTGACCCTACCCCTATGCCCCGAATTTGCAGAGACGCCCCGGCTTCCCCCTACCACTAGCCCCCAAAGCACCCCGTCTCAAGCTGCTCCTCTTCTGAGCAACCCCCCTTGGAGCAGCCCCCCGCGGACCGGGGCGCGCGCTCCAGGCTGGGCACTGAAATCCCTTCCCCCGACCCCGCGCCCAGAGGTTGCACTCACTACCTCCCATCCCGCCCCCCTTACCCCAGCAGTTGCAGGCGCCCCTCCTCTTACCTCTCCCGGCGGCACGGGCCGGCACTCACAAACCCCACCTCCTTCCAGCCCAAGCACGCGCACTTAAGGCGCTCTCGGTCTCCCCCCCTCCTCCGTCCCTTTCCTCGCGCAGGCGCGTTCTCGTCTCACCTCGCCCTCCAAAGCCGCCGTCCGTCCTCGCTTGCCCCCCCCCCACTCTACGCCGCCTCCGCGGAGGTGGAGGGGAGATCCGGGGGCGCATGCGTGGCGCGCGCAAGCCCTTTTTCCCGCTGGGGGCGCGCCTGGCTTTTTGGGTTGCGCGCACGCGTTCGGGTGGCTGCGGTGCGCAGCTTTGGTCCGCGGGTCTTCTTCCTCTTCCCGCCCCCCACTGCAATTTATTTATTTATTTATTTATTTATTTATTTATTTATTTATTTATTTATTTATTTATTGCTTTCTTGTGTTGCAAAAGTGCTGTTCCGTTATCTCCTGGCGGGTGCAATTTCTGCCTGTAAAGAGGGGAGGGGAAAGCACACAGCACACCCCAATCACCTAAGTCTGGAAATATTCATCTTGCAAGATAAGGGGATTGATATCCAAAGACTAAGTCACACTGAAGCTTCCTGTTTCCAGAGCCCAAAAGGTTGCCCCTGCACTAACATCTTACCATTCCTTATCCACAAGGCTAAGCTCACAATGGATGTTTTGTTGTCATCCTTTCCCTCCGCTGGCCCTTGATGTCCCGAAGGACATTAGTCTTGCTTGTCCTGAATCTGTTCTTCTGCTTCCTGGGAGATGCTGAGGTGAGAAGAGGTGAGAAACGCCAGGCCTTGGAGCCCCCCTGGAGGAAAGCAGGGCCCACCTGTTTGGGGTCCTACCGGGGAACTTCACCTGCAACCTTGGGGGTTGCTACAAAATACAAGGCACCACCTCCTGGCACAGGGGAAGAGAGGAAGAAGAGCCAAAAGTTAATGCTGAGAGAGGCGGAGACATCTGGGGGGAGTTACACACCCCACCCCCACCCCACCCCCAGACAACTGCCCAGAGATCAGGATGGACTAAACCAAGGATGTCCAAACTTTTTGCAAGGAGGGCCAGAATAGTTGAGGTGAAAATGAGATGTTCCATGCCTCTTGCTCCTCTTCCTCCAAGCTCAGTAGGACAGACAAGGTGTCATCGTCGTCATTGGGCACCTCCTACACAAGAGAGAGAGAGAGAGGGGGGAGAGAGAGAACCTGCAGTGAATGAGTGAATCTAGAAGGAGCCACAGATCCGTCGGGACCCACATCCCAGTATGAAGCAGCCGGATTGCATGAGATCACTTTCTCATGGGAAAAGTCACCCGCCTTTCTGGGAATGCTGTACCTGGATGATGGTTCCACATGCCTGCTCCGCACCTCATGGACCACGTGGACCAGGCATTTATTCATTTATTCTGGGACAAAATTTTCTCTTCTTGGAGAGATCGATGCTGAACTTACCGAAAGGCTGAGGGATTTCTTCCTCTTGGTGGGAGGATCTAGGTGTCTAGGAGAAATAAATACAATATAAAATTTATAGTTTACACTAATATTAAATTGATATAATTTAATTTGATATCTGTTTTTGTGACTTTATTTATTCACACTGTACTGTTTTGTATTGTATAACCCTGTAAACCACCCAGAGTGGCCTTTTGGGCAGATGGTTATGCGGTTGGTTGATTGATCGATCAATCAATTAATGAGTGTAAACTCATGCTAGACTGTTTGGCATAATTTAAAACATAAATAAAATATAACATATTTAAAATGTAATCCCCTATAACAGTTACTCATTTGACTGACTTTCTGGCAGTTAGCTTCTTTGCTGGAAGGGAAAGCAGTGGGATAAAAATTACAACCTTGCATGTTGCTTTTTTAACGCTGAGTATCAGTGGGGAGCATGCCCTGTTTGTGCTACAATTGTAACTATAGAGTTCCCTATGACTTCCCCTTTCTTTCTGTTGTGTCTTTTTTACCCACTTTTCTCTCTCTCCCCACTTCATTTTCTACGATCATACAAGCACCTGCTATAAGTAAAATATTTTTTGTTCTGTTTAACCAAGAAGCATATACAGTAGATGGATCCTTTTCCTTTTCCAAGGGAGGGGCCGAGACAGGACAGATCTTTCCATAACTTTTCTCTGCCAGAAAAGGGGGATTGGGTGGGAAATTACCAAATACCGAATCACTCCAACAGAATCTTCCTGAGATAACCTGTTCATAAGTCATTTAGGGCTATAAAGGTAATACTACTGAGTGCTTCAAAGAGCTATGAACGCCTTAGGAAAAAATGTGCATTTTTGGGTAATGCTGTGTGATTTGACTCATGATGAACTAAGTTCTTAAAAAAAAAAGAACATCAGAATGATAACTCCTGGTGGTGTTGTGGGTGAACCTGGAGCAACAGCTGCAATTAATGCTAGCAAAATTATGAAGTCAAGAGGGCCAGTGTGTGCTCTGACCCAGAGGTTTTGAGCCCCCCCAATGCAATCACACCTGTGCGTGCGAGTGAATTGCCACTTTGTGCCAGAGATCACACCACCACCCCTCTTCCATGTTCTCTTGTTTTCATTAATGTGAGTTCTTGGGTTCAAAAAAGCTTTTTTTCCCTAGTCCTTTTCTTCTTCTTCTTCAGCTGAGTAAACATTTTCCATTGCACATAAAATTCACCTTGGCGCTAATAAGCTACCCCCCTCCCCCAGTTTGCCACCTCTGTGCTCTTGGCAGGATTGGGGGGGGGGGGGGAAAGGTCTTATTACCTGGCTTATTATTCGCATGGGACCGCAATTTATGGAGTATATTTGGGAAAGTTTCATAGTGGGGAGAGAGAGAGAGACTGAGAGAGAGAGGACCAAATCCAACTCATTTATACCCTACATAAAGCCTCACAAGGCAATTTTGAGAGAGGAAGAAAGGACTTAGGGCAGGAGTGTCCAAAAGTTTTGCAAGGAGGGCCAAATTTGGTGAGGTGAACATTTATGGGGGGGCGACCATTCAGCTGCATTAGGACATGCAAGGAGGCAGGGAGGACGCTGCAGCAATGGAACCGGGGCCAGGTGGTCTGGGCAGGTAGCTGGGGGAAGGATGGAGGCAGGGAGGGCAGGCAAACCATAAAACTGCAAGCTGATGTCTCCATCCGGTATGGGGAGAGGCCAGTTGCGTGACAGGCTGAACTGGCAGGGAGAAGAGGCCGTAGGCCACTCGAAATTTGAAAACGGGCCTCATTTGGCCCCCGGGCCTGACTTTGGACATGCCTGACTTAGGGGTTAGGGTTGCTGAAGAAGAAAGCCACACACAGTCCCTTTCGAAAGATGGCAGACCTTTCAGCCTCCATCATGATCCCTAGAGGATAGTTCTAATTAAGGTCTTGGATGCTCTGCTGCAGAAGTCAGCCAGGGTTTGGATGAGACCCTGTTGGAATAAGGAAAGTATATAGGAGAAAAGGTGCCCTTTCTTTCAGAAAGGAGAAATCAGCTTCCAGGGGGAAGGGATTTTTGGAGAACTAGAATTGTCCATTGCTCGTTCCCACGTGCCAAAAGAAATGTTTTGGGGAATGCTGGCTTGATGTTTTGGAAGTCTTTAGGTCAGGTCCCCTCGGCAGCGACTTTTCTTCTCTGAGGCCATCTGGGAGTTGAGTCATGGCTACTGGACTTCTTTTTTGAGAGATAGAAATGTTTCGCTGTTCATCCAAACAGCTTCATCGGTCTGACCGATGAAGCTGTTTGGATGAACAGCGAAACGTTTCTATCTCTCAAAAAAGAAGTCCAGTAGCCATGACTCAACTCCCAGTTAAACGCACCTGGATGACTGAGAATCTTCACAGACTGAGGCCATCTCTTTTCTCTCTCTCGCCCCCCCCCCCGAATTGCAGTGGACCTCCCTATAACAAACGGTTTGTATAACATAAAATCTGTACAACATAAAAAATTCCGGAGATAGGGGGAATTTGCTTAACACAATCGCCTATGGGGCGAATCCGTACAACATAAAAATGGTCGCAATTAGGGATTACTCCATTTTCAATGCATTCCCATGGGAAATTTGTATAAAGGAAAATTTGCTTAACATAATTTCATTTGGAATGAATTAATTCCTTTATACAGGGTACCACTGTACTGATTTCCACCCCAGCTATCTAGAGTAACTGGTTACAACTAATTGTTACTCTTCCTACCTGCTGGTGCAGACAGGATGGATGATTAACCACATTAAACTGGAGGGAGAACCATTAATAGAGTTCAGGGGGCTCTTACTGATAGATGGACCTTGGCAGATATTAGATAAGCTCAGCTCCCGGGGAAGGCCTGGGAAATGTATAGACAGTGGACCCACATATAACAAGTGGTTTGTTTAACAGGAAAACCGCTTAAAGGGAAAAACTTCCAGAGATAGGGGGAAATCGCTCAACAGTGAATCCGTACAACAGAAAAAGGGTCGCAATGAGGGATTAATCTGCTTTCAATGCATTCCTATGGGAAATGTGTACAAAGGAAAGTTTGCTTAGCAGAATTTCATTTGGAATGAATTAATTGCTTTATACAAGATTCCACTGTGTTGGCAAACGCCATGACATGGATTAGAAATGAGCAAAGATTAGCATTAAGAAAGGTTTTTCCAAGGCTTGCATAGTCTTCTGTAGATAAACAGGAATTTCCTGTTTCCAGGCAAAAGACCAGGAATTAGAAATACAGTGGGCCCTCGTATAAGAAACGGTTTGTATAACATAAACTCTGTACAACATAAAAAATTCTAGAGATAGGGGAAATTTGCTTAACAGAATTGCCTATGGGGTGAATCCATCCAACATAAAAATGGTCGCGATGAGGGATTACTCCGTTTTCAATGCATTCCTATGTGTACAAAGGGAAATTTGCGTAACAGAATTTTATTTGGAACGAATTAATTCCTTTATACAAGGTACCACTGTACTTCCTTTTTTTCTAGCAAGGAAAGATTGGCTGGTCTTGTTTCTGCCAGGCTGTTGCCCTATGCCTTCTTCAACAATTCTTATTAGTCTTAATAGCTAAGAAATCACTGTATTGAGACCATAGATTTTAAATCTAAAGGCCATGGCTCCCCTGGCCCTTTCCCCCTGACCTTTTCTTATGCCAGTTAGCTTAACCACAAGGTTAGCTTGTTCAAGTATAAGGCTTCACCACAGAAATAGCATTTCCTGTTTATCATCCAGAAAACCTATTTCTCGACAATTGGTTGCTGAACATATACCATTTTCTGTGAAACTTGCTTGCTAAAAATGTTAGAGCACCCATTTGGGGGGGGGGAGGAGATCCCCAATATGGTAGACAAATCATGTTAGCATTTAACCACTAGGCAATTATGATTTTTCTATCTGTCTGTTTCTTTGTTGTCAGTGGATCACTAGGCAATTATGATTTTTCTATCTGTCTGTTTCTTTGTTGTCAGTGGATCACTAGGCAATTATGATTTTTCTATCTGTCTGTTTCTTTGTTGTCAGTGGATCACTAGGCAATTATGATTTTTCTATCTGTCTGTTTCCTTGTGCTTAATGGTGCATAGTTTAGTTTAGGGAAAGGGTCCGTCAATGGCGTCCTGACCGAATTCTGTCGTTGTTTCAACAAAAGAGCTCTTTGAAACAAATGCTGTATCTGGAGAGAGTCATTCCTGCGTTCTGCAGGATACTTGGCACCACCCCACACAACTTTGTGTGGATCACAGCATTTTAAGCTTTGCTGCCATATAGAGTGACATCAAATTCTAGTACTTTAAAACAGGAATGTAATCTGATTAAGGTTGCATTCCTAAACAGACCTACCAAGGATGAGTGCTATTGAATGCAATGAGACATCTGCATATATGTTTACAGTGCACAACAGGGTGCAACCTGCTCTCCTTTTAGGCGGTTACTTCACATCCTTCTTTGTTCCATGACTAGTTTTGTACCGTGGCAATGTTGGTCGCAATTATGTGGTTTTGTCTCTGTTTCAGTGTTCCCATGGTCATGATAACTTTTCTCGTAACAAGTGTTGCCTCATGGTCTTGTACTGTGACAAACACTGAATTTGTCTGGCTTCCTTTTTCCTTTTTTGGGAGGGGGAGGGCTTAAAAATTCTTTTTTGATATTTCGCTTCTGAAAAGTCAAAATTAAAAAAACAAAAACCTGGACATAGTTTTCTGAGAGAAACGAATGTTTTGTTGTGTGACAGTCGTTACTACACAGTGTAGTAGGAACAAAGCAGGAACAAAGAGCGACAAGTGAAAACCCTACCCCAGCACTAGGTACAGTATTGTCACACTTAGCACCTGTTCCAGGGGTGTGGTTGAGACAAATTTCAGTAGTTACGCGACGGGCGTGAAGTAACTTCTTTTGTACCTCTCCTAAGTGCAACACTAACAGAAACAAAACGGACATGAAGTAACCGTCTAAGTCACCTGCTTCAGTGTGGAACCTGAAGTGCCCGCCAGCAGGCTGGCAGAGTTTGAAACTGGCCATGACCTCAGTCCATAAAGAGTATAGCTTTGTGGCTCTAAACCACAAGGGAGTTCTTAACTCAGAGCAAACCATTCAATATGCGTGTGCGGAAATGTGCTTTGATTTCGGAGAGGCTGCTGCTCGTACACCTGGTAAAAATCAAAACAGAGGATTGGCTTTCCTCTCAGTTTGTTTGGGCTTTTGGCATACTTCACCTTTGGCTGGCAGACCGGGTGAAAATTCATTCTCCCTGGGGTCATTAAACAAGCCCATTTCCCCTTGAAAGGGAAGAGAGTATATGCACGCAATGGCTGTGCAGGAACCTTGCTAGCTCTTGAGAGGCGGTCTTCCTTGCTCCAGTGTACCATCCCTAAGGCTTTCTGGGAACTCAGGAGCATGAAGTGGAGGTCTGGGGTACTATGACAGCAAACACACACCTGGAAGTCCCTTGAATTAATTGGTGGCAATTAATTTTGAGCTGTGGTGCTGGAGGAGAGTCTTGAGAGTCCCCTGGTCTGCAAGGAGATCAAACCTATCCATCCTGAAAGAAATCAACCCCGAATGTTCACTAGAAGGACAGATTTTGAAGCTGAGGCTCCAGTACTTTGGCCACCTCATGAGGAGAGAGGAGTCCTTGGAAAAGTCCCTGATGTTGGGAAAGATTGAAGGCAAAAGGAAAAGAGGACGGCAGAGAATGAGATGGCTGGACGGTGTCCTCGATGCAACCAATATGGATTTGACCAAACTCCAAGCTCTGGTCCATGGGGTCACGAAGAGTCGGACATGACATCCTATAGATTCATATGAAAGACACATAATAGGTAGTCCATCATTCAGGGAAGATTAGTTAGTGTTGTTTTCTGATTGGGCTTCTGAACTCGGTTGGGAGAAATTGCATCACAACAAAAACTCCAGAGATAAAAAAATATATTTGCTTCTCTTTCCCCCCCCCCAAATTGGCATAACTTCAATCTGTCTTTGTTCAGATTGAACTAATTTATTTCAGTAAACAGCAGAGGGAGCCCTTTCTCTTCCTAAATGCAGTGATAAATGGAATTTTGCTCTAGATTTCTCCTTGAGCAAAAACTTCCTCACTGTCTTTTATGGCAGGTCAGAACTGAATGATGATTGCCCAATGACCAGAATAAAATCTGACCAAGGTCTTGATTCACCGTGTGATGTATGGAAGTCAGCAAAGGAAGCTTCTCCCAGCACCAGCTGGTTGCAAGTTTCTGCTGAAACACCTAGTTACGAGAAATTGCCAACTTTATAAGCAAATGGTTTCATTTAGGGCCCACATATGTTGGCTGACAAAGTGGCTCTGTGCACCTTTCTATACTGGCCCTGTTACTTATATGTTCACTTAGCTGCAAAAACTAATGAGTGCCTATCCAGTTGGGTTGCCAGCACAGTTTCCCAGGATGTCTGCTGTGCTTTTAACTTACCGGGGGGGGGGGGGGAGCCAAGTTTGCCTTATTGTTACAAAAGCAACAATCTCTTATGGCACATGAAGAACCTCAACTTTCATTTGGTACTGTCCAACGAACCTGGCTTCACTCAGGTTAAAAACACAAAAGATCCACCAATCCCCAATATCTTATTTTGCATTGTTCTCTCTCTCTCTCTCTCTCTCTCTCTCTCTCTCTCTCTCTCTCTCTCTCTCTCTCTCTCTCTCTCTCTCTCTCTCTCTGTCATCTAGACACATTTAGTTTATCTGTGGAGTACACATTTCAGAATCGCCTTCAGTCACATGGCTTGTGATTGAGCTATCCGTGTTCAAAATAATGGCATAATTTAGAGCAAATTCATTTCTAATCTCAATTTATTGCAATTTATTTTTTATTTTTTTATTTTTTTATTTGAGGAGCAAGCACATACCCTTATATTTCCAACATCTAATCCCATAAACATTTTCAATGACTTGTTCACCCTTCCTCATTTATCCTCTCTCCTTCCACCAGCAAGCATTTAATTTCAATTCTCTCTCATATTATACATTGTCAAAGCATGGTGGAATAGACTAGCCCAGTGGTTTTCAACCTGTGGGTCCCCAGATGCTCCTGGACTGCAACTCCCAGAAATCCCTTCTAGCACAGCTAGTGATAAAGACTTCTGGGAATTGCAGCCCAGGAACATCTGGGGACCTATCGGTTGAGAACCACCAGAGCTCATTTCTCATTCTCAGGCTTTCCTTTTATCCATGCTATGAACTTCTCCTACTCCTTCAAAATTCTGTTTTTCCCTTCTATCTTTCCCTCTTGCATTATTTGTATCCAATCATTTTGGAAAAATTGGTACAAATAATCTTTGCATTTATCATATTTCCATTTTTTTTCATCCTTCCACCCAATTGTTAAAACCATGATAGCTGCTGCTATTCCATAACACATAATCTTTTAAAAATTTCTCTCCAGTTGCTTTCTCTCTCCACTAATCCTAAATATATATATATAGTGGACCCTTGTATAACAAACGGTTTGTATAACATAAAATCTGTATAACAGAAAAATTCTGGAGATAGGGGAAATTTGCTTAACAGAATTGCCTATGGGGCGAATCCGTACAACACAAAAATGGTCGCGATTAGGGATTACTCTGTTTTCAATGCATTCCTATGGGAAATTTGTATAAAGGAAAATTTGCTCAACAGAATTTAATTGGGAACAAATCAATTCCTTTATACAAGGTACCACTGTAATCTATTTTTAGCTCAATCCTTTTTTCTTATTTCTGTTAACCAATTTTCTACTTTATTCCAAGATGTTCTCACTTTCTCACATTTCCAAATCATATGTCCAAAGGTTTCCCTTTCTTTCTAACGGTCAAACAATGGGATATTTCTTTACACCTAAATACCTGTACCCAACGTTGTAAGATACTGTCCATCCCCTTGTGACGCTTGGCTCGACTTTTCAGACCCTCTTCAAACAGCAGCGTTCATACCTCCCCAAACGAAGCTCCCTGTGTTGAGCGGAATCTGTTTTGTGTTTGCTGTTTCGCGTCGTTTTTGCCATTGGCAGCGTTGGCAACCGGGTTGGGCAATCCCGCAGCAACCACAGGTATGGACTTCTAGCCCCCTTGGGCTAATGCTTTGTGAGGGGAAAACAGCCAGCAGCAGGAGGCAGTGGCCATTAAAGCAAAGGGGGGAAGGAGTGGGGTTTTTTTTTTTTTGTTACTCTGGAAAACACTCACATGTCAGAGGAGTTAGAGCATGGGTCTGTGCCAAGCTGCAGGGACTAGCTATAAAAACTGCCAGGGGACTATTGGCTTTGACCCAGAAAGGAAGATGGGATGAGTACCTGGTAATCTCGGTGGCTTCGTGGTGCCTGAACAGAGAAAGACATCCACACAAACACAGGGATATTTCTGTCTGGGTTTTCCAGAAGCCTAGTTAAACTGGAAGAATTGATGTTTGGGGTTCTGCCAGCAGAAACATACCTTAGACCTAGAGTATCAAGTAGATACATGCCCTGCTTCACAAGCGCTTGAGTAACTGCCTATTTTGGAAGGCACCCTCTTATTTCAGCTATGGCGTCCACAGGAATTTTGTTTTTCCAAGGAGGGAAAAAGCAGCATAGTGTTTACCAATTATATTGTTGTGTTTTGTGCCGGAATCAACTTACAGTGCCTCTCATAGGGCTTTCAGGGTAAGTAAGAGATACAGGGGACCTCGTGTAAGAAACGGTTTGTATAACATAAAATCTGTACAACATAAAAAATTCTGGAGATAGCAGAAAGAATTAACAAATTCTTGGAATCTGAATTCATGGAGTCTGGAAAAAAGGCACCTGAGTGGGGATATGATTGAGATGTACAAAATAATGCAGGGCACGAGTAAAGTGGATAGAGGGAAGCTCCTCTCCCTCTCACAAAATACCAGAACTGGGGAACATCCGCTCAATTTGAGGGCTGGGAGAGTAAGAACGGACAAAAGAAAACATTTTTTCACCCAGCGCATTGTTAGTCTGTGGAACTCCCTGCCACAGGATGTGGTGAAGGCGTTTGGCCTGGATGCCTTCAAAAGGGGATTGGACAGATTGCTGGAGGAAAAGTCCATTGCAGGTTATAAACCATGATGGAGATGTGTAATCTCCAGGCTTAAAACTGGGGTACTTCAAGGACCAGATGCAGGGGAGTGGAATCAGGAGACAGATATCTAGTCTTGTGCACTCCCGGACGCATCTGGTGGGGCCACTGTCAGATACAGGAAGCTCGACTCGATGGACTTTTGGCCTGATCCAGCATGGCTCTTCTTAGGTTCTTAGGTTCTTATCGCCTATGGGTTGAATCTGTACAACATAAAAATGGTCGCGATTAGGGATGACTCTGTTTTCAATGCATTCCTATGGGAAATTTGTAGAAAGGAAAACTTGCTGAACCGAATGTCATTTGGAACGAATTAATTCCTTTATACAAGGTACCACTGTATGAAAGGTTTTGCCAATCCCAGCCCACCCACCCCTAGTGAGCTTTCAGAGAGGATTTGAACCCAGGACCCCTGAGTAGAGATGGGCACGACTTAGCGGTATTCCCGTTTCCGTTTCCGTTACTCGTTTCCGTTACTCTACGGAAACGGTAACGGGAATCACTGCCCCAGACTTCGAGCTCGAACCGACGAACGAACAATTTGGTCTGATTTGTCGTCCTCGTTACTTGCATCGCGCAATGCCAAGCGGCACAGAAAAAAAGTTTTTAAAAGTTAAAAAAAAAAACCGATTCCAGGCCCTAAAAGTAGGCGAAAACTGTCTGAGGGCACCTACCAGGCCAGAAGGGTGTTTTATTTGGGGGGGGGGGTTCCCCGCCCCCCTCTCCTTGGCTATTGCTACTGCTGCGCTGCTGGTACCAGGCTGGGAGGGCGCATCCATTTGCCATGCAGTGCGGGGGATCCAAAATGGCGACCGCAATATTTTTTTTGAAATCGTTGCCCAAAACCCCACCAAAGCACCACAGAAACATGCGAAAATTAGCTATTTTAAATGCTTGAATTTTTACAGTAGCAGCAGTGGGTTTTTCTTGCAAAAAAAGTCTCCGTTGATTTTATTTTATTTTATTTTATTTTATTTTTTTACACCTGCGCATTCGCAATGATGGGCTCGCCCATGGGAGTGGACCATGCAAAGTTTTGGAGCCATTTTTGGAGCCTCCAATCGCATGGCCAGGTTTTGCTGACTGTACCAGGCTGGGAGGGTGCATCCATTTGCCATGTGGTGGGGGGGGGATCCAAAATGGCGACCACAATATTTTTTTTGAAATTGTTGCCCAAAACCCCACCAAAGCACCACAGAAACATGCGAAAATTAGCTATTTTAAATGCTTGAATTTTTACAGTAGCAGCAGTGGGTTTTTCTTGCAAAAAAAAGTCTCCGTTGATTTTATTTTATTTTATTTTATTTTTTTACACCTGCACATTTGCAATGATGGGCTCTCCCATGGGAGTAGACCATGCAAATTTTCCACCAATCGCATGGCCACTTGGCCAGGTTGACCACAGAGACTTCTGGGATGTGCCAATCGGGCATAAACAGCCCACTAATCGTAGCCCAAACCCGAACCCTAAGCCTAACCCATACGCCAGTACACTGTCCTTCTAAGTGGGTCAGAGAGGCACCCAGATGCACCCCAATACTCACCGTAACCTCACCCGTAACTAGCCTAACCCTAGCCGTTGCGCTAAGCCGTCTTAACCCTAAGCCAGATCTACTTGCATTGCACTACATGCAAGTACGTGAGACACAGCGGGTGCAAAGAGTCTGCCAGTCCGTCACTTGTGGCTCTGGCTGACTCCTGCAGCTCCCTCCGGGAGCCCGCTACCCCCTCCCCAAAGCAGTACTAACGACAACAAAAAAACGAAAAAACGAACCGACTAATTTTTGCAAATTTTCGCGAAAAACGGAAACGAGCCGAAACGGAACCGGCCCGACTAACGACAACTCGAAAATTTTTTTTTTCAAGTCGTGCCCATCTCTACCCCTGAGTCCTAGTCCATTACACTATAATTGGAAGAGATACCCAGTATCTGGATATCTAGTCCAATAATATTACCATACTCCACATGGGTATCGTATGTGAAACTACATCACAGGGAGCCTCCTTGTACATTGAGCAATGCCTACCCTGACAGGCCCCGGACTGGATGATACATAAGGTTCCTTGCAGATCTGCAGTTCAAAGGTTAAAGGCTTTATTTAGGGTTCTTCCTTATTTATATATACTTTAGTACGTTCACGCATAGAACATTAGGACAAAAGGAGAAATAATCAACCCAGTTCTTTCTCTGGCTGCTTTTACACGACCCCTAAAATCCACTGGCAACTTAAATGCAGATCCCCCCCCCAACGTGATTTTTATTCTGCTTCCTGTGTTCCCACCTCACACACTCTGATTCTATTGCTTCTGTCTGCGGTGAGGGGAGAGAGAAAAAAATGCAGGCTCACCTCTGCCTGCCGTGATTCCTGTCTGTTAAAAAAAAAAAAAGGGGGGGGGGAAACCCAACAAAAACAAACAAAAAGCGGAGGAGACCCAGGCATGCAATGCTTTAAAACAGCAACAAGGAACAGCAACAAGGATTTTACCTCCTCCAGACCAGGTACTTGTAAAATGCGCTGGGTCGCGCTGAAGTGGGCGTGGTCGTACTTTATTTTTTTAAAGTCCGCTGCTGGTGGGAAAACAATTTTATGCTTCACATCTGCAAGCATTTTGCAGCGGATTTTAGGGGTCAGGTAAAAGCTGCCCCTGAGGCATTTGAAATGCGCAGTCCAAGTGATTTATAGAATGTTTAGGAAAGCCTGTATAATCATACTTCTTGGATGATTTTTTAATGCTTTGTGTGTTTGTTTTCATTTCCTGTGGTTTATTGGTTATTTTGTATGCATTTGTTGACTAATTTGCATTCATGTAAACCGCCCAGAGTCCTTTTGGGAAATCAGTGCAGTCTAAAGATGCAATAAATAAATAAATAAATAAATAAATAAATAAATAAATTATCCCTGCAGACTCCCAATTCATTGAAGGGATGTTCAGTGCAGACCTCATTTTTAAAAAAAGGGAGTTTAGAGACCTTAAAAGTTGCCCTGCTGTCTGATAAATCCTGGGAAGTGTAGTTTCACCAGGCGTATTGTATTGGTGTAAACCAGTGTTTTTCAACCACTGTTCCGTGGCACAGTAGTGTGCCGCGAGATGTTGCCTGGTGTGCCGTGGGAAAAATTCTCCCTACACCAGCAATGCCCCCCCCCGCATCCCGCTCGCGACCAAGGCAGTGGTGCGGCGCCGGCGAGTCGGAGGAAGGCGGGGTGTTCAGAAAGAAGCCGGCTGCCGCAAGGCTTCCTTGGGAGATGTAGTTCCTCCCGCAGGTCTGAGACGTGGTCCTGGGGAGGAGAGCGGACTACCTTTCCCGGCGTGCTTTGCGCGCCGGCGAGGAAAGGCTGGCCTTGGGCAGGGAAGGAGAAGAAATAAGGGAGGAGGAGGAGGAGGAGGAGGAGACTGGAGAGCGAGAGAGTGAGAGAGAGCCGGGAGACCCGCGCAGGCGCATTGCGGCGAAGGGCGCTCCAGAAGCCGCTCTTAAAGGTTCTTGGGGTTGGTTCCCCCTCCTCGCTCACCGAACTCCCCTCCCTCCCTCCCCCGCCTCGTGCACTCGCTGTTTACCTCCCGAGGGTGGGGGCGCACCCCTGCCAAGCCAGGTAGGAGCGCGCGTGCGCACCCCTCTTTTAAGGGTGGGGAGCGGGCGGCCGTTGACAATGGTCATTTTTTGGGGGGGGTAAATAAAGGGGAGGACGTGGAAGGCTGAGGAGAGGATTCCTAGGACCCAGGGAGGAGACGGGGATGGGGGGTCCCTTCCGGGCCCTGTGGCTGCTTGGCTGGAAGGAGGTGGGGGAGAGAGAAGGGAGGCTTATACTGGAAGGGGTAAAAGATGGGGGTTGGGGGGGTCATATATAAAGAGCCTCCCCCAGCCCCACCTTCCTGGGTTTGCAAGTTCCTCTGAAAAAAAGTGCCAGGAGGAGGGAGGGGGGAAGGTGAGGGCAGGCGGACATTTTGATAGGGATGCCTTGGGAGGGCCTGGGCTGGAGGATGGATTTGTTGTTGTTTTTTTGGGGGGGTGAGAAGTGTGTTGTGTGTGTGTGATAGGCACAGAGTTAAAATTTTTAACATTTTCTAATGGTGGTGTGCCTCGTGATTTTTTTCATGAAACAAGTGTGCCTTTGCCCAAAAAAGGTTGGAAAACACTGGTGTAAACCACCCGGAATTCCTTTGGAAGATGGGTGGTATATAAATGTATAAATAAATAAATAAATAAATAAATAAATAAAATAAATGCTGATGGAATGCCCTAGTCGTTGGTGAGAACAAGGCCAATTCTGGGCCCTTCTCCACAGCTTTCACCCCATGGTGGGAACGGTTCCTCAGAGGTCAGGAAGGAACTCTGTGTCCCATTAGAAGCCCTTCATCACCGTCCTTCAAGCATCTGCAGCTGAGCTGCTGGGTCTGAATGGGGCAGAGATTTCACATTTCAAGCAACATCTGCTGCTGTTTTCGGGGGCCAAGGCAGGTTACAGCAAAAGTGAACTTTCTTTGCTGCATTTTTTTGAGCAACAGCTCATACAGGGCTCTGAGCAGATTAACATGACATGAGAAGGGCAAGAGGAATGAACTGTTGCCTTGTCCTCACTTTTGGCACCCTTGCTAAGGCATGCCCACCCAGGAGCCTGCCTCTGCTTGCCCTCTCCCTGGGTCATGTCAAGGGCTGGGTAGCTTTGGCGTGGAAAGGTTTTCTTTCTCCCAAGGGGGCCAAGAAACCCGAGCAGTGCCAGGGCCATCCTTGTGAGGTCAAGGAAATTGTACACTAACAACGCAGGGTGTCATCATCATGCCAGCCTAGCTTGGACCTCTTTTGTATCTGGATGGGAGGCCACCAGGAAGTATAGAATCATAGAATCACAGAGTTGGAAGACACCTCAAGGGCCATCCAGTCCCTGCCATGCAGGAACCCCCATCACAGTATTTCTGACAGGTGGCCATCCAGCCTCTGCTTAAAAACCTCCAAAGAAGGAGACCCCACCACCCTCCGTGGCAGGATCTTCCACTCCCAGGCAGCTGTAACCGTCATGAAGTTCTTCCGAATGTTCAAATGAAATCTCTTTTCCTGTATTTTGAGACAATTGCCCCGCGTCCTAGTCTCTGAAGCCATGGAAAACAAACCAGCTCCCTCTTCAATATGACATCCTTTCAAATATTTAAACATAGCTATCATATCCCCTCTCAGTCTTCTTTTTGAAAGGCTAAACATTCCCAGTTCCCTAAGTAAGACCTTTCTTCCAGAAATTGCTACATAGTCTTGGAAAGAGCCTTGCCTGAAACCTTGTAAACTTGTTGTGGTGTGAGCTGACACTATTGGGTAGATAGATCAAAGGTCCAACTCAATAAGGGCAGTGTCCCGTTTTCCTTTGATGGTAGCTTCAACATGGCGTACCACCAAGGGGTCATCCCTTCATCCAGTCTGGAGCTATCAAGCAACCTACAGTTGACTATCAGCATGGTGGTAGCTATGCTGGCTAGGTGACCTACTTAACACGCATCGATCCTCTCTTGGAAGGTGTCAGCCCCCTGCCAGAACCTATTCCAGAGACTAAAGAGTTAATGCCTGAAGAAGCCCCAGATGGGGTTTCTGAGCTGTCAGTTGCTCCAGCAGCTGCACAGGAGAGTGACTCAGCATCTTCAGGGGATTCTCCACCCCCACAGAGGGCTGCTTGCTGAAGGCAGCAAAGACTTACAACTAGGAGAAGCAGAGACAAGCTTTATCTGAGCCACCGACGTCTACATTTAGGAAGTCCTGAGTTTTGATAGGGTTAGTTTCTGGGGAAGTTATGTTGCTCTCTGGAGACATAAATTAAGCATTCAGGACTGAGGCAAATTGTGGGAGCAATGCATTGATATGACAACTTGCTACTGCTTTCCTGCTTGATCCTTGTTCCTGCTTGGTGTGACCCTGGACCTCGTCTCTCTTGTCTCTGGACTTTCTAAGTGGACCTGACGTAAGCTACCATTGGCATTCTGGCTTTCACCTCTGGACTGTTTACCTTGGACTCTACTTTGCTCTCTGAATAGGTGTGACCTGAATAGGTGTGACCTGGACTCTGATTTACTTTTGATTTGCTGTATTGGGGTTTGACTCTGAGTTTCCAGTCAAAGCCTGAACTTACCTGTTTGTGTGAGTCTGTGGGTCATGACAGAAGGGCCCAAAAGCTTGCACCTGACCACTGCCTGGAAAGTTGACAGGTTTGGCTGACGGTGAGTGTGAAGAATTGAGGATACAGTCACAGACTGAGCAGACGGCATCAGAGCACTGGTAGGGACTGTCCCCCAGTTCCTCGCTGGTCTATCACAAACTTGCCCGTGCAACCGTATTGGCAGAATGGCTGAAAAATGTCAAGCAACCTCTCTGGAAACCGGAGCCTTCCTTTCAAAGCTCGGGCTGCATCTGGACAATGTAGGATTTCGTCAGAAATGTTTACGGAACACAGGAGGGGCAGGCGGCGAAGAATCAAAGGCTTTGCGGCAGAAAGAAGATGGTAACTCGGCCATCGAGCAAACCTAGCTGTCATCTCCCCCTTGGGAAACGGAAGACAGGAACATACGGAGTCGTTTATTTTAAGTAAACTATAAATATCAGACTACAAGAAACGCATGGAAGAAAGGAAGATTTGGTCCAAATCCAACAGTTTCCAAGAGGTTTTGGACAAACATATCTGATTGAATTTGGCAGCCCCCTTCCCTTCCCACCAGCACCGCCACTCGTGTACCCGCCTGTTGGTTGAAATTGATTAAGAGAGTGCAGAGTGAGATACAGTTTAATCCCTTCCAAATGGAAAGCAGGGAGAAACAAGATCAAAAATTGTCAGGGATTGAGTGGCAGGATCAGTACAACTGAAAGTGGAACACTTCCCGGCAGCCTTATGTGAAAGTACAGGTCAATCCGCTCTAAAGTGTCACGGGCAATTATTTACCAAGGCCCCATCTAACCGCACTTGGGGCATAGTCCACCATGTGTAAAGCCAACAAGATGGCTTCTTAGAGTGTGGGTGCCTTTTCTCTGCAACCCAGTTTGACTTAAATGCTCTGGATTTGTTGGCATGGCATATAGTCAATGGCAGGGGGGAAAGGACAGGAATTTAGACGTGATTTACACGATTAAAACACATCTGCCTTAAAACATGCATGGAATACCTTTCTGTCAAGGAAGCGCAAGCAGCTTCTGCAGTTTGAGGGCTGCAAGCAAAAAAGATTGAGTGGTTAAGTAGTTTTGCATATAACTGAGTTTCTAGATGCATCTTATAGTGTGCAAGTTAATAGATACAGTACAATATATGTAGTAGATATAATATACAGTAGAGCATGGCCTATATTGTGCAATCATGGAGTTGTAGTAGGGGGGTCCAGAGGTTATCTTGCTCTTAAATTATTATTTTTAGTTAATTTCATGTTATTTAATTTATGTGTTTGATGTTAAGTTTGGTTTTTTGCACTGTGTCACTGTTTTAATTTATTCATTTTCGATAGTTGTTTATTATATTCGTGGTGAACTGCCTAGAGATGCTTTGGAAGCCAGATGGGAGGTATAAAAATAAACACATAAATAAATGAATACAGTATTCTGTTTGAAAATGGTCCCTATTTGTCTGCAGTGTCATGGAATCCTTGTCTAACCACTGCGGTACAAGGAATTCCGACTTTCCAAGCCAGCCATGCCGCTGACTCATCATCAGCTCATGATCTGTTGCCTTTGACCGGAAGTTGTTGCTGACTCATTCAAACTTGGCCTCACAGTTCTCAATGGGGCCACTGCCTATGCTGGTGTGTGTGTGTGTGTGTGTGTGTGTGTGTGTGTGTGTGTGTGTGTGTGTGTGTGTGTGTGTGTGTGTGTGTGTGTGTGTGTGTGTGTGTGTGTGTGTTCGTTCCTCCCAATTTCTATAGTGAGAATGGGATGGTCTTTCTTTCTCCCCCTAGATAATATTGCTTTAGAGCAGGGCTGTCCAACTTTGATGAACCCGTGGTCTATTTTTTTTCTCCCAAATGGCCCTGCGGTCTACTTTGATCTCCCCAAGGGCCCCCGGGTCTACTTATAGGAGTGCACATGTGGCCGGCATGGGGAGGAGGGGACCACGCCATGGCCCTTGAACTGCCCTGCTTGGCTGGCAGACCCAGAACTTTGCTGGGGCAGTGGTGGTCCTTGGGATGGGGGAGGGAGGGATGCTGAACTTATCCCCTCACTTTTTTAATGGTGGCCAGAGGGCTACTTTTGAACCCTTCACGGGCTACCGGTAGCCCGTGGTCTACTGGTTGTGCAGGCCTGCTTTAGAGTACTCTTACCAGGTGCCATTATCATCACATAACAGTAGACCGGGAACTCTAACCGTTTGGCTCATCTTGTCAAGGAAGCACAGAACTCCCAACCATATTTTTCTAGCTGCTTGCCTAGGGCTCAACTCAGAGGCTGTGAAATCCTGTTAATGTAAACTGATGCCCCATAAGCTTGGTAAACTGATGCCACATCAGAACCTCATCACTTGAGATAATGCCTCCCTCCTCCCACAATGATATCTCCCCGATCTATTCGTTCTTCCCAGGAGGACATGTTGAGACATTTCACCCTAAGAAAGGCTCAGACAGAAAAGATCAGGAACTGAGCCTCCTTAGCGGTCACCCCCCGTCACCTTTGGAACTGTTTCCCACCTGAGATTTGCCTGGCCCCTTCACTGGAAATTTTCAAATGATTGTTGAACACCTGCCATTTTAGACAGGCTTTTCCAGAGATAACAGTGGCAGTTTCAGCACTTAATTTCATCCCATCATCTTACCTTGGAATCTGTTGTGTTTATATTGTTGTTTGTGTTGTTGTTGCTGCTGCTGTTGGTTGTGTTGCTGCTGTTGGTTGTGCTTGACTGTTATTGTCTTTAATTTGTTTAGTAGGTTGTAAATTGGACCTCATTTCTTTCTGCCAAAATTAATTGTGTCTTTAGTAATATTATTTGTTGCAATTGCAAGCTAGAAAATCTCAATACTATAAAGAGAAGAAAAATACAATACGTTGGCCACGTATAGTACTGCGCAATAACAGAAAGCATCTGCTGCAGGTTATCCTTCAAGGAAAAATAGATGGGAAGTGTGGAAATGTAGAAGAACATTCTGGCTTAATAATTTAAGCCAATGGTTCACAGTGAGCACAGTTTAAATTTTTTTAGAATAGCTTTGGACAAAAATCAGAACATGCTACTGATCGCCAATGTTCTATGAGACATGGCACTTGTAGAAAAATAATTGTATTGTTTGATATCATAAATGGGCCAGAGTGGAACGGGCAAACAAATAATCAACACCCCATGGCGCAGTGGTTACCTTTTGGAGGGTTTGGACTCTCTCAATTTTCCTTTCAGCTTCTCTTTTACTAGTTCCCTCATCTTTTTGAAGATTTAAGGTCTTTGTGTTAGATTTTATCAGTAGAGATGGGCACGACTCAAAAAAATGGTGTTTCATTTGTCGTTTGGTCGTTTAGGGGTCCGTTTCGGTTCATTTTCGTTTTCGTGACTTTTTTGCAAAAAAATTCATTTTCGTTTCGTTAGGTAATGAAATGAAAAAATGAAAACGAAAACAAAAAATTGCTGTTTCGTTAGCATTCTTTTTAGTTCAATGCATCTGCTGCAACGAAAACGAAAAACATGGCAAATTTGGTCATTTCGTTTTCGTTTTCGTTTTGTTTTTTTAAAAAATTTCATTTCATTTTTGTTGCGTAACGAAATGAAAAAACGAAAACGAAAATGAAAAATCGCTCGTTTCGTGCCCATCTCTATTTATCAGTGATTGGCAGTCTATGGTTAAGTTGAAAGTAATTGTGTTGTGGTCACTTGTTCCCTGTTGGGTCAGTCACCTTGACATTTTGCACCAGATCCTGTGTATTACTCAGGATCAAGTCAAGAATTCTTATACCTCTAGTTGGGTCTTCAGCCATCTTCAATCATCTGTTCTTCATCTGGATGAAGCCATTCCTGGGACCAAGAAAGAAAACCAGATCAACTCCAATTTCCAATTCAGTATATTTATTCAAAAGAGAGGAAGGAAGAAAAACAAAGTCGAAAGAAGTCATGAAAGAGGCAGCGGCTTTTAAAAAAAGTAAAATGCAGGTAAAACCTACAGCTGACAGGCTCATAAAAACCATCAGATCCGAGAAATGTACACCTGGACTCTAATAATAGATGTCAGCTGGATTCTGCGTCTTCCCTCAAAATCAGATATCCCACCCAAAAGGTTTCTGGCTACATTGGTAAGAATTTCATTGCCGCCCTCTCTGTGTTTTTCACAGATTCTGCTGTAGAAAGCTGGGAAGCACGGCAAAATGTGTTCTTGACACGAAGGGAGGCTGCCGCCAAGAAGGAGGAAGAAGCCCCAAACCTCTCAGCGTCGGGCGCATCCCTGGTCTCTGAACCAGACCTGGCTTCATCTTAACGTCATCGTTTCCTCACCAGCTGGATGCAAAGGCAAAAATTCCAAAGGGCAAAGGGGCCACGAAATTCCAGGAAAGGGAAATCAAAATCAATCTCTCAGTAGCTTTTGTTGACTTGGACCAGGTGGCTACCCACATGCCCTTTAGGCACTTAGCTGAGTTGAGTGAGGGAACTGGAGCAGAAAAGTCAGTTCTGGAGAGGTTGAGATGAGAGACAGGGATGGATATTTTTAAAAAAAACAAATATAGCTGATTAGTTTAATATTAGTTCCTTCACATTCATTGGGTCTGGAGACCCTGACAAATATGAAGGGGTGAATATTTCCCCCTTTTTATTTATTTATTTATTTATTTATTTATTTATTTATTTATTTATTTATTTATTTATTTATTTACTTACTTACTTACTTACAGTGGTACCTTGTATAAAGTGATTAATTTGTTCCAAATGAAATTATTTTAAGCAAATTTTCCTTTGTACAAATTTCCCATAGGAATGAGTTGAAAACGGAGTCATCCCTCATCGCAACCATTTTTATGTTGTATGGATTCGCCCCATAGGCGATTCTGTTAAACAAATTTCCCCTATCTCCGGAATTGTTTATCTGGTACATATTTTGTGTTATACAAACCATTTGTTCTACGAGGGTCCGCTGTATTTATTTATTTATTTGGGAGTATTTTTTACCCCAACTTTCTCCTTGGAAAAGGACCCAAGGCAGCTTACAGTAAGGAGAGATAATATACAGTCCATTACAATTAAGTCATATTCAGTTTGAGAATCACCTAATTCATTGCTGCTTTTTTTGACTGCCCGTTGCCACCACCCCCCACACCACCAAGTTTCCCTTGTCTTCCCTTTGCCCCAAGAGAAGCCACTTCCAACATCTTGGAGAAAGGCACCTCAGTTTCCCTTGGCAGCCATCTTTTTCAAGATGGTGCCTCTGCCACTGTCTAGATACCAGTGGCTGCTCCAACAAAGTTGGAGTTGACAGGAGTTGCTTTGGAGGGGGTAGGGGTGCTTTGGAGGGGGCAGAGGGGCTCTTTATTATTATTTATTTATTTTTATTTTGTTTCAGACAACCAGGGGACTGGAAATCAAGCCCTGTGAGGAAAGGCTGAAAGAACTGGGCATGTTTAGGCTTGAGAAAAGAAGACTGAGGGGACAATCATATGTTGAAAAGAAAAGATCTGTTCTTGATTCATATTGAAATAATGAGTGCAACATTATGCTGCAATTTCTCATTTTAAATAGACCCAAACAATAAAACTGGAAAATTCATCTAATTTTGTGATAACACATAAATAAATAAATAAATAAATAAATAAATAAATAAATAAATAAATAAATAAATAGGAATTACAATTCTACCTAATATTGGATTTTGGCACAGAACCAACAGTAGGAGGAATTACTGGAAACTTGGCAAGTTAAATGCTGTTTCATGCTAGGCAAAGTCTCTGGATGTGCACATTGGATGTACAAAGATGAAGGAAATTCTCGTTTTACTTTATTCCTGTGCTGGGAAGCCTTTGGCAGGCATGCTGCTGGAGCACCTTCACAAAAGAGATCAGTTCCAAGACAATAAATTTAGAATTCAATCCCTTCTTGGGAAAAGAAATATATTAGAGAGCCTCACGCAATACTCTGTCAGCTCAGGACCTATTGGCTATATGTCTATATTCTTTCTGACACATTTCTTAGCTGTAGCAAACATTCTTCGTTTCAATATGATACCTGGGCTGGTAGAAAAAAATGTTCAGAAGTTTAGTTTTAGGGATCCAAATATTGAAATGATCACCCAGTTTGTACTCACCAGTAGAGATGGACACGGAACAAACATTTTTTCGTTTTGGTTATTCGTTAGTCGTTCCATTACGTAACGAAATGACAAATGAAAATTGTGATGAAAATGCAACGAAACGAACAGAACCACGAAAATTGTGGTCGTTACGTTTCGTTTCCGTTAATGGTTTGTAACCTGTCATGGACTTTTCCTCCAGCAATCTGTCCAATTCCCCTTTGAAGGCATCCAGGCCAGATGCCATCACCACATCCTGTGGCAGGGAGTTCCACCGACTAACAACATGCTGGGTTTTCTTTTGTCTGTTCTCACTCTCCCAGTCCTCAATTTGAGCATATGTCCCCTAGTTTTGGTATTTTGAGAGGGAGAAGAGCGTCCCTCTATCCACTTTACTCATGTCCTGCATTATTTTGAACATCCCAATCAGGTGCCTCTTTTGGAGACTAAAGAGCCCCAAATGTTTTAGCCTTTCCTCGTAAGGGAGATCCGCCAGCCCAGTAATCATTTTACTTGTTCTCTTCTGCACCCTTTCCAATTCCACTATGTCTTTTTTGAGATGCGGTATGTTCAAAAAAGGACAATGGTCATGGTGGCGGGGAGGGGAAGTTTATGCTATTTTCAGGGTTAAGAATAACAGGACAGCAGGTCACCGGACAAAACGGTATGATGGCAAGAGCCAGTATTGCAACACATAGGGGTGGGTGGGAGGTGGAAGGTCTTGTTAAAATTTGTAAAACCAAGTTAAAACATCCGTAAAACCATTCCTGTGGCAGACCAAAAGGTCCAGCTGCCTTTTGCCTTCCAGGTGGGCTCTAAAGCAGGTGGATAGTAATCCAGGAAGTTGAATCCTTGCATTCCGTGATCAGTCTGAGTCTGTTTTCTTTTCTTTTTAAAAATTCCCACACCTGTCTCCATCCTTTGAAAATGTCTGGTGGAAATAGCTCCTTCCTTCCTTCTCTGATTTTTTCCTCCTGATTAGGCCCAATTTGTGTGACAGATTAACTCATCTTGTATGTTCAGAGAAACGTTTCCATTCCCCCCCCCGCGTAGGCCCGCTAATTAATACCACCAGGAATGCTGTGATTTTGGACCCATCTGGAGGAACGTGAGGCTTGACAGCTGCTAACCAGAAACAGATGTTCTTGTCCGTCTCCTGATGGAAGCCATGCCCCCCTCTGCCTTTTGCACCATCGGGTTTCCAGCCTGCTTAGTCTCTCGCGTGCCCAGACCCCCACAATGGCAACCCCTATCCTAAGAAGACAGCTTAGGCTGTTAAAACAATGTCTCTCTTAGGTTTCCTTTCACCTTTGTTGCAGCTTTGTTTCTCCTGGGCCACCATTTGTGTGCCTTTTTGTTTTTTCCTTGATTGTGTCCCACACAACAGAGCACCTACAGGGAACATAAGAACATAAGAATATAAGAACATAAGAGGAGCCATGCTGGATCAGGCCAAAGGCCCATCTAGTCCAGCTTCCTGTATCTCACAGTGGTCCCACCAGATGAGTCTGGGAGCACACGAGACTAGATATCTGTCTCCTGATACCAATTCCCTGCATCTGGCCCTTGAAGTACCCTGGTTTTAAGCCTGGAGACCACCTGAACAACTATAGTTCTTCCTCCTGTCTGTTTACCAGATATGGGGACTCACCAGTTGTCATTGAATCTTCCTTAAATCGCACCAGCGACTTTTTTTGGGAGGTTCTGTGGAGAACCATGAGTTGACTTGAGACTTGGACCTATTCATCTGAGTTTTAATTGTTGAGCTTGGACCCGGAGCCCTAAAACTTGGACTTAAACTGGTCCCAGGTCTTGCCACCATCTCTGCTATTTCCCAAGCTCTGTGTGGATGAAACCGGTAAATACGAGGGAAGCGTCTTCAGCAGAAGACCTCAGACAGAGAGAGCCATGGTGACAAAGTTGGTCACATTCTGTTGTCCTTGATTTCCCCTCTTCTGATCATCAGGAGAGTGTTCTCAGATAACATGGGCTTTCCTGTTCATGTGTGGGAGGTGACTGGAAGGTCCAGCGAAAGAAGGCCCACCCCAACCCACTGCCTGCTCCTAGAGCTTGAAGGCCCTTGCTGCTTTGTGATGCCTCTGTTGCTCAGTGCTTCTCAGCCCTTCAATAAATCACGCCTAGTTCTGAGGTCATTTGGGGTGAAGGGAGTACGAGAAAGGTGTCTGGCTTCTGAAACCGCAAGCTGAGGAACTGCGAAACTACTCATGGGTCATGGAGAAGGAATGGTTTTCTTGGAGAAAACAACTGCTCCATCTCCATGCTTGTATCATGGAGAAGGTGTCATGGGCACCTCACCGGTCATTGCTGCTATCATCTCCGCTGCCATCTTACCTCCTCTTCCTCTTCCTCCTCTAACTAAATACAAGTCGACCCTCGTATAACAAGCGGTATAAATTCTGCTTAAAGGAAAAAAATTCTGGAGATAGGGGGAAATCGCTTAACAGAATCGCCTATGGGGCGAATACGTACAACAGAAAAATGGTCGCGATTAGGGATTAATCTGTTTTCAATGCCTTCCTATGGGAGGTTTGTACAAAGGAAAATTTGCTTAACAGAATTTCATTTGGGAACAAATTAGTTCCTTTATACAAGGTACCAGTTGTACAGTGGACCTTATTATAACAAACAGTTTGTATAGCATAAAATTTGTACAACATAAAAAATTCTGGAGATAGAGGAAATTTGCTTAACAGAATTATCTGTGGGGCAAATCTGTACAACATAAAAATTGTCACAATTAGGAATTACTCTGTTTTCAATGCATTCCTATGGGAAATTTGTATAAAGGAAATTTTGCTTAACATAGTTTCATTTGGAACGAATTAGTTCCTTGATACAAGGTACCAGTTGTATATGGTTGATTGAGGTGAAGAGTAGAGGAGATATTCTCTTCCTACTCTGGTGATAGAAGAGCTTGTACCACCTGGAGGCTTCTCAATTTCTCCTTGACAACCCCCTGTGGCCGCTTCCCACCATCTACTACCATGAGGCAACCATCTCATCCTACTTCACCATTAGGTAGCGTATTTTAATGAACAGTCTTGGGAAAGAGTGGCAGATGTATACAAAGGAATGGGCATGTTGTCACCAAACATTGATGGTTGCTTTAAGACCAGGTAGAGGGTCAAGACTGTGAAATCTGGCAGGTGTATTGCCATGGCCATTGCTCCAGAGCAGACAACTCATTGTTGTCTGGTGCAGCATTTGAAGCAATGTGAATGCAGTGGCATGGACTGAATTCCAGAGATGAGGCAGGTGGCTAAATGCCTATGTCTACATGCACCCACCCACACCCACACACCTCTGACAGTGTAGACCCCTCTCACCCCACTGGGCAGTTGAAAGTGAAGTGGCAAGAGAAAGAAGAAGTTGCATAGAAATGCAGTAAATGAAAAATGAATACAGTGGTACGTTGTATAAAGGAATTAATTTGTTCCAAATGAAATTATGTTAAGCAAATTTTCCATAGGAATGCATTGAAAAGAGAGTAATGCCTAATTGCAACCATTTTTATGTTGTACAGATTCGTCCCATGGACGATTCTCTTAAGCGAATTGCCCTTATCTCCGGAATTTTTTATGTTGTACAGATTTTATGTTATGCAAACCATTTGTTATGCAAGGGTCCACTGTACATTAAAAAGCGTGAAATCTCAGGTGTTCACAGAGCTCCTTCCTTAATCCTTTCAGCAGAGAATACATGAAATGAAATGCATTTACTGGGACTTGTGTATCCCAGCAATAATGAAAGAGCTAAAGTGCACAGGCTAAAGATGTGCAGCCTTGCCCATGTGGCCGAAATCCACAGAAAGATGATGGGAGGGGAGGATCCTAATGATCTGAGAACACATTCATGATGGGCCCTGGTAGGGGATGATGCAAACTGAGCTCCAAAACAAATGCAAACCCAAAGCGTTCCCCATGGATAAGTAGCCCACATTTCTCCCAGGCTGCTTTGAACCTTGTGTGCCAGCATATCATTAAAAAAACCTGGCCATTGCAGAAAAGTATGCCCAATATCCAGCACAAGTCTGAGAAATGTGAAGGAATGTTTGAAGGACAGCGCTGTTGGTGTTTCACTCGTGGTGTGCCAGATCTGTCCCATTGCGATTCTGCCTTCCTTCACTTGTTATGTGTGTACATCGGCGGGAACGGTTGTCCCCGTTGCTGTCGTCGTTGTTGAGCGAAGCCTTTCACCCAGTGTCTCTTCCTTGACCTGCTAAGCACAACGGGGCAGGGGGTGGAAGGAAGCCAAAAATAATATTCGGCAGTGGTGAGGACCAGAGGGAGTGAGGGAGGGAGTGGGAAAGATATAGGGTTACTTGGAAGGTTATAGAATTATTATTATTATTTTTTTAGAAAACTCTTCATGACCCAAACTCTTCAGGAAGGAATCATGTTAAGCAAATAACGTTAAGGACAATTTGTTTACCGGGAACATGAGGAGGGGAGAGATGCACCCCTCCCCCCTTGGGGCAAACACATGTTTGACAGGATGAATGCCCAGGGTGGATACTTGGCAGAACTGGAAAATGTACTCTAAGAGTTTTCTTGCTCCTTCCTTGGCAAGCAGAGCCAGGCAAGAAAGAAAAACATCCTTGATTGCTCATTCATCATCTGAAATATTTTGTTCTTGGAGGGGGGGGAAGGCAAAGTGCTCTATGCTACAATTAACCCAATTAAGACCAAGCATGGCTGTTTGGCTGGTCTCGCCATCGGTGAGGCGGCACGCCAGCGAGACCGGCTCGCAGGAGGGAAAGCAGCAGGAGATCTGAGTGGGCTCAGCATCCAGCCTGAGCAGGGTGTGTGTTTTTCAAGTGTCTCCAACCGAGTAAGAGGAGAAGGATCGCGGCAAAAAAAGGGTGGGTGGTGCCTCAGACACCAGTTCACGCTCTCAGGGCACACAAAGAGGCTCAGGAAGGGCTCAGGTCTTGGGGAAATACTTGTGGGAAAGCAGGCCTCCCTCAGGCGCCGACATGTTCAGCCCTCCCATTATGTGGAGAACCAAGCATAGAATTGGTTTCGATCCCACTTCATGTGGAAGCAGGTCCAGTCGTCATTTTTTTCCATGTATACTGGCAATGACATGAAGAGGCACCGTGATTCACACTCCTTTCCACACACTATCAATCACCCTTTGTTTCCCTTTGTTATGTGGAAACGGTGCTAGCATTGCGCTCCATCGCTTGAGACGGAAAGAGACCAAGGACAAGGATTTCAGAGAGTGTCTTGAGACCCTACAGGTGTTGATGGTTGGCAGGTTCCACTGGCTAGGAAGAGAAGCAACAAAGGCTGCATTCACACGATCACTAAAATCCGCAGCAAACTGTGATCTGTATCACACACCCCGGAAGTGTCACGTGGTTGATGGCGCAGCCGTTCTGATCCCACAACTGAGAATCACAGCAAAGATACCATAATGGGGGCGAAAAAGTTTTGGTGTGGATTTTCGAATAACAGTTTAAAATCCGCATCAGAACTGCTACAAGAATTTTACCACCTTGAGACCAGGTACTTTTAAAATGTGCTGGGTCACGCTTAAGTGGGTGTGGTCACACTTTATTTTTTTCCAGTCTGCTGTACTAAGGATTAGGCAGCAGATGGTGTCAAAGACAGCATCTCAGTTTCCTGTTTTGGAGATTCAGATATGGAGAGGTGTCATTTAGTGACACCCCTAGGCTCATCTTTCACCTCCATTTTACTTCCACACTCTAGAACAAACAGGAGGCTGCTTCTGCATCAGCTGTCTCCCTACATCTATAAAATCAAGAACAAAAAACCATGAAGGCCTTCCATAATGCCACAACAAATCAGAGGTGTAGCCAGGATTTGGAGTGCCTGGGGTCAAAGTTCATTTTTGCACCCTTCCTGCCCCCCCGCATCGCACCCACCCAACAACGGGGGACCAAACCCTGCAGGCAAGGGGTGGGTGCATGCATGTGCGCACCTTACACATCTCCACCAAGGTGAGGAAGAGGAGGAGGGGGCCACTGGCACTGCACTCCTGCCTGCCTGCCTGCTTCGTCGCTTGCCTGGCGCGCGGTGGTGCAGGCGGTGGAGGGGGTGCTGTCATCAAGCCTTAGGGGAAAGGAGGACTGCTGGGTGATGGGAGGGTGCATGGCTTCCTACTCCTGCTCCCCCTCCAGGTGCCCCCAGATTGTTGCGCCTGGGGCAGATGTACGCTTCTGCCCCCCCCCCCTAGATATGCCCTTGCAACAAACCATTCTAAATATATCTGTGGCCACTTGGAGGACAGTCAAATCTCAGTTGCTGAGGAAATAGATATATATCTCCCCCATTTTTATTTTATTTTTGGAGCAAAACACCATCTTGGCTAGCAGATTCTGGGAACTGTTGTTCCTAAAAAGTAACATGTGATGCCCTTTTTCTTCAAAAATACTTTGGTCCCATTATGGCATTGGCTGGAAATTTCTACTGTGCCACTCCATCATTTGGGAGGGAAAGTGGGGAGCTACCAGAATTGTGGTGCTGGGTACTGTCAGATAAGTCCATGAGACCAGTGTACATAGGAGATCAGGAGATATTCCACTGTCATGCAGTCAAATATTATACCTTTGCTGAATTTTTGTGTGAAGTTTTCTCACACCGTAGACTTGCATGTCCAGAATAGGCTGCAGAATGTTTTATGTATTCTATACCAATTCCCATGTTATCTAGGCTAATGGGAGTTGTTCCAAATTGTGTGAAGGGCATTTCATTGGTGAAGGCAAGTCCTTTTGCACCAATCAGCCAAATGCTGCTTGAACCAGAGTAACAATACTGGTGGGCTCAACAGTAGAATGAAGACCTGCCTCAGAGAAAGCATTTGATAGTGTAGAATGGTCATCTTTATTTGCAGTAGATGAACACTTTGGGATTGGGCTGATCTTTCAGAGGTTGGATTAAACACATATAGTCCAACTGTGAGAGCAATAACTAAATTAAGCATTATAAAATGCTAGGTCAGGCATGTCCAAACTTTGGCCCTCCTGATGTTTTGGACCACAAGTCCCAGAATTCTAAGCTTAGATTGCCAATTACAAAGGACTGTGGGAGTTGTGGTCCAAAACATCTGGAGGGCTGAAGTTTGGACATGCCTGTGCTAGGTCAAACTAATTTGAGGGGCCCAGAGCCATGGGAACATTTATGCTATATCTTTCTGCTGTAGAAGAAACTGGTAGCACTGTGGCATTGCCATAATAGCATTGTTAGACTAGGCTTGGAGATTCCAAGATGTAGTATAAGACCTGCTCACAAGGTACAGAATATGTAACTCATGTTGCAGCCTATTCTAGACAAATAAACCTACAGCCTGAGAAAACATAGCAACAGTAAAATATTAGACTGCATGGTAGTGGAAGATAAGTAGTTGGGCACTTGGATCTCCTCTGAATTTAAGATAATTAAAAAGGAACATTAACAAGTTAAGTCAATGAGAAATACAGCTTATCACTCAAGAGTGATATTGTTCATAAATGTGAAATATAATGAATTTGAACCTCATTTAGTGATTTTTTTTTTAAAACAGCAGATTTTTCACAAAAGGTTAGCAGGCTTTGGACAGCACAAAATATTTCTGTAAAAGCATGGTCTGAGCACAGTAGTTCAGGAAAACCATTAAACTGCCGATGGTCTAGAGATGGGCAGGAACCGCTGGTTCAGTGGCTTGTGCCAATTCAGCCAATGGTTGAACAGGTGCTCCACTCAAAGGCAGTGCCCACAGCAGGCAGAACATGGAAACCAGGTTCATTATTCATGTAGATTTACCTACAAAAGGGCCCAGTAGATGAAATATGGTATATCCTTAACTTGTCTGTTCATGGAGCAATGTTCTTCGCCAAAGCACATCCAAATCGCTTTCTGGCGTGAAGGGTGGAAGTTGAAGGTGCCTGTGTGTGGCAGGGCCTCTTTACCAAATGATCTTCCACTTCTAAACCCATCTCCACAATTTGCTCCTGGCTTTGAAGAAAGCTCCCTCGAGTATGCCTTTCATTAAGGTTTAATAAAGCAGCTGTGTGTGTGTTTGGGGCGCAAAGTGATTATCGGAGCCTTTATTTGAGGATTAATAGCAATGTAATCAGTGCCTTTCTCAGTCGAAAAGGCATCCATTACAGAGCTTCAAAATGTCCAACCGACCGATGTTTCTAATTGGCCTTTAAGAACACGCTGTGGCTTTATTAAATCGTAATTAAATGCACATTGAGTCGACGCAATTCAAAGTCGCTATCATAAGCTACTTGTCATTAATATGGAGCCTAATGTGTTTTTCAGGTTGGCAGCTTCATTAATTGTTATGAGTTTATGTCCCTGCCTTCCCTTTCTTGTCTTTGTGATTCCGCATAGCATACATTGTTTATTTCATGGTTCAAGTGGTGCTTGTGTAAGGAGGGGTGCAAGTTACTGGCAGTTAGGTGAGTCAAATTGGAAGTGGTTTTTTTTTTTAAAGACTACAGGATGTTTCCATGACAGAGGCATTTTGGAATTACCTAGTTTGTATTATTTGAAATTCTGTTGTGGTATTTATTGGGTGTGTGTGTCAGAATGACACCTTTATTTAAAGGGCTTAGTATAGCTTCAAACAGCACTTTCTAGACTCTCTTCTCACTTGAAAAAATGGGTTGTTTTTTCCCCTTTTTCCTACAGATGAATACTCACATAACTTATTCTAAACATTTATTTGATTTAAATGCATTTTCAGAAGAAGCCCAAGGTGGATAACAACTTGCATAAAACAAGGCCATTAAAAATTCACACCAGAATAAAAAACACTGGCACCATTAGAGAATCAAGGCACCAACAAAAATCCAAAGGGGGTTAAAACAGGTTCTTTATCATGTTTCTGGCTGATATGGGATAAATACCTTTATTATCGCCATCCTAACAATGTACATCTTAATCTGCTATAGCAGTGGTAGTGAATCTTTGGCACTCCAGATGTTTTGGACCACAACTCCCACAGTCATTTGTCAATGGTAATACAAGCTCGGAATTCTAGGAGTTGTGGTCCAAAACATCTGGAGTGGCTAAGGTTCACCACTAGGGATGGGCACCTTACAAAAAAAAAGACAGTTTCGTCGTTTTGTCAGCTTACAAAACCTTACAAAATGAAATGAAACAGCAAACAACATGTTGTCAAGAAATGAAACAAAACACCATTTTTTGTTTTGGAAATGAAATGATCCATGCTAGCCTCTTGAGCCAGCCATCTTGAGAACAGGAGGTTTATTTTTTTAAAACTGATTCATTCGTTTTCCTTTCTTCCTGCACCTCAGCTGTTGAGATAGCTTATCTCAGTTCTTGATCTGCCTGAAGCTAGCCAGCCCAAGAACTGACAGCTGAGATGTTCCCTTCGCTGGCTGTGTCTGCAAGTTGATTTAAACTGATTGATTTCCTTTTCTTTTTAAGTAGGACTGTGGAGGTTATTTTTAAAAATATTTTCTTTCCCTCTCTCCCTGCAATGATAAGCTGTTGAGTTTATATATCCCTTGATCTTCTAGCATGTTTACAGTGAAATACAGAGGGTTCCTTGCTTGAAAGCAAATTGATTGGAAGGTTTGAGGGTCTTCAATTTAGGGCAGTGTTAAATTAAAAAAAAAAGGAAAGCTCCCCATTATTTATAGCCTTATGAAGCGTTTCATTTCATGACAAAAATTCGTTTTCAAAAATCCGTTATTAATGAAATGAAATGAAGACTGAAATGAAACAAAATGAAATGAAACACTATTTCTCTGTCTCGTGCCCACCTCTATTTGCCACCACTGTGCTATAGCATCAATGAAATTTTGTGAGGAAACAATGGTTTGTGAGGAAGTAGTAGGAGGCATGTGTGCTATGCAATACACTGAGTATCAGTTCTCCATCATCCCCATCCTCATTATCAGTGCAGTTTTTTTTTTCCAGACGAGACATGGGCATGAACTGGTTCATCCCAGATCGTCCTGATTAGTAAAGGCGGTGGCACAGGTGTTTCTGTTCTCCCCTCCTTCTACCCTAGCTCAGTCAGTCACTCACCAGGCCCAACATGCCAACTTCAAGTACCTCCTCAACTGATCTTCTAGTCCTGGCAATAGCTCAGATTTGTCTTCCACACCCTCCTGGCTGATCTCCCACTTGGACAAAAGGGCAGGTCAAAAACGTCCGCACTCTTGCCTGCAACTGGAAAAAGCAAGCCAGCTAGGCCTGGTGAGTGGCTGATTGGCTGAGAAGGTGGGGACTGGGAGCAGCACCAACTTTATGAACCAGCTCAAACTGGGACCAACCCGTTCAGGTCCATTTCTATTCCAGACCAGATCTTTAAGGAATGTTTGTGGGCCAAAGGGATTTGTGTCTTCTAATCATAACCCCTTAAAGACAGCACATATTTGAGTTAGGATTTCACCAGGTTATCACAATAACACAAAACCCTATTATTATTATTATTATTATTATTATTATTATTATTATTATTATTATTATTATTATTATTATTATTATTATTATTATTATTATTATTATTATTATTATTATTATTATTATTATTATTAAAAACATCAGTTAGAGATAAGAAAGAATGGCACTCCTGGGGCCATTCAATAATTTCTTGAAGCACTCGTATGTGACATTTCTGAACTATTGACTACAATATGCAACACCTTTCCATACTTCATGAGCCTCGTGGCGCAGTGGTTAAATGCCTGTACTGCAGGTAAAACTGTGCTCACGACCTGGGGTTCAATCCCCGGTAGCAGGCTCAAGGTTCACTCAGCCTTCCATCCTTCCGAGGTCGGTAAAATGAGTACCCAGCTTGCTGGGGGGGGGGCAATGTGTAGCCTGCACACTGTAATTAAAATTGTAAACCGCCCAGAGACTACTTAAAGTGGTATGGGGCGGTATATAAGCAGAACACTTTGCTTTCTCCACAAACCAAATGTATGGAAGTATGGAAACTGGTAAATATGCCACATTTTTAAAAGGATGCAGGCTACTAGGCTGGGCTCAAAGAACAGTTAGGAAATTACAGATGCAAGCCATTTATCTCGAGTAAACTGATTGAGAGCATGATTGCTGATGAAGTTGTAATATATAGAACAAGTCTTTGCAAGGCAAAATCAGTGTGGAATTGTTGAAGATAAGTCTTGGCTCATTACGCTTTTAAGATGTGCCATCCCAGACAGTCATACTGTTTTATAAAAAAAAAACAAGCAATGAAAGAAAAAGAAATCAACATCTAATGTTATTACAGGCATGATTGTGGTCCTCAGGACCATGGAGGACAGTTGTTAGTCTGCAAGGAACCATTTGGAACTCCTTATGCAGAAATTATGTTGAAAAGATAGTATGGACCATCAAAAGGGCCACTCAGTAATATAAAAAAATATGCAAATAAATGAAATGAAATGAAATATGAAGAACATAAAGAATAAGCAGTATGGCCATGGAACCAATTACCTCAGGAGGTGGTGAGTGTTCCAACACTGGAGGCATTCAAGAGAAATTGGGACACCCATTGGTCAAATCCGCTTTGATTTGTATTCCTGCATTGATCAGGGTATTGGATTTATAGGCCCATTCCAACTGAGTTATTCTGATTCTGTGTTTCTATGACAACGAGGTATGCAGAGATGGGCATGGATTAAAAATCTGATTTGCAAAATTCATTCAAAAATCGCTAATTCGCCAATTCATAGTCATGCAAATTGATACCCCTGACAAGTACGAACTGATGACATTTTAGTGATTTTGGGTTTACTGATTTGTTGGGATATAAAATGCTCCCCAAGGCACCTAAAGGTACCAGAGTTGCAGGAAAACATCCTCTGACTCTTCTCTACAATCCTTCCAGCTTTGCACAAGTACTGGATTTATAGCATCTGAGCTATTGACCCCCAACTATGCCCCTCCAACAAATCTCCCCCAGGTAACTTGCATCACAAAACTTGCAGAGAAACTTTATATGACTTTTTCTTTACAATCCCTTTACAAAAAAAAATTACAAATTGATTTATCAAAAAAATCAATTTATCAGAAAAAATGTAAATTCATTTTTTGGCAATTCATTCACCTTGTTAAATCACGAATCAAAATAAGACACCATTTTTGCGATTCATCCCTTCTCTTGTTGCAAGCAATACAAGGGGGTTGCAATGGGTTATATGATGAACTGTTCCCTGTCGCCAACAAGTAATTAAATAAATTTCCTTAAAAAGTTCTGAGCTCTGTAGAAACTGAAAACTCTGTCAGCTTGTGAAGGACATTATAAGATGATTCAGCTCTTTACAAAATTAAGCCAACACGAGCTGCCGTTCAGTTGCCATCGAAACTCTGACACACAGGAAATTGCGTGTCAGTGTAATCACACCACTACTTTTCAAATTGCCGTGACTTGATTTTAACACTCACAAGTATCAGCCCATCAAGCATTGCGGGTGGGTTAATTTTCACCGTAGGGAGGAGAGGCAGGTGTGGGACAAAGTAATGGGAATTGTGGGTTTGTTTTGGCATCAACAATGTATTCATTTCTTTCTAGTTCTTTATTGGTGGAAGCAATAAGATGGCAAGGGAGCTATGCTTTCTTAATCTCTCTGGAAGAAGAGCAGGGGGCAGTTTATAATTATCCTCCTTCTCCCCAATTATGTTTAGTTGTTGCTCTTGTTTCTTAGGTCTGACCAATGCACTTTCCCCACACTAGACCAACAAGCATAACTACCCAGGCCAATTTTTATAGATGCGTGCCGATGAACTGGGTGATACTCTGCTCTAGATCCCTCCTAGAACCTGGGGGGGGGGGGGAGAGAATAATTTTGTAGGCTACAGAGTTCCAGAATCCCCCCAGCCAGCTTGTAATTCCTGTTCCAGAATAAACAAGTTCCCACCCTCTTTATTTATTATTATTTATTTTTAAGTTTATATACTGCACCTGTTTTCCCATAGGGAACTCTGGGTGGTTTATAAACAGAGCAATACCAACAATTAAAACCACCACAACAGGTAATGAAATCCTCATCCCCAATATCCTTATCCTTATCCTTATCCTTATCCTTATATTCTTCTTTGAGTTCCTTCCTTTATACTTTTTACCCAGTTATGGTTTTTTAGTTCTGCATGCCGATATCTCTCACTTGTGAATAAATACCGTAGCCTTTTTGGCTACATAAAGAGCTCCACATGTATAAAGAGCTCACAATTAATATGTAGGTACTAGATCCCTTGGCAGGCCAGTCAAAAATGTGTGAAAGCTCTCCAGATGTTTACATCCCTTCCTCAGGCAGAATGTTACGGAAATTACCAGCCAGAAGAAAAGAGGGAAGGGAAGGGAAGGGAGAGTCACTTGATCTTAAAAGCCATCTGAAGGTGTGAGTACACCGGACTGCTGAATTGGAAGGACTTGGCTTTGCTTCAGTTTGCTTCAAAGATGGTGTTGAGTTTAAAAGAGCAACCAATGCTCCCGGAGGGGGCGCTGAACATGACGGGAGTCCAATGTTCGCACTGGAAGTGTAGCTATTGGCATGCCATCCCACAGGCCCGTTTCATTCTCTTCTTCCTTTAGTTCCAGTGCTGGCTTTTCATTCATGATTCCATGCAAAGCAGTTTGGTTTTCGAAGGCACGCATTCCGTGGCATTGTGTTTCCTTTTTTTATACTTCTTTTTCCATTTCTTTTTTAGACACACGCATGCAAGGTCATCCAGTGAACGCTCCCCCACATTTTCTCTGATCATCATCTGATTTTTAAAAAAAAAACTACTTCCTTTCGATGCCACATGCCCCTCGCTCCTTCCTTCTGCCAACCCACTCCCATGACGAATGAACCCCGCTCAATTTCCTTTGGCACGTACCCCTTCAGACAAAAACTCACATGCACACCCACGCAAAAGGGGGCACAGGCAAGCAAGAGGTTGGCCCGGTGCCTCCATGCAGCCCCTCCACATGCGATAAAGTTGGCAAAGGCAGTGAGTGCTGAGGGGGCTTCTTTTCTTCTCCCCCACACTTCTGCCTCCACTCTTCCCCATCTTCCTCTTCTAAAGACACACCCACCATCATTACATATATCTGCACAGAAGAATGAATGAATGAAAGAAAGCTTTATTACGGTCAATCACCAGTTTCCACAATGCATATACACAAATAATACTAACTCAAACAAGGCAAGGAGAAACAGGGGAAGGAGGATACCGTAAAAATTGACACACACAGTGGACCCTCATATAACATGAATTAATTGCTTTATACAAGATTCCACTGTGTTGGCAAACGCCATGACATGGATTAGAAATGAGCAAAGATTAGCATTAAGAAAGGTTTTTCCAAGGCTTGTATAGTCTTCTGTAGATAAACAGGAATTTCCTGTTTCCCGGCAAAAGACCGGGAATTAGAAATACAGTGGACCCTCGTATAAGAAACGGTTTGTATAACATAAAATCTGTACAACATAAAAAATTCCTGAGATAGGGGAAATTTGCTGAACAGAATCGCCTATGGGGCGAATCCGTGCAACATAAAAATGGTCGCGATTAGGGATTACTCCGTTTTCAATGCATTCCTGTGGGAGATTTGTATAAAGGAAAATTTGCTGAACAGAATTTCATTTGGAACAAGTTAATTCCTTTATACAAGGCACCACTGTACTAAAATGTAGCTGCTTGAGCATTTGTTGAAATGCTTTGTGAACGAATTATGATTGCCGCAGCACAGAATTTCGTTACATTGGGCAACATATTTAAAATAAGATGTTCAGAAATGTATATATTTGCCCCGACTGTAGAAGGTGGACATGGGGTCACGATGGTCACACAACTGCACAGAAGAAAAGCCCTTTTGAATCTTTCCAGCAAGAATAATAACAATAATAACAATATAGAAGCCCCCCAGGGTGAGGGGAGGAAAAAAGAAGAAGCTACCTTGTAAATTCAAGTCCACCTTTGCAACATGTGGGCAGCAAAAATCAAAAGCAACAATGACAAAAAAACAACAACGACCCTTTGCATTCACCCAATTTATAAAGGGAGCAAATCCTGATGTATTGGATGGTGTAATCGGGCTTGGAATTGAGGGGGGGAATGGAGGGGGGAAGCATGCATAGATTTAAATGGGTCTCATCGGGTGATGGGGTGGTATAAGATTTCACGGAGTGCCATCATGGAGGGAGAAGAGCAATGAAACTGCATCTCCTGCTTTCATTTCTGGCAACGTGTTTCCTGATGAAGAGATCTGAGGATCTTGAAAGCACGTGCACATGTTCGTTCCTTTTGGGTTGGACTCTCATCAAAGTACGACTACCACCATACAGATCGGCAGATTTTTCTTAAGGCCCGGCATTGGTTACCCTTGCTTTGACTTGAGATCTGTACATATATCCCCGGAGATGGGATATATACGGAGTACTTGTTTTGCTTGGGTTGTGATAGGCACAAAAGGTGTGATCAGGAGTGCATCTGGGGAGGGGCAGAAGGGTACATCTGCCCCAGGCACAGCAATCTGGGGGCGCCTTGAGGGGGAGGAGGAGGAGGAGGAGGAGGAGGAGGAGGAAGCCGTGTGCCCTCCCGCCAGCAGTGCTCAGGCTTGGTGACCGGATCCACCCTGTCGCAGCCTGCTCCTCCTTTGCCGTGCACTAGTTGAGCAGCAAAGCAAGCAGGTAGGCAGGTGTGTGAGTGTGGTGGCTGTGGCGCCCTCCTCCTCCTCCTCCTCTTCCTCCTCCTCCTCCTCGAACTCTTTCTTGCCTTGCCTCCTCCGTGCAATGCAGCCCCACTGCAGGGATCCCACACTCAGCTTTGCATTGAGAGGGTGCCGTCGCTTACGCAAGAACAAAACCCAAACCTGAGCCAGCACTAGGTAGGAAAGGCGGCGGAAGCCACCCACCACATCCCCATTAATCCTACAGAGGTAACACTTGCCCCCTCCAGAAAAAGACTGCATGAATCACGTCTCCCAATGAAACAAGGGCTACCAGCTTTAACGCACTCTCTCGCCTCTGCAAGTGTTTGCTGATGATGAAGGTGATCACCGCACTGTGACCTGCCCCATTCCATTAACCGAGAGTCTGTGAGGAGCAGCTGGGCAGCCTTTCTTCCCTTGGTCAGTTGGCAACCACATTTGCGAATGGGACAGCACACTGCAGGGTAGAGATGGGCACAAAATGAACAATTTTTTCGTTTTTGTTTTTTCGTTTCGTTATGTAATGAAACGAAAAACGAATTTTGTCTCCAAAATGAAATGAAACGAACCGAAACAACAGAAATTTTGTCGTGCGTTTCGTTTTCATTGCGGCAAATACATTGAACTGTAATGAATGCTACAGAAACAGCAATTTTTGTTTTCGAATTTCGTTTTTTTGTTTCGTTACGTAACAAAACAAAAACGATTTTTTTTGCAAAAAAATTCACAAAAAATGAAAACGAACCGAAACGGACCCCCTAAACGACAAACGACAAACGAAACACCATTTTTTGAGTCGTGCCCATCTCTACTACAGGGCCTAAAGAGCTTCAAGCATGAAATTGTAATAGCTAGAGACTCTGGGCCACCATGGGAGAGGTAAGGAGTGTGTTTGCGCACACACAGGCACAAATGCCCATCCACATGCCTACGCCCCCCACAACTGGATTGCCCCCCCCCTTGCTGGGTGGATGCAATGGGATTGGGGAAGGCCAGAGGGGCACAAAAAGAACTTTGTCCCCAGGTGCCCCAAAACCTTGCTACGCCGCTGGGTGTGATGGACACTCGAAGGCTGTAAAAAAACAACCCAGCGGTTCCACTGTCCTGCACAGTTATCCTCTACGCTCGGTGGTTGGGTCCTTCCATTGTCAGTTCCAGATGGAAACCCCAAAGCGCACCATTCCTGGGGGGGTGGGGAGGGGAAGGTCTCCTAGGCCGGCTTCACCAAATGTGAGTTATCCCCCACAGGACTGAGATGACGTTTTTACGGGTGTCTCTCAAGTCCCACCAGCTTTTTAAAAAATAAAATGGCTCTTTCCCCCTTCCAAACAAGCCACAAACTTGAGACGGCACTGGGAAACTGATATTGCTTCTCCTCCCCCCCCCTTTGCCACTATTTGGGGAGACGGAGGGAGTGGTTTCAACATGTGGTGAGCGGCTGCCTGCAGATGGCTCCAAATCACATAAGGTTTATCCCCCCTTCCTTGCGCTGTCAGCAAGTCTCTCTTTACTTTGTCCAGACATCGGCTCACAGCTGTGGCGTCCCAGAAGATGTGCCTGTTTCCACAATCTCTCGTTCTCATCGGGGCTAGGAAAAGAAATATTTCTGACCCCCATGCTTTCTAGGCCTGAAACAGATCTCCCGGTGCTGCCCGCTCTGGCACATGCTCGGGAAGTTCTGAACTGGGGAGGAACTGGGCCTATTTCCTTTTAAAGCCCTGTTAAGATTTGTTGGATATGAGGGAGAGCTGTTGCGTGGAATAAGCGGCAGAGTATTTAAATTAAAATAGGACATGTTGCTTCCAGGAACTGCATCTGGAGATAGAAAGACAAGGTTGGGATGCTATAGAAGAACGAGGAAAACTAAATCTGCAGTATTTTTCTGTGTACAGTATAAGATGATGTTTTGGTCTAAAATTGTTAGACCAAAAGTTTTATAACCCAGAGCACAGAGAGAACTCCTAGTTCCATGAGCTCCTTTCCCGCTGAAGACGCCAGCCACAGAGTCTGGAGAAATTTCAGGAAGAACAACTTCCAGAACATGGCCAAACAGCCCGAAAAACCCCACGATGATCGGATCCTGGCCGTGAAAGCATATCTATCTATCTATCTATCTATCTATCTATCTATCTATCTATCTATCTATCTATCTATCTATCTATCTATCTATCTATCTATCTATATATGCTGCTATATGTCTGAAGAAGTGGGCGTGTCCACGAAAAGTTACATTAAAATCTGAAAGTTAATCTTTAAGGTGCCACATGTTCTGTGTCTTTTCTTTTCTTTTGTTTTTCTTTAATTTTTGCCTGCAATTCTTGAAAGGACTAACACGGCTACCCTCTCTGGAACTATTAGTTAAGAAGAATTTGTCCATATCCAAGAAAAAACTGCACATTTAAAGCATTCAGACACTGATTGAAGCTAAAACAGCAGATTTTCCTGTCTCTGTGTTAGGTTTTCTGTCCTTCCACAGGGAGAATCCTTGAACCCCGAGACTGCCATTTTCAACGAGCCCTTGCCAACCAATTGCCAGGAAAACCAGGAGAGAGGGAGGACCAAAGGCATACAATGGAACCTAATGTACACAAGCACATCCAATGCATGTGCAATAGATATGGATCCCGTTGATGTTCCTCTGGGCTTTTAGCAACCCAACTGGCTGTCCTCTGGATGTTTCTCTATCGCTGGACAAATTAATGCCGTCTTGGCAACTCGTGATGATTTACATAAGAACATAAGAACATAAGAAGAGCCATGCTGGATCAGGCCAAAGGCCCATCTAGTCCAGCTTCCTGTATCTCACAGTGGCCCCACCAGATGTGTCTGGGAGCGCACGAGACTAGATATCTGTCTCCTGATACCGCACCCCTGCATCTGGCCCTTGAACTACCCCAGTTTTAAGCCTGGAGATGACACATCTCCATCATGGTTTGTAACCTGGGATGGACTTTTTCTCCAGGGTTTTTCCTCTACTGGCAGTGTGTCCTCAGCAACAGCTGGGCTTATGTCCAGAATGTGGTACCCCAAACTCCTGACTTGATTCGCAATATGATGATTGGGAGTGGTCTCCTTGCTACCCAAATGTCTTGTTCTCTAGAAAAACAACACGTACTGCCTTCAGCTGCATACATAGATTTTTGTGTGTGAATTAACTCTGCTGAAAGACGTTCCAGACTTACTAGGCAGCGGTTATGGTCTTCATAACCACTGAGCACACACTCTTTGCAAGAGATTTAGCAAGATTTCCCCCTCCTCAAGAATTAAACAATGCAGAAGTGAAGATTCCAGCTGCATGTGCATCTGTAGTTAATTTGGAAGATGCACTGAATCGCTTTTTAAAGGGAGAATAAACATTGGCATCCAGAGTGTAAATAAAGTTACCAGACAAGCTTATGTTCAAAAGAACTTGTCTCTGTCTGCAGTATTAGCTGAGCAGATTTTAACAGGGTGTTTGGATAAATGATCTTTGCGGATTCATTATGTGTATCTTCTTCCCTTGTCGTTGCTAACTTTCACTATTTTTGTGACCTTGAGTCAAGAGACAGTCCCATGGATTAATGGCATTAATGGTTCAGTTGCTACAATGGGCGGTGCCAAACTGGAGCAAGTGCCGAGGAGGGCAACAAGGATCATGGGGGGATAGGACACCAAGCCTGATAGAAAGCAAAGTGTTCTGCTTATATACTGCCCTATAGGCTTCAAGCACTCTCTGGGCGGTTTACAATTCAATTATGCAGGCTACACATTGCCCCACCCCCCAGCAAGCTGGGTACTCATTTTACTGACCTCGGAAGGATGGAAGGCTGAGTCAACCCTGAACCTGCTACCTGGGATTGAACCCCAGGTCGTGAGCACAGTTTGAGCTGCAGTACAGCAAGTTTAACCACTGTGCCATATGGTTACATGTAGAACCGGGTCTGTTTAGCCTTAAGAAAAGGCTAAACAGGCACTTGCCAAATTCTTGGAAGGTGGTTATACAGAGGAGAGGCAGGTTTTGTTCTCAGTCTTCCCAAAGGGTATGCCACATAATAATGGGCTCAAGTTTCAGGAGGCCATATTTAGGTTGATATGAGGGGAAAAAAACTTCCTGAGAGTTAGAGCAGTATGACAATAGAACCAATGACATCAGAAGGTGGCGAGCACTCCAACACAGGAGGCACTCAAGAGAAAATTGGACAACCATCTGTCAGATCTGCTTTGGTATAGATTCCTGCCTTAGAGGCTCATTTCAACTCAGTTGAGTGGAGAAGAGAGGGTCTAAATAGTTAAGAAGCTACAGACAACCTTCCCCTCTCTGCTCTCTCCTGTGTGGATGGCTGAAGGGAATTACTTTGGGAAACCTGACTTTTTGGGTGAAACTCCACAGCAGAGCCCTTCTTATTTCTCCTACTGTGTAGTCTAGAGATGGGCACGAATCGAAAAAATGGTGTTTAGTTTAGTTTAGTTTAGTTTCGTTTAGTTTCGTTAAGGAGTTTGTTTCATTTCATTTCATTTTTTGTGAATTTTTGCAAAAAAATCATTTCATTGTTTCATTAATTCGTTATTCATTTTTACCCACTTTTCGCCCCAGCGTCCACTGCGCGGCCCCTGGGGCCCGGTTGGAGCTGGGGGGTGCCTACGAACGGGCATGGGAGGAATAAAGAGTGGGAGCGGCATCAGAGCCACACTACTCTGGCTGCCTAAGTGCGGCCTCCATATCTCCCCTCCCGATCAGCCCCATGATAACGGGCCACAGGAGGGAGGCGCAAGGGGGAGGCTTCAAAGCTACGCTGCTCCAGCAGCCTAAACGCAGCCTGCTTATCTCTCCTCCCGGGGCTGGGCTGAGGCTTGAGCCCACCACGTCCCTCGATGGTACCAACGATGTGCGTGCTCCCTCCGTGCAGCTCGGCACGAAAGGACCTCCGGACCAGCACCAGGTAGGAGACATCTCCGTCCCCCCATAACGAAACAAACCTAACCGAACCAATTTTTCTCGGTTCAGTTTGTTTCATGTTAAATTTGCCCCTAGGGTCGTTATTCGTTTCGTTATGTAACGAAATGAATAATGACTAACGGAACAAAAATATCATTTCGTGCCCATCTCTAGTGTAGTCGCATCTACAAAGCAGCTGATCTTATAATTCACACAGATTCATGGCCATTGCAAATATATCTGCCAAGAATAAAGTGTTCCATTCATCTTAGGCTTTTGCACATGTGCTTACGAAACTTACCAGCTGTGGGCGCCTCGTCTGCTGGATTCTGAAGCCACAGGTATTTGATTCTCTTTTGATGTTCCAGGCTTTGCAGGAGAGGACTTCATTTCACAATATAAGTGAGCCTGATACCAAGGAAATTTGCAATCCAAAGCACCAGGTAATTACAAATGCTGCAGACATAATGACTTAAAGCCAATGTACAATTTGTCTAGTAGAAAGGACAGCACAGTGAATTTCAATTTTTAAGACTACGGTGCATGTCTGAGCCAAGGGCTCTCCACAGGTCTGATTGATTTTTCCAACAAAAAGAGATGCCCCCAAACAAAGTGAACACTTGCTTTCACCCTTGTTAGAACAGCACAAAATCCACTTTCATTCCAAGACGGTTGCAGAATTTCCCTTGCAATTTGCACATGTGTGCACGTGGCAGAGAGGTTAGGTTTCTCTGGAAATAGTTTTAGCTCTACCTCCGTGAAACTGGGAAATATACTTAAGAATGTCACATGACTGTTTCCCTAGCAACCTGGCACATAAAGTAACCTGGGCCAGGGTAGGGCTTGTGTAAACTATTATATGCAAGGTCAGAGGTTAAACACAGCACGTGTGTGGCATTAATTAATAGGATTTCAAGGTCTCTGCTGGAGCCTCTCACCAAACCTTTAATGGCAGGGATGTGTTTTAACTCCTTGGATGCTGTTAAGGGAAGCTGGCTCGCAGAGGTGTTGTCATCTGACCACAAATGATTAGCCAGCTAGGTTGAGGACTCAGAAGGAGAACCTGAGGGATCAACATCTCCTGCACCTCCAGAAGGACATCATGGAATCATAGAATCATATGTCTCTTTACGCGGAATGCCTCCCTGTGAGTTACTATTGTTTGAGCGCCCGCCGTGGCGCCATCTACTGGCAGCTGCTGGTACGCTTGGGCCAGGTCTAGCTTCCCTTGGCTCCTGCCAACGTAGAAAGGACGTGGCTGACCATGGGGACAGGGGTAAGCATGGTCTTGTAAGGCCTTGTTCAGGGTGCATTTGTAGTCTGCGCAGATTCGGACCGACCCATTTGGCTTTACTGGTGTGACGACGTGTGTCTCCCACACCCCATGTGGCACCAGCTCTAGAACCCCTTGCTCTAGGAGGCGGTCAAGTTCCTCATTGATTTTTGGCTTTAGGGCCAACGGAACCTGGTGGGCCTTCAGACGTATGGGACGAATCGTTGGGTCCAATTGCAAGGAGACCCGGTGTCCATTATATAAGCCAAAAGTCCCATCAAAAATGGCTGGAAACCCTTCACAAATCTTTTCCATGTCTGTTATGGTCATGGCCACTGTCTGGTGGATGCCCGTGACCGCAATGCCCAGTGGCTCGAACCAACTACAACAGAGTTGGAAGGGACCTCTACGGCCATCAAATCCATCTCCTTTCTCAAGGCAGGAATTCGGGATGAAGCAGGCTTGGTTGTCCAATTTTCTAAGGGCTGTGTGTATGTAATCTCTTTCAAACTTAGGGGTCAGAAAATGTATAAAATGCTCGTGTACAAAGCATGGTTGTGCATGGAGCACCCCCTTGAATAGCAGTCTTCTTCCTCATTAGGTTTAATAAAGGTAAAGGTAAAGGTCCTTCCCCCCCCCCCCGCACCTGCGTGCCAGTCGTGTCCGACTCTATGGGTAGTGCTCATCTCTGTTTCCAACCCAAAGAGCCAGTGTTGTGCAAGTCCGTGGCCACATGGCCAGCATGGCTGTACGCATTTCTGTGTACGGAGCACTGTTTAGCTTCCTGCTTTTTTTTTTTTTACAGCGGTACCTATTTATCTACTACAGTACTTGCATTTCCATGCTTTCAGACTGCTAGGTTGGCAGGAGCTGGGGTTAACAGTGGGAGCTGGTTCTGCTGTGTGGCACCTGGGATTCGAACCGTCAAGCTGCTGACTTTGCAGCTGACAGTTTTCAGTGCTCTAGCCTGCTGAGCCACCACACCCTCATTAGGTTTGGGGCTCCCCAAATGTAAGAGGGTAGAAAGAATCAGAGACTTGCAGCCCCCCACCCCACCCCGACACACACGAGCATCTAATATACTTTCCAAGGCCGGAATAGGACTTCCCAGGCAGCTGTGTTTTGCTTACTCGGTGAATGAGAGGCTATCAAATTAGTTCCCCATATGAACCTATAAAGCCCGGACAAGTATTGTTGCCATGGAAACCTGTGGCCTGCAAGACCTCCTAAGCCACTGTAGCCCAGGAGAACTTCCCAGAACTGTAACTTGAATGGCAACAGCCATCTGGAACGCACTCATTTCCATGCTCCTCTGTTATGTTCACATGGGGAATTATTCATCTCTTCTATATCTCATTTAGCAATGTTAATAAAGTTGCTCTGGGGGATGATTTTGGACAGCATGGCTGAAATTGTTACATATGACAGAATCTGTCCCTCAGTTGACTGGCCTTGGCTTTAAGGTGGAGAGAATCCGTTGCGAGCCAAATCCGGTAATGTCAGGTCAGAAAATCAGAGTGATGTAAGACATCAGTGTTGCTGGGATATATCATATAAACCTCTGGTTTAAACCACTTACAAACAGATAAGATCCTTTCCTTGTTTTCTATGCTAATCCACAATACCAATACCAATACAAAATGTTTTTCCTTCCTTCCTTCCTTCCTTCCTTCCTTCCTTCCTTCCTTCCTTCCTTCCTTCCTATCTATCTATCTATCTATCTATCTATCTATCTATCTATCTATCTATCTATCTATCTATCTATCTATCTATCTATCTATCTATCTATCTAAATCATTAATTGCTTTTATGTCCAGCATAAACAACAAGAATGATGACAATGTTACTCACTAAAACCTGTTTAAAACAAATAAACCCAGTTTTTAAAACTAAAAGCCAACACCAATTTTCATAACCAAAGTCAACACCTATTAAAAGCAATCAGTGTGTTTCTTTCCTGGCTTTATCTGTCACAACAGGTTCTTGCTGACACACACACATCATGTATTGCATATGTTCTCAACGGACAGAAAAATAGAAGGATTTTAGCTAATAAGGCATGTGAATCATCCCAAACAGTGAGGACACAGAAAGTCACTTTGTCCTTGATGAGATGGCTTAAGAACATAAGAACATAAGAACATAAGAAGAGCCATGCTGGATCAGGCCAAGGGCCCATCTAGTCCACCTTCCTGTATCTCATAGTGGCCCCACCAAATGCTGTCAAACTGCAGCTACAAACGAGCATACAAACCGCTGTCTCCCTTCATCTGGATCTTCAGGCTGAAACGGGTCGGCACGGAAACTCAGGTGAAGTGGGAGTGGCTACCTGTGAGGGTTCATTGTTATTAACCCGTGGTTCCGAGGTGCAAGGAAGAATGTCCACTCTGTTATCATTTTCTAATAAATGTTTGTTTATTATAACAACTTCTGGGCTTAACGGGTTCATTTCTATAGCTTGTTCGGTTTCTTCAACATCAACATTCAGCAAGAATGGGTTTATAATGGGGGTCAAACATGGAGGTTGAGACATTTCTTCAAGGAAGGTTCTTAGTGAGGAGATCCCCGATGGAAGCACTGGCTTCCACAACAAGGGTGGCGAGCCCACTGTGCCATCGGACACTCTCTTTCCTTCATCCGAGCTCTGCCTCTCCCCCTCATGGCCAAGACATTGGCTGGCCATCATAATGGATGGACATGCACCACCCACATCCAGTCCTGGTCCACCTTCACCTCATATATCCCTTCTTTTCCCCCTCTTCCCAATGTCTGGGCACCAACTTCTTTTAACGACCTCTTTTCCACCTCTACCACCGGTTCTCCTTGTGACCCTCCCTTCGCGTGCATACACTTCTCTTCTTCCCTGTCAAATCAATAATCCCCTCGTCTATATCACTAACCCCTTGGGCTCCCACCAAAAAAGGCCTCCTTCTCTTTTCCTATGCTTGCTTCCTGCTTTTCTTCACATTCTGCTCTTTCTCCTAATTTTCCATCTTCTGCCTTCTCCTTCTGTTCTTTTCTCCTTTCATCCACAGACGGCGCACCCTCTGCTTTCTTTTCTCTCTGTTCCGCTTCCTCACACGACCCCATCACCTCACTTCTGTCTTCCTTCTCCTCCTAGATGCTTGGATCTCTTTACTGGCAGCTGCCGGGCATCACAAAGACATCCAAGCAGCCAGGAGGAGAAGGAGAAGAAGGACAGGGGCGAGGTGACAGAGGAGGAGATCACAAAAAATCTCTGCCTCCATCACCTCGCTATCCTCCTCCTAGAAGGCTCCTGCTGACAGACCCTAGCTGTCAAAATCAGCTGGGTGTCAGGCTGCCAGGAGCAGCCTTAAGTCCCCCATTTTTTTTTCATCCTACAAGTTTTTCCACTTACAGGGCATTCGTCTTACAAAGTACCACTGTACATGGTTCCTCTTACGTGTTCTTTTGAGGCAATGTTTACTTCAGTATTTGAGTTCAGATTTTCCCACATTCTTAGTAATGGGGAAGTTCAGAAATGTAGTTGTCTCCTCTAACTAAATGTTTCAAGCCTTGCATTCTTTCTGCTTTGAACAGGAAGACATTTGTGAAATCTTCTTGCATTCTTCAAACATCTGTTCGCACCACCAGAAGAAAATAGTTAAGCTGTTTCGTAATATCTAAGGAAGCTAATGTCTCTTAGAGAAAAACCTAGGTAGGAAAGATGTCAGGAATCCTTGTTCAAAATGACAGTGAGAAGTGACAGAGCCATGATTCTCATTGCCTCATGGAATAAGCCAAGATGTCTCCTATCCAACGAAGAAGGGCTCCCAAAAAAGATCAAGAGGAAGGAGTAACAAGAGTTAAGTGACTTTGGCAACAACAAGAATGCCATAGGTCGGTGATGGCCAACCTTCGGCACTCCAGATGTTTTGGACAACAATTCCCAGAATTCCAAGCCTGTATTGCCAATGACAAAGGACTGTGAGAGTTGTGGTCCAAAACACCTGGAGTGCTGAAGGTTTGCCACCACTCCACTGTCATAGGTTGAAGGCAGGTCGGCGTAGGTCAGAGCTGGTAATCTAGGAAATTTGGGAAGGTTTGTCTCTCTCCTCCTCCCCATGAAAAGACATGCTAATAAGCCCACCCTCCAATCTTCTCCAACCCTGCAAACTGTTCGGTAGGGTCCCTCATGCCAAATTGCTCCACCAACACTACTCTAAGCCCCCACCAGTACAGTTGTAAACCTCTGAACAGAAAGTAGCAGAGGATGAGAACTTGAGGCCCTCCAGATATGGCCGATCTGCAGTTCCCGGCGTGCCTCACGGTGGTTTACTCTGGTGAGGACTTCTGAGACACAGAATGCAGGACATTTGAGCGCCCGACAAGTATTTCAGCCTTGATAGAAAGGCCCTGATTGCTGAGCATTTCTGGATGTGGGCAGGGCTGTGAGTGAGGGGGCCAATAGAAAAGGCATAACAGGCTGAATAGTGAAAAATATCAAGAAGGAAGCATGTCCTGTTCAAAAGCCACCAGACCATCAAGCAGTGTAGTTTGAAACCTGGAGCCAAGCCTGAGGTATTTGCAAAAAAATTGTCAGATATTTTAAGTAAGGCACTTAGCTTTCCCCCACTTCCCTTGAAAAACAAAAGTGAATTAGAGCAACAAAACAATATGCGGTCAGGGGTTGGGCTTACTCTGCTGAACGAGGAAGAGTATTAGGAAGTACCTCTATGGAGAGGGGCATTCTACTGCCCATCTTTGGTTGGGGGGAATTGCACTTTGGACTACAGCTTCCAAAATCCTGTAGCCAGCATAGCTGTTGCCCATCTTTCCTTGTGTATTCGGGGAGCCATACTCTAAAAAAGTTATTTTTCACCCCCTAAACCTGCTCCTTATTAACTAGAATGTTTTCATGTCTTGTTTATAGTGCCAGCAGAGTCTGTGCTCAATTGAGATGGGAGGGTTTCAAAGCCAAGAAAATCTCCACTTCTTCTTCTTCTTCTTCTTCTTCTTCTTCTTCTTCTTCTTCTTCTTCTTCTTCTTCTTCTTCTTCTTCTTCTTCTTCTTCTTCTTCTTCTTCTTCTTCTTCTTCTCCTCCTCCTCCTCCTCCTCCTCCTCCTCCTCCTCCTCCTCCTCCTCCTCCTCCTCCTCCTCTTCTTCTTCTTCTTCTTCTTCTTCCTCCTCCTCCTCCTCCTCCTCCTCCTCCTCTTCTTCTTTAAAAGATTATGAGGAGACGATGGACCAGGGTATCCTCATTTCCTCGCCTTGATTGGATTATAAACAACTCTTGCCCAAGCTGCTTGTTCACACTGAGTTACTCTTTTTGTAGGGTGTTTTTATATCCCAGGGGTGGGTGGGAATAGCCAAATTCCAGACTTGCACATTATATATGCCAAAATCTGAGGTGTGGTGAGACAGAGAAAGAGAAGGTTTGGGATGAGTCCTTTTTCTTCAAGAAGGCCGTTCCCTGGTGGGTAAGAGCAGGAAAGAGGTTCGTGGTGAGGGAGATTGAGAGCTAAAACTCCCCACAGCTGCTCCTCAGCCCACATAACAGACTCCGGTCTCACCACATGCTGCTCTGTGCGTGTCCAGGCATCAACACACCCATATAAATGCACGTTCTGTAACCTGCATTTGATGCCACAAACACCAGGGGTGTATCTAGGGAGGCAGAAGGGTACATTTGCCCCGGGCGCAGAAATCTGGGGGCGCCTGGAGGGGGAGGAGGAGGAGGAAGCCCTGTGACCTCTCACCACCGTGCACCAGGCGAGTGGCAAAGGAAGCAGGTAGGCAGGCGTGAAAGCACAGTGGCTGCGCACCCTCCTCCTCCTCCTCCTCCTCCTCCTCCTCCTCCAACTATTTGTCGCCACTGGGAGAGAGGTAAGGCGCACATGCTAACATGCACCAGTGCGCCCACCCCCACCCCCACCCCACACCTGCAGGATTGCCCCCCTTGCTGGGTGGATGCAATGGGGTTGGAGAGGGCCGGAGGGGGTGCAAAAACAACTTTATCCCCAGGCGCCCCATAACCTTGCTACGCCACTAACAAACACCCAGGCTCAACGGTCTCCATTTAGTCCTGTGGCTGGTCTGAAGCTTCAGGGCAAATGGTTTGGTTCTCTGGCTGTGGAGCCAGATGTTGAGAGTTCAATCCCCCGCTGTGCCTCCTTAACAAGGGGCCAGACACAATGACCCAAAGGGTCCCTTCCAGGTCTGCAACTCCGAGATGACGGTGATTTAAAAACACCAAAGTCAAGTCAATCAAAATTTTACAACTATTGAGTGATCTTACATAACAGATGCACGTTTTTACTAAAAAAAAACCTATGTATCTCTTAAATGTAGGCGCAGTATGTATGCTGCCCCTTATAATGCCGTTTTTTAAACCTCTGATGGTATAGTTTCATAGCTCTGTAACTGCTTGTAATAATGTGTGAAATTTCTTGATATTGTTCCTGAAGCCCCAATGACTAAGGGGACCACTGAAGTGTGTTTCATCCACAAGGAAGGTGTTTCCATGGCCAGATCTCTGTATTTTGTTACTTTTCCCAATTCTTTATTTTCAACTCTGGCATGATGATGATGATGATGATGATGATGATGATGATGATGATGATGATGATGATGATGATGATGATGATGATGATGATGAGCGGCTAGATATCTCAGTTGTTGATGTCTCTCGCTGGGGAGCCAGGGGTTGTGATTTAAATTCGCCTTTTTTGACAGAGGCTGGATCCGACAACCCATTTGTTTACTATTTTTAATACACTAATTTTAACCCCACCTTTCTCCTTGGAAAAGGAACCAAAGTACCTTACAATAATGAGGGACAATATACAGCCGAGAACATTAAAGACATATTCAAGTTCAGAGCAGGGAATTAGAAGAGGCATCTTAGAATATTAAAAGGTAACAGAAGAGCTACAAAGAGCACACAAAAAGAAAAAAAATCCATCATGAGGGGTTAACATGGAAAACACTGGTGTTCTTATGAAATCAGTCAATGTAATCATGCATGGTAATCCATATAAAAGTCACTTAGCAGGTAGTCCCTCATTCAGGGAAAGCTTGCCTGAAGAGGAAGATCTTTGCCTGCTTCCAGAAAGTCAGCAGAGATGGGGCAGCCAAGGCCTCCAGCGGGAGGGAGTTCCAAAGTCTGGGAGCAGCAACAGAGGTGTCCCTTTCATGTGATTTTCTGAGATACACCTGTGAAGGTGGCAGGATGGAGATAAAGGCCTTTCCTGATGACCTTAGCACCCGAGCCGGTTCATACTGCGAAATTCGATCTTTGAGGTAGCTTGGACCCAGGCCATTTTCTGCTTTGTAGGTTAAGGTCAGCATCTTGAATTGTGCCCAATAACTGACTGCCAGTCAGTGGAGCTACTTTAATAGGGGTGCAACGTGATCTCTGTAACCTGCCCCAGTCAGCAACCTGGCTGCTGCATTTTGGACCCACTGAATTTTCTTGAGACTTTTCATCGGTAGCCCCACATAGAGTGCATTACAGTAGTCCAGCCAGGATGTTACAAGGGCATGTGTCACAATGGCCAGAGAAGTTTCTCAAGAAACGGGCATAACAGACGTACTATTTTTAACCCATTAGGTTTCCTTCAATGATGATGATGATGATGATGATGATGATGATGATGGTGATGGTGATGGTGATGGTGATGATGACAATGACAACAATGACAATGACAACAACAACAACAACAACAACAACAATAACAATTTTGGAGCACCTCTCTTTTCTAGATAATCATGATAATTAACCTGGCAGCAATAACGGTGATGATAGCAGGATATACTCTGAAGAATGTTCTATTTAGAGTCACTGTGTGCTGTCCTTGAACCCCATCCAACAAATTACATTTTAAAATGTAGAAACAAAGGAACACTTGATGTGTGAGAATAAAACCAAGTTCCAAGATCTCAGGGAGGCACTACTGTCTTTAAAAGCGTTGGCACGTTTGCAAGCCTTGAGGGTAATCTGTGGGCCACACTCAGTCTTGGGATGGATGGAGAAAGGTGGGGTAAAAATACTCTAAAATAAATAAAATAAAATAAACCCCGAGCCAGCTACCTGAGCTGCGAGAATCTGTTTACTAATTCCATTCACTCCTTGAGCTAGTCAGGAAAACACTCCTGAATACGAATCAAATGGGCATTCTTCTGCCTGTACAAATAGTTGTGGGATGTGAGTATGTGTGTCTGTGTGAAGTCCACATGGGCAGGACATGAGCGTGGCTGAATAAGTACATGCCCGAGGCTCCACATTAAAACTCTCCATGGGTTAGCGACATTCTTAATTAGTAAATAGCTAGTGACTATAAACAGTGGAAAGAACAACACTGCCTTTTTTTTTCAACCATATTTTCAAGGGTAGGCTTTCAAAACCCTTTTGTCACTGCATGAGACGTCTTCACAGAGTCTGCTGGGGCATTTTCAGACCTTCTCAGAGAATAAATACAAGCTGTTAGATCTTGTTAGCTGGTGTGTGGTGTGTTGCATTTCGGAGGAAACAAACTAGCTCTGTTAGCCTGGGCTACAAATCCTTCGCAGTTGTTTTTTTTTAAAAAAACTTCAGATTGTCTTTTTGTGAACATTCCTAACGTTGTGTACTCCACATTTGACAGCCTCTGGTGAGAATCAGTGAGTATATTTAAACACTTAGAAGGGGAAGGAAGGAGGAATGTGTGTGTTTATAATGCGTGAGGGAGAGAGGAAAAATAATTATATTTTTAACTTAGATTAGACTCAATCTCATTCCACAACATTTTATTGTCTGAGGAGGAATCTGCAATAGAGATGGGCATGAAACGATTTTTTTTGTTTCATTTTTCATTTTTCGTTTTGTTGAGGAACAAAACAAAAAACGAACTGCCTCTTCAAAGAAAAACAAAACAAAACAAAATGGAAATTTTCATTTTGTTCAGCTTCGTTTTTCATTTTTCCCATCTGAAAATGGTGAGGTGGGCAGTTCCGTGCTGCTGATCAGCTGGTGTGCAGGATTTGGGGGGGGGGGAGAGCGGGCTTTCTAAACTTTTGTTTTCCCGCCAAATCCATGTGTGCCAGCTGATCAGTGCTTGCTTTGGGGTGGGGAAAAAAGTTTTAAAAGCTGGTGGTTTCCCCCCATAATAATAATAATAATAATAATAATAATAATAATAATAATAATAATAATAATAATAATAATAATAATAATAATAATAATAATAATAATAAATCAGCTGCCCATAGCAAAGAACTGGTGGGATCATAAACCTGAAAAAGTGATTGAAAATGAGCATGCAAAATTTCTTTGCAACTTCCGAATATAGACAGACAGGGTTTTGAAGCATAATACCCCAGATATTGTGATTGTGGAGAAGAAAAAAGTGTGGATCATTGATGTTGCTGTACCAGGTGATAGTAGAGTCACCGAGAAACAACTTTGAAAAAAATACCCGCTGTCAGGATCTGACAACTGAACTTCAGAGACTCTGGCATAAACCGGTACAGGTGGTCCCAGTGATAATCGGCACACTGGGTGTGGTGCCTAAAGAGCTAAGCAAGTATTTAGAAGAAATTGGAGTCGACAAAAGTCACCATCAGTCAGCTGCAGAAAGTCACCTTACTGGGATCTGCTCACATAATTTGCCAATACATCACATAGTCCCAAACGCTTGGGAAGCGTTCGACTAGTGATTTGTATTACAAAATCGAGCATAGTTAGCTGTGTGATTAATGATGATGATGATGATGATGATGATGATGATGATGATGATGGTGGTGGTGGTGGTGGTGGTGGTGGTGGTGGTGGTGATGATGATGATGATGAGAACCTGTTCATACAACCGAGGAACTCAAAATTCAACAGTTCAAGACACATGGCATCATGCACCTTCTCGCTTCTACTGTTCATGGGCTGGTCAGGCTCTTCTTCCCTTGGTGTGTTTCTGCCGTTCGCTGAGAGGTGGCAGCAAAACCTCTAGGAACGTTGCAGCTGCAGATGTGCAGTGTGTGTGTGTGTGTGTGTGTGTGTGTGTGTGAGAGAGAGAGAGAGAGAGTGTGTGTGTGCAGGGAGAGGGGGCTTTGTAACGCTCTACTATTCATCTTTTCCTAGCAGGCCTGGAAATGCCTATACAAGGTTATTTCAGACTTGTTTCTCCCCCATTGATGGCAGCACCCAGATGGAAACTAGTAAGGGGACCACGGCGAGGATCCCAGCTTTGTTTGGGTTGCTAAATGCAGATTTTAAGATGACCAGCCACGAGAGGCAACAGTCTTGCTTTGAATTAGGAAAAGAGTTGGAGGAAAGGAGATGCTATCTTCTGTCATGTCAGTTGGCTTGCTAGCTTATAGCATTACCTTTATGAGGAAGGAAGGAAGGAAGGAAGGAAGGAAGGAAGGAAGGAAGGAAGGAAGGAAGGAAAGAAGGAAGGAAGGAAGGAAGGAAGGAAGGAAGGAAGGACGGAGGAAGGAAGGAAGGAAATAAATGTTCTACTTAGTATGGATGGAATCTCTTTGAATTTTCTGGGAAGACAAGTCTTTGTGCCCAGAAAAAACCCTCACAATAAAATTTTAAATTAAGAACAGAACTTAGGGGAAAAAACTATATGAATTTTAAGTAAGTGGTAGAAACCTATTGTCTCGTCCTGGTAACCAAGCTTGTAGACTTGGTTTTACTGAGCTATTTCATTGCCTGAATTGAGCAGCTAGTTGGACTTGGTGGTCTTATAGCCCCCTCCCAACTTTATTGTTCTTTGATTCTATAGTTAAATACCATGTAAGCCAGGATACAAGGACAATAATTCAGGAAGTGCTGCAGCACTGGATGGTCTGACTTGCCTTATTTCCCACTGATGACATGACATACAAGTAGAGATGGGCACGAAACGAACAATTTTTGTTTCCATTTTTGTTTTTTCGTTTTGTTACATAACGAAATGACAAACGAATTTTGACTCTGAAATGTAACGAAAAGAACAGAAACACCGGAAATTTTGTCGTGCGTTTCATTTCCGTTACTGCAATATGAGTGAATTGCTTAAAATCCTTAAAAAAATCACGAAAAAATAAAACAAATAGTAATGAAACGGTAACAAAAAGAACAAAAATGAAAACGATTTTTTTTCAAAAATTCACGAAGAACGGAAACGAACCAAAACGGACCCTCCAAACGACAAACAACAAACGAAATGCAATTTTTTTGATTCGTGCCCATCTCTACATACAAGTCCATGCATTTCAGCCCAGAGCATTTCCTTCCTAATCTGCATGTTTTTGTTCTTCTATTGGGGATTCGACTTCTGTTGTAGGAAATGTATTTGTATCAGTGCAGGAGGTCTGGTTGTTTCAGCTGATGTGGAGGAGATTATAGCCATTTTATTTGTAGTTATTTCCAGTTGGCTACAACAGAAAGGCAGTGTTGAAACTGGTGGCCATTTGAATCTTCTTTTCTGCATACCTGGTTCTTGCACCTGTTTTCATTGTACCTTCCCCATTCTCCTATATGAAAGGTTTACTGATCCAGCGGTAAAAAGGGGGGTCGGGGAGGGGGAGTATAAATTAGTTTTTAAAAAAAAATCAGAAAAGAGACCCAACCGAAAGAGAAAGGGTCAAGGGAAACCAGAAGCTACCAATCCTGTCAATATCACTAGTCAATTTTTCTTTGCTACTTACTGGTGTGCCAGCTGCTGATTCCATTGCTTCTTCTCCTTCTCCACCCATGTGTGCTCCACATGTTCATGCACATGTGTTGGGGTGCAGGGAAACTCTGTATTCCAATCTGGTATTTTCCCCATCTGTAATATTGATTGAGTGCCATCCCATTTTGAAAGAGATATACATATTTAACAAATATTGAAAATAATCCCACAGCAGCAGTGGGGAGTGGCTGTGAGAGGCAGTCAAAATGCGAGGGCAGGCAGGTGCAGGACAACACCTCAAACACAATTATTCTAAAACCTGTTTAGCCCTACAACTGATGTACAACCCAGAGTTCCTCCGGGAAGATGGGCAGGATATAAATGCAATAAATAAATAAATAAATAAATAAATAAATAAATAAATAAATAAATAAAAATAGTTTGAAAGTTTCCCCACGAGGACATGTCCAAACCACATGACTACCATGTAACTTTAAACTGACTTCAACAATGCCAATCCATCTCCTGATTTATGTTCATAGCCTAATCACACTGTCTCATTCATAAGAATTGCAGCCACTCAAATGCAGAGATTGCTATGGCACGGTGGAGTAATCTCCATACAGCAAACACCGAGGATGGTCCACACACCAACAAGCGCCAGAGCTTATGAACCAAATGTGGTCACGTTTTGCTTTGATACCTCTTGAGGATTTCTGCGTCGAGGGCAATTCCTAGACAGCAGTGCTGCGTGGAGCTTGTTAGGTTTGGTTTAGAGTTAAAGCAGCTCCTGCCCCAATATGGTTCTGTCTGTAGGTTTCATTTAGCCTCTGTGGTCTCTCTAGATTTTTTTCAGTGCTTGCTCTCTTTGTTTTCAAGCAGACAACTGGGGGGAGTTATTTTCTCCCTATGCTATTTCCTTTATTAAAACGTTGGCCGCTTTCTGCAACACCTCTCTTGCCTCTCATCGCCCCACGAAACGGTTTTGATTTTGACCAGACGTTTCCAGGTGAGTAGGATAACCCTCTGCCTTGCAGCTTTTTGGGTGGGATATATATACACATGCACATATATGTATATATGGATGTATGTCCACCACTCTTTGAAAGAAAACAGACCTGCCATTACTCGCTCTGCATATAACCTGTAAGGACAATCAAATGCTGCACATTAACAGCAGAAAACGGTTACCGCCTTGGGAGGGAAAAATGGGCTTGGTTAGTTAATGCAAACCAAGGGACCATTAGGAGCAGCCCAGGATTTTGCTGTGGCCTCATGGGAAAAAGCAGCTTAACCTGAGAGAGTTATTTGTGTTTGAAATTCCCTCTGCAGAGAAATCGCTCGGAGGGGATGAATGCCTGTCCCAATCAAGAAAATTAAAACTGGCATTTATATTCTTGGCTGGACGTCAGCCTTTGCCGGGTTTAGGATGAAAATCCAAAAGGACCTTGACAGATTGGAATGCTGGGCCAAAGCTAACGGAATGGGTTTCAACAGAGGGAAATGTAGAGTGCTACATCTAGGTAAAAAGAATGAATTGCACAGATATAGGATGGGGGACACTTGGCTGGAGAACAGTACCTGTGAAAGGGATCTGGGAGTCTTGGTGGACCACAAACTGAACATGAGTCAGCAGTGTGATGCGGCGGCCAGGAAAGCCAATGCGATTCTTGGTTGCATCAACAGAACCATAGTGTCTAGATCAAGGGAAGTGACAGTACCACTCTATTCTGCTCTGGTCAGACCCCCACCTGGAGTACTGTGTCCAGTTCTGTGCACCTCAGTTTAAAAAGGATGTTGACAACCTCGAGCGGGTGCAGAGGAGGGTGACCAGGATGGTTGAGGGTCTGGAGGAAATGTCTTATGAGGAACGGCTTAGGGAACTGGGAATGTTTAGCCTCTCTAAAAGAAGGCTGAGGGAGGATATAATAGCTATGTTTAAACGTTTGAAAGGATGTCATATTGAAGAGGGAACAGGTTTGTTTTCCATGGCTTTAGAGACTAGGACTCGGGGCAATGGTTTCAAACTACAGGAAGAGCTGCTCGACAGTGGAATATGCTGCTGCAAAGGGTGGTGGAGTCTCCTTCTTTGGAGGTTTTTAAGCAGAGGCTGGATGGCCATCTGTCGGGAATATTGTGATGAGGTTCCTGCATGGCAGGGGGTTGGACTAGATGGCCCTTGAGGTCTCTTCCAACTCTATGATTCTATGATTCTATGATTCTATGAGGTTAAACATGGAGCATGCGACTCCTGGCGTGCTTTTGATTTGAAGTCATTGGAGGGATGGGCTCGATCCGGCTAGTTGTACATGGGGGTGGAAAGTATCATCCATTCCTCTCCAACTGGGACCCATTCAGAATTCTACCGCCATGATAGCTGCAAAGTGACAGCAGCAGCAGCAGCAAACTCCTACTGGTGCCAACAAGAAGTTGCTGCTTTTCAAAATAAATGAATTAATCTCTCATTGTATCCTGCTATCCGAATAAGGACCTTAAGTCTCTGCAAGAATGGTAGTGAGCACAAGAGGGGATCCTGTGTAGACCATCATGGTTGGTGTCATCAACATTCAGCCTATCCTTTGCTAGGTAAAGCTTGGTATCGTTTCTCCTGCTGGCAACGCAGGTGCAATATTGGCCAGCAATGTCAGGCCATTTCATGGCATTTTGAATCATGGGTACAGACAGAAGAACAATATCCTACATGCATAAATTGGAGGGCTGTTTTTTTTTTGGAAGACATTAATAAAGGGGAGCCATGGCAGCTGGAGGTTACTGGCAATCATAGTCCCAAAGGGTAAAATTCTTAAGATCTGAGATGAGACCAGTGCAAGTTTCATACTGACTCTTCCCCCTCCCACTAGATCTTAGTCTACAATTTTTTAAGGAGCGGGCATCCAGGAAGCTTCAGGGTCACTTCTAAGGCAGATGCCTTTTCATGGGCTGTAATTTATAGAGCTTCTCTCTATCACCTGCGACCTGCACCATCTGTTGGCAAGCTGGGTTCTTTCTCCCTGGCTGACGCAATGCTCTAATCTACAAGCACATGTTCTTCACCCAGGTTTCTCTCAACAACGGCCTGGCCGGCAGGAACCTGGGGAATCACGTCCCCAAATAGGATACATCTCTTTCCCAGCCTAGGCAGTTCGCTAGAGATGAGACCATGACAACGGTGAGCTCAATCGAATTGGGGTAGCAGAGACGAGACACGAGTGGCTCATGACTCAAGAGCAGAAGGTTGAACGACTAGGGGTGGTTGACGTCATGCACAGCCAGTAAAATCGCAGAGTGGTTAATGCTCAGCGGAAGGACTGTGTAAAGTGTGGGCTTTAACAGCCATCTAGCAGTGCTAAATAAAGACGCAAACCCAGCGGTGACTCCCTTCGCCAAGACCTGTATTTACAAAATATATACAAGTCCAGCAAAAACAGAATCGGCAGGCATATACCTTCGTTAGTTAGATTGACAGTCCAGTAGTCCAAACTTTCCGGGAATCCAAACTGACAGAGTAACGAGCTGCTTCTTCCAACCACATCCCACACCATAATGAACAACTCTCTTGCTTTTATGCATGTGTCTGATGCAATCATTACTCAGCAAATTGACAACGGAGCATGACCAAACTGTCACCTGACTTGACTATTTGCCAGAATATAATTACACAGGTGTGTAGCCCACTCTGCCTTGTCATTCTCAAATTGCATCATAACTTGCAATAGGACAATTCCATTTTGTACAATCCTCAACAGTGTCGCTGCTCACTTCCATTGTGACTGCTTCCAGCTGATGCCATCTACTTCTTGGCAGGGATGTGGACGCGGCTCAGACTTGACTTGGGGTTTTCTTTCCCTATCACTTGGATTTGACTTGCGATCTGGAAAGCACCCCCCTTTTTTTTCTGTGGTGGTGGTGGGGAAAGGCTTGGACTCGGGGCCAAACACTTGGACTTGGACTTGGGACTTGGACTCAAAGATCTGCCAACATTCCTGCTTCTTGGGGGATATGCAATTGATGGAGTTTGGTCTTTGCGTCCCTTGCTTAGAAATTGGGTAGCTGTCTGCTCCTCGCATTCATAAGCCCCTTAGGAGAAACAAAATGTCCGGTTGTGTAGCTGGACAATTAATTGTTTATCACTTGCCTGTCAAGGATATGTCCTCCAAGGAAGGTTTACAATCTTAATATCTCAAACTACAAAGAGCAATGCTGTTTGGTCAAAATGTGAAAATAGTCCTCCCAAGTGTCAAAACCACAATTAACGTGGGAGGGAAAGAACATCATTCTAGTGACAAAAGGGCAGCACATTAGCCTCTAGAAGCCTACAACAATAAAGTAATTTTAATGTGGCCCCTGGGGGTTAAAAAAAGTTTGGCATTACACAATTCTTTGTGCAAGGAGATCTCTCTATATTTGGACACAAAATTCAACAGAAATAATTCTACTCCCTCAGTTTTTTTCTCCTAATCCCCCTTGATGAATCATATGTCAAATGTTTTGCGAATATTTGCATTTTGCTTCTAATAATTACATAACAGCAACATTCCCTAAACTTGTCCACTTAGAACTGAGATGTGTGTTTATGACTTCCACTAGTGGTTGCAACTACACAGCAAGGACAACAACCCTTCAAGATGCTGTATATTTCCAGTCCATCAAATTGGGTTTCCCCCACTGGATCCCTGTAGCTCTCCAGATGAAAATTTGTAGAAATCAGCAGGGCAAAGCCAGAGGACAAGGTTTATACAGAACCCCTACAGCAGATGCTATCTTAAAGTGCTAACAAGATGCTAACTGGCAATTTCCACCTTGCTCTCTCTCTCTCTCTCTCTCTCTCTCTCTCTTTGTTCAGTTCATTTCTCCTAGGCATTCTAGTGTGTGTTCCAGTGCTGAGCTGAAACCTTTCTTTTAAAAGAAAAGGAAAGAAACAGTGCGGAAGGTAAGGGCGCTCAGCTGAGGAGAATCGACACCCCTACAAATGCCCCGTTGCAACAGGTCAGGCGCCCACAGTGAGCCAACCAAAGGTAAAACAAGGACAGTCCCCTGCTTTAAAAGGAATGCCCCACAACCGTCTTCCCTGAACTGGGCTTTCTATCACGTAATACCTGGGTTTTAATTTGATGTAAACTGTGCCCAATCGGATGTAAACTGCAAGGTAAATAGCCAATGTAGTCACCCTCTTGGTTCAATGGCATTGCCTGTCAAGCTCCAACCCAGTGTGGTCAATAGGTGGGATGGAAGCCCTGATGCAGTTTTAAAACGCTGCCCATGTGGCCTTCTATGAAATGCACCAGGGCATGTGTCGTGCGAAATGGCCAATGTCTCTGATAAGTGACTTATTTAGTGGATGCTCCTCAGTTCCTGGAGGGCTAATTATGGCCTGAGAGGGGCTCATCTGAAGTGGAAGGAAGATGTCTTTCCAGCAGGCAGGCTGGCACCCCTCCCCTCCTTCTCTAGCTCCCCCCCCCCCGTCTCCCTGTTCCTCTGGCTCCTTCCACATCTTCATTTATTACAACCTCCCTCTCCCCCCCGGCCCCCCAGCAATTCATGGAGCGCAACAGATGTCTTCCACAGAGAGGCCACTGTGATCAATAACGCGAGACAATGAGCCCAGGGCGGAGTGAGGAGGGCGCTTGATGAATAAACATCAGGCCGTTCAGAGGGCATGGCTTCCTCTCCTCGCACACACAAAATGGAGTCCGATTGTGTAGCGCTCGCTTAAAATTCAGCCCCGGTCGGGGACCCGTCTTCCCAAACCACCCTCTCCCCTCAAAAAACGGCGAGGTGGCGGCTGGCCTGTTTGTTTGTTTGTTTATTTATTTATTTTTCTCCCTCCCCTAAACCCTTGAAATGGCTGTCTTGATTCTTTTCATTCCCTCTTCGGCAGCCCACTCCCCTCCCCCACCTTCTTGCCACCACCGCCCTTCCACCAAATTATCTTCCTTTTCCTATTCCCCTCTTGTGTCTTTCTCTGCCCCGCTTTTGTGAGCCGGGCTGTGACGAATGGCAGCAAATGGAAGGCGCTGTGGGAAACTGGAGTGAGCCATTGAGAGGGTGGGTGGGTGGTGATCACTCTTCCCTATTTTCTTACAGAAGGGAGGGAGGGAGGGAGGGGGGGTCATGCCTGCAGATATTTTTTTTTTTTGGTCTGGCTGCCCTTACAGCTCGAAAGAGGGCGTAAGGGCTGGAGAAAAGCCTCCAAGTTGAAGCAATATAACTGAATATTTCTGTCTCTCTAGAGGACGGGGTGCCTTTGGGAAGAAAAACCACACCTAAACAATGGGGGATGTTTTAATACTACCGTTTTTCTTTCTTTTCCCCCTTTCTCTTTTTCCTCCCAAGCAGGGGGCCTTGACTTGTTAAAGCGAAACAGGGCACGCCAAGCAACGGAACGTCCCTTGGTCGCCTCCCAGGGAACAAGTCCTCGTTTCCCAGTGCAGAAACTTCGCAGAATTAATTTGTGACGTTTGCTGGCCCATCGGGACGGCGTCCCGTGGCCTCCTTCGCTTTTCCAGCTGAAACGCGGGGTGACCCGTCAAGACGATACTTAACACGATGACCCAATGCGCTTCCGCCAAAGCCCAGAGAAAAGACAAATGGAGGGGATGAAAATGCACAGGCCTCCCCCCCCCATTGATCAGGGACGGTCCAGGATTTCAACCTTATGCTTCTTACCCTTCATGCATTTGTTCTGTTGATATTCTACTTTTCCTCCAACCAATTCAAAGGGCCTTGATCTGGTGTCCCCCCCTTCTCTCTCTCTCTCTCTCTCACACACACAGCAGTTCTGTGAGGTAGGTTAGAACTTGGGTTTTGGAAATCCAAACCACTACATCATGGTGGTGCTCTCTTCGAATTCAGTGCCTCTAAAGACTTTGCATCCTTTCTCTGATGGCTAAATGTGCCCCCTACCCTCCAAATGCTGAGGACTGGGTAGGGCTTGATTTCAGTGTGTCTCAGTGTAGCTGTATATTGGTAAACTCAAAATTGTCAGTGTCCTGCATTATTTTAATATAACTTCAACACACCTTTTTGTCAAGGAGGAGGGCAGTAAGGATGATCATGGTACTGGAAACCAAGTCCTATGAGGAAAGACTGAGATACATTTATAGCCTTGAGAAAAGAGGGGAGATACAATAGTGGGTGCATGGTGGCTCAAGGGGCTAGAGCACTGAAACTGTCAGCTGCAAAGTTGGCAGCTCAGCAGTTCGAGTCCCGGGTGCCATGCAGCGGAGCGGGCTCCCACTGTTAACCCCAGCTCCTGCCAACCTAGCAGTTCAAAAGCAGGTAAATGCATGTAGATCAATAGGTACCGCCATAAAAAGCAGGAAAGAGTGTTCTGTGTGCAGAAATGCGTTCAGCCATGCCTGCCACATGGCCACGGACTTGCACAACACTGGCTCTTTGGCTTGTAAACAGAGATGAGCACCGCCCCTAGAGCTGGACTAGTACACATGTGTGAGTGGGGGGGAAACTTTACCTTTACCTTTTTGCAATAGTGCTCTTTGGATACTTGAAAGATAGTCCTAGTGAGGAGAGGCAGAGTCTGTTCATAATCATCCCAGAATGCAGAGCACGTAATAATGGGCTCGAGAAATTAAGAAGCCAGATTTCTGCTGAATATCAGAAAAACACACACATTCTAGCTGTTAGAGAAGTATGACAATGGAACCAATTACCCCAGGAGGCAGCAAGTGCTCCAAGACTGGGGGCATTCAAGACAACATTGAATGGACAACTCTCTGTCACATCTGTTGAGCAGCTCAGTAGTTTAGCTGTAGAGCCAGAAGTGGAAAGTTTGATTCCCCACTCTGACTCTTTTACAGGGGTTGGACTTGATGGACTTACAGGCCCCTTTCACCTCAGTTATTCTACGATTCTAAGGATGCTTTCATATGACCACTAAAATCCGCTGCAAAGTGCTTGCAGATGCGGAGCATAAAATTGATTTCCCACAAGCAGCGGACTTTTTAAAAAAAACTGTGACCACGCCCATTTAAGTGTGACCCAGCGCATTTTACAAGTACTTGGTCTTGAGGTGGTAAAATCCTTGGCCTCTATCACACGACCACTTAAATGCACCTTTTACTGAATTTGCATCTAAAGATTGTGCCCCCGCGGCCAGCCGCATCTTCTGAACATCCCTCTCGACCAACGCCTCCTGAAGCGCATCTCAAGCTCATCTTGACTGTTAGGGGTTTGATCAAATTACTTTGCTTGCTGATGCACATTTTGAGGTGAAGCAAAGGTCATGTGAACTCCCAAAAGCTGCATCTTCTTCTGGTTTCACCTGTTTTGCAGCAAGCAGCTTTTCAAAACAGCACTTTGATGCGCATTTGGCAAATGGGGACACAAAAAAAGAGGTTCAAAAATGCTACCGTGGGGGCGGTAAATGCACATTTAATGTCACGTGATCACTCTCAGAGAAAGTGCGCATTTTATTATCATCCACATTTGGCGGTCATGTGATAGACGCCCTTGTCACTGTTCCAATGCAGATTTTAAACTGTTACTTGAGTTTGTGGGAACATGGAAAATCCGCACCAAAACCTTTTTGCCCCCATTATGGTATCTTTGCTGCGGTCCTCTCAGTCCTATCCCCATTACAGGTCGGTTTTTCAAGGACCCAAAACAGGGCCTTCTCTGAGATTTTCCCTAGGTTCCAAAATGTCCTTCCCTGTACGGCTAGGATGATCTACACTCGCCTCTCTTTTTGACAGTAGCTGAGAGCATTTTCATCCCAACAGGCTTTTAGTCTTTAATATCTCAATTTATCATAAGTAGTGCGCCTACATTTGCTACCAATGCAACCCCTTTTTAAAGGCTTTTATCATTCTTAATTTGTTTTTACATGGTGATTTTAGTATTGCCATGTTCCATAAATTTTAATGACGTCTTTTATGATGTCTTAATTCTTGTCTCTTTTGATGATTTGTGAGCTGCCTCGAATCCCATTTCCAGGAATGCGGTAAGTAAGTAAGTAAGTAAGTAAGTAAGTAAGTAAGTAAGTAAGTAAGTAAGTAAGTAAGTAAGTAAGTAAGTAAGTAAGCACTGTAAGTACTGTAAGAACTGTAAGAACTGTAAGAACTGTAAGAACAAGTAATTAAATAAATAAATGCAACCATGTTACTCTTGAGTTATTTTTTAAAAAATAAAGTCATTTTATCCCACAAACAGCAGTCTCAATACCGCGAGCTCAGCCATGTGTTCTGTGGTTTCAGCCCTCGGTGTTTTGGAATGGCAACATTGACATTGAAACACATTGTTCCATTTTCTTCTCCCACCAGGAAAAACAAATTAAGTGCGCGCGTGCGTGCACACACACACACACACACACACACACACACACACACACACACACACACACACACGTGTGTGTGTGTGTGTATGTGTGTATAGATAGATAGATAGATAGATAGATAGATAGATAGATAGATAGATAGATAGATAGATAGATAGATGATAGATAGATATATACACACACACATATATGGGACCTTAGTCCTATGTTTGTCCAAGGGGGATATGTATTCTGTTAGGTTTAACGGATTTTGTCCTGAGGAATCAGCAAGAAGAACTGGTGGGAACAGGAGCCAGTGCTGGAAAAAGTGAATAGCCTCCAACTGTTCCGCCTCAGAATCACAACTCATTTTATCTCCCCTCCTGTGAGATGACACTGTGTGTGTGTGTGTCACTCACTCCCCTTTACAATCCCCTTATCTTCATCAGGGCCTGAGTTCCAACAAGGCTTCACCTTCCCACTTTTTACGGAGGTACCTATTTATCTACTTGCATTTGCATGCTTTCGAAGTGCTAGGTTGGCAGGAGCTGGGGTTATCAGCGGGAGCTTGCTCCGCTGCGTGGCACCCGGGATTCAAACTGCTGAGCTGCTGACTTTGTGAGCCTTAGTCCGCTGAGCCACCATGCCCCTTTACAGGAGGTCAAAGGGAAGGAGGCTGGATGCAGAGCTGGGAAAGTTCCTTTCCCACATAATTAGTTACTGGTTTAGTTCTAACACTCAGAAATAGTAGCAGGTTACTGTTGTAATTGCAATTTTCATCATTTTTCTGTCCCATTTCTCACAAGTCACTAAATTTTTTTGAGGAAACCACATCTTCTGGCCTGCTCCCCCCCTTTCCTCACTGATATCTCAAGAGCCAGCAAAGACCACGAGGCCGGCAGCAGCCTTGATAATTCCTTCCTCCAAAGCTTTCTGAGGCCGTATATGGTAACTGTAAAAGTACGTACAGAACTGATGCCTGAAGAGGGGAAAACTACACCACAATAATAGCAAAGGCATCCCTTGTTGTGATCAGAATGCAGTGTCACCCCCTGGGGAAAAATTACAGACTCCAGCTCTTAAAACCAAGAATTAAGTAGGCCTTTCGTTCCCTATACTGGTGTGTTTTCTGTCAAATCGGAAGTAGCTTATACAAACCTCACTAAGGCTTTCAATGTAAGTGAGATATTTAAGGGGTGGTTTTACCTGCTCCATTCTCTCCCCCCCCCCCAGTGCATTTCCATGGCCACGCGGGGATTTGAACCCTGTTCTCCAGAGCCCTTGTTCATCACTCTGTCCACTGCACCACAACCAGGCTCCTTATCTATAGCTAGTTACTCCTAAATTCTGCCTGGGGTGGTGGTGAATCCATTCTTTCAGTCCTATTCTCTGGATTTGATCCTTTGACGCAGTGCCTGCCTCCCCCAAAAGGTCTTCTTTAGGGCAGCCTGTCCTTTCCTGCCCCTCCTCCTGTCACGAAATTTGCACGGCACAAATCCCTTCTTTGCACCCACCCCGAACGGTTTCCCCAGGACCCTCTGTTTCCAGACGAGAGAAAGGGATCCCGTGTATGACAACGCCTCCACCACCTCCCCAAAGCACCCCCCCCACACTCCTGCTTGCCACCACCACCATCACCACCCACTTCCCCTGCCACTGGGTGCCCGACGTTGGTTCAGGAGAAACCGCAACGGTTTAATCCTGGTTGACAGCTCTTTCATCGTGGGCCTCCTTCTCTCCAGCTCTGGGGCCATGGCTCGTCCAAGGCTCCTTTGTGGCCATAATCAAAGGCTGGTGAGTGATGGCTTTTGGGGAGGGAGGCTGCCAAGAGGAAGGGGGGGGGAGGAAGGCCTGACAGAGGGACCCAAGGCCCATCTCCTCATCCTGTTCAGAGATCTGCTAGTTGGGGTTGCAGGAAGCTCCGGGATGGAGCGAGGGTGGGGTGGGAGGAGGGCAGGTGGGATGTAGTATCCCTTTGTTCTCCATCCCCCTACCTGTTCTAAACTCCACAGGTGTGCCGTGTGGGTGGCAGGCTCATCTGGTCACAGGATCAGGCCAGCGGTTTCCCACCGGTCCGGGGAGGAGATGGGAGATGACCTTCCTGCTCTTCTCACACTGTGGAATATTCAGGCCTTGTGTGTGTGTGTGTGTGTGTGTGTGTGTGTGTGTGTGTGTGTGATGCAGATGCTATACTTTTGCCTGCTTCCCTTTGCTTAGGGCCATTTCTCTACTGGTGCAGGGATTTAGTGTACTTCGTTCCTTGTTTGCTTTCTCTCTTTTTTATTGTTATAGATAAAGTCAAAAAATAGGGTAGAATAATGTGGGGTACAGAAAAAAAGGGGATGCAGGTTGGGCAGAACACAAAAATACAGTGGAGACTTGTATAACAAACAGTTTCTATAACAAAATCTGTACAACATAAAAAAATCCGGAGATAGGGGAAATTTGCTTAACATAATCGCCTATGGGGAAATCCGTACAACATAAAAATGGGATTAGTCCATTTTCAATGCATTCCTATGGGAATTTGTATAAAGGAAAATTTGCTGAACATAATTTAATTTGGAACGAATTTGGTACCTTTATACAAGGTACCACGGTATCAGAATCATCTTACAATTATAGGCAGTTCAGTTCAGGTACGTATATATGTACATATCAATAACCAAACAGTTTTGGCTTCAGTCATATTTTCAATTTAACTTTGTCTTTTTTTCTAACCACATATAAAACGTGTCCCAACATTCCTGGTGTTTCGCCTTCCGGTGTACCTCTAACCATTCTGATGGTTTCTCCATTTCTGCAGTCTCAAGGATTTTAGCTATTGACTCCCATTTATTTGGTATTCCTGATTCTTTCCAGTGTTTTGCAAAGACAAGTCTTGGTGCTGTTATGATATGAATTACTCAATATACACTTTGCTGATCTGTTGTGTCTGGCATTGTTTGGCTTCTCAATCCCATTCTCTAATGGCTGTCTCTTACTGGAGTGGTTCAACAGCATGGGCAGGCAGTATTGCAGAGGCCTCCTTCCTACTTTTCATCAGTCCTATGGTGCAGAACTCCACACAAGGTAAATCGAGAGACAGTGGGGAGAGGTGGCTGTCAGAGGTTTAGAGACTGATGTGGCGTGGAAGTCTGTTTTTGCTCAGAGACTGGCTGGGGCCACTGGCTTTCGTCCGTTGTCTATTTCCTTTCCCGGCTTTCATCGTCACAACAACCCTGCTCAGACTCAGAAAGAGTTGCCTCAATGAATGAGGACTAGGACTCAAGCATCTCTCCTCCAGGAGTAGGTTCTGTCTGACCCCAAACCTTGCATCCTCCCAAAAAGTTAGGCTGGAAAAAAGAAGAAAAGGAGACAAAATGCAAAGTAGCACCATTGATCATCATCTTTGACGGTTACTTCACATCCATTCTCGTCCTGGGAGGAAGTTCATTGCGTGTTGATGTCGGTCGCGGTCATGTGGTCTTCTTCCAGTTCTGTCCCTGTTCCCATGTACGCATGGGCGTGATGGATGATACCGGCATGACTGTTACTGCACGTCCTCATTCCATGATGAGATGTGAAATTCCATGCCTTTGGTCTCTGGTTTTTTTTCCGGCCCCGACCTTCCGTTTTTCGATGTTTCGATTCCCCGAAGCCTTGCCTTCAATGCGTTACAGAGCTACGTTTGAGGCATTTGTCTTTTAATCTTTCTGTACTGTGGTGCTCATTCCATAGGGAATGTACTGGCGAATGGCACATCGCACTACTGCCACTAGATGGAGAATGGCACATTGCGTGACGAGCCTTACCTCACGGCCACTCGTCTCAGAACGCGAAGCGTGATGAGCAGATTCCTGAGGCCAGGGAGGGGAATCTCTCATCCCACTTAAATCGTAGTTCAGGAGGCGTGGTCGGGACGAACTCCCCTCGTCCCGCAATGGACGTGCGGTTAGATTACTTCGTACCGGTTCCCAGCGGGACCGCGAACAGTAATGAGATGGACGTGAAGTATCAGCCTTAGCCCAGCGCTTGTCAAGGAGGCCCAGTGGGGGAACTGAACTCCCGGCCTCTGGCTTGCCAACAAAGCTCTCCAGCAGTTCTAAATACTTCCAGTCACAGAAGGACACCTACAAGTGCACAAAAGAAAACACCAACAAAATAACAACAGGGTGGGAGGAAACCCTTATAGCTGGTAAAACACAACCGTACCCTAGCTGCTGCCAAATGAAAAATAAAATAAAATAAAAACCCAGGCGGATGGAAATGAAATATTTCAGCAACAAGACAAGGAGATAGTTGCCTTAGCTTGGACTTGGCTTTCATCTTACAAAATGTCCTTGGCCACGAGCTGAGGAAGTTGTAGATCCAAAAGGTAACTTTTCCCGGGTCTGCTTGCTAGTTAGTGGCCAGGTTCATGGGAGGATTCTGGGAGATGCGGTTCAAAAATTAAAATGTCCAGACTGTGATCTTAATTCAAAGCAGTTAGAAGCAGAAAGCTGGTTTCTACCCTCAAAACCCTGAATTTAGAGGTGAGGCTGGCTGTTTCCCTTTGGAAAACCTGATCCAAAATTAAAGGGAATGGGAATCATAGACTTAGAGAGTGAAAGGGACCCCAAGAGTTGCCCAGTTGGACCCTGACACTTGCAGGATGTTATCTCCCAAAACATGATACTTGCTGGTTTTCCAAGTTAGGCCATTATACGCACACATCCCGGTGGGAGCACACAAACAGTGCGCTGCAGTTAGAATAGTTTGAACCAATAGAACTTACAGTTTGAACCAATAGAACTTACAGAAGAGTTGACTCACTAAATGAGAAAAGAAGATGGAGCGCTTTTGATACAGTTTTTTTTAAATACGTGAAAGGTCGTGCTAGAGAGGAGGGGTAGGATTTGTTCTCGATCAACCCAATGTGCAGGAGCCGCAACAATGGATTCAAGTTATAGGAAGCGAGATTCTGGTTGACCATCAGGAAAAACTTCTTAACTGTTCGAGCAGTATGAAAACAGGGCCAGTGGCCTTGGGAGGTGGTGAGGGCTCCGGCGCTGGAGGCATTCAAGAGGATATTGGATCACCCTCTGTCGGAGCTGTTTTATTTGGATTCCTGCATTTAGCATTTGGCACTGATGGCCTTATACGCCCCTTCCAACTCAATTATTCTCTGATTCTTAATCCCTATGGATTCAACAGGCCAACTTCAATGCCCTACACTTTGGAACCATCTTCTGAGTGAAATTAGGACTGCAGAGCCCCTCTTGGTCTTCAAGAAGCTGTTGAAAACCTGGCTCTTTAAGGCAGCTTTCGGCGATCAAGTACAGTAGGACCCCCGTATCCACTGATTCATTATCCACTGATTCAGTTATCCATGGTTGGCAGAGTTAAAAATTAAATAATTCAGCAGCCACAAAGCAAGCTGTAAATAAAGCAAGCTGTTGTCAGAAACAGCAGCTGTAAAGCAAGCAACTGTCTCGAAACAGCTGTCATAAAGCAAGCTACTGTCAGGAAACAGCAGTTTGGGGGTGGGCGGGCAGGCGTTCTCTCTTATCCACGGTTTTCATTATCCACGGGAAGGCCTGGAACCAATCCCCAGGGGATACCAGGGTCCTACTGTAGGAGGTTGATTTGTTTTATGTGGTTTGTTTGCCCACCTGTGTTTTTCACCATCCTGCCTTAGTATTCTTGCTTTTGTAATTTTTTTTACATGATTTGGGTTTGGTTATTTAATATGTCCTATTGTGGAAGGTGTTTATTCTTTTTGTATTGCTTTATATTGTTCACTGCCCTGAGTTCCCTTGGGAAAATCAGGCAGTATATAAATATAAAAATAATAAATAATAATAAAATAATACATTTGCCATGCTAATCAACATGATTTTGCCAATGTTAATGGCATTAATGGTAAGCAACATCAGGGTGCTAGTTCTTGCCTGCCTCATCTCTATATACATTCCAGTTTTGTGTGAAGCAGGATGACGGTAAAGGAATCCCTCAGGCAGACTCTTGTGGTTCCTGGCTTGAGTTGCCAAACACCTCGACGTGCAATGTTTCAGTTTCGGAAGAACACATGTTAGGTCATAAACTCGGGATTCGCTTATCTCCAAAGGGCACGTCCACCAATTAGCTTATCTGCTGGCGAGTGAGGAACAGCTCTTCTTATCTAGACGATTTCCTTATGCTGAAAAAGACGGAGGCAACCTCAATCTGTTGAAACCAGTGGCAAGTGAATGTCTAGTTTGGAAAGAGATGGAAATCTCCCGGGTCTACTTCCTCTCTGCCGATAAGAACCTTTTCCAACAACGAAAGTTTCTCGGTGGCATGTAGGATCAGCGGAGAGTTGGTGATTCTCCAATGACGAGGGAGGCCAAAGGTTCTATTTTACAGACGAGAGCCCTCTCATCTGAAGGCATCCTCTAGTTCGGCTGCTGCCCATTCCAGCTCTTCCTTAGAAAACCCCAAGGAAGACCCCGGAGACCTCAGCTTTTTCATCAACAATAAGCAGATTGAACAGTCATGTGTTCCACTGGGACATAGTCTTCTCCACTCTACGGTTGGCACGGGACTAAACTCAACTTAAGGAGACCTATAAGACTTCCACTGGATTCAACAGCTTGGCTCTAGTTGGAATTAAAAACCACACTGAGCCTATAATTGCCCAAATCCTATTGCTTACTGTAGCAAATCACACTAGAGTAGGCTTATGGAATCAGCGAATAGCCTCCTCCATACGTTACATTGACTCAAATAGGCCTACTTTAATTGCGATGTACTATGCTCAGCTACAGTAGGTCCCAGTTAGAGTGTCTTACTTCGGCACAGAGGGGTTGACTCACCACATCCCCATTGACTCAATGGGGCTACTCTAGGGTAAGCTACTAGGTTAAGCAACAGGATTTGGGCCATTGCACTTTCGGTTTGTTTACTGGCTTAGGCCAAACTCTGATTCCCAAACCAAATAAACTGACTTTGTCCAACATCTGGATTGAAACTGAATGGTAGCATTCAGTGTGGAGCAAAGCAAAATAGGAACTAGACGGGTCCTGTGATTCTGACAACGAAAATAACTGGAAGTCAGACTTAAGGGAGAGACCATGTGAAATGGTGGCATGATTAGGAAGGGAAAGAGAGGTCTTCAATCATGGACACCTCTAATATGCAATCTGGAGCAACATGTCCCCCAATTAGTCCCAATGTTTATAGCGAGCTTTAATATGAGTGAAGTGTAACCAATAGCCATAAGATAATTAGATTGTAATTTATCATGTATGATCTCTGATATATATCATCAAGGCTTCTAAGCTTACATACATGCTATTAGAGGTGGGCACAAAACAGATAAACGATGGTTCAGTTCATTCTGTTTCGGCCCCCCTCAGTTTGTTTCATTTCGTACAAATGTTTAAAAGAAAAATTTGTGCAAACCAAACCAAAATGAACTGGTTCGGGTTACCTGGCTGGCAGCAGTGGCAGCGATCCCAGTGGCGGTAGTGGCAGTGGCAGCAGCGATGGTGGTGGCAGGGGGCTTAGGCCAGCCTGCCAGCTGCTTGGCCACTCCAGCTGGCCAGTGGGGTTCTAGCTGCAGCAATCCCAGCGGCAGCGGCAGCCGCTCAGAAGCCTCCTTGTGGCCTCGCCAGGCCTCACCCTTGAGAAGCTGTGGTGGCGACCTTACTAGACCACAACTTGGTGGATTGGTGGTGGTAGTGGTGGCCACCGCCCAAAAGGCAGTGGCTGTGCTGGGTGGCAGTAGACCTTGCCGCCACCTCCAGAGCCCCGGCGGCGGCCACGCCAGGTGGCATGAGGATAGTCAGCTGCAGGAGTGGCGCTGGGTAGCCAGGAGGCCTCCCCATCCCGGACATCAGGTAAGAGATGTCGTTGGTGAGGAAAACGAAAAATGAATGGCACAAAACAGAAATTTCCGCGTTGTTTCATTTTTCTTTAAAGGGGCTGTTCGTTATTTTTTCGTTACATAACAAAATGAATAACAAAATGATTTTTTTATTTGTTTCGTGCCCATCTCCACATGATATAGTTGGTGAAATGCATGTCTCAAGGATGATTTCTTGGAAACTGCAGAGTCCCTCTTTGTGGAAACTGCAGAGACCCTCTTTACTAATTTCCTTTCTGCCAAACCATAGAGAGAAAAGCAGAACTAAGCTCCGGTGTGAGGCCTCACGCCTCTCACATAAACCACCTGATGGAAAATTCCTTTTCTCCTCGCTTTGCTATTAGAAATATTCTTTCTTAACTGCTTAGTAGATGTATGCAATTTATATCTTAAGAAACATATTTCAGTTCAAATAAGGAAGTTTATCCATGTGTAAAGCATGTGGATCTGTCACGTACAAGCCCAAGACTACATGTGTGACCTTATTGTTTGACAAGTATAAAGGTGTTCTGTTCCACTTTAGAAATTGTCTCTCTCTGGCGGTTACTTCACATCCTTCTTTGTTCCATGACTAGTTTTGTACCGTAACAGCGTTGGTTGCGATCACGTGGTTTTGTCCCTGTTTCAGTGTTCCCATGGTTGTGATAACTTGTCTCGTGACAAGTGTTACCGCGCGTCTTGTACCCTGATAAACACTGAATTTGTCTAGCTTCCTTTTTCCTTTTTTTTGGGGGGGGTGTGCTTAAAATTTTTTTCTTTTTTGGAATTTTGCTTCTGAAAAGTCAAACAAACCAAACAAACCCAGACACAGTTTTCTTAGAGAAAGGATTCTTTCATTGCATGACAGTCGTTACTACACGGTATCTTGTCTCAGAACAGAAAGCGGGAACAAAGAGTGACAAGGGAAAATCCTACCCCAGCACCAAGTACTGTATTGTCACACTTAGCACCCATTCCGGGCGCGTGGTCGAGACAAATTTCAGTAGTTGCGCGACAGACGTGAAGTAACAATTTTTGTACTGCTCCTAAGCGCAACACTAACAGAGACAAAATAGATGTGAAGTAACCGCCTTACTCTCTCTGAGTAGAGACATCCGTTTGCACATTCGAATAAACCTTTCTCAGTACCTGAAGCTCCGAAGTCTGCGGCTCTGTCTGTCTGTCTTTAATAGTCTGAAATGGCTAAAACCATTGCAATCCAGAATTGTTTGTGGGTGACAGAAGTTGCAGAGTGCCCAGAATTCTTTTGATGCTGGCCTAAGGGAAATCTTATAAATCGTAATGGCAAATGGCTACTTGTTAACAAGATACTGCTTTCATTCCCAGTCAGGCACAGGCTTGGTGTGATCAGATCACGATGGAACCAGATGGAATCAGTACCATAATTTACCCACTCTGGCACAGGCAGCCATACGTGGCCCCAAAGTAAAATATGACCTCAGCGGAGGGGTCGCAACAAGATTGACGAATCCTGGAGGAAAAGGTTCGGGGCTCTGGAGTTCAGATTCACAATATTTCCCATAGATTTTAATAATTTTTAAAATAATAATAATAATAATTTATTGTCATTGTGTGTATATACACAGTATACACATACAACGAAATTCAGACACCCAGAGACCAGATTCAACACACACACACACACACACACACACACACATCTCCAAACACTCTCACACACATTAAAAAAAAACCCTTCAACACACACACATAAAAATCCCCGAACACTCCCCCACCCCCCACCCCTAAAAACACAAGCATCTACACAACAGGCTAGGTAATCCTGTCCAAGTGCTCACTGCTGGTGGTTCTTGAGTTCATTATTAAGTGCAATTATAGCTCTGGGATAAAAACTGTTCAGAAGACATGTGGTCCGGGTTTTAATTGTTCTGTATCTTCTGCCAGAAGGCAACAGTTCAAAGAAATTGTGAGCAGGATGAGTAGAGTCCCTCAGAATGTTGTGTGACTTCCTCAAACAGCGAGATGTACAGTACAAGTTAACGCAGGTCAGCCAGGGAGTCCCACCACCACCACCTCTCTCCATCTGTAGTATTTACTTCTGCCCTGGAGGCTTCTACATTTTTGACAAGTAAGAAACCGGCATATTCCATGCTGTGTGTGCAACAATGAGTGCCTACACCAGTGTTGGGGAATCTATGGCATGGGTGCCAAAGGTGGCATTCGGAGCCCTTTCTGTGGGCACCCGACATCGCCCCTACACAGCCACCCGTATACAGGTTAAATTGCTTTATTGGCACTTTGCGAAAAATTAGTGGGTTTTGAATTGCGGTTTGGGCACTCGGTCTCTAAAAGGTTCGCCAATATCACTGGCCTACACTGACCTTTTCACATGTATCAATTTGCTGTCCAAAAGTTACACAGTTTGTATTATACTGCTGAAATACAGCAACCGGATGTGGCTAATTGTTGTATTATAGTATTTGTTGCCATGAGTTGTCAAGTCCCTTCTGACATATGGCGACTCTATGAATTTACAGCTTTCGTTATATAACGTAGCATAATGTGATAAAACACAACATAATACAAGAAGTATAATACAATAGGATCCCCATATTCATGGGATCTATAACCACTGATTCACCTATCCATGGTATGAGAATATTAAAAAATATTAAAAGAAGAAATCCCCAGAAATATATATAACACTGAAGTATATTTTAATACACACATGCACGCACACACACATGCACACACACACACACATGCACACACACACACACATACAGAGAGAGAGAGAGAGAGAGAGAGAGAGAGAGAGAGAGAGCATTTTTAAAAAATCAGAGAATGACAGACCCTATAGATGTTATTTTAAAAGACATAGCCAGCGCATCTAGGTAGAAGAAAACAATTATACAATAATTTTAAAAATAAATAAAAACAAAAAAATAGAATCCCCTCATGTTTTGCAATTAAAGACTGGTTATTATATTTCTACGTGAGTTTTCATGGAGACAACAACTTCTTCCAAATTCAGAAAAGCACCCCACGTGAAGGCTAATGGCACTCCAGTACACATATGAGCGTGAGAAGGGCAAATTAACTTATTCGTATTAAAATGTGGTCCAAATTTATTTTTCCAACATCTCTTCCTGACCAGCCAGCGGAGAGTGAGGGAGAAGGTGAGCTCTGTGTGTGTGTGTGTGTGTGTGTGTGTGTGTGTGTGTGTGTGTGTGTGTGTGTGTGTTACAATTGGGAGAATTTTTGATGCCCCTCCCTCAGGTGGCTGGAAACAAAAGACAATCACTGTACATTTGCATAATTATTCTGAAAAGGACAGGTACCAGAAAAAAAAAGCAGCATCAATGACTCTAAACCTATATGGGGATAGTTGGCCCGTGTGCAGATATAAAACTATGGAACCAAGTTTCCCCTGCCGGCATCCAAAATTCCCTTGGCACAATATTTCTGCGTGGCATGGTTCATCAGTCTTTCCGTCCACCCACCTGCCAAATATACTTGTTTTCCTGAGCGCTGAAGTCAATCAAACTCATGAATAAGAATTCAAATAAATATCCCCAATAATATTTACTTGACAAGCCTTGTTCCCCTCTCTGTACCCTTATGTCTTTCCATTGGCTTGGGTGGAGTTGACCAACGTGGTTGATGACTTTTTCAGTCAGCAGAGGGATTGGAATGAAGTGGCTCAGGGGATGGGGCAGTATATTTGCTGCCATCCTTATTTCGCTAGGCTGACTTCTACGGATTGTATGCATTTGTATCCAACTTTTTTTTTAGCCATGTTTTGAATTTCTGATAAATTTCCTTGTGCCATGCAGTCAAAGTACAGAGAGCCACAAAGGAGAATAACATCAAGTTCCCCAGATACTCCACCCCTTTCACACATAGTGTCACTTATAGTCTTGGTAGCTCATTCATTGAGGCATTTGTAGGAGAAAGAATAATAACAATATTATTTTACAGGAAGCTTCAGACTTGGATACACTACTTTTTTAAATGAATAAAAATTTAGCAATTAACTGAACAGATCAACAGCAAGCAAACAACTGCCGCACACAGACTACGTATAAACAGGAGTAAGTATGGAGCACAGAAGAGGGTCTCTCTTTGAATTCAAAGACAGGAAAGAACAATTGGTTAGCACTGAAGAAACAGGCAATCTGAACCTATAAAAGTCCCTCCTGGTCACACAAATAAAACTCTAAGATGCCTTTCATCCATCAAGCAGGAGGTAGTCTGCATAATTGTTTGCCTACATAATTATAAGGTAGGTTTGACTAAGGTAGTCAGAGGCCACCCATCAAGTTTCATGGGGCACCGGGGACTGTCGCACGTGTCTACCCAGTCCCAGCCCAGCCCTCTAACTGCTGGGTCACACTGTCTTTTGCCTGCCTGTTCCATGCTGCTAGCTTTAACTATAGTAAGTGTTCCCGCAATCACAGCTGGACCTGAGAAGGCATGTGAAGGAACAGTGCTGCCCTCCTGCTGTTTCAGTATAATTTGGAGAACCTCCGTTTCTCTGTATCTTCGGGTGAATGCATCGCACATTTGATGCAGCTTGATAATTGCCACTACTTTTGAGGGCTGCCAGTGGACAATATCAGAAAAATCAGATGTGATTCAAGAGGAATTCAACTGAGTAAATGTTCAAAACACACCTCCCTTTCCATAACTGGCCAGTAGAAGAAATCACATTCACAGGAGTTTAACTGGTTTTTTAAAAAAAATATTTTGGACAATTCCCGCTACATCTCGGGAACTGTCACGTTGCTGCAGAAAACAGAATCTTTTTCATCTCCGTCATCTCAATATTTAAGCATTTGCTTGGACAGGCTGGCAAATATCTAGAATGCCAGAGGAATAAAGAGCTTGTCCGACATTGTTTTGGCTGTGTTCTTCTTTAAAGCAAATGCAGACTCAAGCAGACTCGATGCCAGGACACTCTTGCAAACAGCAATGCAGTGGTAATCCAGCAAGAACCTGGCCTTTTCGGACTGCAGTACCCCCCCGTCTATCGCGGTAAGTGAGCTACGTCCTCCAAAGAAGAAGAATTGGTAGAGCAGAAGAACCCAGGTGTCCTTTGCATCAAGTTGTACCCTGTCACAAAAGTTTGTTCCAAGTTGAGTGAACTTTGTTCCACGTTGAAATAAACCCCGGTGTGAGTCCATGTTCTGCCTGTGTGTCACAGAAATCAAGCACCGGGTTCCGGTCCAATGGCGCATACCGCTGCCAGCCCCTGAGAAGGCATGCTCCAGGAAGTTCCGAGTTCCTTTTAGGGTGGGAGAGGTTCATAAACCATGCGTGTTGCTTCCCTTATTTATGATTTTTCTCCCCATCCACCAAGGCTGATACTTCATGTCCATCTCATCGCTGTTCGCGATCCCGCTGGGGACTGGTACAAAGAAATCTAACTGCACGTCCATTGCAGGACGAAGGGAGTTCATCCCGACCACGCCCCCTGAACTGCGATTTAAGCGGGATGAGAGATTCCCCTCCGTGGCCTCGGGAATCTCCTCATCTCGCTTCTTGTTCCGATATGAGAGCCCGTGAGGTCAGTCTCCTCCCGCAATGTGCCATTCTCCATCTAGTGGCAGGAGTGCGAACTGCCATTCGCCAGTACATTCCCTATGGAGTCAGCAAGGCAGTGCAGAGAGATTAAAAGACAAATGCCTCAAACGTAGCTCCGTAACACATTGAAGGCAAGGCTTCGGAGAATTGAAGCATCGAAAAATGGAAGGTTGGGCTGAAAAAAACAACGAGAACAAAGGCATGGAGTTTCACATCTCATCGCAGAACGAGGACGTGTGGGAACAGTCATGCCGGTATCATCCCTCACGCCCGTGAGTACACGGGAACAGGGACAGAACCGGAAGAAGACAATGTGACTGCAACTGACATCAACACGCAACGAACTTCCTCCTGGGATGAGAGTGGACATGAAGTAACCGTCCAAGTAAAAAAAGGAACAGAGGGCAGCATCCAAGCCCTGCTGGAAAGGACAAAGGCCAGAGGTCCCACATGGATCTCGAGTTCATTTTGTTTCCGTGGTGAAGGCCTGGGCCAGAGAAAAGGTAGAATGGAAAGTGGCGTAGCCCGTTTTGCTTTTCATTGTTTATTCAGTTGGCTCTGCAAATAAAATAAAATAAAATAAAATAAAATGCATATGTCTTCTCTTTATAGCTTTTCTGCTGGGCCCTCTGCCAATAGGTGCATAGGGCTGGTGAGCTGTATACATTGCAATAACATTGAAATTGCATAACGAGGGAAGGAGCGAGGAGAGAGAAATGCATTCAGCGAGGTGTGTGTGTGTGTGAAATCTCTCCCTTTTTTGTATTATTTTTAAAAGGCTCTCCCCGGGGAGGGCTGGCACCTGTATCGCCTATGCTAGGATTACTGGCAATTTCCTTTAACCGAGAGGAGCCTTTCTTAGCTCGGCCTGGTGCTCTCCAGATGTGCTGGACTCCAAGCCTTGCTCACCCTAATCAGCCAGAGACTACTGGGTCGGGATCGACAATGTTGTGGCACAACCACTGTGGAAGGCACCCGGAGACCACATGACACAGATTCCCAGCTGGCTAAATGTCCAGGCTGTGGTTTCCCAGTCCCCACTGTTGAACATCCCAATGCTGGGTGTTTATTTTCACAAATTGGGTGCTGGGATTGGGTTTCAAATATCATTGGGTTCCTCCTCGTGGCTAGCCTGCCTCTCTGGGTGCTTTTACACGACCCCTAAGATCCACTAGCAACTTAAATTCGGACCAGATATCTTGGGGTTTTGCTCCTCTTGCTGTGTTCCCACCCCTCCGCACTCCCTTGCTCCTGTCTGCGTGAGGGGAGGGAGAAAAAAAAAGGGGAGAAAAGAATGCAGGCTCACCTCCGCTCTGCCGTCGGGAGCTGCCCTGGGAACATTCCAGTCTCTTAAAGGGGTGGGGGGCAAGCCCCCCCCCCCCAAAAAAAAACAAGGCAAGGAGAGCCTGGCACTCACCGCTTTGAAATCCGCATCAGAAATTTTTCACCTTCGGAGACCAGGTACTTGAAAAATGTGCTGGGACGCGCTTAGGTGGGCATGGTCGTACTTAATTTTTTTAAAAGTCCAGAGCTGGTGGGAAAACAATTTTAAGCTCCGCATCTGGGAGCCCTTTGCCTCGGATTTTAGGGGTCATGTAAAAGCGCCCTCAGTTTTCCACAGATGGCAGCCACAGCAAGGTTGCCTTATTTCAGTGGAGAGAGGCGCAGTGATCGCTGCCTGTGGGTGGCCTTGGCGGGTGGGCTCTCAGTATCTGGGTCTTTCCTGGGTGTGGTGGTCGGCGCCGCTCCTCCTCCATCTGTCTATCCATCCACCCGCCCGCCCAGCGCCCTTCTCCCATTGCAGGCAGAGCAAAGGCAGTGCCCATCCCGCCGGGGAGCCCGGTGCACACCTTCAGCGCTGGAGAGCGAGCCAGCGAACAAGCAAGAGCATGGGAGTCATGCTGGGTGGGTGAGACATGGTTGTTGGGGACAGGAGAGGGTGCAAAAACTGATTTTGTCCCCAGGCTCTCCAAACTCTAACTATGGGCGCTTTTACACGACCTCTAAAATCCGGTGTCAACTTATATTCGGACCAGATATCGTGGGGGGTCTGTCACTCTTCCTGTGTTCCCACTCCTCCACACTCCATTGTTCCTGTCTGTGAGGGGAGGGAGAAAAACAGGGAGAGAAAAAAATGCAGGCTCACCTCTGTCTGCTGGTCGTAGCAGCCCTGAGCAGCTCCATCATGATTCTCATCTCTTAAAGGGGCAGCGGGGACAAAAAAACAAACAGAAGGCGAGGGAGCCCGGCTTACAATCCGCATCGGAAGATTTTTTACATCCTGGAGGCCAGGTACTTGAAAAGTGCGCTGGGATGCGCTTATGTGGGCATGGTCGTACTTAATTTTTTTAAAGTCTGGAGCTGGTGGGAAAACATTTTTCAGCTCCAGATCTGGGAGCCCTTTGCCTCGGATTTTAGGGGTCGTGTAAAAGCACCCTATGCTTCTGGTGGGGGGGGAAAAACTTTTGCTTACTCTTTTATTTTTGCTTGGTGAGTATCTCAAATTTCTGGAAAGAGGTTTCAGAAAATGACAAGGAAATAAACATATCCTTTCTGAAGACTTAATTCTTCATATATAATATGTCTAGAGAATATGGCATCACCCTTCAAACTGCTTACTCTACATGTCCTATTGAATTATTTCCCAGAAAATCTGCATAGGGGAGTGATAGAATTGTATTTATGAGGCATTAGAGATTAGCAAAATATTTTTCTTCAACGAGACACTCAGAAATACCCAGTCCATACAGCTTGTGACTATTCTGGCTAAGAGATTTGGGATGGTGTAGTTTCGCAAATTACTTGTCCAAGCTTTACTACAAATTTTGTTCCCTGCTCAATACAGCCCTGAGCAATGAAACAGCACAGCAGCTAATGGAGGTAGAGGGTCAAGAAGGATTGTACAGAAGAAAAATGGAAGCAACTGATGTGAGGTGCCATATTATTACCCAACAGTCTTCTTGCAAATGGGTGGAATAAAATGTATTTGTGGTTTGTTGCTGTTGAGCTGTTCGGTGGGTTGCTAGTATGTGTGCAGTTAAGAAAGCAGTATATGCAAGTCTGTAATTTCAAGCCACTGTAAGTAAAAATAATTTAAAATATTTTCTCTTACAAAAGTCTTGGAGTGAGTTACTGAGACTTGAAAAGCCAGTTGATGAGAAAAAGGGTGGATTATCTGGAGAACATGAGGCTGTAAATCTTTCCGGATCTCTCTACTTCTCATGTGTAACAAAAGAGATCATTTTACCAGAAATTCAAAAGCTCTGCTATTCGGAGCAGGGCACAAAAGAAAAACAGTGAATCACAATGCCAGTGTCTTAAACCTCTTAGATGGTTACTTCACGTCCATTCTCGTCCCGGGAGGAAGTTTGTTGCGTATTGATGTCGGTTGCGGTCACATGGTCTTCTTCCAGTTCTGTCCCTGTTCCCGTGTACGCACGGGCGTGATGGATGATACCGACATGACTGTTACCGCACGTCCTTGTTCCGTGATGAGATGTGAAATTCCATGCCTTTGTTCTCCGTTTTTTTTTTGGCCCGACCTTCCGTTTTTTGATGTTTCAATTCTCCGAAGCGTTGCCTTCAATGCGTTATGCAGCTGAGTTTGAGGCATTTGTCTTTTAATCTCTCTGTACTGTGGTGCTCACTCCATAGGGAATGTACTCGCGAATGGCACTTCGCACTTCTGCCACCAGATGGAGAACGGCATGTTGCGTGATGAGCCTTACCTCATGGGCACTCGTCTCAGAACGAGAAGCGTGATGAGCAGATTCCTGAGGCCAGGAAGGGGAATCTCTCATCCCGCTTAGATCGTAGTTCAGGGGGCGTGGTCGGGATGAACTCCCCTTGTCCCGCAATGGATGTGCAGTTAGTTTACTTCGTACCGGTCCCAAGCGGGACTGCGAACAGCGATGAGATGGACGTGAGGTATCAGCCTTACTGCCAATAGGTAAGCTAATTGGAGAAGCAGTTCAGCCTTTTAGAATTGGGGGGGGGGGAATTCACAGAGGCTGGGGAACTGTCAGAGGGTGGTGTCATAGGAAAGGGAATATAACCTCCAGAAGGCCAGATTAGGACTTCAGGAGGACCAGGTTTAGCCCCAAGGCAAAAAGGTCACCATTTTGGATGCAGATGCTACTTTGGGATAAGGGAAGAAGCGAACCCCTTCGGAAAACAGGTGCTTGTTTTCGTCAGGGGGCGCTGGGGTGGGCAGTGAGTGAAGTGGAAAGCCCCTCATTTCAGCCTCTTGCTGACTGGGACAGTTTAGAGTGGGAAAATAAAAGCTGCAAGAATGTTTTGCAGAGGGAAACACACCTGGTCTTAAGAAACCTTAGATTTGTTTTCCTTTTGGGATGTTTGCTTGGTCAAGGTGCACACATAGGTGACTTCCTATGGATGCATAAGGAACGGTCCATTAGGGCCCAAAGGTTGGGGTGATGACTAGGAATTTCGGCAGGGATGACAGCCCGGGTAATGTTCAGCTCACAGTGCAGGGGTCCTTCAGCCTTTCTGTAACTTAAGCCACCCCACACCTCCCCACCTTTCTTCTAGATAAGAAATAAGCCGAAAGGAGTAGTTTCTCCTATGGAACAATTAAATTAAGGAAGGGAGTGGTGAATTTAATTGGCATAGGCTGAGAATGGGCTGCATGAGGGTAAACAAGCTGAATCTAAACCCTAACAAGACAGAGGTGCTGTTGACCAGGAAAAAAAATCTGATTTAGGAGCCAGGATTTAACTCTTTCTAACTCATTGCTCTCCCTGACAGATCAGTTTCATTGTCTCGGACTGCTTCTTAACTCTGCCTTGTCACTGGCTCCCCAGAAACAGTCATCCATGTCTTGATTGCACCTTGCCTTGACTACTACAGAGCACTTGACCTGAGACGACCCTTGAAGACGGCTTGAGAGCTTCAATAGGTGGAATATTGGCACCTTATGGGCTGCTAACCGATACGCAGTATTATAATCATATGAAACCGTTACTAAAAGACTTGCATTGCTGGCCAGTTGCTTACTGGGCCCAATTTAAGCCTTAAATTTTAAGGTCTCAGTTTTGACCTTTAAACCCCCAAATTGGCTTAGGGTCCTGCTGCCTGTCTTGTTATGAGGTTGTTAAGCAGACAAATACCCACAGTTTTGTCAAGCCTGCCTAAGAAACACAGTGGACGAGTTTTTCTCTTGTGCGATTCTGAGGTTACGGAATACACTTCCTTCCGTGAGGGCTCGGTCACACTGGCAATAAGAACCACAGTTGAATCAGTTTGGGAGATATTTAGATCAATTCATAAGTTTCCTGCTACATGTTGGGACCCCTCAATTCATGGTGACTCATCCGGTTTATGACAGAGAGGCAATCTTCTCTTTGAAAGACTGTCCAGTTCAATCTTAATCCACAGACAAGGAATTCTGGAAAAAGAGAAAATAGCGGTTTGTGATTGTTTGGTTTTTTGCCCAAACAGGTATTCAGGACTTCCATGCCTTGTCTGCTCTGGACGCTGCCTCTGACAGGACATCAACCTGAGGAAGCAGGGCTGGGGTGTCCAAGCCCCTGTCTGGACCCCTCCCCAAAAGGCATGAACTGTTGAAGATGAAACAATAAGGCAATAAAGGGAGAGAAATGCATGGAGTCATTAGGCATCTGGAAATAGCTACACCTTCCTGTGAGCAGCCACTAACAAGAACTTTGCAACCTGTGTTGTGGTGTACTTCTTCTGGTCAGACAAACATGACCTTGAGACCTGTCCCACAGAAGGTGGACCACGCCTTTCCAGATTTGTTCGAAGAGAGGGCAGAGGATGTAGGGGGAAATTCAATGACCCATGTTCCACATGGGCAGAATCTTCCTTGACGGGGGCTTTCCCTCGAATCTCCCCCGAAGAAGGGTTGAAAGCAGAACGTTCAGTCTGGACCGCAGGTTTTCTGATGTGTCCAACACATGACACATGTGGGGAGGTGTTGCCTTTGTATTCCTTATGCTTTCTTTGTGGTTTCCTTATCATGCTGGATACCTCAGCTGCCCACCCTGTAGTTCCTGAGATACCCCCAAACAATTAATCACAGACTATACTCAGGCTCAAGCTGACCCCCCCCCCCCATGTAACAAAATCGGCCAAATCTGGTGCACAGATCTATCCTTTACGAGCATTAGAAGATCTCTGTACTCAACAGACACTGTGCTCAAATTACAAGGGTAAGGAGGCCTTGTCCCTCTTACACAACAAGTGTTTTTTCTCAGGATTGTCCAGAATCTGGGGCCAAAGGGTCTTTGACCCTGTCACGCTGCTAAAGGCAAGTGTGTGTTGGATTGCTTTTTAAATATATGTGACGTTTTGCTACCCATGTATGGAAAATTGCCATTGGAATAAGTGTGTTTGAACCTGGCACATGATCCAGGAAAATCTGGAAAGGTCGCGTTCTATGCAGCCAGCTGTGCTATCCACTGTACCATCCTGGAGACCCTTCATAGATTGCGTGGGGGTATGCCCTGTTCAAAATGCAGGCACACACAACAGTTAGGGGAGCACTTGTCTTGCATACATTAAGCTGCTGAATCTAACCTTGTTTGCTTTCAACCACAGTTCGTAGAATCACCGAATTGTTGAATAATGGAAGGGGGCCTATGAGGATACTGAGCCCCCCTCCCCAAATGTAGATGCGCTTTCTGCTTTGATCACCAAGACCTGTCATGATCTCTCATCAGTTTCCTGAACAGAGAGGGACTAGTACTTCATAGGATTTGGTGATAGGGATGGGCAGGAAACGAAAAACGAAATGCTGTTTTGTCATTTCATTAGGTAGCAAAACGAAATGAAGCGAAACAAAGTGAGGAAGCAGCATTTCGTTAGAGACTAAACGAAACAGTCATTTTTTCCGTTGAGATGAAACATTTCATTCCATCGTTTTCGGGCTCCTGCCGAGCTGTCAATGCCTGGACCCCTTTAAACCTGGCCCAGTCAGCACCAGGGGTCCAGCAAGTAACAGTTCAGCAGGAGCCCTTTAAAAATGGCACCCAGAGTCCTGGGCATCAAATCTGGTGCCTTTAGGACCTAGGGGAGCTATTTCGTTTAGTTTCATTTCGTTTCATATGAATTTTTAAAAATTTCATAAAAAAAACAAAATGAAACAAAAAGGGGTAAGCACAAAACGAAACAGAACGAAACATTGGTTTTTGTTTTTGTTTTGCGCCCATCCCTATTTGGAGACTATACTCCTTTTAATGCAGCCAGAAATGACATTTGCCCTTTTTGCAACAGCACTGCACCATTGGCTTGTGGTCTACAACACATCCAAGGTCCTTCTCACTCGTAGTATCACTGGGCCAACTATCTCCCATCTTATTCTAAATCAATAAATCATTTTCCCCGGTGGAAGGCTTTACAAGAGGAAGACATTTTAAAATGGAAAAGGTTGGGGCTTGACGAACACCCCCTGTCCAGATTCCTCAACTCTTCCTGTTCACATCTGGATCCAAGCGTGCTCACTTCGACAGTTCTATGTTTCGTTGCAAGCCACATGTTTCAGTTGAGCCAAGACCTGAACTCTGGTGGGTTGTCTGCCATTTGTAAAACAATTTATGACTGATCCATAAAAATAAAAGCAAGCAGGGATGAAGCTTGTCCAAAAGTCTCTAAAATATAGATCTTCTCCTTTTCTTCTTCATCTTCTTTTTAAAATATAGATTTGTATTTATTTTTTTTCAACCACGGGCTAATGTTTAACATTCCTAAGTGATGAGAGCATGTTTTTATTGCCTTTATTCTTTTCAACAAGCTGGAACTGTGAAAATGAATCTCTGCCCTAGCCCCGTTAGTTAAAAACTGAATTTTGTTCTTTTTTTTTTTTTAGGAAAGGAAAGGGAGGGAAAGGTGGAAAAGGGGGGGGGACACAAAGAATAATAATGTTGTTTGTAGAAATGATTGAAGGCAAAAATAACAAAGGTGAAGGTGGAAATAAATCTATCCGACGAGAGAAGGTGGGGGGGGGGGAGCTTTTCAATAATATTTTAATGCAGTCATAATAGTGATAAATAATAACTGGGGATTTTGCAGCTGAGCTGTGGTGGGAGATCCTTTTCCCCCCAAATAGAACAGTGGATCCTTCCCTCTCCATCCCTTAATACCCCTTCCAAAATCTGGGCTGTGATGAGAGCATGGAACACTGTAGAAGCGACACTGGGGGCCCGGTTGGAGGACGGACCAGGGAGCAAAAGAAAAGAAAAGAAAAAAAGAAAGAAAAAAAGATCTGAGATCCAGGCAGAGGCCTGACTTCAATCACGTTATCTCCAGGCTCCGGAACAACACAGACCACACAGTGCTTGCTGAAATAACTTTTACTGGTTCCGCAATATAACTTCCAGCCTGGGTGATCTGGTTCCCAAAAGACCGACTACAACCAGCTGTCTCTCTCTCTCTCTCTCTCTCTCTCTCTCTCTCTCTCTCTCACACTCTGTGTCTGTGTCTGTCTGTCCGGAAGGGAAGGGAAAAAACAAAGGGGAAAAAATTAAAAACGGCACAAATATTGCGGCCACAATGGTGCCACATGGCGGTGCACGCACCAGCCCCGCCACCTCTTCAAAAACTGCCTCTCTTTCGAAGCAAAACAAAAGCCCAAAAGGGGGACAACCGTGCGGTGGCACCTTAAAGATTAACTTTTATATGTTTTTCATGTGAATTCTCACGGACGAGTCCACTTCGTCCAGCATCAGAGTTTCTCTTTTGGAACTCTGCTATGCCATTCGGCTAAACCACATTGTGGATCAGGGAGAGGCGGGCGAGTCCTTTGTTATTATTATTATTGTTGTAAACCGCCCTGAGTCCTTTTTATGGGAAATAGAGTGGTATATAAGTGTAAATAATAAATAAATAAATAAATAAATAAATAAATAAATAAATAAGGCATGTCACGTCTTCTAGAACAGCCCTTGGAAAAAGTTATCGTTTTTGGGCGGTGGGTCCCAACACCCCGCGGTCAGCATGGCTGAGCCAATAGTGCACAGAAGAGAGAAATTGCATTTCAAAACCACAACTCCCATGATTTGAAACAACACGCGATCCAAGGACACATTCTCCCAAGGTGATGTACAAACTGGTGTTTTTTAGCCATGGGTTTGCGTGGGGTGAAAAGTAACTTTTGGCAAGTGCACTGCCCAGATTCCTCCAACCAGCATGACCAGTGGCCATGGATGGTCCCAATAAAGTAACTTGTCCAAACTGCGGGAGAAACCTGCATTGCATACATGACTCTGTTAAATGGAATAGGCATTGATGGCCCCGTGTGGTTGCAGCTGTCAAAGAGTTGGATCCAGACACTGATCTCCAAGAATCGTGGTTGTTCAAAGCCTGCCTGAAAAATGATCAGTCTTCTGCTCCTGGTGGAAGGATAAAAGGTAGGGAGCCAGATGGATCTCTCAAGGGTCTGCTTCCTACCACCAGGGAACTGCTACCGAGAAGGCCCTCTCTCAGGGCTTGATGAGGAGGGACTCCTCTGATGATCTTAAATGCTGAGAAGGCTTGTATGGGGAGATATGGTCCTTCAGACAGCCTGTTTTGAATGTCCACTTGTTTTTCCTTATTCTGTTGAATTTTAATTAGCGTACAGTGGACTAAGGCTCCGAAACTGTTGACTGCAAAGTCGGCAGCTTGGCGGTTCAAATCCCGGGTGCCACGCAGTGGAGCGAGCTCCCGTTGATAACCCCAGCTAATGCCAACCTAGAAGTTTGAAAGCATGGAAATGCAAGTAGATAAATAGGTACTGCCGTAAAAAGTGGGGAGGTAAAACAGTGTTTCCTTGCAGCCATGCTGGCCACATGGCCACAGACTTGCACAATACTGGTTCTACGGCTTGAATACAAAGATGAGCACCACCCCTAGAGTCGGACATGAATAGCATGCATGTGCGGGGGGAACCTTTACTTTTTATGCTTCTAATTCCATTCTTTTTAATATTGTGAGCTACTTTGAGTCCCTTTATTAGGAGAAAGGTGGCCTATCAAGCAAGCAAGCAAAAAAACAAAAAAATTAATAAAAAAGGGATAACAGACTGGTGGATTAAGGGTAACACAGGTGCTTTGAGGTTGGTGATTCACGAACCACAGTGGTACCTCGGTTTAAGAATGCCCCAGTTTACATTTTTTCCGTAAGGCAGTAAAAGTTGATGTGTGATGTTTGCACGACAAAAAGAAGGGGGATGCCTTGGTTTAAGAAAATTTTAAATGGAAAGTTTGTCGTTTTTCTGACCTCCGGAATGGATTAATTGGTTTTCAAATAATGCATTCCTATGGGAAACCGCATAGCAGTTTGTGATTTTTTTCACAATACGAAATGGCCACAAATTAATTACTTCAACGGAGGCACCACTGCAATGGGCTCAAACCAGAGGGGTGCAAAAAAAATACAAGGTTGTGTTGGCATAGGAGGCGTTGGAAGGGCCCAGCTGGCTTCCCACGGCTGGTGCTTCCTCCTTTCATCCTTACTGTGCCAGGTTGCCCCTGCAAATCATCGCCTCATGTAATTGAAAAGCTCAGAAGCTCCGTCCTGAGGTTGCCAATGCCAGCAGCCAAGCCAAGGGCTGCAGGTGTGTGTACATGCACACGTGTGGGAGAGCGCAAGGAGGCCCTTCCGTGGTCCTTTTCCAGCCCAGCCCAGCCCAGCGGGCAGCCAGTGGCGGTGGGTGGAAGGCTTTTAACTGGCATAAGGTTACGGCCAGGCAGCCCAGCCATGCCAAGGATGCGAGGAATCTGCTCGCAACCTCAAAAGGATGCATTCTTTTTATCGGATAATTAAAAAACGAAGAAGAAGAAGGAGAAGATGAAGGGGGGCTGGTGGCGAGGGAGGGGGGTACGGATGGGATCCCGGCGCACCTGCTCAGCTGACAAGCCAGCCGGGGAGAGAGAGAGAGAGAGAGAGGATGGAAAGAGGTGAAGATGAAGGAGGCGAGGAAAGAAGAGTGAATGAAGGGTGAAGGTCACAGAGGGCAAGCAGAACCTGTTCTCATGGTAAAAAATAAAAGTGCACAGGAACAGGGTCAGGTGGAAGGGTGGAAACTCGGCCTCAGTTTGGGAGTTCTATTGTTGTTGTTGTTCAGTCGTTCAGTCGTGTCCGACACTTCGTGACCCCACGGACCAGAGCTCTCCAGGCCTTCCTGTCTTCCACTGCCCCCCCCCGAGTTTGGTCAAATCCATCTTGGTTGCATCTGTTCTGATGCAGATTTTAAACCGTTACTCAATCTGCACCAAAACCTTTTTGCCCCCGTTATGGTGTCTTTGCTGCGGTTCTCAATCGTGGGATCAGAACAGTTGCAGAATTTCAAAATGCGGCCATGGGTACACCCAAACTGTGACATCAGCCGCGTGACCACTCCGGGAGGTGATCCGGATCAACGTTTGCTGCGGATTTTAGAGGTTGTGTGAAAGCAGAATCAGACTCAGGGTGCCAGGTGATGTTTCAGGAGTTTTTCCCAGGTTTATACAGAGAGGTTTTTTTTTTAAAGATGGGCATGTAGCCAGGTGGGGGTACTAGAGATGGAGAAGTTTTGACATACGCTTGTGAAATGGCATGATGTTTATGGGTTCTGCGCAAAATATTTTCCATCCAGTCCAAGTACCCCCGACAGGTGGCCATCCAGCCTATGCTTAAAAACCTCCAAAGAAAGAGACTCCACCACCCTCCGTGGCAGCAGATTCCACTGCCAAACAGCTCTAACCATGATGATGTTCTTCCGGATGTTCAAATGGAATCTCTTTTCCTGTAGTTTGAGACCATTGCTCCGAGTCCTAGTCTCCGAAGCCATGGAAAAACAAACCAGTCCCCTCTTCAATATTGACTTCAGATTTGTTGTTGTTGCCAAGTCTGTGTGTTTACACACAATATTTTGCAAGCTAAGAGAACCCCTCTCTTAGGATTTGACAAACGACTCACTGCAGCCCTCTTTTCCCAGTTTTTGGCCCTGAAAACCCAAGGAAAGATATCCCGGACATCCTGTGTCCATTGAATTTTCCCTCTGCTTCGAGTCCAGTGCTCACGGAAACACATTTGTGGTCGGAAATGAAAGGGCATGAGTGATATAAAAAAGAAACCTGGAGATGCTGACTAGGGCTTACGGGAACTGAAGTCTAACACCTGCTTTAGAAGGTCATATTAAACCACCAGGGTCCTCTGAGATAGCTTCTGATGGAGACAGTGATATAGGGCACCCAACCCCCAAACAAAACGAGACTGTATCATATAGGCCGGCAAGATGAAACATGTGTTTCTCCATCTGTTCCTGATTTCCAGCTCCCATCGGCCTCGCGGTTGGCTGTGTTGGGTAAGACTGATGGGACTTGTGGTTTGGCTCCATTTGGAGGACCAGGCAGTCTCTCATCCTGGCATACGTCAAGGGCAGCTACTTTTACCTGATCCGTGTTATGGTGGTGGTGGTGGGGGGGGGGTTAGTGGAGATGAAACTTAGGAGGGCAAAAAGAAATATCCTTTTCAGAAATCTTCACCTTGGTGTTTCAGAAGTACCCAAGAAGAGCCTGAGAAAACTATTTTATGTCCCCCCCCACTCTTTCAATCTCTCTTTCTCAATCCCCCTCCCCCCTCCAAATTCAAGTACAGACCATAAGAACCTAAGAACCTAAGAAGAGCCATGGTGGATCAGGCCAAATGCCCATCTAGTCCAGCTTCCTGTATCTCACAGCGGCCCCACCAAATGCCTCTGAGAGTGCACAAGACTAGATTTCTGTCTCCTGACACCACTCCCCTGCATCTGACCCTTGAAGTACCCCGGTTTTAAGCCTGGCGATGACACATCTCCATCAGGGTCTATAACCTGTGATGGACTTTTCCTCCAGGAATCTGTCCAATCCCCTTTTGAAGGCATCCAGGCCAAATGCCATTACCACCTCCTGTGGCAGGGAGTTCCACAGACTAACAACATGATGGGTAAAAAAAATTATTTTGTCTGTTCTTTTTTTCTGACCAATGTTCTGGTGCTCAATAATATGTCAACCCCACTGCACACCTGCCTGAGACCTGGCTGCTAGCACCCATTCCCCACCTGACCACCTGCCTTTCTTTCTGCTATGGAGTGTCTTTTATGGCTGCCCGAGGTTTGCTTTCATACATGGTGGATCGTGGGCTCCTCAAGCTCAACTATTTCTACTCTGCAAGGATGTTGGAGAGTTCCTCCCAGCCTTACAACCTTCATTGGTGGTGGGGAGGCCAAGGAGTCTGTCAGTGTGTGCTTTGTTCTTCTGGCCCCCACACCTACATCCTGGCTGTTCTTCAGTCAACTCTAGGAATAGTGGTGCATCCGTACAGCTGAAGCATTGCAGAGAGCTGAGGGTTTCAATCCCGTTCTCCTAGCCCATCACACTATCCACCACCACCACCACCAAACTAGCCTGGTGCAAGTTCTGAAACTTTCAGTACATCATACGTATAACTCTACTCGTACTGCATCCTCTGCCGTTCACACTGTCTTGAGAGGATCTTGTTTTCTGATATGTCTGTGAAGATTCTCAGTCATCCAGGTGAGGTTATCTGGGAGTAGAGTCATGGCAACTGGGCTTCTTTTCTTGTGAGATCAAAACGTTTCACTACTCATCCAAGTAGCTTCATCAGTTTGACGGAAGTTGGTGGGAGGCTTCCAATTTATAGTTCATCCCACCCTGGCCTGAATGGGGTCGTTAGGTGGACAGTGGCCTGAATGGGCTCATTAAATGGACAATGGTCTGGGATGCATGAAAGTCCTACCTATGCAACCCTTCTCAACACCCATTAGCTGTGGTCTTCCTGGTGGAGGTGTGAAGTGCTTCCGATTTGTCTGGGGATTGATGAAAGTCCAGCATGATAAGTGGGAGAGATTGTTTTCTGATGCACCACCTTTAAAAGCAGTGCTTCAACCCTTCAACATGAACGAAATTCTGATGGCTCAAAGACCTGGTACTATTCTAACTCAACTCCAGGCCCTCGATGGCACTGGGGAAAGTCCTTTAACGTAGGACCCTCTCCCACCCCTCTTGAAAAATTCTTCCTAGTACCCTCTTCCGTTCCTATAAGAAACCCTTAAAAACAACTCGCCTGTCAGGAAACTTCAAAATCAGGGCCAATGTTTTTGAAAGTTTTTTTTTAAAAGGGGGGGCATACACATCTGCCAATATAATCCGACTTTTCCAAATAAATAAAACTGGCTCTCTGTAACTTTGATCCGGCATGCTGGCCTTTTTATATTTACTTAATTGTTCCATCCCAGTGCTGAACGGGCTGGCTGCCCACAGCCGCTGAGCCTACATTCCTCAGGGCTTATCGCGGGACGGCCTCACCTGTTTATTATTATTCTGGCAGGCTGGGCTAATTCTCTGGCCTGTCTGAATGCCGCGCCCTGGCTGAGCTCTCACCTTGGGGGGATCCACCTGCTTTAAGTTTTTCCCTGCTTGGCCTGCCTTTCTTAACCTGGTGCTCTCACATCTTTCCCCAAAGCCTTCAAAATCGGGGTGGGGAAAGATGGATGGCGCACCCGGGCATCTGTGGTTTGAAGATCAGCGGCATTGTTGAGATAACTGGGGCTGTGCCCTGGATTTTTTTACCTGCCCGTTAATAGTTAAAGAAAGCACCCATTGTTTCAAGACATCATTGTGCATGCAGGGCAAAACAGAGCAAATTGTATTTCTCTTTAAGAAAGTGTCTGGAAGTTGAGTCATGGCAACTGGACTTCTTTTCTTGAGAGATCAAAATGTTTCGCTACTCATCCAAGCAGCTTCGTCAGTCTTTAAGAAGGTGCTGAGTAGAACTGCGTCATCATGGTTATCATGGAGGAGGAAACACCTGGCGAGTCATGGGACATGATGTCAAGTCTGACTTAAGTTGTACCAGCAACTCGAGAGTTTTTCTTTTTTCAATGACTTGGATTCGACTCACAACTTGGAACCCTCCCCACCACCCCCAAAAGCTTGTTTTTAATGGAGACTTGGACTTGGTACCAAATACTTGGACTTGGGACTTGGACTTGGACTTGGACCAAAGACTTGGAGTTGGACTTGGAACTTGAAACTTAGATCTAACAACTTGCCAACATTCCTTCCTCCTGAAATGGTTGACCATATTCTGTCATGTCATTGGAAGCAGTTGCAACATGGACACCTGGATCCCAACTCCGCAATCAGATACATAAGGTAAATTCTGGACACAGGAAACAGCTTTACACTACACTACTAGCTAATTTAACCAGAGCTGTCGTTAGCACTGACAGAAGTTAGGGACCTGAGATGTAAAGTCCCACATGTACGAAATTAAAAAAACCAATAAAACAAAACAACAACAGAAAGAACAACGCCCGCCTTTTCATGGCATCCTGAAGCAGTTGCTGTAGGCCACACTTGCTAGAAGATTCTAGAAGGGGTAAAATCTGCCCCAAGTAACTTTTCCAGGCACCAAATCTGGGGTTGTTCTGTCAGGTTGAGCTACCAACTCATGATGGACAAGGGAATGAGAGATCTTTCAGGAAATCACTACATTATCTCAGCTATATAAGATGGATCCGGTCCACACCTATCACAAAGTGTACACTGGTTGGTTCACATTGCCGCCAGCCAGTTCCCCCATGGGATGTGCCCTTTCTCTGAGGGGGGGGGGCATTTAAGGATCTCACTGGGGTTCTGGGAGGAGCCACAGTGGGCCCAGGACATGCCTTGAGCTTCCTTGATGTCACCAAGACCCAGTGGGTGACTTTCCTCAACAAGGCTGAGATGTTGTGAGGTAAAAGATGGGAAACAACTGGATTTTGTCCTGGATCCTCCCTCCGTGGAGGGCTTAGTAATGGACACAGAAGCTGGGAGTGTGGCCAGATGCAAAATTTCTCATCTGTACTGTTTCCTGATGGTTACGATGATGATATGATGTGACAATATATAAACTCGTGCTTACAAAGGCGTATTGACGAATCTTCTCTGTTCCCTACTTTAGGAAGAGATTGATTCTTTGTTGCCTTGCCTCTGCTTTTTTGAAGTAGTTTTATGGGTTGATTAGCGCTTCCGTACTAGTGCTATAAAAGTCAAATGGGGACAAAACAGAATTGAACGATCCGGCAGAGGAGGCTGTGTGAAACGAAGGGATCGCGGCACGAAAAACACCAAACTGAAAGGGGCACTTCATGAGAAAAAAGTCATAATGAAATACTGTAGATGCATTTTTGTCAGATAGATCCTAGTTTCAGCCAAAAAGCACGATGGGTAATTTTAGACCACTCACCGCCTCATAGCCTAACTCACATCACAAGATGGTAATAAAATATGGGTACCTTGGCTTCGTTATGAGGAAGAAAGAATACAATTTACTAAATATTGGTAATAGCATGTGTAGCAAAAGTAGAGGATTGCATTTGCATGTGATTTCAGGAACAACGCCCTCATTCGGGGGCAAGTTTAACAAAATGGCTCCTTTAAAGCACTCAACCGTCCCAAGATGACTCGTATGGCGACTGGATTTATGAAAGGAATTGGTCGGCAGTTATAAAGACCTTATAATTCCTTTCCTGACAAGAGTTTTTCCGGGCCTTTAAACCACCGAGCAGCTGCTTTTCATTTCAGCTAGATATTTTATATACTTTTAAAACCAATTGGTTTCTGGATGGGCCAGCTATAGGGTTAAGTAAAGACATAAAGTAAAACGACTTATAAACAGACTGCAGCAGCTTTCACCATATCACAGAGCAGTCGCAATATACTCCAGTGCATATAGAAGTCAATACTGTAAGGAGATGGGGAGCTGCTGAAAAATGTCTTCCTCTCTGTGCCTCTCTTTTATGCACATGTTTCTCTCCTTCTCTCCTTCTCACTCCCTCTGTGTGACTGAAGGAAATCTGGCAGTCCTCAGAAGAAAGTCGGAAATGGCCAAGACGCATGGAGTTGCTGAGGTCAGCATGCCAGCCTGAAACCCCGGGTTCCCTAAGGATCCGTCCCTCTTGGAGTCTGTGCTTGTGTGTTTTGGATTCACCTCACACGGCGTGGCCGCTCCTGTGGTTTTCCTCATTGACGAAAGGCACAGGTGAGGAAAATAAATTAATGGACCTAGCTAAATAAATGGGAAGCATATTGGCCGGAGGCTTACCTAGGGTGGCCCATGTTGAGGCAGGCCACTCTTCTCTTGGAAGGCAGCTGTTGTTAATCGTCCAGATGCCGGGCAGTGGTCCCCATTTTCCCCACCCCACCCCTGGCGATTGTAGCTAGGGCTGAGGGGAGTTGTCGTTTGGAAACATCTGGAAAGCCATGAGTCCCCCAGCTTTGCTCTACTGAAAGGGCGCTCCAGCAAGTGCCCGGGTTTCCTTCACCAGCAGAAGAGACAAGTCAGGTTCTTCTTCTTCTTCTTCTTCTTCTTCTTCTTCTTCTTCTTCTTCTTCTTCTTCTTCTTCTTCTTCTTCCACTGCCATGTCCTTGTAGAAGAGTGGTGTCCAAACTTCAGCCCTCCAGATGTTTTGGACCACAACTCCCACAGCCCTTTGTCGCTGGCAATACAGGCTCGGGATTCTGGGAGCCGTGGTCCAAAACTGGGGCAAAGTTTGGACACCCCTGTTGTAGAACATTGGTGACTAGTAGCAGGATTTGGTTTTGGTCCAAAGGTATTCTAAACAGAGAAGCTGTCCTCAATTTGATCCATTGGCTTAAGTCCTTAAGCCAGAATGTTCTTCTATGGCCAAGCCATGTTCCCTGTCTCTTTTTCCTTGAAGGATAACCTGCAGCAGATGATATTCTTGGATGGGAGACCACCAGGGAATACCAGTGGCTGTAGGTGCCTGGAGTAGGAACTGGCAAGACACTCCAGTATTCCTGCCAAGAAAACTCCAAGGACATGGAGTCACAAAGAGTCGGTCACGACTGTAATGACACAACACACACACGTGCTTGCAGAAAGCTCAGCATTTGCAGCAGCTGCTACTACCACTTATTTGGTTCTTTTCATGCTCATCATTCACCTTTCAGTGACTGAAGGAATAATAAGAAAAGCTCACTCCTGTGATGTTTAACTTGGTGCTAAGATAAGCATTCCTCGTACTGTGTATTATTTTTCATTATCTCAGACAGTGTCTCACAGGGTACATGAAGCTCCCAGGCAAGTCACAGAACCTGATGGGCTCCTGTGGTCTTTGGACTAATTTAAATAGCAGGTTTTCAACCTTTGGCCTTCTAGGGTTATTTTCTTTAGACTTCAGTGCACAGAAGTCCCTCCCAATGTGGTCAACATGGCGGGATTCTTGAACGCACAATGAAAAACAGTTGGAGGGCTAAAGGTTGAAAGCTATTTCCTACATTGGTTCCTTCATAGATCTGTTGCAGGTGGCCAGTTATGATTGGGAATCGGGATTCAGTAGCACATATCTTGTTTTTTGGTACTTATTATTAGTAGTCCTATGCCTCTTGCCAATTATTTTTTCTTTTTCTTTATTATTTTGTTTAATTGTTGTTGGGTATTTCCCTTTAATTTTATTATTATTGTCTTCTCAATGACTATCTGGAAGTTGAGTCATGGCTACTGGACTTCTTTTTGAGAGATAGAAACGTTTCGCTGTTCATCCAAACAGCTTCGTCGGTCTGAATGCAGCTGGTGCAAACCCTGACTCTTATAGGCAGCTTTGACCTCTAGTCACCCTGGCCTCAATTAGGCTCATCAGATGAACTAAATAGGCTCGTTAGGGAGACAATGGTATCCTTAGCCTTGAGGTGAACCATGGCTTACGGTGCTGAAACCTATCAAGAAGGGGTCGTTAATGGGTCGTTAGCTATGGCCTTGGTGGTAAAGGCTTTTTGATTTGTCTTGGTAGTGTGGAAAGCACAGCTTGATAAGTAGCAGATAAACTATGCCGGAGGCCACCACCTCTGTTGAGGGAGGGATTTTCAATGCTCACATGAATGGCCTCCCTTACTCCTCTTTCAAACCACCTCTCTTCTTTGTCTAATATGTGTACATCCTCATCTTTGAAAGAGTGCCCTTTCTCCTTCAAATGGAGGTGTACTGCTGATTCTGGACCTGAGCTGTTACCCCTCCTATGTTGGGCCATCCTTCTGTTTAATGGCTGTTTGGTTTCCCCAATGTAGAGGTCTGAACACTCCTCACTGCATTGGACCGCATATACTATATTGCTCCTTTTATGGTTGGGTACCGGATCCTTTGGGTGGACAAGTCTCTGCCTTAGTGTGTTTGTGGGTTTGAAATAAACAGGGATGTGGTGTTTGCCAAAAATCCTTTTAAGCTTCTCTGACACTCCAGCCATGTAAGGAATGACCAGGTTCTTCCGCTGGGTCTGGGTCTCAGACTGATCCCTTGTTCTTCTGGGATGGCCCACTGCTTTGTTGAAGGCCCACTTTGGATATCCACAGGCCTTAAGTGCTGTCCTCAGGTGCCTGTCTTCCTTCTTCTTGGCTTCTGTGGAGGTGGGGATGCTCTCTGCTCTGTGGCTTAGGGTCCTGATGACTCCTAGTTTGTGCTGTAATGGATGGTGGGAGTCGAACAGTAAGTATTGATCTGTGTGGGTGGGTTTCCTGTAAACTTCTACTTCCAGGCCACGGTCAGGTCTGATGATGACTGCACAATCCAGGAAAGCCAGCCTGTTGTCTTGGGTGTCTTCTCTAGTGAACCTAATATTAGGGTCCACTGCATTGATGTGGTCTGTAAAGGCCTGTACTTCCCGAGTCTTGATTTTCACCCAGGTATCATCTACATACCTGAACCAGTGAGATGGTGTTGTCCCTGGGAAGGTGTTGAGTGCCTTCTTCTCCACTTCTTCCATGTATAGGTTTGCAACAATTGGTGACACTGGAGAACCCATGGCACAACCATGCTTCTGTCTGTAGAAGTCCCCTCTGTACATGAAATATGTGGTATTCAGACACAGGTCCAGGAGCAGGCATATCTGGTCTGGGTTGAGTCGGCATCTGGAGGTGAGGGTGCTGTCTTCTCTTAGTCTTCTCTTTACCATCGTTAGGGCATCAGTGGTGGGGATGCTTGTAAAGAGCGATGTGACATCAAAGGATACCATGGTTTCATCTGTATCCAGTTTCAGCTCCCTGACTTTAGAAACAAACTCCTCTGAATTGTGTACGTGGTGGTCCGTGAGTCCAACCAGTGGGGCTAGGATAGTTGCCAGGTAGTCTCTGCTGCACTCTCCAGTGCTCAACCACCACCACCCAACCTCACCAGCCAAGAGAGAAGTGCTCTGACATCCCTCAGCAGGGATGAGAGCATCACAATTCTGCCTGCAGACAAAGGAAGGTGCACTGTCGTCCTCAACACGGTGGACTATCACAAGAAGGTTATTACACTTTTAGATGACCAACACACGTATGAAAAACTAAAAAGAGACCCCACCAGCAATTACAGGAAGAAAGTAATAGAATGCTTAAAACTCTTGGAGCAAGAAAACATAATTGACAGGGTGACCTACCACCAGTTATATCCTGGAGAGACCGTCCCCTGCTTTTATGGACTTCCAAAGATCCACAAGCAAGGAATCCCCCTCAGACCAATTGTCAGCAGTATAAATTCAGTGACGTACAAGATTGCAAAATACCTGGCAACTATCCTAGCCCCACTGGTTGGACTCACGGACCACCACGTACACAATTCAGAGGAGTTTGTTTCTAAAGTCAGGGAGCTGAAACTGGATACAGATGAAACCATGGTATCCTTTGATGTCACATCGCTCTTTACAAGCATCCCCACCACTGATGCCCTAACGATGGTAAAGAGAAGACTAAGAGAAGACAGCACCCTCACCTCCAGATGCCGACTCAACCCAGACCAGATATGCCTGCTCCTGGACCTGTGTCTGAATACCACATATTTCATGTACAGAGGGGACTTCTACAGACAGAAGCATGGTTGTGCCATGGGTTCTCCAGTGTCACCAATTTTTGCAAACCTATACATGGAAGAAGTGGAGAAGAAGGCACTCAACACCTTCCCAGGGACAACACCATCTCACTGGTTCAGGTATGTAGATGATACCTGGGTGAAAATCAAGACTCGGGAAGTACAGGCCTTTACAGACCACATCAATGCAGTGGACCCTAATATTAGGTTCACTAGAGAAGACACCCAAGACAACAGGCTGGCTTTCCTGGATTGTGCAGTCATCATCAGACCTGACCGTGGCCTGGAAGTAGAAGTTTACAGGAAACCCACCCACACAGATCAATACTTACTGTTCGACTCCCACCATCCATTACAGCACAAACTAGGAGTCATCAGGACCCTAAGCCACAGAGCAGAGAGCATCCCCACCTCCTCAGAAGCCAAGAAGAAGGAAGATAGGCACCTGAGGACAGCACTTAAGGCCTGTGGATATCCAAAGTGGGCCTTCAACAAAGCAGTGGGCCATCCCAGAAGAACAAGGGATCAGTCTGAGACCCAGACCCAGCGGAAGAACCTGGTCATTCCTTACATGGCTGGAGTGTCAGAGAAGCTTAAAAGGATTTTTGGCAAACACCACATCCCTGTTTATTTCAAACCCACAAACACACTAAGGCAGAGACTTGTCCACCCAAAGGATCCGGTACCCAACCATAAAAGGAGCAATATAGTATATGCGGTCCAATGCAGTGAGGAGTGTTCAGACCTCTACATTGGGGAAACCAAACAGCCATTAAACAGAAGGATGGCCCAACATAGGAGGGGTAACAGCTCAGGTCCAGAATCAGCAGTACACCTCCATTTGAAGGAGAAAGGGCACTCTTTCAAAGATGAGGATGTACACATATTAGACAAAGAAGAGAGGTGGTTTGAAAGAGGAGTAAGGGAGGCCATTCATGTGAGCATTGAAAATCCCTCCCTCAACAGAGGTGGTGGCCTCCGGCATAGTTTATCTGCTACTTATCAAGCTGTGCTTTCCACACTACCAAGACAAATCAAAAAGCCTTTACCACCAAGGCCATAGCTAACGACCCATTAACGACCCCTTCTTGATAGGTTTCAGCACCGTAAGCCATGGTTCACCTCAAGGCTAAGGATACCATTGTCTCCCTAACGAGCCTATTTAGTTCATCTGATGAGCCTAATTGAGGCCAGGGTGACTAGAGGTCAAAGCTGCCTATAAGAGTCAGGGTTTGCACCAGCTGCATTCAGACCGACGAAGCTGTTTGGATGAACAGCGAAACGTTTCTATCTCTCAAAAAGAAGTCCAGTAGCCATGACTCAACTTCCAGATAAACTCACCTGGATGACTGAGAATCTTCACAGACATATTCTCAATGACTATTATTATTCTGTGGATTTCTTGTGTTTTTTATGTGAACCGCCCAGAGTTCCCTCTGGGAAATTGGCACGGTATATAAATAAATAAATAAATAAATAAATAAATAAATAAATAAATAAATATCTGCCTGATGCTATCATGGCAGGGTTTACTATCATGTTGTTTATCATCAGCTATGGTTCATTTGGAGGAGACTTGCACAGGAGAGCTTTAGGATGGCTTATGATATGAAACTAAATCCAAAGAAACAAAACAAAAGACAAGAACATGAGGCACCTTAAAGGCTAACTATCATATTTTAATGCGAGCTTCTGTGGACAAATCCTGACAGCTTCTCTGTTCTGTGCCTTCTGAGTAAACTGAGCTGTCAGTCAGTCAGTCGGCCAGGAACTTTATTGGCATCAAAAAAGCCTACAATACAATTCATAAATGGCTTAACGAAATCTTAGATCAGGATGTAGAACTTAAACCTGAGCTATGCTTGTTAGGCATGACTCCAAACAATATAAAAAAAAGAGGTAAGATATTTAATGATACATATTCTTACAGCAGCCAGGTTGGTCTGGGCCCAAAAATGGAAATCAGAAAACACCAACAAGCGAGGAGATAATAAGCAAAATTTTAGAATGTGCGGAAATGGATAAATTGATGTATAGTCTAAAACAAAAGGAAGAAAGCAAATTTGCACAGTGTGGAATTTATTTTATGCTTGGGTAAAGAACAGATAAAAATGAGTTAATATGTAAAAGATCTCAATGTTTGTTTCTCCTCAAAACATGAAGATGTTGACAAATATTTGTTTTGGGTATGGAATATATATAATAATATTTTTTTTTAAAAAGCATACAATACAATAGGCAATAATACACGCACATACAAGGAGTATGTACCCAATTAAAATGGCACGGGTGCTAAAAAAACAGAACAAGACATGGTATGGCAAAACTCAAATACACTGAACTGGAATTCCTGTTGTCAGCCCACACACCGGAAGGACACCGTACTAGCAATGGCTGCTCTCATTTATTTCAACACCCCTCTAACTAACGTTCCTGTTTTTTTTCCTTTGTAGTGGCTCATAATTTATCTGTCCCACATGCTCATGTGCAGGGGATGGCTGGTGAGAGCAGAAACCTTGCATCTGGCTCTTTTCGGGCAGCCCGGGTGTGCCTCCGCTTGGTGATTGATGCAAACCATCTTGGGGGCAGATGGAGAGTGCTTGAAGTTCGCCAACAGCGGCTGGAGCTGTCCAAGAGGCTGACGGATGAAGCGTGTCCAGCCCTTGATGGATGACACCTCCAGCAGCCTCCATCTCCTCCACCTCCTTCCCCCAGCCTGGTGGGTTGCTTGCTGTCACGCGGAAGGCGATGGAGCGTGTCCGCTCGGCAAAGGACGTCATTGCCTTGCCCTGCACTGGAGCTTCTGTTGACGGCCCATCGTTCTTCCCTTCCTGCCTCTTTTCCACTCCTGAGGCCAGATCCGCTGGAGATGTAAACTGCCACAGCAGATGCCCATGGACACCAGCAAGGCTGCACAAGGACCTGTGACAGTCGCCCTGATGGGGCTCTTGGGTTGAAACCAAGATAGGCCTCTGTTTACGAGCTTCTCAGAGCCTCACCCTGTAATGGTTAGGCCTCTAACTCTTTTAGGACTATATCAGGCATCCTTTAGCCAGAGAGCTGAAACATTCCTTTATAAAAAAAACAGGTTCTAAATTGGGGGGTGGCGGGGGGGAATCACCACTTTTCCATGCTCTGTTGGGGCTGCCTGGGACCTTTCATTTAAAGAGCTTTCTGCAAGCGGGGAGAATGAGAAATGAGCATCGGGAAGCACAGATGGGGCCGAGACGGGAGGCTGAAGGAAAACAAAAGAGAAAAGAAGGAGATAATTTTCTAGGAGAGTATGAGGTCTCCTCTTGTTCCTTGTGTGTCTGTAAAGAACTTGTCGAAACTTGCCAAGGCCTTCCCAGAATGTGGGTGGGTTGCGTTTTTCAGGTTACAACTCAAACGCGGTCCCTTCCTCAGCCATAAAGCAATCTGAGATACGTAGTCCAGAAATGCAACTTTCATCAGGTGGGCACAAAGTGCTGATGATGGATCCTTGAATCCAAGGCAAAGCAAAATGGACAGGTCTGTCGGAGGGCTTTGAGTACTTACCTTTCCAACCCCCCCCCATGTTTTCCAAATTCCATGGTTGACCTGTGCAGGGGCATATCTAAGGAGGGAGCAAAAGGGTACATCTGCCCCAGGTGCAGTAATCTGGGGGCGCCAGGAGGGGGAGCAGCAGGAGGAAGCCCTGCACCCTCCTGCCATCCAGTAGTCCTCCTTTCCCTTAAAGCTTGGCGATGGCACCCCCTCCTCCGCCTCTGCCTCCGCACCAGATGAGCGGCGAAGCAGGCAGGCAGGAGCACGGTGGCCGTGGCGCCCTCCTCCTCCTCTTCCTCGCCTTAGTGGGAGAGGTGTAAGGCATGCATGTGCTACCGCGTGCATACGTGCGCACGCACACACACACACACACCCATCTGCCTGTGTGCACGTGCACACACACCCAACCCATGCCCGCAGGGTCCCCTCCCATTTAATTTAACAAGAATTTCAAAACTCTTCAGAAATATTCTATATAGATCCATATGCTGTATACTCATTCATATTTCCTCCCAACAAATGAGGGATTACAGATTAATTAATTAATTAATTTAGTTTGCATATTTTTACCCCAACTTTCTCCTTGAAAAAGGACCCAAGGTGGCTCACAGCAATGAGAGACAATGCATAGTCCAGTACAATTAAGACATATTCAAGTTTGAGAGTAGGGAATTGAAGGGCATATTAGAGCATTAAAAGACAACGTTAAAGCTACAAGAGAACACGAGCAGTTAAAGAGAAGAGGAAAAATTCCATGTAATCATGTACAGCAGACCATCTAAAAGTTACGAGGGATGGTAACTAACATGGGGCGTTTATACACGACCCCTAAGCTCCGCTGCAAATGGCTGGAAGCTCCGGAGCTTTAAAATGTTTCCCCACCAGCTCCGGAGTTTGCAGACAATTAAGTGCAACCCTGCCCACTTTAGCGCGACCCAGCACACTTTCCTTGTACCTTCTCTTTGGAGGTGAAAAATCTTTGATGCGGTGCAACGATCGTGAGTGCGGGGCTCTCCTGGCTTCTGTTTGCTGCTTTTTGGCTCCCGCCCCTTTAAGAGCTACTTTTACAGAGACGAGGGGGTTGGACTTGATGGCCTTACAAAGACGAGAGGCAGAACGAGGTGAGCGGCATGCTTTTCTTTCTCTTTTTCTCCCTCCCTCACGCAGCCAGCAACCAGGAAGTGCGGAGGGGGGTGGGGACAGAGGAAGAGCGACAAACCCCTAAGATCTCTGGTCCGAATTTAAGTGGCCAGCGGATCTTAGGGGTCATGTAAAAAGGCCCATGGAAAACATAGTGTTTTCATTCCCGTTTTCTCCATTGAGGAAGTAAGGGATCATTTACTGGAAACGACACATTTTCTCTGCCATGGCAAGAATGGTTAAGATTTGTCCTTTCTAAGGAGAAAGGCAGGATAAACAGGTTTTAAATAAAGAACGTAAATAATAAAGTTCCCTCCCAACAAACAAACTTTGGACATGTTTTTCCCCTTCCACTAACAGATGAGAACCCTGTAAAAATTCAGTGACTTTTGTGAGGTCTATTAGAGATTTTTTAAAAACTCTTACTCTTATGCAGTTTAAAAGTTTTGCTGGGCTTTAGTTTAACAGCATGACTTTGATTTCCATATGCACTGTACTTTAAATTTGTATTTTTAAAAATAGTTGCAAACCACCTTGTGTTTAAAGGCAGTCTACACATGTTAGTAATAACTAAAACCAGTTAGGCAAATGAACCACATCTGTATACATTTACTCCTTTTTGCATATTATGTTTTGTGTCTGACTGCCCCCAGGAGAGATCAGGAATAATGCAATCAGAGCCCATGAAGTTCATTGTCATAAGAAGAAGGAAAGTTTTGTTTTTCGAGTCCCAGAATGTTGAATTCTACATTGTTATGAAATTCTGTGACTGAAGGTTGTAGTAGAAGAATTGCAGAATTTAGCTCCCATAATTCTGGGAGATGTCTACAGAAGTAACATTTCCATGCTCTGCACAAAATACACTTGCATGGTATTTGAAGTACAGATTTTGAAGCTGAGGCTCCAGTACTTTGGTCACCTCATGAGGAGAGAGGACATTTGTCTTGATGTATGACTTGGAAGTGAGAGCTGGACGATAAAGAAGGCTGATCACCGCAGAATTGACGCTTTTGAGCTGTGGTGCTGGAGGAGAGTCTTGAGAGCCCCCTGGACTGCAAGGAGATCAAACCTATCCATCCTGAAAGAAATCAACCCTGAATGTTCACTGGAAGGACAGATTTTGAAGCTGAGCCTCTAGTACTTTGGCCACCTCATGAGGAGAGAGGAGTCCTTGGAAAAGTCCCTGATGTTGGGAAAGATGGAAGGCAAAAGGAAAAGGGGACGGCAGAGAATGAGATGGTTGGACAGTGTCGTTGATGCAACCAATATGGATTTGACCAAACTCTGGGAGGCAGTGGAATACAGGAAGGCCTGGCGAGCTCTGGTCCATGGGGTCACAAAGAGTTGGACATGACTGAACGACTGAACAACAACAAAATAAACAAAGCAGTTACAGCATCTGTAGCTAAGTTCTTGTTTTCCGTTGGGCGGTCTCATACAAAGGCCTTATTAATCTGATTACTTTTCTAAACATGAGCACGTTTTAGCAATTATTTTCTTGTTCCTATAGTTGCATTGTTTTAACTCTGTCATCATATAAGAAAGAAAGGAGGGAGGGAAGGAGGGGGGGAGGAGAAGGAAAGAAAGAATGAGAAAGAGAGAGAGAGAGAGAGAGAGAGAGAGAGGGGGAGAGAAGAAAATACTCTCAGTCTCATCTTCACTTTGTTTATTGACTACAAGACATGAAAAATCCCTTTCCCAAGACTTGGATTCTGTTTTGTCTTTACGTAGGCCGAAAGAATGAAGCAAGGTGCAGAAAGAATGGCGTGAATGGAATTCGAAATGCTGACATGTTACTGCTTCATAAGTAGAAGCAAGCCAGCCTTCCAACATCTGGCCTTGCCCATGTCTACAAGCAACTCCAGATGTTCCAAAGACATTTTACTCATTATATTTTCTTTATTCCTGTTGTATTCTCCCCCCCCCCCCCGCTCCTTTTTCTTCCCCTGCCATGTGATTTGCTTGCTAAATTGATGGAGACAGGCTTTAAAACTGGCTAGGGGGGGGAAAAAAAGTAAATACATGACTGAATGGCAAGATGAAGCAAATTATTTCACGAACCTAAGGAGCAGATGTACATTTCAGGTGAATGATGTTTTAGGGCATTTTTGTTTTGTTTTATAGGATTTATCGTGCAGTAAACTATTAGGCCCTTTTACAGAAGAACATCGCAATGTCATAAAGATCAGAGGCTGGAAACCAATCCCGATGAGGAAAGACTGAAAGAACCGGACATGTTTAGCCTAGAGAAAAGAAGACTGAGGAATGATACGATAGTTCTTTTCAAATATTTGAAGGGTTGTCCTACTAAGCTGTGGTGCTGGAGGAGAGTCTTGAGAGTCCCCTGGATTGCAAGGAGATCAACCTTATTCATCCTGGAAGAAATCAACCATGAATGTTCACTGGAAGGACAGATTTTGATGCTGAGACTCCAGTACTTTGGCCACCGGTCCCATCACCTCCTGGCAAATAGAAGGGGAAGAAATGGAGGCAATGACAGAGTTTATTTTCTTGGGCTCCTTGATGACTGCAGATGGCGACTGCAGCAACGAAATTAAAAGACGCCTGCTTCTTGGGAGGAAAGCAATGGCAAACCTAGGTAGCATCCTAAAGAGCAGAGACATCACTTTGCCAACTAAGGTCAGGATAGTCAAAGCTATGGTTTTTCCAGTAGTGATGTATGGAAGTGAAAGAGGGACTATAAAGAAGGCTGGTCGCTGCAGAATTGATGCTTTTGAGCTGTGGTGCTGGAGGAGAGTCTTGAGAGTCCCCTGGACTGCAAGGAGATCAACCCTATCCATCCTGGAATAAATCAACCCCGAATGTTCACTGGAAGGACAGATTTTGAAGCTGAGGCTCCAGTACTTTGGCCACCTCATGAGGAGAGAGGACTCCTTGGAAAAGTCCCTGATGTTGGGAAAGATTGAAGGCAAAAGGAAAAGGGGACAGCAGAGAATGAGATGGTTGGACGGTGTCATCAATGCAACCAATATGGATTTGACCAAACTCCGGGAGGCAGTGGAGGACAGGAAGGCCTGGCGAGCTGTGGTCCATGTGGTCTCGAAGAGTTGGACATGACTGAATGACTGAACAACAACAACACGTACTAAGGAGAGGCAGGATCTGTTCTCAATCATCCCCGAATGCAGGGTAAGCAACAATAAGCTCAAGTGATGAGAACCCAGGTTTTGGCTGAATATTAGGAAAAACTTCCCAACTGTTAGAGCAGTACGGCAACATCTGGTCAAGCTGCCATCCATCAGAGATTGTTCAGCAGCAATTTCCATTAGCCCTCATCCAGACCCAGCCAGTGGTGAGAGAGATCATGGGTGACAACAGTTGGGAGGTCTCTCTTGGTCCTCAAAGTTCAAGCCACAGACCAGACCAGATGTGTGTGTGCCTGTGTGTTAGGGAAAGAGAGAGAGAATGAGATTGTGATGGGTGTCGCCAAGATTCAAGAGCATGGCTTTATTGTTATTCTCAACGTATCCATAGCAGAACGCTGGACTGAATAGCCTGAGATTAGATGCTGGGGAGCTGTGGCAGAAGTTCTGCACTTCCTGCTGAGTCCATTCTGTCCAAAACCAATATATTATTATCCATGATCCAGTGCCGGCCAAGGAGACAAATCTTTCAGTTTAGTGTCACTAAAAAAATGCTGCAATCAAAGTACTTCATTTAAGGTGACTTTCATGGATGAAGACAAGCTCAACAAATAAACACACATCTGTGTCTAATTCTTTTTGCAAAGCATCTTTCTGTTGGTCAGGACTGTGGTCTTCCAGATGTTCTTAGATTACTCATTCATTCGTCTCTGATTTTTTTGTTAACTAAGCCTGATCCGATGTGGAATTCAACAACATCGAGAAGGTTCCTCTCCCACATTTCAAATAATCAGAGGAAGCCACAGAGGTGACATTTGACCAAGCTTGCCCATTATTAAATTATACATTTGAAAATACTTTCACCATGACATAGGTACATAGGAAAACCCTTACAGTGGGAGTCAGGTTATGGGTTCGTCGCACTTTGTTGACATCATCCGACAGTGGCTTTTTGAGGTTTCGATCAGAAACCTTCCTGGACATAGCAGAAACTGAACCTGAGAGGTTCAGTATGCAAAACTGATGTTTGACAACTGAGCTACATGGCCCCTTCACTGACAACCTGCTGGAAATGATGCTTTATTCTGTTGTTAATGTGGACATCATTTAAGAGTGAAGAGCAGGTGCAGGTAGTCTAGGCAAAGATTACTCCTAAGAAGAGAGAGTAGTGTTGAAGAGTATTGGAATCCAAACAGGGAGTCCTGGTTCAAGTACCCACTAGGGATGGGATTTTTAGATTTTTTTTTAAAAAATTACAAATTCCATCATTCTTTATTCTTGGAGTTCTACCTGATAGGCACTCACCTTACAGACACCTAAATGTAGCTCACCTCGGAGAAAGGTCTAAATTGGAAGACGTAGCATATGGTACCGCATGGATGGACCGTCACTTCTGAATTGAGATTTGCGTCCATCTTTAACTAGAACTCAGTGGGGCCATCTCCAAAAATTGGGTGACAAGGGAAAGAAAGACCTTCTTCAATCAGTGCAGAGTTCAACCAAGTTCAAACCAGTTATTGCAGCCAACCTGGACAGCTGAAGAAGGGGATTGCATTAATCCATGGAGGTTAGGAATATCATCATTCCAGATGTCTGTGAAGATTCTCAGTCATCCAGGTAAGTTTATCTGGACGTTGAGTCATGGCTACTGGACATCTTTTTCTTGAGAGATAGAAACGTTTTGCAGCTCATCCAAACAGCTTCATCAGTCTGAATACAGCTAGTGCGACTCCTCCATCTTATAGTTCACCCTTTGACCTCTTGTCATCCTGGTCTGAAATAGGCTCATCAGATGAACAATGTCCTGTCAGGCTTGTTAGGTAGACAGTAGTATCCATAGCCTTAAGGTGAACAATAGCCTAAAGTGCTGAAACCTATCAAGTATGGGTAGTTAGCTATGGCCTTGGTGGTGAAGGCTTTTTGATTTGTCTGGGTACTGTTGAAAGCACACCCTGATAAGTATCAGATAGACTATGCCTGAGGCCGCCACCTCTGTAGAGGGAGGGGGTTTCAATGCTCACATGAATGGCTTCCCTGACTCCTCTCTCAAACCACCTGTCTTCTCTGTCTAATATGTGTACATCCTCATCTTTGAATGATTGCCCTTTGTCCTTCAAATGGAGGTGTACTGCTGATTCTGGTCCTGAGCTGTTATCCCTGAGCTGTTACCCCTCCTATGTTGGGCCATCCTTCTGCTTAATCATCCCAGACACATCTGGTGGGGCCACTGTGAGAGACAGGAAGCTGGACTAGATGGGCCTTTGGCCTGATCCAGCACGGCTCTTCTTATGTTCTTATGTTAACCAGAATGGCCACGTGTCACCTCCAGTGCCAGGAGCAGTATGCCTCTGTATATGGGGAAAGGGGGAAGAGAGCGCAATGGGACTTGTGTCTTTCCACAGGTCCTTAATGGGGTAGTTTGTAGACTAGATTCCACAAGATCCTTATTTTTCTTTTAAACCCTTGCGGGGCTTTCTTGTAGATTCACGATGGGATATGCTGAGGAGACGCAGGCCATGTATCATCCGCCTGGGAGCTAAACTTAATAAATAAAGAATAAAGATCGCTGCCAGCAGTCAGAAGCAAATCTTTGTTTATCTCAGAAGCAAAGCAAAAGATGGTGCATGAGACAGAGGTGGAAAGAACCTGCTGTAAGGCATCATTTTCATCTCTAGCTGGCTTAGTTTGGCTTTCACTCTCCTATTCCTGTTTGCATTGGCTGTTTGTGATGCAAAATGATTCAACCGGGCAGAGGAACTTTCCAAAATCTTGTGGAGGGGGAAGGGGGGAAGGATGAACTTGTGGTCAACTCACATACAAGTTATCATCATATCCTTGGCGTCCTTGACTGTCTCTATAAAGAGACAAGAAACGGGTAGGATTTTCCACTTAACAAGCAGTTGGAAAAGGTGTGGACAGATGACCTTTTGGAAACACACGCTCTTGGTACCCATCTTTGGATCAATGGTGGCTTACATCTTGGTGAGCCCTACACAAAGATGAACTAGAAGCTTCCAATTTCTTGTTTTCACTGAAATTACCCACACGTGGCACTCAGAATGGATGTTTACCACCTCTGCAGAGGACACTCCTCTGAATATCACTGTCCGGCTCACTCTCGGTCCTTGGAGGGCTTGGTGCCCTCCTCCTATCCCCCGGTACAGAGAAATCTTTACATGTGGCACATACTTGCCTGTAAGGGCAGGAGCATATCTTGGGGGGGGGGGGCTGAAGGGTATATCTGCCCCGGGAACAGAAATCTGGGGATGCCTGGGGGGGGGGAGCCCTGTGCCCTCCCACTGCAGCACATCAGGCAAGCATGGTGGCTGTGGCGCCCTCCTCCTCCTCTTCCAACTCTTTGTTGCCACTGCAGGCGGCGGCGGCGGAGAAAGCGGCTGTGGGCCTCAGATGTGCTGGTCGGCCGTCCCTTGATAGCTGCTCAATCACCACCACGGCTCTTTGCAGGCTGGCTCCCCGCGCCGGTGAGCGGAGACGGTGTCGCTGGTGGGAACTTGACTTTTCCTTGCTTCACCACAGGAGGGGAGGGAGACGAAGGCGGGGAAGTACAGATACTGTCACGAAACAAGACGTGAAGTAACAGTCGTCACGATACCATCAATCACGCCCATAGGTAAACGGAAACAGGGACAGAACCGGGACAAGACCACGTGACTGCGAACGACGTTTTCATGAAACGAACGTAATCTCGGAATGAGGAAGGATGTGACGTAACTGCCAATGTCTCTCTACTTCTGGGCAGCGTTTGGCTGTGACCGATAAAGAGTGATTCCAGTTGACTGGGCAGGGAGACCTCGTGGATTGATTCACTGTCCTTCCCCATCACGCACACTCACAGAACCGAATGCTCCACAAACCTCTCCTTGTTGGAGACCCTCTACATCCAGATGTAAAAATACAAGTTTCCTCCTTAAGATGCTTCGCAGGGGAGCTGCATCTTGCACCCACCCTCGGCCTGCCCTGCTCTTTTTCAAATAAAGATGACAAGGCGTATCAAGGCGTCCAGCAGGTAGCTGGCCAGCTTCTCTCCTCAAGGTTCACCAATATAGGGTGCACAGTCGGCCCCAATTTCAAGCTGAGCTCTAAAGTTCCAGTGATATCACAGCCACCTTTTAAAAATGCTGTTAAAACTGGCTCCTCTCCCTCGCATGTTTTACGTGCTGCCACATCCCTTCTACAGCAATGGACAATGCATTTTATTTCACATTTAACATATAATAATTTTTTTTTTGCCTTTCCAGGTGGGAGTTTGTGGGATCATTTTTCCCCACAGAGATTAATAATGAGAGCCCTAGGAAATGGCCAGAAATCACTCTTAGGTCAGGCATGTCCAAACTTTGGCCCTCCAGATGTTTTGGACCACAACTTCCAGAATTCCAAGCCCGTATTTCCAGTGGCAAAGGACTGTGGGATTTGTGGCCCAAAACATCTGGAGGGCCGAAGTTTGGACATGCCTGTCTTAGGTGATCCTACAAATTGAAGCCTCTCAGAGCTTTGGTTTGACCTCATCCTCTGGTAAGTCTCTCCTTTCCAGTAAGGAATGGAAGAAGAACGGATAAGTTAATTTCCCTGAAAGTCACGGCATTGAGGCCGTTGAAATCATTAGCCATTTGGGGAAAAGAAATTAGGTCAGAAAACAAACAACAGAACCCTGCATTTGTTAATGAAGGGAATCCAGTCTACAAAGTGGTTCCATTTGTCTTGGCCCCTACAATGGATGATTACCATTAAACTCCCCGCCGTACGTGCTGCGCTCCGGGGTAGGCCGAAGCCATTTATTTCATATTGCGTGGGTTCTTGGAAGGGGAAAAAACTGGACAGTGTTTATTTTGACAACAGAAAGTGCCGCTCCTGGGAGTTTCTGGATAATGTGATTTGTCCGAGATGAAGGAATAAATGGTTTATTTTAATCCCTTGTATACGCGTGGCCTGTTGTATAAATACAGCATGTGCTTCTCACAAAGGCTTTGTGGTTTATGACACAATGGAGGGGCAGAGTCTGCCAGGTTCCAGCCAGGGGTCTCCGAGGGAAGATGGAAAACTTCACACATTGAGCGCAACTCACAGCGTCCAACTCATAGGTTAAGACTTGTCCCAAACTTGCCCAGTCTTTGGATTGTCTTCTATTTTCTCAATGGCAGGATTCGACTCTAGGACCACTCAGCTTCCGATACATTACGGAGAAAACCAAGTCTTCATTTCTTGTTGACAAGGGACGGGTGACCCTGTCTCTATTGTTCATGTTTGCACTCATCAAGCATGTTCCATTCTACTTCTATCTGAATTTGTTTCTTTTCCAAGATCTGTACATTTGTTTCTATTTGTGTGTGTGTTGTGCAAATTTTCTCCTGCGGTGTGCCTTTTTGTAGCTTCTATGAATCTCCCCCCCCCCATGCATTGCACATTTGTAATTCCAGTTTTCCCTGTTGCATGTGTTCGGGGCAAGAAAAAGCTTGTTCTCAACCCCGCCATCACCACCACCAAATGGAATGACATTTGTTTTGTTTCCTTGATTTTCAGGGGAGAGGGTTCCAAACAAGGAAAACTGGACTTCTGGAAGTCCATAGCAGGGGTGTTTCCTCACTACAGCATTGCAGTGCATATCCACTCAGGTCTGGTTTTAAAAGAGAAAAATCCCACATTTTTGGCATGCACGTGAGATACAGTTGTTTCCAGGAGCGTCAACGTTGTCCTTAAGCTGTGAAAACGGCCACTTCTAGCCACAAAAAGACACAACACAGAAAGAAAAAGACAAGTCTGTCAGCAGAATAGGTGAAATGGCCCTACTTTTAGCATGGATCTCTAAGAGTAAAGCCTGAGAGAAATATGTATGTATGTATGTATGTATGTATGTATGTATGTATGTATGTATGTATGTATGTATGTATGTATGTATCATCAGACTGATATTCTGATAATGATGATGATGATGATGATGAGGAGGAGGAGGAGGAGGAGGAGGAGGAGGAGGAGGAGAAGGAGGAGGAGGAGGATGCCAGTGTCCAGTTTGTGCAGTTGTCAATGTTTTGTTTGTGTTTTTTATTATTTTTGAAATGTTTTCTGTCCGTTGGATGCCCGCATGCCCTCTGAATTTGAAAAAAAATCATTCAAACAGTGCAAAGTGGGGGAAAATGAATAATGAATCAAAATGAACCAACAAAAAACCAACAAAAATTCATTAAAAACAAAACAAAACAAAATGAAACAAAACAAAATGAATTGCCATTTTTTCAGTTCGTGCCCATCTTGTATGTATGTATGTATGTATGTATGTATGTATGTATGTATGTATGTATGTATGTATGTATGTATGTATACAAGTCCATGATGGAGGCAACCCTTATTTACCACAGTTCTTCACATGCAATGTATGTTGATCAAAATTCAAAGATATTTGTTTAGTTTGTTTGTTACGTGCCATCAAGGAGGGACCAACTTACAGCAGCCATAATATGACTTTCTAAATGAATGAGTGGTTCACCAGTTCCACTGAGCTTCCATGGCTGAACCTTGGTCACTGCTCTGGAGATCCATTAGTCATGCTTAGGCTGTTTCATGACTAGTTTTCCCCATTCCATCCTTTCATTTCTGCTGGAATTGAGGACATTCTAGGAGACGCAGAGAGGCCCAACTCTCCATCCATCCATCCCCACCCACGCAAATAAATGCATCTTCTCCAAGGTAAGATGAGTTGTATACTGGGTCACCTCCAACAGAAATAAAGGACGGCCCTCTATAAAGTATGACACATGGCTGCCCTAATAGCAATTCATCAGCTATAAACAGCTGTTCCCATCATGTTCCCATCCTTAGGCCTCATACCACTAATCTAGGTATGGCAGAGAAAAAGCCGTCCTTGAGTTATCCAAGCCAGGACATTTATTTACAAATACCATGAAATATGGTGGTGAGCTACATGGAATGTTGTCTAATATCACATTTGATGCAGCCAAACAGAGTGCTGACAACATGTCTCTCTGGACATTTGTGTTGTTTCCATAGTTTTGGCACTTGGCTGTTCCCTGATAGGCCGTTACTTCTCAGTAACATTCTCCATTGTCTAGTCTTTTACAGCTTTGAGGCACATTTGCCTGTGCCACCACCAAATCGAATGGGCTGCCTTCTCCCACTAAACCATCATGTGTAATCTTGAACTGCAGAGTTGGAAGGGATCTTATGGCTCGTCAAGTCCATTCCCTGCCAAGGAGGCACAGTGGGGAAGACACACAAGCCGCCATTTTGTCCTCAGGAATGCTGTCATGTGACAAGACCATTGACAAAAATCACAAGGAGATGTCATAGCCAACAAAATGAAGTGGCAGAGTGGGCCAGAGGGCGGGAGTCCAAAGAAGAACCTAAGAACGATCAGCAATGAAAGAATGCAAGAGTTTCCCTCAGAAGTGCTGAGAAATGTCCAAACGGCCATTTGTTTGACATGTAAGCATAGAACCTTATAACAGAGCCTGATACCACGTTGCTTTGGCTCAAGCCATGGGGGTCTTCCATCACATCATCCATAATCCATCACCACCGGCTCTGCCGATCAGCAAGACCAATGGGAACTACAATCCCATGGTGGCATGCCTGGCTTGTGCACACATCCTTTAGGCAGCCTAAAGGATGTATGGGGGGGGGATAGGTGCCATGTTTTCATATTTCCACGAAACTCTTGCAAATTCAAACCTAGATTCGAAATGTTCCAACCCACAACCTTGGGAAGTGCAGTTGTGAAACCAGGGCCAGGAGTCAGAAACTAATTAAGTGTGTGTGTGTGTGTGTGTGTGTGTGTGTGTGTGTGTGTGTGTGTGTGTGTGTGTGTGTGTGTGTGTGTGTGTGTGTAGGATGCAGCCGTATTTTCATTGGGTTTTAAAATACCACACACCAAATGTGTACACTCCTAGGAGCTTTCCCTGCTCCGCCCGTAGGTTCCTGTTCCACCTGTGTTGCCTCACCAACACCTTGTGAAATGCGGGCAATTTTTTTCCAGCTCCTCATCTGGGCCCTCAGAAGCCCAACTGTTATGCATATCTCACATAAGGAATGCTCTTGAGGAAGAAACTATATGGACGGGGAGATGCAGAGAGAAAGCAGGGAAGCACACTCGAGCCAGGAGGAGAGATCAGCTGGGACATCTGAGGTCCTCCAGACCTAGTCCCTTTAACCTTCTCTCCATCCTCACAGGTTTGGGAAAATGCTCACAGAAGGAAGCCAAAAGGTTTCGCCAGATGGCCGACCGGGCTGACCCCCAACTATTTCCCCCCACCTTTAACTCTTCCTTAGGAAAACAAGGAACGGGCCAGCCAATGGGTTTATGGCTTCCTCTTGTTCGACCAGGTTCCTTGGCACTCCACCTCGTCTTCCTTGGCGAGCCTCCTCTCTTTTGGCTGGATGGAGGGGAGAGCACTGCTTTTTTTAACAAGTGCTTATAAAACAGCCCGTTGGATCTGGATTATTCATGGAGAGGGTGCAAGAAAGGAGAAGAAAATTGTGGAAACAGGTGCTGGGAGTGATGTGTGTGTGTGTGTGTGTGTGTGTGTGTGTGTGTGTGTGTGTGTGTAAAAGGGGACCAAACTCCCTCTTTGATCCAAAAGCTGTGGGGGGTAAAGAAAACACAATGAGTGTACTATGGTTTATGTCTGATCTGTATAGGGCAACAGCTATAACTCTGTCTTCAGTTTCCTTGCACATCTAGTAAAGATTAAGAGATGAAAATATTAATATATTACCTCTGGGCTGGGCAATCTGATGCCCTCCACATGTAGGACTACAGCTTGCATAACAGTAGTAGTAGTAGTAGTAGTAGTAGTAGTAGTAGTAGTAGTACCCTGTTTCCCTGAAAATAAGACAGTGTCTTATATTAATTTTTGCCCCCAAAGATGCGCTAGGTCTTATTTTCAGGGGATGTCTTATTTTTCCATGAAGAAAAATACGGCACACATTTACTGTTATCTTATTATCGGGGAGGCTTTATTTTCCGGGGGGGGGGGAGCCTTACATTTCAGAGGCAAAACTGTAAGTAGATCTTATTTTCAGGGGATGTCTTATTTTAGGGGAAACAGGGTAGTAGTAGTAGTAGTAGTAGTAGTAGTAGTAGTAGTAGTAGTAGTAGTAGTAGTAGTAGTAGTAATTCCTGTTGCTGTTTTTGTTGTCTCAGTGCTTTTAAGCCAGAACCAATTTATGGTAGCTCTCATAGGGCTTTCAAGATAAGCAGTGGTTTTACTAGTTTTACTCTCCCAGTGAGTTTCTATGGCTGAGCATTGATTTATCTCCAGACCTCCGGAGTCCTAGTCTATCCACTACACCTCACTGGGTACCCTGAACCTGCATTAACTTCAGTCTAATGGGATTGCTTTGGTGAGCAAAAAGTCCAAGTTCCAAATGTTTGACGAGAACACCAGATTGGCTATCTGTTAAAAAGTCTGCTGTGAAGCTTCCATGTCTGGGCCCTCAGGTCCTTTCAACCTCCCTCAGCCCATGGAGGGCATTGGCCCATCTTGAACAGGACAAGATTCTAATCCAGTGGTTCCCAGCCCTGGGTCCCCAGATGTTCCTGGACTACAACTCCCAGAAATCCTGGCCAGCACTGCTAGCGGCGAAGGCTTCTGGGAGTTTTCGACCAAGAACTTTGGAGGAACCAAGGTTGGGAACCATAGCTCAAACCTTTTGAAGCTTGAATGTACATTTTACTTGAACATTTCTTTGACACTCACAAACATTCAGGGTTCACTAAAAACCACCTGCAGCATGAACACGTGGGAATCAAATTTATGTAACATGATTATGTGACAGAAAATAATGAAAAACACCGAGGGAGGAATGTTTTCACAAATGGTACTCAGACACCTGAGTACGTCAGGCCTTGAATACTGAAAACCTATTTCTCTGTTTGCAGCTGGCTCATTTTTGCTGTCTGCTAAGGAGCCAGGGCCCTTTCCTCTTTAAATCCATTATGGCACACAGATACAACAGGTTCCTCCTGATTCTGAGAACAGGAAGAGTTACTAAAGATGGCTGGCACAAATACGAGATATTGTTTGACTGACTGACTGACTGACTGAGTGACTGATTGATTGATTTTCACCATGCCTTTCTATTTGCAAAGGACCCAAGGCAGCTTACAACAGATAGAGGCAATAGTTAAAGTAGTAGGGAATGTGTGCACGATGGTTGTTAACAACATTAAATACAGTGTTTAGTCCTTGTTCTGTGAAGAGGAAAATGGCTCATACTAAAGCAAAGGACTTAGAATCATAGAATCATAGAATCATAAGAGTTGGAAGAGACCTCAAGGGCCATCTAGTCCAACACCCAGCCATGCAGGAACCCCCATCACAGGACTCCTGACATATGGCCATCCAGCCTCTGCTTCAAAACCTCCAAAGAAGGAGACTCCACCCCCACCCCCCGTGGCAGCATATTCCATTGCCAAACAGCTCTAACCGTCATGAAATTCTTCCTAATGTTTAAAAGGAATCTCTTTTCCTGCAGTTTAAAACCATTGCCCCGAGTCCTAGTCTCTGAAGCCATGGAAAACAAACCAGTCCCTTCTTCAATGTGACATTCTTTCAGATATTTAAGCATTGAAAGTCTACTGGTGGGAAGGCGCCCTGCAAACATTTCGCAGAAGCACTTCTGTGACAGGTGGCACAAGATGCTTCACCGGCCGCTATTGTCCTGACATGGCTGCTCTGCGGGGTATCCCTTGGTATTAAAAAATCTACAGAGTGACTGATGCACAAGACCTTCCAGCATCTGGTACACAAGAAGACTTTAAGATGGACCTGTGAGTCTAGAGTTCAGCAGTGATGGCTCTGCAGGAGGGCAGCCAAGCCTAGTAGGATGGGCTCTTGGAGGAGACCAACCTGTGTGCGATCCACACCAAGAGAATCACCATCATGCCCAAGGATATTCAGCTCACAGGTCACATCCGTGGGGGGCAAGCGTCAGAGGCTTGGGTGGGCATTGGCTCAGCTCCCGTTTCTTGCCACTGTACAACAGCAGCACAGAACACGTTTGAGTCCAGTTGTGAAAAAAATCGACCAAGAATGGCTGCTTCCTTTATGCTCATGAAAGACAACATGAGAAGGAAGTTTAGGAAATATAAGACATTCTGCTGTAGAATGCAGAAGTGGCAGGTTCCTCCATCCCTACATCGGTGTGTGTGGCATCTCAGTGGAGAATGCTTTCATGTTCGAAGCACGGCTTCTCAATTTAACAGTCAATACAGAGCATCCATCAGCATTTTAGAGATGAACAGATCTTTGGGTTCCTGGAGTTGGCCACACTTCACTGGATGCCTGAAATATTAGCTATGCATGAATGTTGGTGTGTGCATTTATCTGTAGGAGCCTCGTGGCGCAGTGGTTAAATGCCTGTACTGCAGGTAAAACTGTGCTCACGACGTGGGTTCAATCCCTGGTAGCAGGCTCAAGGTTCACTCAGCCTTCCATCCTTCCGAGGTCGGTAAAATGAGTACCCAGCTTGCTGGGGGGGGGCAATGTGTAGCCTGCACACTGTAATTAAAAATTGTAAACCGCCCAGAGACTACTTGTAGTGGTATGGGGCGGTATATAAGCAGAACACTTTGCTTTTTAAAAAATGGCTACTTTATGTACTCAATCCACCGGTAAGATCTATTTCGCTGGAGTATCAAGCACAAGTCTAACAGTTATATATATGATGGGATACAAGCTCTAGGGATGCCCTATTGAGCATGATAGAGAAATAGCAGACTGTGGTCCATAATTTCAAAACCACAATCATCAATCTAAACAAAGGGCCTCAGACAATGTGTTTCAAAACACGATAATTCTGACTACCACAAGCTCTCTGACCTGGAAAATTTTTTCCCACAGAGCAATCATAAAATCCAAATATTGTGAAAAAAGAGAAAGTATCTGGCTGGGAATGGAAGAGTCAGTCTAGTTCTATTAGATGTTTATTATTAAATACCAGTGGTACCTTGTATAAAGGAATTAATTCGTTCCAAATGAAGTTATGTTAAGCAAATTTTCCTTCATACAAATTTCCCATAGGAATGCATTGAAAACAGATTAATCCCTAATCGCGGCCATTTTTTCTGTTGTATGGATTTACCCCATAGACGATTCCAGAATTTTTTATGTTGTATAGATTTTATGTTATACAAACCATTTAACAAACCGGTTTAACAGATTTTATGTTATACAAACCATTTAACAAACTGGTTTAACAAACCGCATTGCATTTCTACATTCATCTGCAAATAATGGAGTCATAGAAGACGTGAGTTGGAAGGCACCTCTAAGGCCATTGACTCCAACCCCCTGCTCAAAGCAGAAAGCCAAATCAGAGTGGATCAGACAGGTAGTGGTTTAATTTTTCTCTCTCGAATGCCTTCAGCATTGTAGAACTTGTCACCTTCTGCAGTAATTTGTTCCACTGTCATATTGTTCCAACAGTTAAGAAGTTTTTCCTGGTTTTGTCTAAATCTGGCTTCCTGTAGCTTGCGCCCAGTATTACGTATCCTGCACTCTGGGGTGATGAAAGAGAAATCAAAGAAGTGAAAGAGAATTCCCATTTCACTAGTATTTAATTAGGTACCTTGGGCGATCTTTGTTGTCGAAAGCACGTTTGAAATTATTTTTGACATACTTTTAGATCCAAGGACTAGAGCTCAATAACTAGAGCTCAACATTTAGAACAATGCAGAAATTGGAGATATTCCCATCTACACATCGGCCTCTCTATTTCTGGATCTTCCATCCTTCCAAGGTTGGTAAAATGAGTATCCAACTAGGGGGTGTTGGCAATGTGTAGCCTGCATAATTAAGTTGTAAACCACCCAGAGAGTGCTTTAGGTGCTATGGGATTGTATATAAGCAGGCTTTGCTTTTTTGCATTGCATCTTTTCTTGTGAGGTCAAAACGTTTCACTGCTCATCCAAGTAGCTTCGCCAGTCTGGAGAAGCTACTTGGATGAACACAGAAACGTTTCAATTTCACAAAGAAAAGAAGTCCAGTTGCCATGACTCACCTTCTGGAGAACCTCACCAGGATGACGGAGAACGTATGTAGGTGGGGCAACTCTGGTAGCATTGGTGGAACCTCAGTGCCAGGCAGTTTGTTCAATTATATGAAATAGAGCTTCCAGAAACAGGGCAGGTGGTGACCTGGGGCATGGATTTGAATAAGACATGAAGGAGGCAGACACTGAAATTATGGCAGTTATTTCCATTCACTGCCTCTTGGCATCAAGGCTGTCTAGAAGATGGAGGGGATGTGGGCAACCCCCTCCCTTAGTGCCCCTCCAGCCCTCTTATCTCTCACGAGGGAACAGAGAGCTTTCAGCTATGGAAGTGGGTAGTGACCGACAGCCCAGACTCTGAAGAGCCATGCCAAGTGAAGCGACTACTGTAGCTGCCACCATCTTTGCTTCCTCCATCTTTCTTCTGAGTCCAGAGGCATTCTGGTGAAATCGGGAAGTGGCTGCAGATGCATTTCTCAGCGTTTCTCGTCAGCCTGCGGGGCCCTCCTAAACATATTTTTGAAAGAAAAAAAAGCTTAAAAAATAAATTCGGAGATTCATCTGCAATACAGGGAACCTTTGTCAGTGGTGGTGGGCTGCCTGAGGCTTGGTATATCCTGGGCCTTTCCATTTCCATGCCAAGTGCTGATTCTTGGCATGCTTGGTGTGTGACTAGCTCCCGGAGGGTATCATGCCCCTGCTGCTTCGTTGGCACAGCTGACAAACTGGGGATGACCTTGATTGGATTGGTTCGGTTCAGAGCCATGCTGTATGGAGGAAATGAGAGATGGGCACGAAACGAATTTAAAAAATTGTTTTGGTTCGGTTCGCACAAATTTTCGTTCTAAAACTTTGTACGAAATGAAACGAAACAAATGAAGGGCCTCCGAAACAGAATGAACGGAACTATTGCTTATCTGTTTCGTGCCTACCTCTAGAGGAAATGTATCGGTGGTCCAGGTGCAGCATTCCGAGGCCTTTCTCCTTGACTTAAACACCCATGGAGTGGTTGGATCTGCCCAAGCATATTTAACAGTGTGCACGATTTCGCTGAATCAGCGGTCGAGTGGCCCTCTGAGTGGGCCATTAAGAGGAATCAATGCTGGCTTCAGTCCAAAGTGCTCATCATCTCATCATGCCCTCGTCCCACGAAATCACCCTTCCTTCTATTAAGCAGACGGCGGGAAAGCCTTGCATGCACATTACAAACCACTCAGAGCCACGGCAGCCCTCCTCCGGTGACATAAAACAGCTGGCATTATTAACCCAAGGTGGTTAAAACAATTATTAAACTATATAACCTAAGACTTGAGCCTTAGAGTAAAGATTGAAGTAAGAACGTATTAGAAAGGCAGCCCTGTAAATGCAACGCTAACGTTTGTTTGATTTGGACTAGCAAGTTGTCTTTGGCACAATTTTTGTGTGGAGTGCAGCCACTTCATCATTTGCATCTGATGAAACGGGCTGCCGTCCATGGGCGCGTTTGCCAAATAAAGCTTATTAGTCTCCAAGCTGCCACAAGGCTCTTGGTTGCTTTTTGTTTTGCCACAGTCTAACTTGGCAATGCCCTGGATATGCTTAATGTTGGCTTCCAAGGACTGGAGAGTTCAGATTCTGTTATTCCTCCCTCTCTCTCAACCTGGCCACTTATCCAATTAGCTCTAGCTTTTCAAATCTTTCAACAACACGGCCACCCTTCCCTTTGTGACATCGAAGCAGTGGAGCCAATGGCAGGGAGGCGACAGACCAGGCATCTCAGGGGAACCCTGCTGTGACATCAGTGCAGCTGCACCCATGATGCTGGCATTGCAAGGCTCCCTTGATGCCATAGTCAGGCTTGCAGATAGGGTAGCAAAAAGCTGTAACTGCCATTGTCTATCTGAGTGTTTTAGGCAAGCATGGAGAAAGACGGCACACCATGAGAATGGAAAGCTAGTTGGAATGTGTCTGTGAAGATTCTCAGTCATCCAGCTGGGGGTTACCTGGATGAGTAATGGCAACTGGACTTTTTCTTTTGAGAGATCAAAGTGTTTCGCTGCTCATCCAAGCAGCTTCGTCAGCCTGACAAAGACTGACAAAGCTGCTTGGATGAGTAGAGAAATGTTTTAATTACTCAAGAAAATATGTCCAGTGGCCATGACTCAACTTCAAGATACTGTAGTTGGAATGTGCTTTTTATTGTTTAGTAAAATATGGTGTGTGTGTGTGTGTGTGTGTGTGTGTGTGTGTGTGTGTGTGTGTGTGTGTTGGGAATGGACTGAGATGGACAATTCTGATTTTTATGACTAAACACCCAGAACACTCCAACTGACATGGCCAGAAGATTTCTGGGAGTTGTAGTCCAAAATAATAAGATTTTTCCTCCATGAGAACTGGTTGTGCAGCTTGTATGCTTTCCCAGACAGCATCCTTGGTGGCTAGGAAGTCCTGAAAGGTATAGAAGAGGAACAGAAAACAAACTTAATCAAATCACCACCAAATATTAAAAAATTGGGGGCCCTCCAACAAAATTCACATTGGCATCTTTTGAACTTCAGGTGGCAGTTCATCAGAATGACAATCAAGCATTGGTCCACCTCACAAAGACGTCTGGGGCCTGCCTTAACTGGGATTGACTTGTCTTAACTGGGATTGGCAAAAGACCCCATTGATGCCAGATGCTTCCCTTGGACACTAGAGCAGGGGTTATGGTCCCAGAAGTAGTGAACATGTGCCTACACACAGAAAAGAGTCTTCTCACACCATGGAGACTAACAGGTTTATTGTGGCATTAAGTGTTTATGGAGTAGAGCCCACAGAACCAGATGTTAACTACAGACCCACATGAAGAGGTACAGCTGGTGGAGGAAATTTGCCACCCGTGGAGCCCAAAAGCTGCAAAGGGCACCTTATGACCCAGGGGCACTGCCACTGCCACTTGCCTCCGAACCCACGAGAGAGTGGGGCACAAGTGACAGCTGCCCCATTCTACCACCCCATATCTTCAAGAGTGGCAAGAAGGAGTGTGTTGGCTCCTTGTGGGTGGCCCAAGACTGCGGGCGTGCATATGCGTAATGCTAACAGCGTAATTTTCTGACAGATCACCAGCACATTCCAGCCTCCGACACATACCTCCTCTGAAAATATTGGCACATCATGATGTTTCACTACTGCTCTTTGGAAGGCTGAGTATCCAGATTTAACAGGACTGCAGGGGAAAGGCCCTATTATTAGGCTGAGTGAATCAGAGCCTCGGGGGGCAGATAATTATGTGCTGCTGTTTAGCCCAACTCACAACACCCCTTTCCTGGGTTTTTTAGATATAGAATACTAGGAAGTGTTTTGCCACTCTTTTTCCGAGAGGCACAGTGGGTGGATCAAACCCCCGGCCTCTGGCCCCACAGCCCCAGGAACCCAACTCACTGAGCCACCAAGAAACAAAGTTACCTCCCAAGCCTACGAATGTAGCTTCTTTTGAACCTCCTGCTCTCATTGGATACCCTCGGAAACAAGGCAAGATTGCACCACTGAAGTGGAGGTACAATTCTACTGCCAGTGCATTCAGATTCTTTACATGGAAGTCAGAGGCAGATTTTTGCAGCCAAATGTCCCGGAACAGTCCTGGGCAGGGGCATCTACATTAGTCCCACAATCATTACTATTGCTGTATTTTGTTCTCCTCTATCCAGCGTTCTGTGCGCAGAAAAGTGTGCAGTCATGCTGGCCACATGACCACGGACTTGCCCAACACTGGCTCTATGCCTATGGCTTAAAAATGGAGATGAGCACCACCCCTAGAGGTGGACACGACTAGCACACAGGTGGGGGGGGGACCTTTATCTTTACCTTATCCACCTCTCATCCCTAACTGTACAGTACTGAACAGTTAAGTTCTCAAGGGTGGTTCTTTTGCTGCTCACGTTTCCAATGACGCACAGGTTTCTATCCACATTCCCAGAAATGCTTTGTGTGCAGTCTTCAAAAGTCATTGGCCTGGCACATATCTTCAAGCCCAACCCACAGTAGCAGGCAGCATGAAGGGGATCCTTCCAGAATTTGATAGAATCAAAGTAATGGTAGAAATAATGAAAATGAAACACTTAGGCGGTTACTTCATGTCCATTTTGTCTCTGCTAGTGTTGTGCTTAGGGGCGGTACAAAAAAATGTTACTTCACGTCCGTCGCGCAACAACTGAAATTTGTTTCGACCACGCCCCCGGAATGGGTGCTAAGCGCGACAATACTGTACTTCGTGCTGGGGTAGGGTTTTCCCTTGTCACTCTTTGTTCCTGCTTTCTGTTCCAAGACAAGATACCATGTAGTAATGACTGTCACGCAACAAACCATTTTCTCCTTTCTCTCAAAAAACTGTGTCCAGGTTGTTGGTTTTTTTATTTTGACTTTTTGGAAGTGAAATATTGAAAAATAAATTTTAAGCCCCCCCCCAACAAAAAGGAAAAAGGAAGCTAGACAAATTCAGTGTTTGTCACGGTACAAGACCGTGAGGTAACACTTGTCACGAGACAAGTTATCATGACCATGGGAATACTGAAACAGGGGAAAAAACCACATGATCGCGACTAACGCTGTCACGGTACAAAACTAGTCGCGGAACAAAGAAGGACGTGAAGTAACCGCCTTAGGCGGGACGTTCAATCCCAGCCAGAGGTTTGAGCTACGATACCCCTCAACGTCTTCAATTAACTGGCCCTCTCAGACCTTTCCTTCACTTGGCTCCTTGTTAAAGGTTTGTCATTACTGCGTTATTCTTAATAAACGTTAAAAAATGAGGACCCATGCACTCACACGCTCAGCCCTCCCTCCTGTTCCCCCAGACACACGAAGCAACCGTTGCGAAAATATACACTATACATAGGGGAGTCCATCCATTCACATGATATGTATATGTACAGAGTCTCTAGAACAGTCCGTTGAGTGGAGTGCACAGGGAACCAATGGGCGAAAGAGGCAGGAGGCCATGTAGGAACAGACACGAGCCCGAAACCTATCACGGCTTCAGGCATTTCCCTTTCTTCTCCCGCCTCTGCAGTTTCCGCAGGCGCCGAGTCCAGGCGTCCCGCCACTGGATCACCAAACTGTTCTTGTCGGCCATGAGTCCCGGCCGGTCGGCGGGGTTTTCGCTGATGCCCATCACCAAGTACTTCCTGCTGATTTGGATCTTGGGGCATTTGCAGGCCAAGTCTTTCATATGGATCCACAAAAAGTTGTCGCCCCGTTTCACCCGCTCGTCCCGGACCTTGTAGACGGAGAGGATGTTGACCGTGAATTTGGCCCAGCTGGCCACCGTTTCCATGTCTAAGACATTGACTTGGACAACTGAAAGCGGGGTGGGAGAGAAAAAGGAGAAAGGAAGGTCACAGCGGGAAAAGGAGGAGGCAGAAGATTCCTAAATTCCCCCAAGGGTCAGCACATCCCTCAAGCAAGCCCAACCTCTTGCGTTTCAGAGAATCACAGAAGAAATTGAGTTGGAAGCAGTCAATCGAGTCATGTTCTGTATCATTTTCTAACCTATTTATTATTAAATACTTCCATTCCATTTCCATATTAACCTGCAAATCTTAGAATCCTAGAATAACTGAGTTGGAAAGGGCCTTTAAGGCCACTGAGTTCCAACCTCTTGCTCAAATAAAACAATACCTGCCAGGTTCAAATTTCTGTTGAATGCCACCAGTTTTGGACCATGTTCCACCTGCCAAGGTCATTGGCCACATTGTCGTCCTACTCTAACAGTCATGAAGTTTTTCCTGTTATTCAGCCAAAATCCAGCTCCCTGTAACTTGAGCCCATTGCTACATGTCCTGCATTCGGGGATGACTGAGAATAGACCCTGTTCCTTTAGCATTACCCAAAAAAAAAAAAAAAAGAGACGGAGAGGGGATATGATAGCTATGTTTAAATATTTGAAAGGATGTCCCATTGAAGAAGGGACTGGTTTGTTTTCCATCGCTTCAGAGACTAGGACTCGGGGAAATGGTTTCAAACTACAGGGGAAGAGATTCCTTTTGAACATTAGGAAGAACTTCCTGATTGTTAGAGCTGTTCGGCAGTGGAATCTGCTGCCAAGGAGGGCAGTGGAGTCTCCTTCTTTGGAGGTTTTTAAGCAGAGGCTGGATGGCCACCTGTCGGAAATATTGCAATGGGGGTTCCTGCATGGCAGGGGGTTGGACTGGATGGTCCTTGAGGTCCCTTTCAACTCTATGATTTTATGATTCCTCCTCTTTAGGACTACCTTTCAAGTAATTGACAAGTGTGATCACATCTCCCCTCAGTCTTCTTTTCTCTAGGCTCAATGTGGCCACTTCTTTTAGTAGCTCAGGTACTCAAGCTGGTACTTCATTTATGGTCATCTCTATGTTTCTTACTCAACTGCTGTTTTGATTTCGGGGTGTCATGTCTTCTTCGTTTTTAAAACTACGGTGTTCTGTGTTTGTATTAATACCTTGTGCAGCCTGACAGGAAGGCGTCTCAAGGAACTCAATGGATAGAAAAGCCAAGTATGAATGCTTAAAGGAAACAAGGGACTGGTATCCAATTGCCATGATCAGCAAGGATAATTCCGCCTCTGCAAAAGATTCATCCGCCCCCTTCTTCTTTCATCCTCGCCACTGCTACCCAGTCTCGTAGCCATCCGAGAACGGTTTCTTCTCCTGCTGCCGTCTCCACCTTGCCAAAAAATATCTTTTCTGCTGGAGCCCAAGTGTTCCAGCAGAAGATCAATCATGGACCTTGCTCCCTCCCTCTGCTCCAAAGACTGAATGTACTTGTGTCAGGGTGATTAACAACCTGCAGTCAGGATGCCCTGAGCGAAGGCTTCACACACACATCTCCTCCCATTCAAGTCTCCTCCAACCTCGACACACACACACACACACACACACCTTATAAGACAAGTGATAAAGTGAAAAACGGTCTTTTTAACATATTTGGCAGACGGGAGGGCCTGTGGCCGGGTGGGTGGAGGGAGTGAGAAGGCGCAAAGGACAAAATGTTTTCTTAGGTTTCGTTGGTACGTGTGCAAATTTTGAACGGGGGGAACAAAATGACTTGGGAAGTCTGTACGGAGCTGCTCCGTGCGTTGGTGTGGACCTCTATGTGGCACAGAGTACGGGAGTGTGGGCAACAGAGCACATTTCCCTGGCAAAGATAGGGAGATCGGCAAACTGCCCGCATGGTGTGGGCAGGGCAAGAGTGCTTCATGGCTGGAATCTTGTTGCTCCACCACTTGAATGTCAGCCCGACTGGGCCAGATTCTTAATTGTCCACTTGACGCTTGCACCATATTCTGGAACTCCATACCTAAACTCTTGTATGCTTATGGTACGAAATCACTGTGGAGCTGGTCTACCGAATCCGTGAACGTCAGAGAAAATTGGACAACCATCTGGCTTGGATCCCTGCATTTATATATTTAAACTATTTCCATTTATGTATTTAAACTATTTCCATCCAGTCTTTCACCCCAAAAGGACTGAAGGTGGCTGAAATTCTGAAAATGGGCAGAGGGTTCAACTCGACAGCCTTATAAGCCCTGTCCAACTCAATTGTCCTATGATCCATTATCTCCATTGTTTCAAATAGGCCTACTCTAACACATAGCTGTCAAGTGTTCCCCACAGCCACCCGGGACTGGGAGCTCCAGGGTGGCGGGGTGCTGGCAGCCGGGGCCCTTCAGCTAGGGGGTGGAGCCTTATTTGCATACAGGGTTCCCAGAATCCTTTGCGGTGGCTCCCAAATGCTCACTGTGACCTAGGGGATATATATACCAATCCGGGACAGCTGGTGTTTTGTGGGTTAGGGGTTGTGCAGCGAGAAGTGCTCTCTGGTGGGCCACCTGGCAGCCGCCCGCTGCCAGAAATGCGGGACATTTCAGGGAAACATAATTTTTTTGGGGAAGATGGTGGGAGTGATTGATCCGTAAATGTCCTGCCAAAAATGTGACACTTGACAGGTCTGCTCTAATGGTGGCTTAACTGCGCTAAAGTAAGCAGGGACACCGTTCAATTTGACGGGACCTAAGGTGGAGTTTTAGCCTTTCTTTACTGTCCATGGAGTTTTCTCAGCAGGGATACCGGAGTGGCTTGCCAGTTCCTACACCAGGACAGATTTTGAAGCTGAGGCTCCAATATTTTGTCCACCTCATGAGGAGAGAGGAAAGGAAGACAAGTTTAAGATGTCCCCAGGTTGTGGAACGTGCTCCTCCAGGAAGTGAGGTTTCCACTTCCTTTTTTTCTTCCACTGGTTAGCAAAGACCTTCCTGTTCAGGCAGGCTGTTAAGTGGTTTGTTTAATTGGGCTTTTAGTGAAAGCTGTATTTATTGAAATCAGGGATTTTTTAAAAAAACATTTTTAAATCATTTTAATGGTGTCTTTTAAAAATATTATTGGATATGTAATTGTTTTTAATATCACCTGTTTTTCATGGCAAGCATTGTGTTGTTTCAGCTGATTCTGAGTTACCTTAAGTCCCCATATGTGGAGAGAGCAGGCATATATATGAAATAAAGCAAATAAATAATAAAGATAAAGTGGATCCACGCCAGGAAAGTGGACAGTTTCCTGAGGACTTTTGAGAGAATCCTGTCACCTCAGCCGATGATTCTGTCAAAGTCTTGGCTGAGGTCTGCGATGGAGAAATGTCCAGGCAGGGGACACATGGAAGCCTCTAAGTCAGACATGTCCAAACGTCATCCCTCCTGATGTTTTGGACCACAACTCCCAGAATTCTAAGCTTAGATTGCCAATGGCAATGGACTGTGGGAGTTGCGGTCCAAAACACCTGGAGAGCTGAAGTTTGGACATGCCTGCTCTAAGTGTTCTTTCATGGAGTGGAGCAAAGTTAGACCCTTGCTTTTGAAATGAGCAGGGAAGCAACTCAATGGATGCTTGAAGAAAACTAATGGCAAATCCAACCTAACTCAGGATAGACCCACCGAAAGTTCCTCTTTCTGCTAGTGATAGTGGCAAAGAAAGATTATTTTCATTGCCCAGCAGAGCTGTTTTGAGTAGCCAAAGCAAAAGTTTTCTTCTTATAGCCAAGCACCTGTTACACATGTCCCTTGAGAAAATGATGTAGACGGCCTGTTTGGGACAATCTGCATAACACATCGCAGACAAAATAGTTTAGTTCTGCCTCGATGAGGCATATGGTTCATAGAGGGCTACACAGAAGTTTCATGATTATTTCATAGTCCTTCATGTAATCTTACTTTCACCCTTTGTTGGACAAATCACCCAGGAAATTTTCCATCCAACAGCCAATCATAACATCTGAAGTGGGGAGCAGGGATTTTGAATCTGTAAAAGGTCTGGGCGGTTTGTAACCCAGTGAGGAGTGTTCTTTGCTTTAGTTGTTTCTTGTGGCGCAAATCACTGTGTGCCTACTGAGTTTCTGATACCCTCCATCTTGGATTGTGCTGCCAATCCAGAAACACACATTCTGAGCACTTGTGCTTCCAAATTTATCACACCACACTACTAACCACAAGCTAGACTCTTCCTGGCCTAGTGTGGGAGAAGAGCAGAAATAAATAAATTCCACTTTTGGACCCAATGACCTTATAGGCCCCTTCCAATTTCATAATCCTATGATTCTATATTACAGCTTTTAAAAGATGGATTGGAGAGGATGACGTTGCTTCTTACCATAATCTTTCTTGCAGTACTTTTTCATGTTGATTTTGTAGTTGCCTTTGGCTGGCTTACAATAGGAGTCACAGTCTGCAGGGAAGAGAGGAAATGAAATCAGAATGACAAAAGCAAAGCTAGCAGAGTGGCAGCAAAAGCATAATGGACCTGGCTAGGGATGGGAAGGAAATGAAAAACAAAATCTGGTACCTCTAGGACCCAGGGGGAGCCATTTCGTTTCATTTCGTTTTGGATAAAAATTTTAAAAGAATTTCGTAAGAAACAAAACAAAACAAAACAGGGTGAGCACGAAACGAAACCGAACGAAATATTATTTTTCAATTTCATGCCCATCCCTAGACACTGCTTATATTGCTCAACAGTAGTATAGCACAAGGATGGGTCCTCCTGTTATAGTTCCTCATTTGTTTCTAACTTTGTAAAAAGTCCATACAACCATTCCTACACATTTTGGCTTAACGTTTAGGCAAAGACAGGCAAACTAAAAGTAGACACAAAATTTGTGTGCACATTGGCTAAAACCTCCTGAGCTTTGCACATCCTGGTGACTGGTGTGTGTGTGTGTGTGTGTGTGTGTGTGTGTGTGTGTGTGTGTGTGTGAGAGAGAGAGAGAGAGAGAGAGAGAGAGAGAGAGAGAGAGAGAGAGAGACCTAGCATGGAGCTACACTTCACATCAGGTCTCAGTTTACAATCCTAATCCCAAGCTTCTTTTTTTTTGCAGTCCTGGAAGGAAATAGAGGTGACATTTGTGGACGGTAATAAAGAGAGAGAAGAGAAGTGTGTAATCCTTGCCACTATTGAAATGGCTTACCTCTGTTTTTCCACCACACTGAGCCTGAGTAGTGGGGGGGGGGAGTAGCCATTTGGAAAGGGCAGGCAAAAGGTACAGGAAGGTTTAAGACCCCCTCTCTTGGTTTTGATTTATTACTGCATCTCCTAGCACAGATGCTAGCAAAGTGTTTGGGTATGAACCCCAAGTCCAAGTCTTGGGTATCAACCCCAAAGTCTGTGTCCCTATTAAAAATAAGCCTTCTCCACCCAGAAAAAGGGGAGGGGGTGGATTAGTTCTTTCTAAGTTGTGAGTAGCATCCAAGTCATTAAAAAAAAACCCACCCCACAATCGCCCCAAGTTGAGTCCAACTTAAATCATAGGTGTGACTTAAGTCCATCTTGACAGTGAGACTTGGACTATAATACTTGACTTGATTTTTAGTTGGTCTTGAGAACTGGGTGAAATCAGCAGAGAGCTGAGCTTCTAGCTGCCATTATTAAAATGAAAGAACAGTAGGGACATGAGTGCGTGCAGGATAAGGAAAGCAACAAAAATTACCGGGAGGGAAAATATTGGTGGCGGTATTTTCTTTTGCAGCTTTGTAACTACGTCAATCTTAGACGGATTTCCACAAGGATAACTAAGAATTTTATTGTGTGTTTTCTTTCATGATTGTGTTTTATTGATGCTATAAAAACTATTATATTTAACTTGGCAGCACACTTTTTTATTTGTGCGCATGATGCTTTGATTTTGTTCAGACCGAAGGTTGAAGCAATAAAATCCTTGCCTGACTTGAATGAAACCCTGGATATATATTTTAGGTCCAGTGCTGTTCTTACTATGGGGCACTTGCCAAGGAAAGAATACTCCATAATATTATTCATGAACTGCTGGATCATAAAAAGAAAAAGAAAAGAGCAGAATACAACCCATTCCACCTTTTAACAAACGACTGTTGATACGCAGTAGTATGTTGTAACTAGAATAGACCCACTGACTCAGTGGGGATTTGAGCAAGAACTACTGCAATAGGTTTTACTGACTGAATGGACCTACTCTAGTTGTTCACTTCTTGGGTGCCCATCTTCACACAGTGAAAGGGTGTGAGTGTGTCAATAAAACTGAGAGCAAGTTGGCCAGACTTTGTAAGGAGTGCAGTTGCCTAAGGCAGAACGGTCACAGCTGAGAAACCAGACTAAGATGCATCCATCTGGTTCAAGGGCATTGGCCACAGCAGCAGAAGAGAATGGAGAGTTCTATTGGAGATTGATGTGGCCAGAGACTGGGCAGCAATGGTAACTGATGGAAGAAGCTACAGGAAGTTGGGTTTAGGTTGAATACCAGTGGAAATGTCTTAATTGTTAGAGCAGTACAACAACAGATGCCATAATCTTGGGAGGTGGGAGTACTCCAACAGTGGAGCCATTTAAGAGAAGATGGGAGAACTTTCTGTCAAGTCTGCTTTGACTTGGGCTGCTTTCACATGACCACTAAAATCCGCAGCAAACTTTGATCCGGATGAACTCCCAGAGTGGTCACATGGTTAATGTCACAGATCGGATGTTCCCATGGTCGCGTTTTGAAAATCCACAACCGTTCTGATCCCACAAGTGAGAACTGCAGCAAAGATACCATAATGGGGGCGAAAAGGTTTTGGTGCGGATTTTCTGTGTTCCCACGGACTCGAGTAACAGTTCAAAATCCGCATCGGAACAGCGACAAGGATTTTACCACCTCGAGACCAGGTACTTGTAAAATGCGCTTGGTCGCACTTAAGTGGGCGTGGTCATACTTTTTTTTAAAGTCCGCTGCTCGTGGGTAAACGATTTTATGCTCTGTATCTGCGAGCACTTTGCCGCAGATGTTAGTGGTTGTGTGAAAGCACCCTTGGATTCCGGTTTTGGAAGGCCCTTTCAAAACCCATTCCAACCCTATTTTGCTATGATTCTACTCGTTCAACCCCCTGTCCCAGCACATGGGTTGTGATTCAAATCCCCCCATTTTACTGCTATTTACTGAACAAAACAAACATAACCACTCCTAGCGGCCTCAATGTCTGTCCATCCAGTCTGGATGGGTTGCCACTATGCACTGACCGTTGCGTTGGTCTTGCCTGGCCTGTGCATGGCTAGTGGCTTTTGGGCCAAAGGCTCCCCTAGGAAAGACAGGTCTATTAAGACGCACCTGCCTCCCCTTCTCCTGCAAGGAGAGGCGAGGGAGGGAAGTGTTGCTGCCTCCCACTGCCCATTATGTTTCCCAATGCTGTGGCTGGCCGTAGCTTCACCCCTTATATCAAACAGACTGTGTCTGCGTTAGGATCCAAGTATCGCCTCCTCTCCTGGTGCCGCCCCCCCCCCCCCCCCAGGTTTACCTCCCCAGTTCCCTCATGAACTTTATTTTAACAATAAAGTGGGAGGAAGAGAGGGTTACTGGGGTGGAGTGTTGGTGGGGGTGGGGGTGACACGTTTCCCGCCTGGCTTTTTGCTGCTCCCTGCCATCTTCCTTTGAATGTCTCAATTTGCCTCTTGCCAAAGGTTCGGCTTGGGCCTGGCTTTTTCTCCTCCTGTCTCTCTCCACCCATCTTTCTTCCTTCTTCAATTCCTCCCCCTCTGGTTCTCTCCCTCCTGCTTGGCAGCGGTCTGCCTCCATCTTCCCTGGGACAGGGCATGCAGTCAACGGAGAAGCTTTTGTTCCTCTGGACTTGGCCAGAAACGGTGGAGGAAAAGAAAGTGTGTGTGTGTGTGTGTGTGTGTGTGTGTGTGTAAGGAGTATACAACCCTCTTGGCATGCCAGCGTCCAGAGAAAAGAAAGGAGAGAATCCCATAAAGCAATCCTAGCCCAGCTGGGACTCAATGGCTCCGGCCCGTTTCCACACCCCTCTCTCTTTCTTCCAGCGTTCGTGTTCCCTGCTTCAAATTTGTCACCGCTGAAAGACAGCACAGCATGAAGCTAATTCAGTCCCAAAGGGGAGTGAGGAAAGCCATAGGGTAGAGGTGGCCCCCTTTCCACCTCCGGGCGGCCAGCAGCACCCAGGCCTTTCTCCAAGTTTGTTATGTACTCCTGTTCTGGGTTTTGTTTCCGTCATTTATTTATTTATTTTTTCACAAGGCAAAGCACACCGCCAAATTCCAGCGGGCTTCAGGATGGCTCAATCCGCGCATTGCTCTCTTGTATTTATTTCTCTCGCACTTCATCGAAATCTGCACACATCCAGACTCTTGAAGAACAAAACAAGACGAAGGCCCCATCCACCCAGCGTGCTCAGAACCTTTGAAAAGGTGCTACAAGCTTTAGAGCAGGGGTGTCCAAACTTTTGGCAAGGAGGGCCAGATTTGGTGAGGTGAAAAATGTGTGGGGGCTGACCATTCAGCTGTAGAGATGGGCATGACTTGAAAAATTTTTTTTTCCGAGTTGTCGTTAGTCGGGCCGGTTCCGTTTCGGGTCGTTTCCGTTTTTCGCAAAATTCGCAAAAATTAGTCGGTTCGTTTTTTCGTTTTTTCATTTTCGTTAGTACTGTTTTTTTGGGGGGGTAGCGGGCTCCTGGAGGCACCTCTGTGGGGTGGGTGCCTCCTCTGGCTCGCTATAAAGGGAAAGCGGGCTCCTGGAGGCACCCGTGGGTGCCTCCTATCCTCACCCACTAGGAAGGGGAAGCAGGCTCCAAGAGACCCCTCAACATGGGGGTCTCCCCTCCTCACCTGCTGCTGCAAAATGCATGCATAGCCATATGGATATGCATACCAGTTGCAGACAGTGAGACTAGTGATGGCAGTGAACCCAGAGCCATAGGTGATGCCTAAGGCTCTCACACCACCATGTCTCACAAAGAAGGGAATTGTACTTGCGTGTAGTGCAATGCAAGTAGATCTGGCTTAGGGTTAAGGTGGGTTAGTGCAAGGGCTAGGGTTAGGCTAGTGACAGGTAAGGTTACGGTGGGCTAGTGGGTTGCACCTCTGGGTGCCTCTCTGACCCACTAAAAAGACAGTCTGTGACGTATGGGTAAGGACTGGAGTCAAGGATTAGGGTTAGGGTTAGGGGGCTAGGGCAGGTTTTAGGGGGCTTTTTGGCACATCCCAGAAGTCTCCATGGCCAAGTGGCCATGCGATTGGTGGGATGGCTCCAAAAATTTGCATGGTCGTCCACTCCCACATGGCTGGCCACTCGGCCAGCCCATCATTGCGCAGGTGTAAATAAAGTAAAATAAAATAAAATCAATGGAGGACAGAGGAGGAGAGGAGAGACATTTTGTTGCAAGAAAAAACCCACTGCTACTGTGAAAAATCTGGCAGTTTATAAATTTTCGCGTGTTTCTGTTGTGCTTGTGTGTTTTTGGACCATGATTTCAAAAACAATATTGCGTTCGCCGCCCCATTTTGGATCCCCGCCCGCACCGCATGGCATGGTGAGTCCGGCTGCCCAGGACGGGGGGGGGGGAGGCGGGACCCCCCCTCCAGAAACCACCCCTCCGGTAGGTGCCCTGCGCCTTTAGTCAAGCAGGCATTTTTCCGCCTGCTTTTTTGGCCCGGGAATGGGTGGGGGGAGAGTTTAAAAGTTTTTTCCTGTGCCGTCCGTGCCGCTTGCTTGCGCTTTAATTGCGGCAGCCGGCGGCGAGACTGGGCTTTTTGCTGGCTGCGAGCCTGCGGCGAGTCCCACCAGAGCAGCCCAGGACGGGGGATGGGGGGGGGAGGCCGGGGACCTCCAGAAACAACCCCTCTGGTAGGTGCCCTGAGGCACGGCAGGCATTTTTCCGCCTGCTTTTCGGCCGGGAACCGGGTTTTTTTAACTTTTAAAAACTTTTTTTCTGTGCCGCATGGCGCGATGCAAGGAACGAGCACAACAAATCAGACCAAAATTGTTCGTTCGTCGGTTCGAGCTCGAAGTCTGGCGGAGTAATTCCCGTTACCGTTTCCATAGAGTAACGGAACCGAGTAACGGAAACGGAAACGGGAATACCGCTAAGTCGTGCCCATCTCTATTCAGCTGCATTTGGCCCCCTGGGCCGGACTTTGGATAAGTCTCTATAACATGCAAGGAGGCGGGGAGGATGCTGCAGCAATGGAGCCAGGGGCGGGTAGGCTGGGCAGGTGACTGGGGGGTGGACAGAGGCGGGGGGGGGCAGGCAAACCATAAAACTGCCAGCTGATGTCTCCATCCGGTATGGGGAGGGGCCAGCTGGCAGGGATGCGTGCCAGGCTGAGCTGGTGGGGAGAAGAGGCCACGGGCTGTTCAAAATTTAAAAATGGGCTGCATTTGGCCCGCAGACCTGACTTTGGACATGCCTGCCTTAGAGAATCAAAAGATGGGAAGTAAGCCAGCCAGCGAGTCAGCCAAAACAGTGTTTCATGCGCAGAAATGCATTCGGCCATGCCTGCCACACGGCCACCGACTTGCACAACACTGGCTCTTTGGCTTGGAAACGGAGATGAGCACCACCCCTAGAGTCAGAAACGACTAGCACTCATGTGTGGGGAAAATCTTTACCTTTCAAAGGAGAGGACAACATTTTTGTATGATGTTTGAATGTGCTAATGTTAGGCACAGATGGAAACCCAGAAGGAACCACGATTTCCATAGAAATGCAACTCCTTTCGCCACATCTGGGTAACTTCCAACTCAATAGCCTGTGTACCTGCTTAGTCCAGGTGCTGGATGCAGGGCGGGCAATTTCCTGCTTAATCTCACTTTCTGTCCTTACGGGCCTGGTCCTCTTTCAGCTAGGCTTGTGCCAGGCTGCCCTTGAAGCAGATAAAAGGGGCAATTGTCCAGTGATGGCCCTTAACATGCAGGGACAACATCTGTAAAGGTGGACACAGAGGGCCACTCACACTGGAAAAGGAGGAAAGAAGGACGTCCTGGTTTTGCTGTGACGGAGTGTCAGCACAGTCCTTGGGTAAGTCTCATGCTGCTGCTTGGGAAGGTAACATGGCAATCTTTCATTCATAAGTTTGGTGAGACATAGTCTATGGCAGTGTTGTTGAACCTATGGCACCGGTGCCAAATGTGGCACTCGGAGCCCTTTCTGTGGGCACCCGACATTGCCCCTTCACAGCCACCTGTATTCAGGTTAAATTTCTGTTTTGGCACTTTGCAAAATATTAGTGGGTTGTGAAGCGCAGTTTGGGCACTCAGTCTCTAAAAGGTTTGCCATCACTGGTCTATGGTGAGAACAGCGGCAACCAGGGTGAAGCAGTATGTCACATTACTGTTGCCTCTTATGCACTGGTGCCATGGTGGGAGATCCCGCCTCTTCTACCCATCTCATTTTAGGATACTGACTGGCTTTGTTCCTGCTGGGGGTGAGGGCAGGGGGCATGGGAGAGAGACCTACTGAGAGTGTAAGATGGCTGTGTCATGCCTTACAGAGGACCTTTCAATGATGCACTTTCTACTGATTCTCAACCTTTGTTCTCCAGATGGTTTGGAGGGTCAGAACTAGGGATGGGCACTAGAGATGGGCACGAAACGAACAATTTTTCGTTTCCGTTTCTGTTTTTTCGTTTCGTTACACAACGAAACGACAAATGAATTTTGTCTCTAAAATGAAACTAAACAAACAGAAACACCGGAAATTTTGTTGTGCGTTTCGTTTCCGTTACTGCAATATGAGTGAATTACTTAAAATGCTAAAAAAATCACAAAAAATTGAAATAAATGGTAATGAAATGGTAATGAAACGAACAAAAATGAAAACATTTTTTTTGCAAAAATTCACGAAAAACGGAAATGAACCGAAACGGACCCTCCAAACGACAAATGACAAACAAAATGCCATTTTTTTTATTCGTGCCCATCTCTAATGGGAACCAAGCAAAAAACAAAATGCTGTTTTGTCAGTTTGTTATGTTATGTAACGAAACAAAACAAAATGGGGAAGCAGCATTTCGTTAGTAATGAATCGGCGGGGTTTTGTTTGTTTAAAACAAACTGATTCATTTCACTGTAAAATGGCTCCCCTGGGTCCTAGAGGCATCAAATTTGGTGCCTCTAGGACAGGTGTGTCCAAACTTCGCTCCTCCAGATGTTTTGGAACACAACTCCCAAAGTCCTGTGCCATTGGAAATACAGGTTTGGAATTCTGGGAGTTGTGGTCCAAAACATCAGGAGGGCCAAAGTTTGGACATGCCTGCTCTAGGACCTAGTGGAGCTGTTTTATAGAGTAACGAATTAGTTCATTTCTGGTTCATTTTGTACAATATTAAAAAAAGAATCATTTCTAACAAAATGAAACGAATCACGGGGGAACGAAATGAAAGAAAACAAAACACAATTTTTCAGTTGTTGGCAAATGGCTGTGAGTTCTGGGAAGTGAAGTCCCACCCCCTTGCTCCATTTCAGTAGCTCCCAACTTCCGGTCTCTAGATGTTCTTAGGTTATACAACTCCTAGAAATCCTGTCCAACAGAGCTAGTGGTGAGTACTTTGGGGAGTTTTAGTCCAAGAACATCTGGAGATGTGAACATGGGAACCACTGCTCTATTTAATAGGTAGAGAAACAGAACAGAAATGGCCCTATTCTGTGTTCCCGACCTTTACCCAGCAAAGAAACATAAGGCTGATACTTCATGTCCATCTCATCGCTGTTCGCGATCCCGCTGGGGACTGGTACGAAGAAATCTAACTGCACACCCATTGAGGGATGAAGGGAGGTCGTCCCAACCACGCCCCCTGAACTGCGATCTAAGCGGGATGAGAGATTCCCCTCCCTGGCCTTGGGAATCTCCTCATCTTGCTTCTCGTTCCAACACGAGAGCCCGTGAGGTCAGTCTCCTCCCGCAACATGCCATTCTCCATCTAGTGGCAGGAGTGCAAAGTGCCGTTCACCAGTACATTCCCTATGGCGTCAGCAACGCAGTGCAGAGAGATTTAAAGACAAATGCCTCAAACTTAGCTCCATAACACATTGAAGGCAAGGCGTCGGAGAATCAAAACATCAAAAAATGGAAGGTCAGGTCGAAAAAAATGGAGAACAAAGGCATGGAATTTCACATCTTATCTCAGAACAAGGACATGTGGAAGCAGTCATGCCGGTATCATCAATCACGCCCGTGTGTACACGGGAACAGGGACAGAACCGCAAGAAGACCACGTGACTGCAACTGACATCAACACGCAACAAACTTCCTCCCGCAACGAGAGTGGACGTGAAGTAACCATCATAGAGATATGGTGGCAAGCATTCTTCTTTGCAGAGGATAATTCTCTGTTTCGAGGTAGCCCCCTATTTCAATTTGCATAGGAAGGACACTCCCCGCCTAACTCTGATTTTAACATAAATAAGCATAATAAGGAAGAACCCGGGGACCCTGAAATGGTCCATCAGTGAAGAGCAGCACCTGAGAAGATCCAGTCTTCCCCAGTGTAAGGAAACACACTCTATTCCTATTTTAATTCCGCACATCTACATTCCAATTCGTAAATGCAAAAGGTACGTCCAGTGTTGTTTTGTGTGAGATATCTTCCCCCTCTTCTGATGAAGCACAAGCAACCAACTCATCCCAGGGCAAAGAAATGACAGATTTACCTGCCTGCATGATGGATCTCCTACAACACGATGATGTGAAGGAAGAGAACGGGGAGATTTATGGGAGACTGTAAATACGGCCTACCGTGCCAACGGGCCTTCCACTTATAGAACTAATCAAGCACTACAAGAGGATTCATGGCATGCCTCACGAAGCTATACCTGTTCATAGCCACTGAGTCATTGATGAATGGGTTGATACATTTCTGGCGCCTTTTGGCTCCGCTCTGTAATGGCCCGATCCAGATGACAGAATGTGCATAGCATAAATAAAGATGAGTGAAGGGCGTAAGAAAGGAGCCACATGCACTGCGAAGATGAGGTTATGTTTTGTTGAGTCTCCATTTGCTATGACTAAACTTTTTCGCCCCGGAGGATGGCTGACTATATTTGGAATTACTGAGCCCGTTGCTTAGTCTAGTTTCACAAGGAGAAGGAGTGAGAGACAGACTCCAAGCCAAAAACACCCAGATAGAGAAATCATTTTTCACGGCTTTATTTCGCTTGTCTCTGAAGCAGCAAAAGACGTTGGCGCCATCATAATAGCTTTCTTGAGTCTAGAGTTTCTCTCCAGATCCGCTACCCTACATTGCCTGGTTTTGCATGGCAGGTACCCCAGTACCCCCCAGGATGTTTCATTCACTGATACATCATGCTTGCAGCCTCTCAAACTGGAGGACGCCAGCAAACTACTCAACAGGAAGACTTCTAAAGGCTTCCTGTTCAAAACATTGATCTGCACAAGCAAACAGGTCCCAGGAAGTTCATTTCTAAAACAGAGTGTGGTTGGAGATGGGCACGAACCACCAGTTGTGCTGGTTCGTCCTTTGGGGGGAACGGGCATCTAGCAGTTCCCAGCCAGTGGGTACCTACTCAAAGGCAGTGCCTCAGAGGCATTGCCTCGGCTTCCCTGCCCTGCCTCCTCTGCAGGCCGCCTCTGAGTGTGCATCAGCTGCTCAGCTAAAGGACTAACCAACATGAACTGCCCGTTCGTGCCCATCTCCAGGGAGGGATCACACAGGAAAACAGGGCGCAATTGGGAACCCCCTGTAGAGGAGTCCGGTGCAATCTCTCCTTCCTGGCTATCGCACGACACATGGGAAAATGCCCTCCAGCCCTGTTCCTGTGCCCAAGCTGGGCATCAGCTGTAGGGCGTCTACTTTCTGCAGCCAGACTGGTGCAGTTCCCTGGCAGACAGAAGGAACACTTCTCATTCATGCGATCCTTTTCAGTGCAATCACCTGATATTACCAAAACTTACAGCTCCAAGATGCAAGGAAGTAGCTACTGGCAACAGTGGCTGAGATCCAGTTAAGAGTTGCAACAGGCGTAGGCCCATTGCATCAGGAGGGATTTGGTGGGTCATCTACTAAGTTGGCAGCTCGGTGGTTCGAATCCCGGGTGCCATGCAGCGGAACGAGCTCCTGCTGTTAACCCCAGCTCCTGCCAACCTAGCAGATCGAAAGCATGTAAATGCAAGTAGATATATAGGTACCACCATAAGAAGCAGGAAGGTAAAACAGTGTTTCCTTGTAGCCACGCTGGCCACGTTGCCTTGGACTTGCACAACACTGGCTCTACGGCTTGAATATGAAGATGACCACCACCCCTAGAATTGAACATGACTAGCATGCATGTGCGGGGGGGGGGAACCTTTACCTTTTTTAACCTACTCTATGAGCTCCACTGGTATTCCAGTTGTGACTTGCTACTGGATTCCAACCATTCTAGTTTTGTGAGCTACTGTATATGTTATATGAAGGTTTCTGGGAAGGCTTGGTTGTGAGTTAGAACTTACAGCAATCCGAACCCATTCGTCATACAAAAGACCTGATTCTGTTGGAGATCAAAGACTGACAGAGCTTTGCCTTGTGTTCTCTGTACCTGTCTCCCTTTTGTCTAGCCTGGATGCCTTCAAAAGAGGATTGGACAGATTCCTGGAGGAAAAGTCCATCACAGGTGACAAACCATGATGGAGATGTGTCATCTCCAGGCTTAAAACTGGGGTACTTCAAGAGCCAGATGCAGGGGAGTGGTATCAGGAGACAGACATCTAGTCTCGTGTGCTCCCAGGGCCACTGTGAGATACAGGAAGCTGGACTAGATGGGCCTTTGGCCTAATCCAGCATGGCTCTCTTCTTAGGTTCTTATGTTTCCTGGATTTTCAAAGTTGCAAAAGTGGGGTGAGTTCCTGCCATATGCTGTAAGATACCCCTCAATTCCCTGTTCTTAAACTTGAATATGTCTTGATTGTACATCTGTGAAGATTCTCAGTCATCCAGGTGAGTTTATCTGGATTTGCACTAGCTGTATTCAGACCGATGAAGCTGTTTGGATGAACAGCGAAACGTTTCTATCTCTCAAAAAAAGAAGTCCAGTAGCCATGACTCAACTTCCAGTCTTGATTGTACAGGACTGTATATTGTCCCTCCTTACTGTAAGCCGCCTTGGGTCCCTTTTCCCAGGGGAAACGCAGGGTGGAAATACTCATAGATAAAATAAAATAAAAGTAATATCATTTCATACTGCACCGAAGACAAGGCTGAAGATTAGAAACGTGAAACAAAGGGAAAGTCGGTGGCTGGAACCATTCTTTTAGAAAAAGGAAACCAACACCAAAATGAGCTGGCCCTAATACAAATGGGGAAAGCCTTGCCAGAAGCCTTTGTGACCGTAAATCTTTGTCCCTGCCTTGTATAATTATAATTTTTTAAAAGTGTCACAAGATGTAAACTAATCTGCAGTCAGAACACACACACACACACACACACACACACACACACACACACACACACACACACACATGCATATACAGGAAGAACCCTCCGCCAATCGGTGGCAAAGGGCTCAAGGAGGCAGCCATTCCTTTAAAAGGCCTGGAAATTATGACCGAGATTATTTATAAAAGCTATAAAACAATTCCCCCAGCAAAGGTCGCTCTGCACCACCCCCTCCTCTCCCCCAATCCTGTGCTCTGCAACCCCTCCTTCCTCTTCGCAGCCTCCCACCAAGCGCAAGGGAACCTTCACAGTGGGCGGCAGGCAGGAACAGGGCGACTGGGAACACAGAAGGTCCTGACACGCAGCACATGATGACAGAACAACAAGAGCTCAGCCAGGGGAAGGCAGGCAAGGCAAGGGGGGGGGGGAGGGAAGCAGGATGTGGTTTCTTGTTCAAAATGTCACCCCCTTGCTTTTCTGTATCCAAAACTGGAACTTGCAATATGGAGATATGTGGGTGTCTATCAAGGTCTACGGCAACAACAACAATGCTAAATGCAAAGCAGGGGTGCCTGTAGCTTGTCACACACCCTACGGCAGTGTTGGCGAACCTATGGCACAGGTGCCAAAGGTGGCACTCGGAGCCTGTTCTGTGGGCACCCGACATTTTTTACCCAGCATGTTGTTAGTCTGTGGAACACCCTGCCACAGGGTGTGGTGATGGCATCTGGCCTGGATGCCTTCAAAGGGGGATTGGGCAGATTCCTGGAGGAAAAGTCCATCACAGGTGACAAACCATGATGGAGATGTGTCATCTCCAGGCTTAAAACCGGGGTACTTCAACAGCCAGATGCAGGGGAGTGGTATCAGGAGACAGATATTTGGTCTCGTGTGCTCCCAGACACATTTGGCGGGGCCACTGTGAGATACAGGAAGGTGGACTAGATGGGCCTTTGGCCTGATCCAGCATGGCTCTTATCTTCTTATGTTCTTATATGACATTGCCCCTCCACAGCCACCTGTTTTCAGGTTAAATTGCTGTATTGGTACTTCGCGAAAAATTAGTGGGTTTTGGAATCGCAGCTTGGGCCCTTGGTTGCTCAGAGGTTTGCTGTCACTACCCTACGGTGAAAAGCAACACCTGTGAGGTTGCTCTCTTCCACTCCAGTGATGACTCATCCTAAGGTTGAACGGAGCGCGTCGCTCTTGCAAAGTCTGGATCGGAATCCCTGTGAAGTCAAGTGCCAGTCCTGAAATCCAGGCTGGCATGCCTTTTTCTTGGAGAGTGGCCTCTTAACCATAACAAATATGTGGCAAACAGATCCTGCCTGGACCTCTCCAGGCTGGTAAGGGCTGTATTTATTGAACTGGGCCAGTGCGGCTAAAAGAGAAGGTGTCCATCCATATCAAATGACAGCTCCCTGCGTGTTGAGTGCAGAGGAGGGGGAATGCAGAACAAGACTGAACTGATGGGCCCATGGCCGCACTGACCATATAAAACAAAAAACAACAAAACATGCAGATCTGCTGATGTCGCTCTGTGTGGTTTGGCCCTTCCTTTTTAGGAAGGCTTGCAAAGTGTGTTTACGGGAGCCAGATTTTTGGGGGAGAGTTTATCACGTTGTTTCATCTTGTCTTTGGTGGCTGCTTCACTGCTCTGTTTGTTTAGTTGGTGTGTATTTTTATCTTATTTGATTTTAATACACCTCTATTATAAATAGAACTTTAACACATAAGTATAGAATAAGGGAGTTGGATGATGTTTACAAAGCTTTCAATCCACCCCCTCCCCTGCCCCCTGCTCAAGGCAGGAATCCAATCAACGTATGACTGGTTGCTTTCCCTCGAATGCCACCAGCGTCGGAGGGTTTGCCACCCCTAGAGGTAACTGGTTTCACTGTTAGAATCATAGAATCATCGAAGCATAGAGTTGGAAGAGACCTCAAGGACCCTCTAGTCCAAACCCCTGCCATGCAGGAACCCCCATCACAGTATTTCCAACAGATGACCATCCAGCCTTTGGAGAGACTTGGGGAGTCTGACTGGAGGGAGAGAAGGAGACTACGACCCCCATGATCCTCTCTGCAAACTTGCTTTGTGGCCAGCAGAGGGAAAGAGGGGGAAAAGGGTACTGGAGGGAATCCCTTGCGGGAACTTCTGTAGCTCAGGTGCGATCCTGGTAAAGCTGCAGGATGTGGGCAGCCTGAGCGTTTGGGCTGCAGGTGGGCAGACAGGCAGGCAGGCAGGCAGGCAGCCTGGGAAGTAGGGTTCATTTTCTACTCGCTTTCCCTTCTTGGTCTTCTCATGGCCGGATCCTGCACCATGCCTTCCTCGTTGTCGTCGCCCTCCTTGTCCCCCGCCTTGGCTTCTATGGGGGCCATGTCCACTTTGGGCTGCATGGTGGGAGGGGTGGTGCATGTGCAGATGTGCGGACACAGGTGTGCACATGTCTATGGAATTTTGTCTTTTTGTTTACGCGCGTGCTAGGAAAAACTTGACAGCTATCTCTTCCACTACTTGAAAGGTAGTCCTACAGAGGAGGGGCAGGATCTGTGTTCAATCATCTCAGAGTGCAGGACATGTAATAATGGGCTCACGCTACAGGGAGCCAGATATAGGCTGAATATCAGGAAAAATTTATTAACTGTTAGAGTAGTACAACAGCGGAGCCCATTACTTCCGGAGGAGGTGAGTGCTCTAACTAGAGGCATTCGAGAGAAAACGGGACAACCATCTGTTAGATCTGCTTTGATTTGGATTCTTGCCTTGAGGAGGGGGTTGGATTGGATTGGATGGCCTTACAGGCCCCTTCCAACTCAATTGCTTTACATTTCTATGATTCCTTTTGCTCCCTTCGAGGTGGGTAGCAAACAGACCTCTGTGCTTGCTGAGACAGAATTGTTTGTCACATCCTTATGTGGTTGGGCGCAGCGTGTTGGGGCGGCGGCGGCAGGGGCGGCAGTGTGTGTTTGTGGGAATAGAAGATGGAAGCAGAGGGAGAGAAAAGGGGGGAAAGGGAAAATATTCAATACAGCGTTTAAAGAAAAAATAGGCCGTGGGATGCGTTTACAAAAAGAATGTACCCGTTGAGTAGAATTGGAAGCACCGTAAGCCAAAGGCCGGGCTTGTGCGTGCTGGTGTATCAATCACGAAGAACAACCCTATAAAAGTGTCACGGGAGGTTGGACGGGCATCAGAGGAACAGCTGAAAAAAATCTCAATCCCTGGCCAGTTCCATACACCCCGACGCGGGCACATCCCTCACACACCGTTTTCTCTAAATGTCCAGGATGAGGTGTTACCTGTACTCAAGGGATTGGCAGGCACGGATTTGTTTAAGCTCCAAAGGCTCCCTCAATGTGACCCTGTGCAAACAGGTGGCTGCTCTCCTGGCCTTCGTAATGAGGTCTGCCCCAGCACAGAACTGGAACCATCCCAAGGATTTTTTTTTAAAAAAACACACACTAATAGGTAGCAGGCTGATTGAAGACATCTGGGGGGGGGGGAGAGAAAGGGTTGCAGAGGCAGGAGTGAGCCGCAATTTGAGAAGGGGGCACTGATTTGAGAAAACCTGGGTCCCAAAGGCAGCAATATATATATATATATTTGCATACTTTCAAAGGATCCATTAGGAGGAGGTTAGGTTTGCTTTGGAGTTTGTACGCTGTGCCTATGGCGATTTGGTAATATCAGCCTTCTAGGTCAATGATGCCAAATGACGGTGCAAAGTATTTAAAGAGTAGCATCATCTCAAGAGAAACAGTTCTGGTCCGTACTGACTCCATTTTAAAATGGCAGTCAAAACAGGCAATTTGTTGCGATTCGTTTCATCAAGGTTGATGAATTATAAAACACAAGTGCTGTAACTTTTAATGAACTAATGAATTGATTTTCTGGTTTCTCTCACTCCCCCCCCCCGAAAAGCCACCCCAAAGGGGTGGAAACTGTACCTAGATAGAAAAATTATTATGTGAGAAAGAAAAACAGAGTGATGAATCAAAAACAGATAAAAATTAATCATTTCGCATTCACTGGGATCGTCATTTCCAATGAATATGTAGGGATGAATTTTTGATAAATTGTCATTATTAAAAAATATATTGTGATTCTTTTTAAGAAAATCACGCGTCCTATTTTTCTTTAAACTCTGTATTGAATGTTTTCCATTTGTTCTTATTCTGAATTGTCAAACCATTTTGATTTATTGTATTTGTGCTTATTTGCTTCTTTGTTCTTTTTATTATTATGATTTGATTATTCGGTTTGATTGATTAGTTTTTATTTACTATTTTAAGTTGTTCAATCTGTTTTTGCATTTTGTATATGTTTGTAAACCGCCCAGAGTAGCTTTTTGCTAGATGGTTGAGGTATATAAATCAAATCAAATCAAATAAATAAATAAATAAATAAATAAATAAATAAATAAATAAATGCCCATCTCTAATTGTATGTGAGTTCTGTGGGAATTTTATGTTTTAACTTCTAAACCACCCAGAGTATTGCTTGCACCAATGGGGTAGTATATAAAGAAAAGTAAACAAACTTTATATTAGAAGAGGGCATGCCTTAAATGCAGACAAAATCTGATTGTCACATCAGGCACTTTCCATGCTGCCCAGAGGTTTTGAAGCTGGCTTCCTTAGTTTGGAGGTTCAGTCTTCAGGGGAGAAGCACCGAGTCTGATTGCTTAGTGAGGAAGTTCTACCTGAATCAGATCTCTAGAACACCAATAAATTTCAGCTTCTTGTCATGCCTGAAATTTTTAGTTTGGCCCTTAGGTGACAGCAGCAAGACCAGAGATGGGACAAGGCCACTGAGAAAATAATAGCAAGTGGACGACACCCATGGAAAGAAATTCGTTCAAACCTCCCACTGCCAAGATAGCATCTCCACTGAATGTCCACCGAATTCAGTAGGAAAAGAACAGAAATAGCAAACCAGGGCCCCTATCACACGTTTATTAAATGTGCATGGTAATTTGATGTGTAATTTCTCTGAGAGCGGTCATGTGACATTAGATGCACATTTACAGTCCTCACGGCATCAGTTTATTGATCCTGTGTTTCAGCATTCCCATTTGCAAAAAGCGCATCAAATCCCTGATTTGAAATGCTTTTTTCTCTTAAGCAAATTTTCCTTTCGACAAATTTCCCATAGGAATGCATTGAAAATGGAGTAATCCCTCATCGCGACCATTTTTATGTTGTATGGATTCGCCCCATAGGAGATTCTGTTAAGCAAATTTCCCCTATCTCCATTAATTTTTTTATGTTGCACACATTTCTATGTTATAGAAACTGTTTGCTATACGAGGGTCCACTGTAGATTTAAAAAGAGCAGAACAGCAAAAATGCACACTATTACCCACCCCCCACTCGCTTTTGATGCACAATTCTATTCTATAAAAATTCAGAATGAAATAATACATCCAGCAGAGCAAGGTTCAGGAAAATGCTGCGGGTCTCACTTTAGGAGATGTGGCCAAAGCAAAAGCAAAAAGTGTTCTGCTTATATACCGCCCCATACCACTACAAGTAGTCTCTGGGCGGTTTACAATTTTGATTACAGTGTGCAGGCTACACATTGCCCCCCCCAGCAAGCTGGGTACTCATTTTACCGACCTCGGAAGGATGGAAGGCTGAGTGAACTTTGAGCCTGCTACCGGGGATTGAACCCACGTCGTGAGCACAGTTTTACCTGCAGTACAGGCATTTAACCACTGCGCCACGAGGTATCTATTGTTTTTTTTTTGAAGTGCATCAGGGTGGGGACCAGTAATTGTGATGCAGTTTTAAAAATTAAAAAAAATGTGTTTTTTTTTAAGTCCAGTGTGATAGAGGCCCAGAAGAGGGAAAGGACAAGGACTAAGCCACCACCCAAGATGGCTTGTCTGGTGGTGGTCAGGCATGATTAAAAAACCCATCGTCAAACCATCGGCAAGGCTGCATGCCAAGGAAAGCAGGGATGTTGGTGAATTTTGGGGTCTGAGACCCGAGTCTTACTCCAAATCTTTGGTGCAAGGTCCCACGTCTGAGTCCCTATTAAAAACAGTCACTTGCCCCCAGAAAGGAGGGGTGGGTGGGTGGTTCTGATGTGCGAGTTAAATCTGAGTCATGGGAGGTGGGGAATCCAAGTCATTGATCCGACTTGACAGCAAAGTCCTGCAACTGGAGTCCTCATTCCTGGGAGAGGGGAGGGGGGAAAGCTTCTCTAGAACTCAGCAGAATATGTAGCGCCTACTCGTTTTTCCTTTGTGTGAGCAGGGGTTCACATCAAGGAGACCGGTTAAACTCTTTCAACATTGGCTAAATCTACGCTGCTCACCTGTGTTTGGAACATAAAAGCTTTATTGGAAGTGAAGGGGGAAAAGAGATTAGAAACAGACGTCTGTGCAAGAGCTGTCCTCCCGCTGGTCTCCCCTAATTCTTTGACTTCTTTCCTCTGCGAAACTTCCCCCATAGTCAATCTCATGTTTCGCCTGCTTTCTTTTCCAAAACATGCCCTATTAGTCTCCTTTTCCCCTCCCTTCTCCTATATCAGGGCTGTCCAACTTTGAACAGGCCAAGGTCTACTTTTTCCAGCCCCAAATGCCTGAGGGCTACTACACAAAAAACCTCTACTTAGGAATTTTATCAGTTCCAACCACATGCTCATAAGTAAAAACTTTTGTAAGCAGAGCAGTGGTTTCCCATAGGAATGCATTGAAAACCAATTAATCAGTTCTGGAGGGAACAGATTTCAATGCGTCATGGCCCTTGAACTGCCCCGCTCGGCTGAGACAGTGGGCTGGCAGACCCAGAACTTTGCTGGGGCAGTGGTGGTCCTTGGGATGGGGGAGGGAGGGGTGGAGAACTTATCCACTCACTTTTTTTATTGATGGTTGGCGGGCTACTTTTGAACCCTTTGTGGGCTACCAGTAGCCTGCGGTCTACCTGTTGGGCAGGCCTGTCCTTTATCAATCTCTTCCATGTCCTCTATATACCTTTTCCAATTAAACAAGGCATTCATGGCCCAGCTTAGACCTTATAGTGCCACCACCCAAGATATAAATGTGTTTAGGTGAGGAAGGGTGTTTTTTTTTTATGTGTGTATGGCATTCATCCAGGTGGGCATAAAGAAGAAATCACAGCCCTTTGTGAGGGTGTGTGTGAAACAGGTGGGGTGGGGTGGGACACACACATGCACACATACAAAACACTGTGTTTGAAAGACTGCATATAAGAAGCTTCATAAAATTAACATTTGGAACAAAAAAATGGCAGAATTCTTCACTGACTGTGCTGGCTGAAGCCTTCTGGACATAGTAGTCTACACATGTAACCTTTCTTAACTTTGGTGTATGCAGAATGGACTGGGAGAAATAAATAGCAGGTAAAGTTGAATGCAAGTTTTTGGGGCAGTGGTGGTGGTGTGGGAAGGATATAAAAACCAGGGATGAAGAACTTTTGTCATGGGACTTCTAGTCAACTCAGACTCCAGTCACACTGGGGACCTATAGAATCATAGAATCATAGAATCATAGAGTTGGAAGAGACCTCAAGGGCCTGCCATGCAGGAACCCCCGTCATAGTATTTGCGACAGGTGGCCATCCAGCCTATGCTTAAAAACCTCCAAAGAAGAAGACTCAACCACCCTCCGTGGCAGCATATTCCACTGCTGAACAGCTCTAATTGTCATGAAGTTCTTCCTAATGTTCAAATGGAATCTCTTTTCCTTTCGTTTGAAACCATTGCCCCCAGTCCTAGTCTCTGAAGCCATGGAAAACAAACCAACTTGAAATCAACCCCCCCCCCCCCCCCGTGACTCGGATTTGACTCATGACTTGGAACATACCCTCCCCTTGCCTTTTTTTGGGGGGGGGGGTCATTTTAATAGGGACTCAGGACATTGTTACAAAGTGGAAGGCCAGCAAGGAGCTACCGAGTAATTGGGCAGACCCACATGACTCCTCACCGCCCGGCCAAGAACAACCTTGGCCCATGTGGGAAGCATTAAACAGATTGTGTGTTGGGGTGGGAAGATTAAAGGATAGACCGAGAAAATGGGGCTTCCCAATAGAGGACACAAATGTGGAAGAAGAGCAAACCATCTCACACATATTACGTTGTGTGCGATGGATGCCTTGCGACATGCACAGGGGAAGATCTTATGTTGGCAAGAGAGAGTGATGTCTATGTGGCCCGGATATTGGGCAAATGTCATCAAGGTTTGTTTGCTTTTTAAATCTTATGCATTTTATGTTTCCTTTTACGCACAATAATTTTATTATTTATTTATATTCTGTTTAGTAGTACAGTAGGACCCCGGTATCCACTGGGGATTGGTTCCAGGGCTTCCCGTGGATAATGAAAACCATGGATAAGAGAGAACATCTGCCCACTCACCCCCAAACTGCTGTTTCCTGACAGTAGCTTGCTTTATGATTGCTGTTTTGAGACAATCGCTTGCTTTATGGCCACCGTTTATGACAGTAGCTTGCTTTACAGATGCTCTTTGTGACAATAGCTTGCTTTACAGCTGCTGTTTGTGACAAGAACTTGCTTTACAACTTGCTTTGTGTCCGCTGAATTATTTAATTTTTTCCTCTGCCAACCATGGATAGCTGAATCAGTGGATAATTAATCAGTGGATACGGGGGTCCTACTGTATGTGTTTATATTCTGTTTATTAGTATGTGATTATCTGTCAAGATATTTTGTCGGTGCTTTTGACACAACTAAAGAAAGGCCTCCTCATGACCAACCATGAACAGAGCCATCTAGTTTGCAAAATACAGAACGTATGGAAAACTCCTGCCGTTCTCGGCACTTTCCTCTTCTAGTGATGGGTTACACTACTGCACACGTTGGCCCCGAAGATCCCGGGTTTTGAGAGACCCCATTCCATTGGGAGGGGAGGCATGCACACGAAGAAGCTGGTTGCTAGTGCGTTGCCACAATGCGCGTTGGGGTAAGAGAAGCAGAGCGAGAGCAAGGGATGGGCCAGGGAACCTCACCACAGGCCCACGAAGCAGGCGAGGGCGGGCGAGAAAGGGAAAATGGAGTAGAGCTGACCCAAAACGGCAGACAGCTGTTGGGCTCCGCTTTCATGAAGTCCTGTGAAATGTTTTCATTGGGCCTATTTGGCATCAGCTTCACGTTTGTCTGTGCGTGTCTGTATAATATGAAAGTAAAAAGCCTAAGTGAGTTTGTGTGTCTGGTTTATTTCGCCTGCCCTCTTTTTGTAAAGGAATATTTTGTTTTAAGAGAGATGTGACTTAATTAGGTGTTACAGCTGCAAATCTTTTACTGCCGAATTCCTTCATAGACGGTTGGAGACGTGGGCATAACAAAGCATATGGGAATGATGCGCCACCATCCAATTTGGGGCAGTGCCATTAAGCTTTCTCCTAACACATTTCACTCTCTAAGTAACTTGCCATGCCTGTCGCTTCCGTCAAAGGGGCACTCTGACTTTTGCTAAATTATATGCCTAGAAGAGTTGCCGTTTACATCAAAGCAGAAGTACCAGGAAGCAGGAATGGGGACTTGCCAGTTGTGAGTTGCTGTAGAGTCCGACCCGAGTCATACTGGCAACTTGAGACAGACTCAACTCGGGACGAGGTGGTGTGGTGGAGGAAGACTTGGACTATGTCTGTGAAGATTCTCAGTCATCCGGATGAGTTTATCTGGAAGTTGAGTCATGGCAACTGGACTTCTTTTTCTTGAGAGACTGAAACGTTTCACTGTTCATCCGGACAGCTTTGTCAGTGAAGACTGACGAAGCCGCTTGGATGAGCAGCAAAACGTTTCAGTCTCTCAAGAAAAGAAGTCCAGTTGCCATGACTCAACTTCCAGAGAAAGACTTGGACTTGACTCACGACTTGGACCCATTTTTCTGAGTCACATTGTGGAGTCACTCTTAGAGATGGGCCCCCCTACCTCCTCCTGCCAACACTGCCTTCCGGGAGCCAGCTGCTGCCACTCACTCACCCACCCGCCACCCAGCTGATAGGCCAGCACATGTGCAGAGGCAGTGGCCACCCCCAGAAAGGGAAATCAGTTTGCTGTCTTTGAGCACGTGCAGGCTCAGTTTCCCTTCCAGGCCTGCGGTTGTGCATGTGCCCCCTAGTGGGGCATTAAACTCAGACTTGAGGCTTTGGACTCAGGACTCCAGCCTGAAGACTCGGACTTGGGACTCAGACCTGAAGACTTGCCAACATCTCTGTTGAAAAGCTGCAAGAAGCTGCTACAGAAAATGGCAATGAAGGTGGTGTGGGTACGTCACGATGGGTATGTCATAAAAGAGCATCAGAAGGAGATGGATGTTAAATAGGTTGACTCTGGAAAGATCTAAGCCCGGAGGTGGGGAATCTTTGGCCCTCCAGATGTTTTGGACCAGAACTCCCAGAATTCTGAGCTTATGTTGCCAATTATAAAGGATTGTGGGAGTTTTGGTCCAAAACATCTGGAGGGCTGAAGGTTCCTCATTCCTGAACATGTAGCTTTGAAGCTGAAGACTTGTTGTTTAATAAATAAATAAAAGTATTTGCTTTTTTGCTTTTGTTTCTGAGGGTGAAGAGATAGATATATCTTTATTTATGGTTGTTAACCAAATCAGAGGCTGAAGAGGGATGTATTTATGGGCAGCAACAGACATTATCAACAGCTTTGCAGTTAGAAAAGGGAACTGCTAAAATGCAAAAAAAAGTCTGAGTATACAACAGGTGCTTCTCTAAACACGCTTCATTTGCAAACGAGCTTCCTTTCACTTGTGATTGTTTTTTAGTATTTAAGGATGTGATTCCCATGATGAATGATCTGTCTAGGATGTCTGCCCAAATCACTTTTTGCTTTAATCACAAACTTCCAATGAGCTCTCTCTCTCTATTTATTTATATTTATTTATTTGTCTCATTTCTATACCGCCCCATTTCCAATATGGAACTCTGGGCGGTGTACAAATAAAAACAGATAAAAACAGTAAGTCAAGATGGATCAATGGGCGGTAGGCAGATAGCAATAATAACCAATAAACATCAAAGGAAAAAAATAAGGGGAAAAAAGGAGAAAAAAAGGGAAAAAATAAAAAGAAAAAATAAAGAAAAATAAAATAAAATAGAATAAAATAAATTAGGATAGGTCGCCATATGCCTCCCTGAATAGCAAGGTTTTCAATGCCTTACAAAAGGCGGGCAGGGACGATGCAAGGCACAGCTCACTAGGAAGATGGTTCCAAAGTGAGGGGCCCACAACAGAGAAGGCACGGTTGCGGGTAGCCGACCTCCGCGCCTCCCTAGGAGTGGGCACCTTCAGTGAGCGTGCCTGCGATATCCGAGTGGGTCTGGCCTCAGCTGACCTCTGGGAGATTCGCTCCGACAGGTATTCAGGGCCCAAGCCATGGAGGGTTTTGAAAACCAAAACCAAGACCTTGAACCTTATCCAGAGGACCATGGGGAACCAGTGTAAGCGGGCCAGTACTGGGGTGATGTGCTCAAAGCAACGAGCACCCACCAGCAGTCTGGCCGCCGCATTCTGGACCTGTTGGAGCCTCTAGACAAGGGTCAAGGGCAACCCCACGTAGAGTGCATTACAGTAATCAATCCTCGATATCACGAGGGGCTGCACAACTGTCCTTAGGGAGGTCTGGTGTTCACGGGCTGGTACCTGGACTGCACGCTGGATCTTTTATTTTATTTTATGGATGTGCGGGGGGAAACTTTACCTTTACCTTTAATTTTGTTATGCTTCTGTTACTGGAAAGCAGAATTAATTCTGAGTGAGTTGTTATTTCCAACTAATTACTTCCAGTCTCTGATAATGAACTCCATCACTCAACTGCGCCTCCCAGCTTCCTTTGGAAGAGAGAAGCTCAGGCCGAAATTCCTTGCCATGCGTTCTGGGAAGCTGACTTTGTGCAACCCATATTTGAACTACAAGCAGGATTTATAAAAAGAAAACCACAGATAGGTCTGTGGGCCACTTAGCAGCAGACTTCCTGGGCTGAAAGGAAAATAAAGTGTCGGGGTTCCTCGTCAGGTTCCGTTTCATATTCTTCCAACAAAAACTTCGAGGTAAGAGCCCTCAATAGATTTTAAACGAAAAATCTGCACCTTTCCTTTCCTGAAGTATCTTGGAAGGGAGATTTTTTTGACAGGCGCCAGTTCCACACCTCTGCCCACCTTTTTCCTGAAAGTATCCCAAACGTTGATGTTCTTAATTAAGATACCTAACGGCCGAAAGGGGAAAAGAGGCTGGGATGAGAAAATACTTCAGAATTTTGGAGCAAACAATGGAGTTGCTATGATTTTCTTCCTCACAAAATCCTCCTTGCCAAGAAATTAAGAGCGAGGGAGTAGTTCTTTAAACCCTCCTCTGCTTGAGGTTAAGGGTGGAAGACAGAGACTCCTTCAAGGGCTGAAGCCATAGATCTCTAGTAGAGATGGGCACGAATAAAAAAATGGTGTTTTGTTTGTCGTTTGTCGTTTGGAGGGTCCATTTCGGTTCGTTTCCGTTTTTCGCGAATTTTTGCAAAAAAATCATTTTCGTTCCTTTTGTTACCATTTTGTTACCATTTATTTCAATTTTTTGTGATTGTTTTAAGCATTTAAAGCAGTTCACTGTATTGCCATAACGAAAACGAAATGCACGACAAAATTTCCGGTGTTTCTGTTTGTTTCGTTTCATTTTAGAGACAAAATTCGTTTGTCATTTCGTTGCGTAACGAAACAAAAAAACGAAAACGGAAACAGAAAATTGATCATTTCGTGCCCATCTCTAATCTCTAGGCTTAAGGTAGGGGGAGGGCATCTTTTCTTTCTTCTTCGTCTCCTGAGATTTTTCTTGAGCAAGTGGGCTGGCTGACTCATTGCTGGTCGTTGGCTCTCAAAAAGGTAGAACTGCCTTGTTGATACAGTAGGACCCCGGTATCAAGCCTCAAGAGGAGAGAGAAAGGGAGGTCTCTCTTGCAACAGCCAGGAATGTTTTCAAAGGAGAGTGCAGGTTAAGGTTTTATTTTTCTTTATATTTATATTTATATTTGTTTCCAACATCCTTTTTAATTTTTCAAGCCATTTCTAGTCATGGGGCAGCTAGTCAAGTGTGTCTATGGTTACACATTGCATTTTATTATTGTCACATTAAAAAACATAGAATAAAAGCCAGTTGTTAGTCCCAAGCAGAGCAGATTCTGCAGCCAGGTACCTAAACCATGGCATGGACATGGACTTCTGCTTTCTGGACACACGCACCATCTCAAGACTCCGACTCAAGGCACATGGCTCGGGATTCTGACCACAAGATTCAGGTGTGGACAGGATTTGGACTTGCCAGCATCCCAGAGTGGGGATGATCCTCCTTCCCCTGGTATCAAGTTGGGCGTGGAGAATTTCCATGAGCAGTTGAGCCCGACGGCCCGTGCAATGCAGCAAAATAAAATCACCCTCCCACACAAGCTCCAGTACAAAACAACAATTGTGCTGAAAATTGGGAGAACAGGGGCGAAGGATCCAGAGAGACGGCGAACACAGAAGTGGCATTTTTGTGGGTTTGTTGTCGTTCAGGGTGGAGTGGGTGGAGGGAACACACTGGGGTGGGGTGGGGTGGGTCCTTTGTGTCCAGACTGAACAAGCATCATTTAGGAAGGTGACGGAAAGGTTGGGTTTGTCAAACCCTTTGCAATTCTCTCATTCTCCAGCCTCAGGCCCGCTGCATTGCTTCCTGGCCACTGTTTCCTTTAGTGTCACGTCAAGAACTCAAACTACAATTTCTCGTTTTTGTTGAGACAGGCGGTCTCCGATCTCTGCAATGCTGCTTGCCACCAGCAAAACAGAGAGCCAATTTTCTTTACATCCAGGTCTTGACAAACTTGTGCAAAATGTGATGGCATCTAGCCTGGATGCCTTCAAAAGGGGATTGGACAGATTCCTGGAGGAGAATTCCATCACAGGTGACAAACCATGATGGAGATATGTCATCTCCAGGCTTAAAACCAGGGTACTTCAAGGGCCAGATGCAGGGGAGTGGTATCAGGAGACAGATATCTAGTCTCGTGCGCTCCCAGACACATCTGGTGGGGCCACTGTGAGATACAGGAAGCTGGACTAGATGGGCCTTTGGCCTGATCCAGCATGGCTCTTCTTATGTTCTTATGTTCTTATGTCTCTAAGCATAAGGAAAAGTATGTACACAAAACAAGTCAAGGCAGAGTGCCAGATCCCCAGATTTCCTAGCGCACATATTGTAGCCTTTCTCTAGTTCCTCGCTAGTTCTAGGTTCTCAACCGTCCTAGTGCCGCGACCCTTTAATACAGTCCCTCATGTTGTGGTGACCCCTTGCCCTGCTTGGAACAGGCAACAAGCAGGGGCCTGGCCACTGCCACAGGTACCATAGAGATCTTCCCTCTACAGGCACCCTTAGCCAATCGCAGCCTCTGGTGCCATTGACTGACTTGGACTTGGCACCAAAGACTCGGAATCAGACTTAGGACTTGGACCCGAAGACTTGCGAACCTTCCTGGTAAAATCCCACATATCAACTGCAACCACACATGCTGTTTGATTGAGACAACTTTTTTTTTTTTTTTGCAACGGTGCACTTGGTAGATGGCTAAGTTTATTTCCAGTGTGTCAGTTGACCATTTTTGCAGTTGTAGGTCTAATCCATATACATTGCTGACAATTTCTTATTTAAAGACTGCAGCATATACTGCGTTTAAACATTTCTCGTTGGAACACACACTTTATGTTTGTTTTCCCTATGTTTACTCGTTTTCTCCTCTTTCTCTGTGCCCTTTTCCTTTAAGGCATGGCTTTCAAGTTATCTCCCTAAAAGATACATTTTTGAACTGGGAACTACATCACAGAATTTCAAGTGTACTATTTGGCAGGTAACGACCACCCAATCAGTTTTTCAGTTTGGAAAATGCCACTTAGTTGAGTTTTCTTACAAGTGTAGACCAAATAAAACTCTCCTTGTTCCTTTTACATAATGTAAAGGGAATAGAAAATAGAACTTAGAAATATTAGTTTTAGACTTTTAATTTCAGAGTCTCCTAGGCAGAATGGCATGGCAGAGGATGCTGGGAGTAACCGTCCAAAAAAGTGACTTTTAGAAACATTGATTGAACAAAAAGAAGAAAGTGAAGGAACTGAAAGATAAAAGAAAAATACGCATATACCACTATTTGCGTAAAATCTATGCAATGGAAGATTCTTAATATGCTATCTCTGTTTCAAAAATCTTTCCATCCAAAGCACTAAGATTTCATATGAGGACAAGACTTGAGGAGTCACCAGAGTTACACAGAACCACAGATATGGGTGTTTTGTTACCTCGCTTTACCTCGCACAGGGCAAAACTCCAACCAGGAAGCAGTTTCTGACACATCATCTTTCCCTCTCCCTGGTGCTGGCCTATCAGACAGGGAGGTGGGATAATGCATGTCCTTGCACAGCTCCTGATAGGCCAGTATCAGGGAGAGGGAAAGATGACGCGTTGGAGGCTGCTTCCTGGTTGGAATTTCACCCCGTACAAGATAAAGCAAGGTAAGATACTGGTTGATTTTGTTCTGGAGGGTGGGACTGCATTACAAATGCCAGCTGTGCTGGCGTGTTTTGTTTCGGACACAGTCCCCTTCCAAAACAAAACGCCCATCTCTACAGAACAGCAGCAACAACATAATCATGCTGATCAATGCTTGCAAATAAATAAACTAACGAATATCATCATAAATGCACAACACGGCATTCCATTTGCTCACCTGCTGGTTCTTCTGTGCTGGTGACCACTGAGGTTGGATTGATGGCAGGAATCTCTGGGGGGAAAAGGATGAACAGTTCTTAGTTGGCTGGAGCCCAGATATGTGCATCTCCTACGCAAACAGTTAAGACTGACACCAAGTCTGCTAATAGTTGCCACACTTTGTGTGCTACCCACTAGGAGATGGCTCTTTAGTCTTGAAAAAAAGGTGCCTGAGTGGGGACATGATTGAAATGTAAAAAATTATGCAGGGATGGATAAAGTGGATGGAGGGAACCCCCTTTCCCTCTCACACAATACCAGAACCATGGATCATCTACTCAAATTGAGGGTTGGGAGAATTTTAGGGTGCCGACGAACGAGGCCACCCCTGGGGCCCAGTTGGTGCTCCTTTTTAACAAATTTTTGTTTGATTTTTATTTTTTCAAGGGCCGACTGTGTGGCCCCTGGGGCCTGGTCAGCGCTGGTTTTATTTTTAATTTTTATTTTTTTGTTTTAGGGCGCCAACCCAGCCAACCATGGGGCCAGGTCGGCACTCCATTTTTTATTTCTATTTCTATTTCTATTTCTATTTCTATTTCTATTTCTATTTCTATTTCTATTTCTATTTTATTTTATTTTATTTTATTTTATTTTATTTTATTTTATTTTATTTTATTTTATTTTATTTTATTAAGTTATTGCTTCCGGGTTCCTGCCCCCACACTATAGCTGTAGCACAGGGATTTTTTTCCCTTTAAGCGCTGACTGTGCGGCCTTTTGAGCCCGGTCAGCGCTGTTTTTCTAAAAAAAATATTTTTTCTTGATTTTAGGGTGCCAACCCGGCCACACCTGGGGCCGGGTCGGCAGTCCTTTTTTATTTTATTTTTTTTTTTTTGTTTTTTTACTGCTGACCACATGGCCGCACTACAGCTGTAGCACAGCTGTCAGGTTTTTTTTTCTGGTTGTCGTCCCTGAAGCCAGGAAGACTGGATCTCCAGACCAGCACCAAGTAGAAGACATCTCCGCCCCCACCATTAATGAACTGAACCAAACCGAACCAATTTTTTTCATTTTGTTTCGTTTCATTTTAAATTTACCCCTAGGTTTATTATTCATTTCATTACATAATGAAACAAATAACGAATAACGAATAATGAATAACAAAACAAATGAAAAGTTCATTTTGTGCCCATCTCTAATTGGAAGGATCCTGATCCCATCTGTTATTATAGAATTATATTTATATACCCCTTTCCTCCATTGAGCCTTTCCTCTTGATATTACTATACCTCACCATAACCCTGTCAGGTAAGTGAAGCTAAGACAGGAGAAGAAACTGGTCACTCAGGAAGTGGCCCTCTAACCACTACACCACATTGCCTCTCCAACCAAGTGCCATCTATTTTAACTAGCAGCAGCTTTCCAGGCCAAGTCATCATTTGTTTTGTATGTGTAGCTGTTGTGAAGTTGTTTCTGACTTCGGTGTACCCTACAAATCGGTGTTCTCCAAAAGCTTATATCATTAAGGAAAAGCAAAGCAAATAGCAAAGTGTTTGACTTATATACCGCCCCGAAGAGCTTAAAGCACTTTCTGGGTGGTTTACAATTTATTTATGTAGGCCACACATTACGACCTTAGAAAGGAAGAAGTCTGAGCGAACCTTGAGATGGCTACCTGGGATGGAATCTTAGGTTGCAAACACAGTTATAGCTGCAGTACAGCAGTTGAATCACTATGCCACAAAGCATTCATTAACAGCATTCTCAATTGAGTTAATCTTGGAAATTAAACACCACAGTTCCCTTATCGCTCGGTCTTATCTGAGACTTCCTCTTTTCATGGTGCCTCCAACTTCCTAACATTACTGTTTTTTTCCAATGAATCTTGACTAATGATCTATCCAACATACAATAATTTTAGTTTAATCATTTCATATAGCAATGAGTGTCCGGGTTTGATATGATCTAGAGCTACTTGTCTTGTTGAAGGTCCATGGTATACATACCACTTTCTTCCAATGCTACATTTCAAATGAATAAAATGGTTTTCTATTGGCTTGCTGCACATCCAGCTTTTGCATTTGTACATAATACCTCCCTTATGCCTTTTAAACTGCAGGCATTGAAGGCTGAACAATTGATCTGTTGCGTGCATGCATTCGGGCAGATGCCTGAATACACACACACACACACACACACACACACACACACACACACACACACACACACACACACACGCCTTGGCACCCAAGATTCAGAGGGAAAATTATGAACGTGGATGCCTAAGTACTGCATCTTCTTCAGTGAAAACAAAGGGTAAGAGATAGCCAAGTGGGAAGAAATCTAGGTTCCTATCTCATTTGATTTTCACCTACATGCCAAACTAATTTTGAATTGTTGGGAGCCTCTGTAAGGCAGAAGGTGAACTTTTCCTATTGCTACCCTCTTCCTGTGTGTTGAAATGGCATTTGCCTGCATCTTCCTGGTCTCTGGATCAGGAACTTTGAACAGAGTTTACTTGGCACGGTCCTTGTAATATCTGCATTCTGTCATAAGGTGACGCTATAGAATTGTCTGGTGAGCATGAACTGGTCCTTACAAAGAAAGAGCAAACAGCGCTATTTTGATACTGTATGCAAAAAAAAAAAGAGCCTTGCAAAGTATAAGGAGACACCCAATGAGCAAAAAAGATCTTTTCATAAAGAGCACCACCTTCTGTTCTAGATAGTATGACTAACAATTTAGCCAGTGTTTAAGAATATAGAGTTATAATCCAGGGTGCAGTAAGTAAATTTATTTCATGCTGCCCTGGAAAGGGGATTCCTTGCAACTAAAACAGGGAATACTCTGACAATTGGTGTCTTTTTAATACTTCGGCATCCTCAAACTTCCCCCTTTAATAGTCAGCTAGTTTGCTGGTGTATGTTCACAGACAGGATCTTACATTAGTTGCCATGACATGCTCATCAGCAATTCCTTTCAAACTCCATTTTATCCCCCTCCCATCTCTTATTTAAAATCCCATTTTAATCACTGAATCCTTTTAATTAAAAAAAGCACCCATTTTTGAGCAAGAAGAAAATCTTTGGTCTCGCAGAAGTGTTGTCGCATTCAGAATACCTGGTTGGGGGGGGGAGTATTTTGCTCATTCACTTTCATCCCTTCAAAATGTGCACTCACATCAGTACAAAGGGCTCGGTCGCACTGGCAAAAAGAACCACTATTGAACTAGGTTTTTGATTTTAAAAATCCCAGGCACACATGGAAGGAGAAGTTTGTTGGCGCAGGAATCAGGGTTTCTTAAAACCAGAAGTGAGGTATTTTATCTGGCTGGCAGAGGATCGTTTATTTTAATGCGGACGTAAAACTTGATTTATTTTTCATTGGTTTGGCATGTGTGAATGCCTCTGTCAGTATATATTTCATCTGTTGCCTTGTGCTGGTTGTCTCCCATAGCCACTTGCTCCTTCATTGTGGGCTTGGTTTTTTAAAAATTATTTTTCCTTCCAAGTGGAATAGCGATAGTCTGACATGACAGTGGAAGTTTACAAGTCAGGAGAGAGACAGAGGGAAAGCACTCTTATCTCCTCCAAGTGAAGCAACTCCTGATATTGTAATTAGAGATGGGCACGACTCAAAAAAATGGTGTTTTCGTTTGTCGTTTGTCGTTTAGGGGGTCCGTTTCAGTTCGTTTTTGTTTTTTGTGAATTTTTTGCCAAAAAATTACGTTTTCGTTTCGTTATGTAACGAAATGAAAAAATGAAAACGAAAATGAAAAATTGCTGTTTCGTTAGCATTTATTACAGTTCAATGTATTTGCCGCAACGAAAACGAAACGCACGACAAAATTTCTGTTGTTTCGGTTCGTTTTGTTTCATTTTGGAGACAAAATTCGTTTTTCATTTCGTTACGTAACGAAACGAAAAAAAAAAAAAAAAAAATGAAAAATTGCTCGCTTCGTGCCCATCTCTAATTGTAATTTAACCGGTCAATTCCCCTTTGCAAAGGAGGAGGACTTGCTTCCCTCCTTCCTTTCTCTGACCCCTCCCCTTCTCTCTCAGCTGGATGGTAACTTTCCTCTGTCATGTCAGATATCGCTATTCCACTTGGGAAACCAATTTAAAAACAAGAAGTGTCAAATGACTGGGGGTGGGGCAGCCAGTGGAAAGTCAGGCAGGCACTGGACAAGGCCTCAAATACAGTGGTACCCCGACTTAAGAGCAGTTCGACTTAAGAGCAATGTGACTTAAGAGCAATTTTATATATAGTCTGCTCGACTGACAATTTTTTTTATTTTTTTATTTTTCAACTTATTTTTTTTCAATTTTTTACGTAGGTACCCCGGCTTAAGAGTAGTTCAACTTAAGAGCATGCATTCGGAATGGATTAAATTCGTAAGTTGAGGTAGCACTGTACAACAATTCTAATTTGGATTATAACACTGAAAGCTTGCTGGTCAGTGAAACGATTTAAAATCTCACCTGTAGCTTTAGGAATGGACTTTAAGCCTCTACTTGATACTGGAGTAATAATTTTTCAAAGTGAACGTCCACAGCAATGCACAAACCACGACTGGAAATTGATTTAAAATACATCACAGCTGGAACTGATACAAATCAGCAGTGCGACCAAGCCCTAAGAGCTTAGATGAACCTGTATATACTTGTGTCCAACTTTGAGCATATGTCGTCCATTGGCTTAGTGATACTTCTCCTTTAGAAGAACTCCTTGCCTCTCAAGGCTCAGAAGATCCAAGAATCTAGCACTCTGTTCTGATAATTTTTTTTGTCTTAGATCATCTGTGGAAAGGATCTACATGACCACACCTTCCTAGCAAAACCAAGCAATGTGCAATCTAATTAATATAGCCTGTTCCACAGATATATTGTAATGGACCACTCTACAATGTCCTTGGCTCAGGTGAATTCTCCTGACCAAAAGTATTCTCCAGAAGTTAAGTCATGGCAACTGGGCTTCTTCCATCCATCCATCCATCCATCCATCCATCCATCCATCCATCCATCCATCCATCCATCCATCCATCCATTTGAATTCTATACCACACCATCTAGCAACAATGGTGGCTTTTCTGGTGAGATTGAAAAGAATTCTAGTTGCCGTGACTCAACTTCCAGATCACCTCACCTGGATGACTGAGAATCTTCACAGCCATGACCCAAAGTGGAAATAATCCCAACCACTCATCTCGTGTTTTAGGGCAAACTGTAGATGCCGGCATTACTCTGGGAAGAGCCAAACGAAGCAAAGTAGGTGGGTGGGTGGGTGGGTGGGAAGCATGCAGAAGGCACAAGAAATTCAACCACGTTACTCACTGATGCAAGGAGCCACTGGTGACCGGCTTTGCTGGTAGCCTTTGGCGCAGCGGTTGCAGGTTAATCCGGTTACGCCATCTTTGCAAGGGCACTGGCCGGTGGTCTGGTTGCAGGTTTTTCCAGCGGCACCCACAGGATGGCAATCACACGCTAAGCACAGGGAGAGGAGGGAGGGGAGACAGGGGGAGGAAGGAGAGGAAAGAGGAAAGAACATTGGACGAGGCAAGCACACGTACACATTTCTGCATTGACAAAATTCATAAAACCATCTCCTCTGAGACCCAGAACTGTATAGGAACAAACAGTCAATGCCAGCCACTTAGGAACAGCAAGCCAAAGTGATCCCAGAGAGTCCAAACCAACCTCAGGGTGAGACTGGATCACACAATAAACTACAGAGCCAAATTATCATGTGTGTTTGTTGTGTGCTGAATCCTCGGCCACCTTGTGATCTGGTGAATCCTTTCCATGCTCTTAGTATCAAGACTGCTCCGCTAGCCTGGGTTACACATCTCCCTTCAACAACGCTGGGTTTAGGGGGTGCCGGACCCCCCATGTAGTTCAAAACCCTGCCTAGAAAACCCCAGAAAGGGTCACCACCGTCAGACTTGACTTGACAGCACACCGTTATTTATTATTTTAGAAGCAAATAGTGAAAAAACACAGGGCACTTACAGCTACCAGGTATGCAAACCTACAACTTCTCTCACACACAGCCAGCGCCCATGCTGAGGGAGCATTCTGGCCGTTGTGGCCCAAAGCAGTTACTCTGCCAAGCTCTGACACACAGCACCTTTGGTTTATCATTCAGTTATGGAAACCCGCAAGCCTCTGATAGGACCCTCTTTGTAAGCAAGAGAAGAATGGACCATAGACGGCTAGCAATATGCAAATGAATAAACACATGGAGGAGGGGAATGGTCAGTCTGATTGTGTGCCGTGAGAGACACATGCCCCCTTATGCTGAAGTGCTTTTGAGGGATTTGATGACGGCGTCTGTGGGCTCTTATTTGGTGATACAGCCATGAGGCAGCTTTCCCCAAGGAGCACACTAGAGATGGGCATGAACTGAAAAAATGGCGATTCGTTTTGGTTCATTTCGTTTTAAGGTTCATTTCATTTCATTTCATTTTAAATGAATGTTTTAAAAAATACATTTCACTGATTCATTGATTTGTTATTTGTTTTGTGCGTTGCGTGTGTGTGTGGTGCTTGTGCAACTTTAGCTGGGGGAAAGAGGGGCTTAATCATCCCCGCAGCCACTGTGGGGTGGGGTAAAGAGCTCCCTCAGCCAGCGCCTCTCAGCTAAGAAGCGCTGGCTTGGGGCCAACTCCTCAAAGAGAGCCTTCTTCCCGCCTTCCGCCTCCGTTTCGTTCTTCTTTGAGGAGTCAGTTCATTATTAGTTTCGTTAGGTAACAAAATGAATAACAAATAACAAAATGAATTAAAAATCCGTTTTGTGCCCATCTCTAGAGCACACTATTCTCTCTTCCGCGCTGTCGTTTCTAGGAACTGCTGCTCAAACAGTAGCAGTTCTCCCACCTGCCAAGCTTCCAGCATGGCTATTCCTGTTTCTGCTGTACAATGTTTTCATAAATATTGGTGAGGACGGGGTTTAAGCCCAAAGCCAGGCATTTTTAATTGGACACCAGACTAGAACGAGGCTGCAGAGTTAAACGAAACGTAGGCAGAGGGCCATATCAACAACGGAAGTAACAAAATTTTGCTTCTGATATTTACTCAGAAGAGTTCCCATAGACCACATACTGTACACACAAAATGCCCAAAAACTCGCAAAATAAGTTGGCTAGAAACCCACATCCGCACCATGGTTTAGCTACCTGGCTGCCGAATCTGCTCTGCTTGGGACTGACAACTGGTTTTTACTCTGTGTTTTTAATGTGACAACAATAAAATGCAGTTTGTAGCCCTATATACATTTGACTAGCTGCCCCATGACTAGAAATTGTTTGAAAAATAAGAAAGGATGTTGAAAATAAACATAAACATAATCATAAACATTTATTTATTTATTTATTTATTTATTTATTTATTTATTTATTTATTTATTTATTTATTTGATTTTTATACTACATCATCTAGCTACTAGGCTACTCTGGTCGGTTTACGGTATACGTCATAATCCAAACATAAACAATATGCAATAAAAAACTAAAACAGAAAATAAAGTAAGCTCAACTGACTCAACAATAATATCAAAGAACTCTATTCAGAGGAAAAGTCAGCAAGATGGAATAGAACAGATAAAAAGTCAGCGAATCAATGAATAATTAGTAACTAGGGAGAGCCAGGTCTAGTTGTTTTCTAAAGACCAACAGCATGGGGGCCAAGCAAATCTCAGGTGGCAGTTGATTCCATAAATGAGGGCCCACAACTGAGAATGCCTGGTTCCATGTTATTACTTTAGGGGCCTCTCTTGGATTTGGGAGCCTCAAATGAGCTGCCTCAGAGGATCAAGTGATGTGGGCGGAATTCTGTAGTAGGAGCTGATCTGACAAATATAAATAAATAAATATACTGTAAATATAAATAAACCCTTAACCTGCACTCTCCTTTGAAAACGCTCATGGCTGGTACAAGGGAGACCTCCATTCCTCTCTCCTCCTTTTGAGGCTTGCTTGAGATGGAATATTGCAGACAATCCCCCACAATCCAGCAGGGGGAGACAGAGAGAGGCACCACTGACTCATTTGTGATCATGTGACATGCTCCAGTGTTCGTACTGCAAGATATTGCTCGTTGATCAAGGCAAAATTGACCAGAAAGGTTTGGTTGTCTTGCAAAACACCTTTAAACCAAGGCATTACTGTATTAAGCTTCTATTCTTCCCTATTTCCAGTCATCAGAGTAATCATTCCTCTCCGCAGGTCTGATGGTAAGCCACTGCACCCTACCAGTTAATAACAAAATACTCCCAATACAACTGTCAGTCTACCTATCTATCAGCCAGTCTAGACTGGTCTAGTCCAATATACCCAATCCGATCCCATAATAACTACATATAATACGTACATATTAGATATGTGTGTCACACATTGCATATAACTTGTGGACTAAGCTTTCTGGCTGCAGATGCTGAGGCTTCCTGGTACAGCTTTCAGGCAAGTCAGAATTGTGCATCGTCCCGCTCCGACAGGATGCTTCTACATGACCTTTCCTAGTCTGTCATTCTTGGGCCAAAGTTCTGGATATCACCTACCTAGTGAGTTGCGCCTTGCATCGCCCCTGCCCGCCTCCAAAAAGGCTTTAAAAACTATGCTTTTTAAGGAGGCTTATGGGGACCTTATTTATTTCTATTTAATTTTTTTTTGCGCCCACTGTTGCTTGTTGAAGGTTCCCCCTCTTTTGCCCTTATTGCGGTCCCTTCACTGACGTTTTTATTACTGTTTTATCTGATGTTTTTATCTGTAAACCACCCAGAGTCCCTCCGGGAAAATGGTGCGGTATAAAAACGTAATAAATAAATAGATAGATAGATAGATAGATAGATAGATAGATATAGATAGATAGATAGATAGATAGATAGATAGAAGCATCTGGACCAAGAGGAACACTTGTAACGCCCTTCCTCGAAGCCGAGGGCGAATTCTTTCACTTGATGGGATCATCAAGGCAATACTTCCCCTCTATTCTTCAGCACGGAGGCCATCACGACAAGTTAGAGGCCAGGAGGGAAGGTGTATTAAGAAGGAGGTGCTGCCTAGATGCCCTAAGCACATCCGATCTCGCCTGATTTCGGAAGCTAAGCAGGGTCAGCCCTGGTTAGTACTTGGATGGGAGACCACCAGGGAATACCAGGTGCTATAGGTGCCTGGAGTAGGAACTGGCAAACCACTCCAGTATTCCTGCCAAGAAAACTGCATGGACATGGGGTCACGAAGAGTCGGTCACGACTGTAATGATGCAACACACACACACTGAACTCCAACTCTGAAAGAGGTGGGCGGGAAAAGAAAAGGAGAGTCATTTTTTTTGTAAATGATGATGAGTGGTTTCCGGTGGAGGAATTTTGAAACTTCGGAAAATATGTGTCGCGAAGGAGGTCTGGTTTATGTCAGAAGGAAAAGGGGCTAAATTTATTTACAATGCTTGGCTCATTTTATTGTCAGAGAAGCAAGCCACGAAGGTGGTTGCTCCAACAAAGTCTGCCAGGCTGGTTAACGTTTTTCTGACGGTCCTCGGGCCAAACGGCCCTGAACCGCTCGTCTCCCTCTGCCCAGCTGTGAGAAACTGCATGTTAAAAATACCGTTAACATTAATTATGAAACCGCATACGGATAAAATGCATAAATGCGGCCTTTATTGCATCATGGCGAGGGCGAACATTTCTTCTATAGCCTTGTAAATACTGCTCGTAAGCTGTAACACCCAGCTGCTGGTTTGATGAATCTGAATGCTGAAGAGGCGGTCCCAATAACCCATCACCCCAAAACAGGGTATGCGTCCATAAAAGAGGATGAAAGTTTTATTTTATTTATATTGATTGACTGATTTGCCACCCTGTTAGTGCAGGCATGACTCTGGGCAATTTACAGATTAAGCCCCATAAAAACCCATATAACAAAATACATCCAACCATACTGGGATCTAACATGGTAGGTGTAAAATTTATACAAAAGCAAGCGAGCAAGCAAGCAAACAAACAAATACAAACAACAACAACCCATCAAAATTGCAGAGGAGGGCAACCAGAATCATTAGGGGACTGGAACAACTTCCTTACCCTCTGAGCTGCAACAGCTGGGCCTCTTCACTCTTGAACGACGGGGCCTAAGAGGTGACCTGACTGAAGTTTATAAAATCATACACCGTGTGGACAAAGTAGGTAAGGAAAAACTGTTTTCCCTATGGCACAACCCTAGAACTAGGGGGTACTCCATGAAACTTTTGAGAGCTAGATCTCAAACAAGCAAGAGAAAGAAAGTCCTTTTTCACCCAGAGGATCACTGGTCTGTGGAACTCCCTGGCAGAAGAAGTGGTGACAGCCGCCAGCTTTGACAGCTTTAAGAAAGGATTGGACAAGTTCATGGAGAACAAGGGTATCAATGGCTATCATGATGGATGCCTAAGGACAACCTCCAGGTTGGAGAGATAGGAAGGCTATCTCTCAATTAGAGATGGGCACGAAGTGAATTTTTGTTCATTTTGTTATCTGTTATTCATTTCGTTACGTAACAAAATGAATAACAAACCGCCCTCAAAGAAAAAAGAAACCAAATGGAAATTTTCATTTCGTTTCATTTTGTTTTTCATTCCCGCATCCAGCATCTTCTTCTACCTGAATGTTGCCAGCTGGGCCCGGGACTCACTGTTGCCACCGGCCAGCCCCCGCGGTGGAGGGCTTCCGAGGTGGCTGGAGGCCTCCCTCTGGGGGGAAAAAAAAAGCACTGATAATCTGATTGGTGCTTGAGTTAAAAAATAAAAACCTGTGGGCCAGCTGGCCAGCACTTGAATAAATAAATAAAATAACAATTTAAAAGTGCTGATGCAAACAAACAAACAAACAAACAAACAAACAAACAAACAAACAAACTAACCCATGCCGATCCGGCCCTCAGACCAGCTGGTTGGCGTGATATAATAATAATAATAATAATAATAATAATAATAATAATAATAATAATAATAATAATAATAATAATAATAATAATAATAATAATAATAAAATGCGCCAACTTGGGCCACAGTCCAGCTGGTAGGTGCGATAATATAATAAAATAAAATAAGAAAAAAAAATAAGAAGGAAAAAATGTGTTGACCTGGCATGCGGGCCAGCTGGTCGGCACAAGTTTAAAAATAATTTAAAATAAAAAGCAAAAAACGACACAAATGAAAAATGAAACAAAATTTTTAAAAAATTGTTTCATTTTAAATAAAAAAACAAAATGAAAAATGAAACAAAATGCCATTTTGGCATTTCATGCCCATCTCTACTCTCAATACCATTTGCAGGGAAGCTTAAGCAGGTGAAGACATCTGCTTGGGAATACCCTGAAGCAAGTGGTGAGCCGCTGTGTGAGACAGAATGCTGGGCTGGATGGTCTGTGCTCTGTTCCAGCAAGGCTGTACTTATATTCATTAACAAATGTTACCAAATTATCATTATCATTGAAATCGCTGTTACCAAATTATCATTGTTATTTTTAAAGATGGAGCCTTATTATACTTTCTTTTAAACAGGTGGGCACATGGCCTCCTGGAGAGGTGCACGGATGCCAGGGGTGGTCCATTCAGCCGTTGTGTCCTTGGCAGGTTTTAATCTCCACTATGGGCAGGGTTGCTGCCTAGATGCCCTAAGCACATCTGGTCTCGCCTGATTTCGGAAGCTAAGCAGGGTCGGCCCTGGTTAGTACTTGGATGGGAGACCACCAGGGAATACCAGGTGCTGTAGGCGCCTGGAGTAGGAACTGGCAAACCACTCCAGTATTCCTGCCAAGAAAACTCCATGGACATGGGGTCATGAAGAGTCGGTCATGACTCTAAGAACAGAACACACACACATGGGCAGGGTTGTGAAAGAGGCATTAGCTACACAGCTGTCTTGTCCATTTCATCAGCCTTACCAACTGAAACTGAGCCAATAAAACTGTGAGTAGACAGTGCAATGTACATCTCAATCTGATCTGCTTGGATAAATGAGGAGTCGTGGTCCTGACAGATGTATTCCATCTTGGATCTGAAATGGGAGGCCAGTGGGTTGCCATTTGCTACAACCCACTGTAATCTTTGCTCTAAGGCAGCCACCGTTGCCTCCCTTGATCTCTCTCCTCTTCTCAGCCTTGCCCTGGAAGGATCCACTCAACACCTCCAAAGAGAGGAAGGTGTGGTGCGATAGCCCCTCCACCAGAGGACTGTCCCTTTCGAAGCAGGAAAGGTGGCCATTTCCGCATGGAAGGCGGGCAGCTCAGCGTGCCGAGGGACGCTCAACACCAAACCCCAGCCGCATCAAAGCGTGTTGTGACTGAGGGGAAAGCTCAACATAATCCAATGACTCCGCCACCCGCTGCCATGTGTTATCGCAGCTGAGCCCCCCCCCCCAAAGACTCTCATCAGAAACACGTCCGTTTCCAATCCGGGCCCTGATCTGATAAGGCCCACTGCATCTGTTACCCATTAGAGGCGGCGTGCTCGCCTCTTGCTGCGTTGGAGAAGGCCCGTTGTGTGGGGACATGGGGCTATAACTCAACCCCATCTGGTGAAAATTAGGGGATGCGATAACATCTCTTCTGAGGGGGCTGGATGTGTGCACGTGTGTGTTTTTGTTTGCCTTTGGAATCATGTTTGGCTGTTACCCTGATGGAAACCATGATATTCCTCTTCTCAAGCAACACACCCAGATCCTCAAATTGGGCTCCGGTTCAAGGTGAGTTGAAACGGAATGCTCGTTACACTTAACTGTGCAATGAGTGCTTGTCTACCCAAGGCCACATCGAAAGTAACAACGTTTCGCTTGAATTCAGGCCCGTGAATAGCTGTTTAATTAATCCCCAAGGGGTTCAGAAGATGAGCAGCCGGTGGTGGTGGTGGTGGTGGTTTTGTTTTCTTTTGAACTCTACTTCTCAGACCACCAGGGGACTTTAGGAATCACAACCTAAAATGTGTCTTTTTCCAAGCCTTTCCTCGACTGCATTTTTTCTCCAACCACGGGTTGTGTCCAACTCCCAGAACTACATTTTCACATGAAATGGAATGTAGTGAAGGGAGACAGACCAGAAGAACTCAAGAATGGAGCAAATGCAGAAGAGCACAATAGTTAAACAGGTAGTACAGTTACCTCCTGCTTATCGCAGGGGTTAGGGACCCACCCGACCCACGATCACTGAAAATTGGCAATATGCGGATGCAGGTCGGGTGGGGGGCACAACATCACGCACCACTCGCCCACACCCCAGGGGAGGCGCAGGTGGGCGGTGGGAGTTCTTGAAAGAGGGGTGTCATCTGCGGAGCCGAGTACTCCTCTCCGCGGCCAAAAGCCCTTTTGGCATTGCGCGCCGCTTGCCAACACCCCAGAGGGTGGGGAGAAATTGTGTGCAATAGCTCTAGAGGCAAGCCCCGGGCTCCAGCTGATTGGTGCTGGGGTGGGGGAGTAAAACCTTTCTTCCCCCACTGCAGCACCAATCAGCTGGAGCCCGGGGCTTCGGGAAAGGGGGGAAGGTTTAAAAAGCTCCCAAACCTCCCCCCATGTCCTTTCCTGGTACTGTGAACCGCAAAAGGGCGGGGGACCACTGTACAGAGTGGGGGGGGAAAACCTCTTTTTTCTAGCTAAGGCTCTCTAGAGCAGGCATCAGTTGGAGTAATCAATGTTGGGTGAAATCTGGCTACATCACTTATGCCTCTGTAAAGTCAATACAGGGGAACCTCAATTTACTAATTTAATCCGGTCCAAATTCATGCTTTTAAGTCGAACTACTCTTAGGTCGGGGTACCACTGTAATGTCATTATCAGCAGCAGTCTTTTGGGAATTCAACATGCCCTATATAAGTCTTATAACCCCTATGGTTTTGGTGATCACTGAGTGTACAGTGTGTGTGTTGTGTGTTAGTTGTCCCAGCCCTTTTTCTTGCCGGACTGTGTGATGTTATTATATTTGTTTGTTTGTTTTCAGTTTATTATGGGGGTTGTGTTTGGGCAAATTGTTTTTCAATCTGTTGTACACCGTCCAGACTTCCCGAGGGAAAGTCGGGCAGTTAATAAGTAAATAAATAAATAAATATAAAATAATTTAGTTGTTCAGAAGCTGCAGGAGCTGTGGGATAGGAGGAGGAAGTCTTTAATTACCAAACATCCTCTCTACTAGTAAAACCCACCACTGTCATACTGTGTTACACCGCATTTTGTCCTCTTCCCAAGTGATGCATGCATAGGAGTCCTCAAAACTGAATGGTCATAGCCGCTACTTCTCAAATGCTCTTCCAAGGTCACCACACATGGCCTGCACGTGACAGTGGCCAGGCTAAAATTTAGATCCCAAATGGTTCTTAAGGCCCTTTCCACAAATTGCCATGTTAACAGCAGGCAACGCTCTCACTGGGATCACCCCTGCTTGTATCATAGCTGGGGATGATGATGGGATGATGGCCCTCCCAATGGTTCTGGACAACAACTCCTATCTGCTCAGACAGCTTAGCCAATTGCAAAGATACCAGGAGCAGCAATCCAGCACCATCTGGATCCCAACTAGGGATGGGCATTTCGTTTCGGAACCAGTAGGTGCCCAGGTGGTCCTTGGAACTGGCTGATACACGCAGATCCAATTGCTTTACCTTTCTCTGTCTCACGCAGGGTTAAAATCCAAAAAGGAAGCATGCTGCAATGTCATCTGTGCTAGATCTGTGATGCTGGCCAATCAGGAGCTGAGTAGGGACAGGCATCATCCCGCCTCTCTGTCTTATTGGCCAGCAGCACGAAGCAGGAAAGATGACATTGCAACATGCTTCCTTGTTGGATTTTAACTCTGCGTGAGACAGAGAAAGGTAAAGCAATTGGATCTGCGTGTATCAGCCGGTTCCAAGGACCACCTGGGCTCACGTGGTTCATTTCGTAACCTACTGGTTCCGAAACGACATGCCCATCCCTTACCCCAACACATTCTGTTACAGCATCCAGTGGAAATTCTAGCACTCCACACTTGAGTCACAACTGCCGCCATTGATTTCCATGGGCTTATTCTCATTTGACCAAAACAGGATCCAGCTTACCCTTTACAAAGAGTATTTGGGTTATCTAATGTTTCAGGCTGGCTTTACTGCTGGTGATCTGCCAGGTTTATTGCTGGTGATCTGCCAGGTTTATTGCTGGTGATCTGCCAGGTTTATGATGGATTTCCCACCCATCTCTTTTAATGAGATGCCGCTGCTTTTATCCAATCGTGTAAATCGCTAGGGGGGGAGAAACATTTCAGATTTCTTCATTGTCCCCATGCTTTTTTAAAAACAAAGAGAATAAACAAAGACCAGCAATCTAAACAAAAACTACAAACCAGTGTCAATGACAGATATACACATGACGAATGCATACCTAATTACACAGCATTTCAACTTGAACTGCATGGAAATGACCTTGCTGTTTATATAAAAATAGCGAAAAGGAAACCGACCTGATGCAAAGCCGTTCCACAATGTTATACCTTCTTGCAGCTGTAGATGTTCGGTCCCCTCCTCCCCGACATTCCTTCAATTTTGCATGCTGTGTGGGTCCAGCCTCTTAAAAACATTCTCTCCCAACCTGGAACTCTCCAGATGGGTTTGGACAGCAGCTCGCTGCTGCCCCAGCAAAGCCGGTGCTGGAGTTCAAACCATCAGACGACACCAGATTAGGGCTCTTCTAACAAACAACAGGGAAGCAGGGCAATCCCGCTGTATTTTGCGACCTGCCATGTGGACGAGGGGACAAGCTGAAGGAGTGGATTTAAACAGCTAGGTTAAATTATTTGGTTTGCAGCCAGTTTTGGTCATGCTTCGGGTTTGTTGTTGGTAACACGCCCTCACGTTACCTCCGATTTATGACAGGCTTATGAATGAGCAATCTCCTAAATGTTCTCTTCCCAACAGCCCCACTCAGCTTTTGTAATCTCAAATCTGTGGTTTCTTTTAGGGAGTGAGTCCCCCTCTTTTCCTGCAGGCTTCCACTCTTCCCAGAACTATTGCCAGTGATGCAGTGACTCATTCCCCATCTTGCCTTCTCAGGGTATACCCAAAGTGTGACAGCCTCAGCTTTGTTATAGCTTTGTGACCCTGTGCCACTCTGTTTGAAGGACTGAGGCTGTAAACACAACCCGTAACTTCAGACGCAGCTTTACAACATCCTGCTTCTTGTCTCAACTAAGGTGATTACGTCACATCCTTCTTTGTTCTGTGACAAGTTTTGTACCGTGACAGTGTTGGTTACGATCACGTGGTTTTGTCCCTGTTCCAGTGTTCCCTGGTTGTGATAACTTGTCTCGTGCCAAGTGTTACCTCACAGTCTTGTACCGTGACAAACACTGAATTTGTCTAGCTTCCTTTTCCCTTTTTTTGGGGGGGGGGGCTTAAAATTCTTTTTCGATATTTTGCTTCTGAAAAGTCAACACACACACACACACACACACACACACACACACACACACACACACACACACACACACACACACACATCCCTACCTGGACAGTTTTCTGAGAGAAATGAATGTTTTGTTGCGTGACAGTTTTTACTACATGGTGTCTTGTCTTGGAGCAGAAAGCAGGAACAAAGAGTGACAAGGGAAAACCCTACCCCAGCACCAGGTACAGTATTGTCGTGCTTAGCACCAGTTCAGGGGGTGTGGTCAAGACAAATTTCAGTTGTTGCACGACGGACGTGAAGTAACTTTTTTTTGTACTGCTCCTAAGCGCAACACTAACAGAGGAAACATGCGGATTATTTATTTATTTATTTATTTATTTATTTATTTATTTATTTATTTATTTATTTAGATTATTTTTACCCCACCTTTCTCCTTGGAAAAGGACCCAAGGTGGGTTGGAAAAGGACCATTGCCCTCAAATATTTAAAGCACTCTGGGCAGTTTTTAATTCAAATATGCAAGCTACACAGTGCTGCCCACCAGCAAGCTGGGTACTCAATGTTCCAACCTCGGAAGGCAGGAAGGCTGATTGAACCTCAAGCCTGCTACTTGGGGCTGAACATAGACGGCTTGCAATACTGCCATTTAACAAGTGGGCTACGAGGCACCACGAGGCATCCAGGCAGGTAGAAGAGCCAGAGGTAAGCAGGGGTGATGGCGGCAGCAGCAGACTCCCCAACTCTGCTGGTCCCAATCCTGGTGCTGAGTTATGATGCCAGCATGGGACAACAAGCAATCCCTCTATATCAGGGCTGACCAACTTTGAACAGACCGAGGTCTACTTTTTCCAGCCCAAAATGCCTGAGGGCTACTACACTAGGGAAGGAATTCTCCAGGGGGGAAGAAGAGGGGAGATGTCACCATGCAAAGGAAGTGGGCATGCCCACAACCACACCTCTCATTATCCCCTCCCCTCCCCTCTCCTCCCTTCACTCCCTCCAGCGACACAGAAGGTCCCGAGAAAGGCACACCGATCATCTGGCCAGTGAGGGGAGCAGGGGGCTGCGCCATGGCCTTTGAACTGCCCCACTTGGTTGAGACAGTGGGCTGACAGACCCTGAACTTTGCTGGGGCAGTGGTGGTCCTTGGGATGGGGAAGGAGGGGTGGAGCACTTATCCCCTCACTTTTTTATTGATGACTGGCGGGCTACGTTTGAACCCTTCGCGGGCTACCGGTAGCCTGCAGTCTACCTCTTGGGCAGGCCTGCTCTACACAAAGCAGTGGTGTAAGGTTGTTTTTGCAGGGCCTTCAGAGAGGGCGGGCCAAGCTGGACCCCTGCCAAGGGCCCACTCCTACCTCTGGGACTCACTAGCAAGACCTCCTTCTACCCGGGACATGATCCTCACCTGCATGGTTGCAAGCTGCTTTCCCATCTAACATTCTCTGTAACCTTGGAAACACTGGTGATCTGAAGGGGGTTCTAATAATGAGGAAGAGCAGGAGGGTCAGCAGGATCTGGTGACAAGCCGGAGAGACAGGAGGTCTCTGAGGTTACGCGTTTCCCCCAACGGCCTTCCAAAACCTGGAGCTGGCACTGGTTCCTTGGAAAAATTTGGATCGGAAAATTTCTCAACTCCTGGAACTGGCAAGGGCTCGATTTCATATGTTTGACATATTTAGTAAACAAAACTTTTTCCCCCCTTCAAGGAAGGAAAAAAGTACACTATGTTAATTTTATGCACTGTATAAATATTTCAAACATTTTTTTCCAATAGTCCAAAGGAGTTGAAAGGAAAGATTTCATTGGAAATTCGAGTTCAATAAAGAGTACTTAATGTGGTGGAAATGTTATGTTCCAACACATTTAAAGCTTTGCTTGGAAATTATTTGAATTGGAATGCTTGTAAATAGGTTTTTAAGCCAGGGCAACCCAGTAGTGTTGTTTAAACGGCAAAAGCTGGAGAAGGGAGAGCAGAAGACACACGTGCACACCCTACCTTGGGAGAACCACCTGGAAAAAAAGCAAGAATCACAACTTAAAAGCTAGTCCTTTAAGTGATATTAGACTGGCACCCATTTGTTATGTTCCTAATTAGTTTTATGAACTGATGCATTTTTAGAAATGGAAAATTTTCCATGGAAATAATCGAGTAGTGGAAAATTCTCAGAAATACAATTTTTTTTTCAGTCACAGAATTTTTTCCCCGAACCCACATCTCTGTGCAAAATGTGTCACTGGGGTGACAAGTCCCTACACGCTCAGTTTAGCAGCTGAATAGCAACAAGGCCAACACTATCATGCAGGGGCCAACTGAAGACCGCCAAGAAGATGTCAGGGAAAACATACCTGTCGGTGGGTATTCCTTACACAGCATTCGGAGGGGAAGGGAAGAGGAAATGTCCCATCAAGATCAGCAGCCCTTAATAACTTGATCTTCCACCCGCCTACCAAGATCTGTCTGATTATCATAATTATGGAGTGCCAAGTTGATTCTCAGCTGCTGTGGCCTCCCTAGGGTTCTGTTACTGGTCCCGACTTGTGGTGGTGTTTTAGGAGGGCACAGTTTGCCCATGGCCACAAGTGGTCTCCAGGGTTGGGTCCTAGAGTTGTGAGACTCACTACCAAGTTTTACTTCATTCACAATGGCCACCCGACTTGGAGCCGATTTGATCTTTGTTTTCGGTGACTCAGAGTCAACTCACAAGTCACAACACTTGTGTTTAACAAGGTGCGGACTTTGGGCTTGAGACTTAGTACCAAAGACTTGGACTTGGTACCGAAGACTTGGACTTGGGACTCGGACCCAAAGACGTGACCAACCTCCCTGGGGCGAGGCGTACAAACCCATCAGCTATAGACCCTCCGGGCGATTGTGCTTGGTTCCGTCTCTGACAGAGAGCCACATGCCAGTCCCATCACTGTCGGTAAGTGCTCCAACCTACTGAGCTATTCCCAACAAGGGGTGCAGGACCTAGGCACTATCTGACTCCCATTCATCATGCTGCTCTTTCATGGATCCCCAGGCCAATCGGAGCCCATTCACACCTCAACCAGGAAGGCCACAGCTAACAACCTTAGCTTAACTTAAGTTAACCTTAAGTTAACCTTAGCTTAACGGGTATTGGAAAGGGCTGTATTGATGTGATTTTCACACACCCCAGGCCATTGTCCACCTAATGAGCCTATTCAGGCCAGGGTGGGGTGAAACCAAGGTAAACTATAAATTGGAAGCCTTCCACCAACTTTTCCTCAGACTGGAGAAGCTACCTGGATGAGTAGCGTAACATTCCGACCCCACAAGAAAAGAACTCCGGTTGCCAGGTCTGAGATAACCTCATCTGGATGACTGAGAATCTTCACAGACATATCCAAGCTCTGCTGTTTTTCTAACCCTCTTCTAAGCTCCGTGCGGACCCCAGCGAAGCAACAGACAGGGCCTGGCACTGCCACCATGGCTGTCCTCTCTTCCAGTTTTCTATCATGGCACTTGGGTCCCTTTGCTAAAGCACCAGCTCCTGGGTGAGGCTTGCAAGTTGCCAGCATGGAGCTTAAATCATCTTATTGCCCCTGCCAATGCGCCCGCCTCGCACCTCAAGCGGTGGATATTATTGCCGCTAAGAGCTTCGCTGCCACTCCTTCGCCAGCTCTTGCGGGATGCGGTGCACATTTTATAGCTTTGCTTAAATTATTGGGGATTAATACCCAGACATGCCTTCGATGGCTTTGCAGGAATTCGCGTTCAATTAGCCCAGCCTGAGCGTTCGTCTTGGGTTTTCCATACGCCCGGCTTTTCCATATTATCAGGTTCCCTTTCTACTTTATCCGCTGGAAGGGGATCAACGAAAGGTATTAGGCTGTCAGCTCTAATACAGCCGCCTCCTTCCAGACAACCCCGGGACGTCGCAGGAGGGTTCGGCGCGATGCGGCCTGGGCTTTGGCGCGCTTGAAGCGAGCACCGCCTCGGAGCTGTCTCTGGCGTAAATTGAGCTCCTTGGCTCTGGCGCAGGAAATGCATTAGGGCTGCCGTCTGGAAAGCTCTTCACGACATTAAAAAAAGAAAACATACCAGGGCCAGATAGTCCTGCTGCCAGATCAAAAGGACAGTGGTCACTGCTTGCTTCCCCTCAGGGCCTCCCTTCGAGAACTCCTCCTCCCTCAAAGACGGAGGAATTGCGGGAAAGGTGGCGCAAAGATCTCTGCAGTCCACCCCATCTTCACCTCACCCACAGTGCCCTGGCCCACTGCCCAAGGAACCCCTTGAAACACAGTGTTTGGGTTTGCAGGGCTCTCTCTCGGGACTTGCGTTGGCCACTGGCTTGCTCCAGCAAGAGTGACGCCTCCTTTGTTCATTTGGGCCCCGCTTTGCTGACTGCTTGGGGCCAAGCGGAGATCTCCTGGATCACCCCGGCGTTTAACATGCCCAGTTCTCAAAGCACATCTACTTGGTGCCTGTAAGTTTTTGGTGGGTTTATTTTAAATGGGTGTGTGCTTATGTCAGTGGTCTATGATGGTTTTGTTGTCATTTCTAGTTGGCTGTAAAAGATCTTGTGAGCGGTGTGAGAGGAGTTATTGGGTATTCGAAGGAAGGAAGGAAGGAAGGAAGGAAGGAAGGAAGGAAGGAAGGAAGGAAGGACAGATGGACGGACAGATGGAGGGTCGGTGGGACAAAAAACAGAATCATAGAATGATTGTGAAAAGATCACCTTGCCACACGTTAGGAGTGAGGATTGAGGGCAAGCCAAAGCAAAGGTTTTACAACCTCTATTTTGTTGTGTTTCTGTACATTCTACCTGCACCCCCATCCCATTCTTGGTTCACCTCAAGGGGTGAGATATTTTCCTTCTCTCAACAGAATTTCTGCACATGCCTTTTGACTTCTAAAATGAACATATTTTTGGACGTGCTTCAAAGGTCGGCATCTTGTACTCGTTTCTCTCACCATCGTTCAGTGTCCTTGTGCATATTTCTTCCTGTACACTGTTTTAATTATTTCTTTATTTTAAAAAAAACATCTGCAGGATTTGTCGCTCCTCTGAAGTCCATCACAAGCTTCGCAACAGTATGGGTTTTGTGGGGAAAGAGTTTTGGGAAGTGCGAAAGTAATACCTTTTACCGCGAGGAAACACAGAAAGATGTGGACAAGGTTAGCCTCGAGAAAAGAAGACCGAGGGGAGAGATAATAATAACACTCGTCAAATACTTAAAAGATTGTCATACAGAGGAGGGGCAGGATATGTTCTCAATCATCGGGAGTCCTGTGATGGGGGTTCCTGCATGGCAGGGAGCTGGACTAGATGGCCCTTGAGGTCTCTTCCAACTCTATGATTCTATGATCTCAGAGTGCGGGACATGTAATGATGGCCTCTAGCTACAGGAAGCCAGGTTTAGGCTGAATATCAGGAAAAAACTTCTTAACTGTTAGAGCAGTACAACAATGGAACCCATGGATTCGGGAGAGGGTGAGTGTCCAGTGCTTGTGGCATCCCAGAGAAAATTGGACAACCCTCGGTCAGATCTGCTGTGATTTGGATTCCTGACTTAAGAAGGGAGTTGGAATGAGTGGCCTTAAAGACCCCTCCTGATTCCATAATTATTTGATTCTATGACTGCATGGATTCATAATCAGCGGGCTAAGGTTCAAGTAGAACAAACTCCTCTGCGGGGAGCAAGTCGGTCAAGAGCGTATATCATTATCTATCACATGGAGTGCATGCATTCAGCAGCTAAGCATGGGGACTCTTGGTTAGTACTTGGGTGGGAAGATAAAGTGGTCTGCTTATATACCACCCCATACCACTTCAAGTAGTCTCTGGCCGGTTTACAGTTTTAATTATAGTATGCAGGCTACATATTGGGCCCTTCCCCCAGCAAGCTGGGTGCTCATTTTACCGACCTCGGAAGGATGGAAGGCTGAGTCAACCATGAGCCGGCTATCTGGGATTGAACCCCAAGTTGTGAGCACAGTTTTAGCCATTTAACCACTGCGCCATGAGGCTACCAAGTAATACTTGGGATCACTTAGTACAGATATGGGAGAAATCCTGCTAGAAAGATTCTGCTCCCAGCTTAAGTGCAACATGAGACAATGATAGAGCTCACGTTTTGGACCATTTGTGACACAAACGATTGCAGCCACACAAGACTGGTGGAAGCTCTTGCAGCCACACAAGACAGTGGAGATCATCATGAACAAGCCCAACTAGAATTTTTGGGGTCTGTGATATGGGGGACTCTTTTTGGGGGGGGCAGCTGGAGGGATTCCTGTATGGGATAGAGGAAGAGTCACTTTAAGGGAGATCTTGCCTCACCCCCTGATTGCACCCTGCAATAACCATCTTACCATCGACAAGCCATCTGCTTCAAGGTAGCCAAATGTCTAGGTTTCTTGCTTCCTACTCAGAACCAAGAACAACCCCCTGCAGTTCAATAGCTCACCACTTGGGGCAGTCCTACACCAAAATCCAGAAGCACCTGATCCTGGACTTCTGTTAGGCTGGCCGTCATGGTGGACCAAGAGTCATGGAGCCACCTGGGGACACCCCTTGCCTTGCCTTGATTGGCAACCCTCTGATGCAAGAAGCCTCAAATCTCTCTCCTTGGGCCAAGTTTAAAGAATAGTCTTGGTGGGCATTGGGGGCAGTGAGGGAGGCGGCTCATTGGTGCCTCCCCGTATCTGCTCCTTGGCACAGTGCCATTCTTTCCGTCACGTTGAGCAAGCCACCGGGGGGGGGGGGGGAAGGAAGCGGCACCCGCAGGCTGGGTGCACAGATCCTAATCACTGCTTCACCTCAAAGACACCGGAGATTTCCATTCAGTCTGTGGCAGCCTGGCGCTTCTCTGATGCACGGTCTTAGGTCACGGGCTCACCAAAGTTTTCTGTGCATCTTAATTTGATGCGTAGGTGTTTTTTTTCAGGCGGTCACGTGGTGTTTGATGCGCAGTTAGTGTCCTGTCAACAGTACAGTAACCCCCCGGAGGGGCGGGTGGGGGCGGCGGGGAACGATTTGATCACTCCCCGCCTCCCCCCGCGTGGCTCCAAGGCCTCCCAGAGGGGGTGAGGGGCAGTGGGGAGCAATGCAATCGCTCCCTGCCCGCTCCCCGCAGGTACTGCGATCCCGCGATATAGTTGGACCACATTACCTGAACTGCGAAATGGCGGGGGTGACTGTATTTTACTGTCGTTTTACTGGGTAGTATTTTACTGCTCTGTGCCCATCTCTACTTGCTTACTGCGCATATTCTCCCTTTTTTCTGAGTCAATTTTTCTAAGTCTTTGTTTCTGGAAGTGGCAGGAAAAGGGGTACGAATTACTGTGTATTTTCTGGGTCGCACATCGCTAGAATAGCAAAGAACTGCGCCTCTTTAAGGGAAGTTTTTTAAACCAACCCCTAGCGGTGGTTTAAAAAACTTCCGTGAAAGTGCGCTTCCGAGGTGTGGTCGGTCAGGGCACCAAATTACTTCCCTTCGCAGTTAGGACACGATCTTTTAGTGCGCAGTTTGCTGCAGCAACAATGCACAGAAAATGCTGGTGAGACCGTGGCCTTAGGCTGCTATCCCACAGCCAGAAAATCTGGATCAAAGTAAAATGCAGATTTCCCCCCGGAACAATCACCTGGTTGAAAACACTGTTCCTGTGTCCCCACAGGCACAGTTTAAAGAACCACATCTTTTGTGTTCCCATGAGCGGGAACCACAACACCGTGGAACGAAAAGGTTTTGATGCAGATTTTCCAAGTCCCCATGAACTCAAGTACCGGTTAAAAATCTGCACCAGAACTGAGGGAAACTTAATACCACCTCGAGACCAGGTACTTGCAAAACTTGCTGGGTCATTCTTAAGTGGGTGTGGTCGCATTTTTCCCCTTGAAAGTCAGCTGGTCATGGGGACACAATTTTATTAACCGCATCTTCAAGCAGTTCAAAGCGGTTTCTTAGTGGTCGTGGGATAGCAGCCTTAGACTCCCATAGACGGAAGGGTAGGGAAGTCGGAGAGATGAGCTTTGTAGGCGGGTGGCAGGAGGTGGCCCTCCTTGGTAAGACCAGCCTCCCGTGCCTTCAGTTAGGGAAGAAAAAACATGAGCGGTATGTCCCACCACCATCATCATCACATCCCTGAGGCAGCCAGGATTGTGGCTTGGCCGCCCTTCCCCGCCTTATCACCTCTTAATGGGGATGCTTTGTAACCTCGTCACACTCTGCAATTATGTGCTAGGGCAATCTCAACGCAGGACTTGCCTCAACAGACCTCCAGCTGCTGCTGCTGCTTTTAGAAACTGGAAGCCAGGATACATTCCCACTGAGAAAGGGAGGGAGAACCCTTTCTGGATTTCCCTATGCAAGAGGAAGAAGCCTGGAAGGCCGCCAGAGCGGCTTGGGATGGGGGGGGTTGGGGGGAAGAGGACTAGAAGTAGGTGGGGACGGACTCGGTTGCCTTCCTTTCGGCTCCTGCTCGACAGACAGCCTCAAATTCTTCCTGGGTACATTCCTGATTCCCACCGCTGGCACCCTCCCTGCAATCATCAGCTTCTGTGTGCATGTGTGGTATGGGATAAGGAAGATATCTTCTTCAAGGAAGAATCCTAAAGCCTGAGCAAAGAACTTAAGCTAAGTAACGAGAGCTTCTGTTTCCACAGGGGCTGGCAATAGCCATGCCAAAAAATAAGGGAGGAAGGTAAACAGCTGGCTCGAAACCAGTCGTTGAAAGGACTTATGCTAGGATGACTGTTGAGGAACTGGGGAGGATTAGGTAACTACAGTGGACCCTCGTATAACAAACGGTTTGCATAACATAAGATCTGTACAACGTAACAAACAAATTCTAGAGATAGGGGAATTTTGCTTAACAGAATCGCCCATGGGGAGAATCCGTACAACATAAAAATGCTCACTTTGTTTTCAATTCATTCCTATGGGAAATTTGTACAAAGGAAGATTTGCTTAACATAATTTCATTTTGAACGAACTAATTTCTTTATACAAGGTACCATTGTACCAAGATTCTCTCTCTCTCCCTCCCTCTCTCTCTCTCTCTCTCTCTCTCTCTCTCTCTCTCTCTCTCTCTCTCTCCTGTGTTCAGGAGTATCTGGCTGGCTGGAGAGGCAGGAACACAACTTTGTCAACATCATGTATTGTCAATCTGTGGGACCTGCCCACATGGGCTGCCACATGACTTGGAGATACCGCAAAGGTAAGCCCCCATCATACTTGGTTAATGAATTGGAAAGGGTGGTGCCAGGGAGTGGCTGCTCTTCATGTCCCTCAGACTGACCTCCATTTTGAACATAAGAACATAAAAATATAAGAAGAGCCAGTCCCAGGACAGATCCCTGGAGCTCACCGCTTTTTACCTCTCTCCATTGTGAAAATTGCCAATTGACACCTACTCTTTGTTTCCTGGCTCTCAGCCAGTTCTCAGTCCACAAGAGGACCTGCCCTCTCAGCCCCTGGCTGTGCAATTTTCTCAGCAGCCTTTGGTGAGGGACTGTGTCAAAGCCTTCTGAAAATCCAGATAGAAAATATCCACCAGTTCATCCAAATCCACATCCCTGTTGACCTTTTCAAAGAATTCTTAAAGGTTTGTCAGGCAAGATGGGAAGACATTGGGGTAGAAATAAAGTCAATAAGAACACGGGGCAGGGGGTGGAACTCGACGGCCTTGTAGGCCCCTCCCAACTTCATGATTCTATGATTCTATGTTTCCCTGGTCCCACCTTGGGTCATATAGCTTATGCATGTCGTTCTCTGAGCCTGTAGGGTTCCATTTCTGCTTGTGCAAACTTTCTAAAGATACTGCCTTCTAATAGTTGTTGTGAGGTTTTTTGGACTGTTTGGCTGTGTTCTGGAAGTTTTTCTTCCTGACGTTTTGCCAGACTCTGTGGCTGGCATCTTCAGAGGGCAAGGAGCTCAGGGAACTAGGAGTTCTCTCTGTGCTCTGGGTTATAAAGTGAGTAGGACTGGGGTTTTTAAAGTTGAGGAACGTTGCTACCTCTGATTGTATTGAAACTCCTTAATCCCTTCATCACAATACAATGACTAACACCTACTTTCCTGCATAGGAGAAGTTTCCTCAACATTAATAGACAACATTACATTAAAGCAACATGGTTATAAGTAGTCATAAACACAACGTTTATGTGAACCCATAGATTCATAGAAAATACACATGGTAGTCCATCATTCAGGGAAAGCTTGCCTGAAGAGAAAGGTCTTTGCCTGTTTCCGGAAGGACAACAGAGATGAGGCAGTCCTGACCTAAAAATATCCCATTTAGTTTTCTACCTGTGCACCTAAATTACTACATTTGTACAATTAAGTCTTCTGTTTTGTGCTAACTTTAAAAACAAACAAACACAATGATGCTTGTATGACCCACTCCGGAAATCCATTACAACTCTGATCTCATTGGCTCCTGGGAAAAAATCGGCTTCCCACATCTGCTGCACCTATCATGGCAAGGTTTCAAAAAGTGCAATGACCCATGCGGGAAAAAGAGCACGAACTCTTCCGGTTGGGGCATAGGGCAACACATGAACGGGAGGCCCTGCCAACTCAGCTGTTTGACTGATTAACAAGGATCCCCTCTCCATTTCCTAATGACCTGGCAGGCCAGACCCCTGCTACATTCCGTCTGCCACGGCGGCCCTCGGCTTTACGAGATGCTTGTTAAAACTGTGAAGTTTCTCCTCTCTGCATCATCCACGTTCCATTTCATCCCTTAGGGCAGATTTGGATTTTTCTAGGTAACGCAATAAGGCAGAAGGAGAAGGAGCGGAGGAGGGAGGAGGGGGGAGGGGGGGAAAGGAAGGTTTCCATCCACAGTACCCTACACCAACTGCTCCTTCAAAGAAAAACACTTGAATCGCTGTGTCTAGCCCATACTGTGGCTCAACTACAGGACTGTTATGATCTGCCAGCGAATTTCTTCCAGGTGCGAAACATTCGTAAACTAAAACAGATTCAATTACTTGTTAAAAGAAAACATAAGGAGTGACACCAGGCAGCCAGGTCCCCCAAAATCGCAACCACAGTTAGCATGGATCAATGAAGGGGACGAGGGCAACAAAACAAAACAAAACAAAAAACCTAAAGCTGAAATGATACTTTTAACATGCTTAAGGTCTCCAGCGCATATTTTGACTGGTAGAGATCGAGGGGAGCGGGTGGCGGCGGCAAATCACTATTTATGATTTGAAATGTCAATAGAAAATGCAAAGCTGGATTTAAAAAAAAGCTTCTTGCTGGAACTACAACCCCCAGAATCCTCATCCCAGTCGCTTGGCAGCTTTTGGAGTTGTAACTTGGAAAGGTAATTTTTCCAAGGACAAAGAAAATGTGAGAATAAAAGCAATGTGTTCTGCTTAATAATAAATCACTTGGGAGCAAGTTAGTAGCCTGTTCCAATGGTCATGTTAGCCTGGAGATTATCAAACGGGCAATTGGAATATCCCCCTCCAAAAAATATATATATATATATGTGGTCAAAGCAAATCATTCATATCAGGAAACAGAACCAATCCAAGACAAAACACAGGATTATCACACAAATTATGTAGCATTTGTTCATTCCCATGTCCTCCTACAGATATGACGGTCCCCTGTTATTTATCTGCGACTTTCTGTCTTGCTAGCCATACTGATATTTGTTCCTAATGCTTTGTTTCCTCCTTTCTGCTGTAAAATTTAGGCCATACGGACAAAATACTTGCAGAAATAGACAGTTAATGCCTTCTTGGGAAATGCCAGTCTTTCTGTTTCCACCTCGGAGGGACCCAGGTCATTTGAAAAGATGATCGGTGGGCCATGAGATGCAAGAGGCAGCGAACAACTGGAATACAATAACTACTTGCACCCTTTAGTACATCATACATCCCAAGGGCAATCTCAAAACCTCAGCATTCTGCATTTTACAGTAATGTAGGAGTGGGAATTTTGCCCATTGGCAAAACTGTTTTCTAGGGATGGGCATTTTGTTCCAGAACCAGTAGGTTACGAAACGAACCACACGAGCCCAGGTGGTCCTCGGAACCGGTTAATACACGCAGATCCAATTGCTTTACCTTTCTCTGTCTCACGCGGGGTTAAAATCCAACTAGGAAGCATGCTGCGACATCATCTGTGCTAGATCTGTGATGCTGGCCAATCAGGAGCTGTGCAGGGACAGGCATCATCCCACCTCCCTCTCTGATTGGCCAGCAGCATGAAGCAGGAAAGATGACGCCGCAGCGTGCTTCTTCATCGGATTTTCCTCTGCAAAGGGTTACCTTCCTATCATAGGCATTGGCCCCTCAGGGCAAGTCTTCCTTCTCCGGGCAACAAGTGGAAGCAAGATCTCCACTCTTTTGCCACAGAGCTGTCGTTAAATTCATTATGATCTTACAAGATGTGGAAATGGGTGCTTAATCCCAAAGGCTGACCAGCACACATAAAAAAAAAAAAGAAACAACATGCTTTCAGGCTTCTGACCAAAATGACACCCATGCCCGTGGACATGCCTGAGACCTTTGTGTAAGCCCCTGGCCGGCAAAGGACTTTGGTGTGTCAGGAACATGTTTCCTGCTCTAAGTGCCACTAGCCATGATTCCGACAGCAGCAATGTTGGGTGGGGGGAAAAAAATCATATTTTCCAGAAGAAAATTGCCATAGAAATGACGGCGATCTTTTTCCACGGAAAATCTTCCATTTTTAGAAATGACTTCTTTTATAAAAATTAATTAGTACACATGAATGGGCATGATGTACGCCAAATTATGCAACTGGAATGTGTACAGGACCCGCCAAATCTAAAATTTAAGTTGCCTTTTTCTTCTTTCTTTGTAGAGAACTTCCCCCAAGAAGCGCAGATATTTACGTCTGGAGCTCTTCAGGCACATGAAAATCAAGATGTTAACACTTTTCAGAGCCTTTAATTTGTTTTTTCCACTCAAAATCAAAGCAACGTCAAGGAAACATATCCTATTGGGCTGTCACATCATCCTAAAAATATTTGCAAGTTTTCCAGTGAAAATAATTTCCAAGAAAAAGTTTGAATTCATTTGCTTATAATATTTGAAACCACATGTGGACTACAGGACTAAACATATTTACTAGAGAGCAGGCCCAGCTAAGTACTATAATATTTACTTTTGGAGTAAAGATCCATATGAGTGCATTGAATCTACTGTACTGATAGGTCAGGCCTTGCTTTATTCCACCTCAGGTCATTAGATCTTGTTTTGTGGAACTGACTCTCCAGGTCTCCAGCCCTTCCGAGAGCTTCATGTGACTTGTGGAGAACCTAATACAGTGGTACCTTGACTAATTTGTTCCTAATGCATGCTCTTTAAGTTGAACTACTCTTAAGTCGGGGTACCTATCTAAAAAATTGAAAACATAAGTTCAAAAATAAAAAAATGAAAAAAAATATTTGTAAGTGGAGCAGACCTTATCTAAAATTTGTATGGTGGCAGTTAAAATGCCAACCGTTTCCCGCTCTTAAGTTGAATTGCTCTTAAGTCGAGCTGCTCTAAGTCGGGGTACCACTGTAACTTGGGATGGCTTCCCTTTCTGGAATACGACTGCCAGAAACTGCCACCACCAAGATGGCTGCCATGCTGGCTGTGGGAACTTTTAGAACTACCTTTCCAAAATGTAGCTTTTTCAGGCTCTCTGTCTGAGATTCAATAACCCAAAATTATACAGGGGGCAAACGTTGGCAACACGTACAAGGAGACTTCTCCTTTTAAAATCTCAGACACCATGTTCCTATAAATGAACCATGGCGTGGGCTCAAATTATTTAGTGCTGACAGAGCAGTGGTTCCTTGACTGGGAGACCCACCAAACGAGAAAGGTTGCCTTCTTTGCCGTTGGTTATAAGCTCCATTCTGAAAATAATTAATCTGGAAAATGCACATCAACAGACATTCAGCCCCAAACACTGCCTGCTACTCTTCCGCTGTTCACTCCGTTCACACTCATGATCCAACTCCTTATTGTTGCCATGGAAAATCTATAGGCCTCCAGATGTTGCTGGACTACAACTCCCATGATCACATGCCATCACCTGTGCTGCTTAGAGATCATAGGCACCATCATCCAACCACATCTAGAAGGAAACACATCCCACATCCTAGCCTTGGGAGTTTTTCTTAGGTTATCATTCTGATGTCTCTTGACTTTCACTGCTACAGTAATTTTAGTTTCTTTCTTTCAGTACTATAAGCCACCTTAGATCCTTCAGGAGAAAGGTGGCATAGAAGTACTTAAATAAATAAATAAATAAATAAATAAATAAATAAATAAATAAATTTATTCTGATATGTATGATGCTGAAAAGCCCATAAACACCTTCCCTGCCTGGCCTGGCAGTCCATGTCAATAGAAATCCAGCGGCAGCAAAACCAACAACATCTAACAATGTCTGAGGCATCTTCTTACTCAGCCTAATAATTTTGTTTGCGAAATGTGTTCTCAACTCCTGAGATGCGGTTCCTTGTGCTTTGCTTTTATCTACGTTCCCTCCACACCTCCCATAGTGCTGGAAAGTGCAGGGGTGGGGGTTACTCCAGGTGCTGGGGCCAAACACAGGCCTCCTGATATTCACTTGTTCCTAAATCAACCCTCTGGGGTGTCTCCAAAATGGCTGGATTCTGCCTTACCTTTGCAAGCCTTACGGTCCGTGATGGATTTGCTCATGTCCCGGTAGAACCCCTCTTTGCAGTAATGGCAGTGCCGCCCGGCGGTGTTGTGTCGGCAGTTGAGGCAAACGCCGCCGCTCTTCCGCCCGGAGAGTTTGTAGAGCTCCATGTTGAAACGGCAGCGGCGGGCGTGAAGGTTACAGTTGCAGGCTGCGAGGGAGAGGCAGAGAGCAGGTGAACATGGGCTGAGGAAGGAGAAAGAAGTGAAGCAGCCCGCTGGCAGGCTGGCTCAATGACTTGGGTCTCGGGCTGGGAAGCCAGAGGTTGGGGGTTCAAGCCCCCCACTGCACCTCCTGAGAGGGGCTAGACCAGTGGTTTTCAACCTGTGGGTCCCCAGATGTCACTGGACAGCAACTCCCAGAATCCTCCACCACTTGCTGTGTTGGAAGGGATTTCTGGGAGTTGCAGTCCAGGAACATCTGGGGACCCACAGGTTGAGAACCATTGGGCTAGACTCTATGATCCATAGGGTCCCTAGATGATGGTGGTGAAGAAGAACCCAAACACTCACTCTTTCACCTACCATAAATGAGTTGTCAGTCACACTGTGGGCAAAGGTAAGGCGGCAACCCCCAGAATCCCCCCTCCCTTGTTTCTAGGAGTATTCTGGGAGTTGTAGTCCTGATTCAGGCTAGAGATGTGCAGAACATGTTTTCGGACCATCCCTTCTAGAATTCCTGACCAGAAAATCACAATTACTTTATTGAATTACTTTATTCGTTCCCTGCCTGTTCTCAATGACACTACGACATAGAAGTGTTCTGCTTCTGCTTATATACCCCATACCATGTCAAGTAGTATCTGGGCGAGTTTACACTTTTTAATTACAGTATGCAGGCTACACATTGCCCCCCCCGGCAAAGCTGGGTACTCATTTTACCGACCTTGGAAGGATGGAAGGCTGAGTCAACCATGAGCCTGCGACCTGGGTAGAACCCCAGGTCGTGAGCACCGTTTTACCCGCAGTACAGGCATTTAACCACTGCACTATGAGGCTCATTCAGATCCTGACTAGAGATGGGCACGACTCAAAAAAATGGTGTTTCGTTTGTCATTTAGGGGGTCCGTTTCAGTTCGTTTTTCGTTTTTCATGATTTTTTTGCAAAAAATTTCATTTTTGTTTAATTACGTAGCGAAACGAAAAAAAATGAAAACGAAAAAAAAAATTGCTGTTTCGTTAGCATTTATTGCAGTTCAATGTATTTGCCGCAACGAAAACGAAACGCACGACAAAATTTCTGTTGTTTCGGTTCGTTTCGTTTCATTTTGGAGACAAAAATTCATTTTTCATTTCGTTATGTAACGAAACGAAAAAAACAAAACCGAAAACAAAAAATTGCTTGTTTCGTGCCCATCTCTAATCCTGACATAGCTAAGCTGGCTGGTCCTGTTTTGGGAAACCACACTCTGTCTTCCTTTCACTCACTCCAGTTCTCCCTCTTCACCTTGACCATACACCTCAGTGAATACAGATCGGATGGCTGCAAATGAAGTAGAATCTTAGTTCACATGGTGGCATCCACATTTTGTCTAGACAGTGAGCTTGTCTGCCATAATTACCAGGGATGTTGGCAAGACTTTGGATCTGAGTCCCAGATCGGAGTTTTTGATCCCAAGTCCCTATTAAAAACAAGTTTTACCCCTAAAAAAAGAAAAAGGGAGGAGATGGGCGGGTTCTGAGTCATGAGTTGAGACCAAGTCATTGGACACATCATCATCAATCATCATCATCATCATCATCATCATCATCATCATCATCATCATCATCATCATCAACAACAACAACAACAACAACAACAACAACAACAGCAGCAGCAGCAGCAGCAGCAGCACAACAACAACAACAACTCCAAGTGGAGTCACCAGTGCAACTCAAGTCCAACATGACACCAAGTTCATCAACCTGATTCCCCGCCGTGATCATCGCTGTTTGCTCAGTTTGAATTTCTCAACAAATTACAGTTGGCATAAAGAGAGAAAAAGGGAGGACTGGAAACAGGCAGTCTGAAAAGAGGAGATGCAAGAATGCTTTTGGGAGAGGGCGATGGTGGAGGAATTTAACCAGTATTTGGGCATAACAACTTACAGTATTCCACCCCTCCTGTGTATAAGACTATAATTTGGTCTGAAATTGGTAGACTAAAAATTGAGCGTCGTCTTATACACGGGAGTAAGGCAAGGAGAGAAACGTGGTTGCGAAACTGTAGCTTTGGGTTGGAACGTCTCATACATGGGGGCAACTTATAGACACAAAAATACAGTAACTAGGTTGGCACAATGTTTAAAACAGTCTTTTTAAAAAAGCAAAGTATTAATGAAACCTGCTCCATTGACTAAAACCATTCCAATTCCTCAGCCTTTCTCATGCCCAGCGGCCACAGGGAAAACAAAACAAACAACTAGAGAAACAAAACCTCTCACACAGATGATAGCTAGTCAATATTACACAGGGCATTTCTGACTGCTTTGCTTGGCGTGGGTTCAATCCCAGGTAGCAGGCTCATGGTTGACTCGGCCTTCCATCCTTCTGAGGTTGGTATAATGAGTACCAAGCTTGTTGGGGGGGGGCAATGGTAGCCTGCATACTGTAATTAAAAACTGTAAACTGCCCAGAGATTACTTGAAGTGGTATGGGGCGGAATATAAGCAGAACACTTTGCTTTACATTGGGTGTTGGAATATCCTTCTTTCTGAAGCCACGGGGTGGGCGACTAGGAGCATAGGGTCCATGTGGCCGCAGGTGCATGCCCACCAAATGTTCTGCTCTCGTCAGACCCCACCTGCAGTACTGTGTCCAGTTCTGTGCACCTCAATTTAAAAAGTATATTGACAACCTCGAGCAGGTACAGAGGAGGGCGACCAGGATGATTGAAGAAATGTCTTACAAGGAATGGCTTAGGGATCTGGGAATGTTTAGCCTTTCAAAAAGAAAGCTAAGGGGGGATATGATAGCTATGTTTAAATATTTGAAAGGATGTCATATTGAAGACGGAACAGGTTTGTTTTCCATGGCTTCAGAGACTAGGACTCAGGGCAATGGTTTCAAACTGCAGGAAAAGAGATTCCATTCGAACATTCAGAAGAACTGCATGATGGTTAGAGCTGTTTGGCAGTGGAATATGATGCCACGAAGGATGGTGGAGTCTCTTTCTTTGGAGGTTTTTAAGCAAAGCTGGATGGCCATCTGTCGGAAATATTGCAATGGGGCTTCCTGTATGGCAGGGGGTTGGACTGGATGGCCCTTGAGGTCTCTTCCAACTCTACGATTCTATGAAAACAAAGGAATCCACTTCTTGATCCTACCGGTGCCTGATTCTCATCAGTATGGCCTGCTCCACCCAAAACCCTCCCGTCCGGTGCCCAGGCAAAGAGACCACCCTCCTTGAACTGGTTGGAGGCTGGAAGCAAGGCACCCCCCCCCCCACTAGCAGTGCTTAAAGAGCACGAACAGAACCAGCTGTGGCCGGGGTTATGCAGCCGAGAGCGGGGTAGGGAGGCTGCTAAAGTAATTTGGGTCACTTCCCCTCCTCCCACTCCCTTGATCGGTCTCCCCCCCCCCTTCTCTCCTGATTAGCCACAGAAGCCAAGCTGCAGTGGGGCAACTATATGTGGAAATGGAATTTATTTTATTTTATTATTTTTGCCTCCTTTTAGAAAGAGGAATGGGAGGTGGGAGAATTAGCCGTTCCTGTTTAACACGCCCACAAAAAGATAATGGGAACAAGCCTCTCCATTTCCCTTGCCCTTGTATCACCCGTCCCCTTCCCTCCCTCCCTCCCTCCATGGCCAAAACACCCAGGCTGGGGTGAGAGTTTTTCCAGGCGTGCTGTGAAATTCATTAATGTGTCAGCCCCGCGATTTAACTGCTGGGCCTGCTTATCATTTCCATGAAATTTCTTCTCCACCAGCTCCCCCCTCCCTCCCCGGTCACCCTCCCCTCTCCCAATCCTGGGATGGCATGCAGTGTTCTCTGGATGCGAACAGAAGGAAGCAGGAGGGGTGGGGTGGGGAGCATGAAGGCGATTCCCTTGAAGATCAAACTTGGTGGAGCACATTTGGAGGGTCCTCAGGCGCTGAGACAGCTTTATGCCGGCCAGTCCTGTTCCCCATCTCCCTTCCCAGAAGCCTTTGCTTCATCTCAGAGCACGAGATTCCAGGCACAAATGCAACCACCTTTACCTTCTCGCTTGGCGGCTGTGTGCACAACTAATGCACAGCAAAAGGGCATAAACATTACACAAAATGACGGGGACACCAACGGGACCAAGGGCTACGTCCACGGCTTTCATTTCCAACTGGAGTCAGATGCACTGAAATGAACCAAACATGTTTTGTTGTTGTTGTTCAGTCGTTCAGTCATGTCCGACCTGCCTCCCGGAGTTTTGTTAGTTGCATCGATGATACCATCCAACCATCTCATTCTCTGCCGTCCTCTTTTCCTTTTGCCTTCAATCTTTCCCAACATCAGGGACTTTTCCAAGGAGTCTTCTCTCCTCATGAGGTGGCCAAAGTACTGGAGCCTCTGCTTCAAAATCTGTCCTTCCAGTGAACATCATTGGCTAGAGAGAACATAATCAATCTGATTCTGGTATTGTCCATCTGGTGATGTCCATGTGTAGAGTCACCTTTTGTGTTGTTGGAAAATAGTGTTTGCAATGACTAGCTTGTTATCTTGACAAAGCTCAATTAGCCTTTGCCCTGCTTCATTTGGAACTCCAAGGCCAAACTTGCCAGCTATTCCTTTTATCATTTGACTCCCTACTTTAGCATTCCAATCCCCTATGATGAGAAGAATGTCTTTCTTTGGTGTCAGTTCTAGAAGTTGTTGTAAGTCTTCATAAAATTGGTCAATCTCAGACTCTTCAGCACCGGTAGTTGGTGCATAAACTTGGATTACTGTGATGTTGAAAGGACTGCCTTGGAATCGTACCGAAATCATTCTATAATTTTTAGGTTGTATCCCAGCACTGCTTTTCTCACTCTATTGTTGACTATGAGGTCTACTCCATTTCTTCTATGAGGTTCTTGCCCACAGTAGTAGATGTGATAGTCATCTGAACTGAATTCACCCATTCCTGTCCATTTAAGTTCGCTGATGCCCAAGATGTCAATGTTTATTCTTTCCATCTCACGTTTGACCACATCCAGCTTACCCTGGTTCATAGATCTCACATTCCAGGTTCCTATGCAGTATATTTCTTTGCAGCATTGGACTTTCCTTTCTGTTCCAGGCATGTCTGCAGCTGAGTGTCCTTTCGGCTTTGGCCCAGCCACTTCATTAGCTCTGGAGCTACTTGTACTTGTCCTCCGCTCTTCCTCAGTAGGATGTTGGACGCCTTCCGACCTGAGGGGCTCATCTTCCAGCGTCATATCTTTTAGCCGTTTGTCTCTGCCCATGGAATGTCCTTGACAGGGATAGTGGGGTGGCTTGCCAGTTCCTACCCCAGGAAGTCTTATTACAGGCCTCATTGTCACCAGTGTAATTAGCCTTACAATGATGAAAGCACAGTTCAGCCTGTTTTATTTTGTAGCCTCTCTGATCAACTGGGACACAAAAGTAGAAATGTGCCCCATTTATAAGAAATTCTAGACTGAGGCAAACCGAACATGTTAGTTGCACCTAAGAAAGCCCTTTGCTTTCGACCCTAGAAGGGTCAGGCGTAGGTCCATCCTCCTCAGGTCCCGGAGGTGGGGCTAAGCTCTCCTTGCCTGCTTGCCTGCCAGCCCACAGACTGCTGAGTTCATGGCCAGGGTGTCTTGCCCACCGCCCATGCCGCCGCTGCAGCTCACCCGCAGCAAGTGGTGAGGGCTCGCCCGGCTCCTCCTGCTGGGCTTTCCGAGACAGCCCGCGTGCCTGCAGCAGGGATTCAAAATGTTGAAAAACGGAAGACTGACTCCCCCCCAAAAAAGGCTAAACGAAGCCAGGGAAATCCAGTAGTTGCCACGAAACAAGGACGTGAACTAACAGTTGTCACGAGACAAGTAATCATGCCTGTGAGTAAACGAAAACAGGGATTGTACAGGGACAAAATCATGTGACCACGAGCAACGCTGTCATGGAATGAACGTAATCGTGGAACGAAGTAGGGTGTGAAGTAACCGCTTAATCCATTACACAGAGGTATTTGGGGGGGCGGCGAATGGGGAGGATAGCCAGATATACTGCCCTGAGGTTAATTACCGCAAGAGACACAAACACAACAAACTAACAGGAATGCCCAGTGAATCGATAAAGCGCCAGTTTGGATTTGAAGAGGAGGCCATGTGAAGGATTTGGGATGCATGGGTTTGGATGGAGAAAAGTGAAACTAAGAAAAGCCAAGTAACAGGAAATGAGAGTAAGCAGGCCTAAACTTTGAAGGGATCAGACCAGATCGTGGTGTTCTTTGGACCATGCTGGCCCTGGAATTCAAGGAGCAGTGATTGGAAAGCTAAACTTCCTCAGATTCCACTTCAGGCTCTTAGGACTCTAAGTACCTGCTGAGGGTCTAGTCTTCCTCCACGCCAGTCAACGTCTCAGAGAAAATCAGCTTGGCAGGCAGGGTGAAGCAGCAAACAGGCAACCGGCCCAGCCCTAAGTGGCAAAGCTTGGCAGGAACACCTCAGCTCACTTCCACAACATGTCTGCACTTGATCTCCCACCACTCGTGCATCTTGTTTGCATATCTTTGCTTTCCCTCCCAAGTTGAGGAGAGGAAGAGCAGCTAAAAAACATGTACTGTAGCCACGAGCTGAGCCAGTTGTATGTGTGTGCTTTTTTTTTCATGTTACAACTCAATCTCTCCCTGTCTCATGTTAATCACTAATTAAAGGCCTGAATTGGTCCCTGCTGTTTGAGGGTATTAATAAGAATTTAATTGCATAGTTTGGGGTTAATTATATAGGAGCTTGCTTCCTTCCTCACTTAAATGCCACCAATTGTTCTTCCACCCCGCCTTAAAAAAAATCACACGACCAATTAAACAGTCATAGGTTCAATTAATTTGAAAATAATAGACCAATTACATAATCCCGAAGCTCTTTGTTCTTCTTCCAAAGGCCACTGAAGTTCCCCCGCGATGCCGTAACCTGCCTCCTCCACTGGAAGCAGACTCAGCGCCCAGCCGACTTGTCTGAGAAGGGGCTTGGAACCATTCACCAAGGGAGCCGCAGTCGTCATGAATTCCTTATGTGGACGTCAGCGGCAAAGCTCCAGCGGATTGAGGCTCTGCCCTGCGCCTTCCCTGGTGGTGAATCTTTGGGCAGCAGCCTCTCCCCAGCTGGGATTGCTGTCTCCACGGTGTAGGGGAAGAAGCCAGCTCCTGTCAAAACCTGCTGCTGTCCTCAACCACCCACCAGACGGTATGAATAAAGAATCCATTCTGGAACCCTCGGCTTGGTCCAACCAACAAGGTTGCTAAATGGCAGCCTTGAACTGGCACCACCATTAGAGCAGGTCTACTATGCTTCTGCATCTTCAGAATTATAGGGTCCAGATCAAGGGGAGAACCAGAACCGCTCTATTCTTGTTTTTATTTATTTATTTATTTATTTATTTATTTATTTATTTGGGCTTGCCTTGGGCTCTTTTTTGGGGAAAAGACAGGATAGAAATATTTTGTATACATAAAATGTATTTATTTATTTGGGTCTGCCTTGGGTTTTTTTGGAGGGAGAAAGGCAGAATATAAATAATACATAAAATTTATTTATTTATTTATTTATTTATTTATTTATTTATTTATTTATTTATTTGGGTCTGTGTTGGGTCTTTTTGGGAGAAAGGCAGGATAGAAACATTTTGAATAAATACTATTTATTTATTTATTTATTTATTTATTTATTTATTTATTTACCCTGCCTGGCTAATGCATATGTACTAATGTGGCTTACAAATGGCAAAAACAAACAAACAAACAAACCATGTTCTCAGGCTTTCCCCATGTTTCAGAAGGATATAAAGATGTTGGACTCAGTTCAGAGGAGGGTAACCAGGAGGAGTGGGCCCGACATGAATAATGAAATGCTGTTAATGCTGTTTCGTCATTTCATTACCTAACAAAACGAAATGAAATGAGGAAGCAGCATATTGTTACAGAAGAAACGAAATGGTTGTTTTCCCCTCCCCCCCCATTAAAACAAACCGTTTAGTTCCATCTGTAAAAGGGGTTCCTTGCCTGCAGGGTGGCCTCCCCTGCTGGAGATAGTGAAACGGTTATAAGATATTCTGGACAACAGCTTCCATAATACTTTAACATTGGCCATACTGCTGGGGGATTCTTTGAGCCAAAATCCAAATTATCTGGAGAATCCAAGATTCCACACCTGCACCCCAGGTCTAACACTATGTCAAGGTCAACAAAACAAGCAAGGTAGACCCTACTGGTCAAGATCTATTGAATTCAATGGGATTTACATAAGCAATGGCTTCATTGGGTCCATTTTAGCTGGATTCTGTTCCAACTAAATCCAACCAATTGGATTTAGGCAATGAGCTTTTTTCTGCGAATTATGCATTACTGTGTTCTGAATCTACTGCCAATAGATACTAAAAATATCCATGATGGTTACCTTTCCTTCCAGTGGCGTAGCAAGATTTTGGGGCGCCTGGGGACAATGTTGTTTTTGTGCCCCTCCGGCCCTCCCCAACCCCATCGCATCCACCCAGCAAGGGGGGGCAATCCTGTGGGTGTGGGGTGAGCGTGGAGTGCGTTAGCGTGCACACGATTTACCTCTCCCATGGTGGCGACAAAGAGTTGGAGGAGGAGGGCACCACAGCCACCGCGCTCGCCTGCCTGCCTGCCTGCTTGCTTTGCCGCTTGCCTGGTGCGCAGTGGGAGGACACAGGGCTTCCTCCCCCTCCTGGCACCCCCAGATTTCTGCACCCGGGGCAGATGTACCCTTCTGCCCCACCACCCAGATACACCCCTGTTTCCTTCTTCTCCTCTCTCTTCAGTTTGGCTAAGGAACCTCTCAAAACTTAGAAAGGCCTTTAGAAAGGACAGTTGATGTGGCATCGTGGTCATAGTCTAATCTAGGGCCAAAGGGACCTGATTTTAAATTTTCACTTTACCACTAGAACTTTCTGGGTGACCTTGGAGACCTAGGTCGTGATCTTGGAGTCCTTTCTTTCGCATGCTGATCGACCTCACCACGTTGTTAGGAGGCAACAGGAGAGGCATGTGTGCTACTCTGAACTCGCTGAAGGAAAGGCTGAAATATAAATGCAAATTAATAAATAAGCAAACAAAAGGAATCCTGATTTTCCTGCATAGGGGGAAAACAACCTCCCAACACTCAGCCTGGAACAAAAATGGAATAGAACAAACACTCCTTTTTTAAAAAAAAAGAGTGCGAGCAAAATCAAGCTTGACATAATGGCCTAATCCAGCTCAACAAGGAGGCAGGCAACTGAACTAACACTCTTGCTGCCAAATCCAAAAGGGAGGGTGCTTTAAGTTGTCAGCTGAGACATTCCCGGAGTGAAGACCACAATAACTCCTACTATTTGCATTAGGAGTTTGCTAGTCCTAAACATGTGTCAGACCAAACTGGAACGGAAGGCAGTTCTGGATCTACTTGGTGGTTTTCTAATACATCAACAACTATTTCCGAGGCCGGATTATTTAGAAGCAAAACAACTTGTCACAGCTAAATTAAGTTGCTGACAAGAAGCAAGCCTTGGGTAATCAAGAAAAGATTTCTGGATAAACTTAGTGCTGTTCCAAAGCATACTGCCAACTCCTAGGATCAGAATGTAGAGATGGGCACGAATTAAAAAAATGGCATTTCGTTTGTTGTTTGTCATTTGGAGGGTCCGTTTCGGTTCATTTCCATTTTTCACAAATTTTTGCAAAAAAGTCGTTTTCGTTTTCGTTTGTTTTGTTACCATTTCGTTACCATTTATTTCAATTTTTTTGTGATTTTTAAAAGGATTTTAAGCAATTCACTCATATTGCAGTAACGGAAACGAAACGCACGACAAAATTTCTGGTGTTTCTGTTCGTTTCATTTCATTTTAGAGACAAAATTCGTTTGTCGTTTCGTTACGTAACGAAACGAAAAAACAAAAACGGTAACAAAAATTGTTCGTTTCGTGCCCATCTCTATCAGAATGTAGTCAAAGCACCCTGTCTCCCTGCCCCCTTCAAAATGTGCCTCTGAAGACAATTGGATGGAAGAAAAATGTAGGCGCTGGTACCATCAATTCTGCTTCTAATGCCCCCCCCTTTCCTCTCACCCAAGCTGCTACAACCCCCTTCCCACTGTTATCAAGGGGGGGGAGAGACACTTAGCAGGTGGCACCGGGGAGTCGAACCTGAAGGACAAGTGATGGCTCTGTTACCTAAATCTGATTTCTGCCCTGCCAATGCATCTGCGCCTTCTCCCATGTCAGAGGCATTAAATGGATCAAATCAAGTTGTCTTGGGGGCGTGGTGGCTCAGTGGACTAAGGCTCCGAAAATGGTCGGCTGCAAAGTCGGCAGCTCGGCAGCTCGAATCCCGGGTGCCACGCAGCAGAGAGAGCTCCCGCTGATAACCCCAGCCCCTGCCAACCTAGCAGTTCGAAAGCATGTAAATGCAAGTAGATAAACAGGTACTGCCGTAAAAAGTGGGAAGGTAAAACAGTGTTTCTTTGCAGCCGTGCCAGTCATGTGGCCATGGACTTGCACAACACTGGCTCTTTGGCTTGAATACGGAGATGAGCACCGCCCCTAGAGTTGGACACAACTAGCACGCCTGTGCGGGAGGAACCTTCACTTCCACCTTTTACCTTTAAGTTGTCTTGAGCAGCCAGCTGTGCCCTTGAGCAGAGATGGCTCCATAGCAGGCCACAGATGCTCCGGGGCTTCTGCAGGAACAATTTAATCACCTCTGTCCCGTCTCCACCCCACAACCTCCCACTTCCACCTAAAGCAACGGGCTCACTCTGGGAATGTCCTAGCCATGAACGCTTCTATTGTTACCCACAACATGTGGGAGGCGGAGGCGAGCTGCCGCTCACTGTTGTTGGTTTAATTCGTCATATTTGCAATGTATCCCCAAATCCTTCTTTCGCAGAAGACAGGAAGCATCAAACCACACCAGGAAAGGTTGTATCTCTTGATGCATATCTGGCTAGTGCCATAAATGTGGAGGAGGAGGAAAGCAAGCCTGGACAAGATTTCCAACTCGACAATTAGGTGTCAGAGGAGCTGTGGATTTGGGGAGGTGTATTACCTTTCTGGTATTCTGCTACCGCAAGTTCGCAAACCTTTGTTCTCACTCTGAATTCTGGAGAAATAATGCAGAATGCATTTCCAGGTGAAGCTTGTCTGAATCTTCTGTCCCCTGTATCATTACGCATCGAGATGTACAGCCCCGCCAATGTTAGTTTCCCACTTCGTTAAATCCCTTAAATTAATTTTTTTGCATCAATTTGTGACATTTAAAAACATCCCCCTTAAAGTTGTACACATTTTTGGTGTGCCTTTCCTAATAGGCACATGGAGGTTTCATTAGTTTAAGAATATTTGAATCCACGTATGTACAACATACACATTTTTACAAATAGTGATCCACAATAGCCACTTCTGTTTTGCCAGGGGAGGGGGGGGATCATAAATATATAGATTTTTGTGTGTGCTCCTTTCCCTAGTACAGTGGTTCTCCACCTTCCTAATTCTGCAACCCTTTAATACAGTTCCTCATGTTGTGGTGACCCCTTGCCCTGCTTGGAAGAGGCCACAAGCCCTCTTTGGCAGGCCACTGCTGCTGGTGCCATAGAGAACGTCCCTCTACAGGCACCCTCAGCCAATCACAGTCTCTGGTGCCATTGACTGACATCCCCTCCAACCTATCGAGCTGTAACTCATTCTCCCCCCCCCTCCAGACCCAAGCCGTTTGTGCCTTCTTCTTCACTGGCTCATGGAGACCCCTGTGAAATGGTCGTTCGACCCCCAAAGGGGTCCCGACCCCCAGGTTGGGAACCACTGCCCTAGTACATCTTTGTACGTGCTCTTTGCTAGTACACAAATCTTCATGCACTGATCACAACATTAAGACTGCCTGTGTAGATCCCTCTGCTGCTACCAAAAAGGGGTGATGCATAAAGGCACAGACTGCACAGGACCTCTGAAGTTCTCCTGCGCTATCTGGAGCCAAGACATTGAGCGTTGCATTTCAGTTGAGTTACAGTAGCTCAGACTGTCTTCTGTGTAATTGGACCAAACGGGTTAGCCTTCGCTCCCAATGTATATCAGTGACACTTGAGGATTCACAACCCAGACACCAGTTAAACAGTTGTCCTTCCTTACATCACTTTTGGTAGATATGACTAGCCACTGCATGCTGGCCGCACTCCACAAGACTTACTCTTTTGAAGACACTCTGACCCTGCCATCTAGTCATCACTATTGACCCTTGTCAATGTCACTCAGATATTTTCGCTTGCCCGGATTTCCTGCTTCCAACACAGCAAATTCAAGACCTGACTGTTCACTTGCTGCCTAGTATATCCCGCCCCTTGACAGATGCCACTGGAATGACATAATCCATGCTATTCCCTTCACACGGCAGTGGTTTTAATGTGGTGGTTGATCGGTATATGCTGGGAGACGGGTATGCAAAATTTCAAGAACCAGTTAGTCTGACTCACGGCAACTGGGATTTATTTCTTTTGAGATTGAAACATTTCACTATTTATCCAAGTAGCTTCGTCAGTTTGAGGAAAGTTGGCGCAAGGCTTCCAACTTATAGTTCACCTTGGTTTCCCACCACCTTGGCTTAAATAGGCTCCTTAGATGGACAGTGACCTGAATAGGCTCATCACATGGACAATGGCCCGGGAGGTGTGAAAGTCCAACCTATGCAACCCTTCCCAGCACCCATTAAGTTTGGGTCATTAAGTAGCGGCCTTCCTGGTGGAGGTGTGAAATGGTTCTGATTCATCTGGAGATTGATGAAAGGGCCGCTTGATAAGTAGCAGACAGATTGTGTCTGAGTCCCCCACCTCTGTTGAGAGAGGGGTTTTCAGTACACACATGAATAGCTTCCCTGAGCCCTCTCTCAAACCACCCCTCTTCTCTAATATGTGTACATCCTCATCTTTGAATGAGTGTCCTTTGTCCTTCAAGCGGAGGTACACTGCTGATCGTGGTCCTGAACAGTTGCCCCTCCTGTTTAATGGCTGTTTAGTTTCTCCAATGTAGAGTTCTGCACACACCTCACTGCATTGAAATGCATACTGTATACTATAGTCCTCCTCTTGTGTTTTGGTGTTGGGTCTTTTGGGTGGGCGAGTCTCTGCCTTAGTGTGTTTGTGGGTTTGAAGTAAATGGGTATGTGGTGTTTGCCAAAAACCCTTTAAAGCTTTTCAGACCCTCCAGCCAGGGAAGGAATGACCAGGTTGGGTAATGCAACCTTGCGTTCAATGCATGAGTGAGTACAAGGGGTTTTCCTTCTGTATGATGTATATATGACTTAATAACATCCTCACTTTTTAAAAACGGAAAGCAATGGGTAGGAACAGAACACATGTTGTGTCCTTTTCCTACAAAATCATAATTCCTTAAAATATAGGCACGGGGCACTTTATTTAAAGGAATTAATCAAGAGACAGCATATTCATTCTTTAAGCCCTTAATCTTTTTTTCCAATCCCTATTGCAGCTCGGCTTTTTCTTTCTTTAAAATATTTTTATTTTAAAACTAACAAAGTAAAAACAGATACATTGCTTATCTCCTGCCATGTTACATATATCAGGAGGAGTTTTCTCCCAATAAATCGGCCTAGATGTTTCATATTTCCCTTCTCATCTTAAACAAGATTATTTTCATATTTCCATATTTACTCAATATTTTTGCATTAATGTTATTCTAATATTTTCCCATCAATATTATGTTCGTCTTTACTTATCTCTATCTTCATCTAGTACAAAAAATACAGATAATAGATTATAATATTGTACTAGCTAGTTAAGTCTTAGCAGTATTCTCGATCCTAGAACTTAATCATTCATTTAACTGAGCAGCTTAGATTATATTTGACTCGCTCAATATATAGTAGGTATATGCTTACATCTATTTTTGTCTAAATCAAGAAGTGAAGATAGTAAAGTACAAAATGACAGCTTGACTTGACTTGACTTTTTCTTATTCTCCAGTGGGATGAGTCTGCAACTCTCTCTCTCCCTTTCAAGTGGACAGAGGAATTAGCATGACAGAAAACCTTGAAACAATGTACGGGAAGTTCTGGCGTTTGGCCTCTTAGGCAGAAGGCACAGTGATGATTAACGAGAGAGAACCTCATTAACATTACAATAAAAGCATTGCATCAGGCTAGAGATGACTGCAGTTGTGGCAGGCAGCACCAAGGGGGTGGGGTGGGGGTGGACAAATTCAATTTTAAGAGATAAAATGGATGGATCACTTCAGAGTTTTGTAAGAAGATGCTACAGCAGCACTGTTGGGGATATCCAGGACACGGTGATGTCAAGTGAGGTGACATAAGCAATCAATACCGTTCCAGATACTGATCCTATCTGTTGTTGATCCTGGACCGCCTTGTCAGTTTGAGTAACTTTTTGCTCAGGTGACAAGTAAAACTTTTCCCATATTCTCAGATGAAGGCCAGCAGGAACATTTGGAATGCAAATAATCGTGTGTGTGTGTGTGTGTGTGTGTGTGTGTGTGTGTGTGTGTGTGTGTGTGTTTTGAGAAATCACCACCATAGGCTTTGCATGCAAAAACCCCCAATTTCATTCTCCATCTCAGAGCAGAGCTAGAAAAACTTTGGCGCGAAATCCCAAAAATGCCCTTCAGAGTTGGCCCTACTTGGCCAGACAGACCAAGGATCTGACAAAGGGTGAGGCGACTTCCTACGGAACATTGGAAGCAAGTTCAGAGGAGGGCCGCAAAGATGAGCAGGGAACTGGAAGCCAGGCCCCAGGAAGAAAGACTGAAAGAATGGGCTATGCTGAGCCTTGAGAAGAGAAATCTGAGAACAGATATGACAGCATTTTTGAACTATTGGAAGATTAGTCATGCAGAGGAGGGGCAGGGTCTGCTCTCTGTCAACCCAAAGTGCACAACAAGTAATAATGGGTTCCAGCAACAGGAAGCCAGGTTTCGGCTGAATGTCAGAAACAAAAAAAAAAAAAAAATCTTAACTGTTAGAGCTGCGCGACAATGGAACCAATGGTCTTGGCAGGTGGAGTGTGCGCCAGCGCTGGAGGCACTGAAGAGAAAATTGGACAACCAATTCAGATTTGGATACATGCACCAAGCAGGGGGGTTGGACGCGATGGCCTTTGAAGCCCCTTCCAAATCCACGATTCCACAATTCTATGATTTTTCTGAATAGTGTGGCTGGAACACAGAGAGGGTTCCTGAAACACTACAGGAAACTAGTTCTAGACCCTTGGAGGAAGTATGACGATCAACTTGTGCAGGCCAGGTTACCTAACAATCTCAGACAAATAACCCACCCATCCTTATTCTCCCCCCACACCCCCAAATACTGTAATAATAAAAGAAAATTAAGCTGCAGACAACCAAAGATTGGTGCCAAATATACTAAGCCCACAACTCAGAGTTGTTCCAAAACCATAAAATGTATTGGACTCAGAAAGATTTTTTGGATCTGAGGTTGTTTGGGTATGCTTTGTTTTTTTAAGTAATTGCATACGTTCTTTTCAAAGAAACACACACACACACACACACACACACACACACACACACACACACACACACACAAAATTCATTCATGCCACCCACTACTATTTCATTAAATGAGACATTCTCCATTTGGCAGGAAAGTTTACGTTGCCGTACCTGTAGAAAAGAACCAAGTCCTAAAGTTTTGTTCATCCCCTGGATGGCTCTCCTTGAACACCATCCAAAGACTAAAATTTTTTTAGACAAGGATGGGCATCCTTCAATGGTCTTCAATGGTCCTTGAAGCGCTATGACTCTCTACAACTTCCATCCCAAGAAAGATTTCTTACAAAAACTAAGTGTTGTTATATTGGGTTCCTGTGTTCCTGGGTAGAGATGGGCATGAACTGGAAAACCAGTGGTTCATGATGGTTTGTGGTTCTTAGCTGCCCAAGAACCATCACAACATACCCCAACCAAAAAAAACCAAACCAGTTCAAGGTTCATTTGTTGAGGGATTGTGACAGGGAGGACCACCCACCCACCAAGAATCATAGAATCACAAAATCACATAATCATAGTGTTGGAAGAGACCTCAAGGGCCATCTGGTCCAACCTCCTGCCATGCAGGAACCCCCATCACAGTATTTCCAACAGATGGCCATCCAGCCTCTGCCTTAAAAACCTCCAAGGAAGGAGACTCCACCACCCTCCATTGTGGCAGCATATTCCATTGCTATACAACTTTAATCATCAGGAAGTTCTTCCTCATGTTCAGATGGAATGTCTTGTCCTGCCTCCCTCCTACCTACCATCCCCATCATCTCCCCACCTGTTCCTGCCGCCACCATCCTCAGAGATGGCAGGCCAGTGGCCCTTCCAGGAGCTAGGTTTACTACTTTTTGCACATGCACCTGCCTATCAGCTGAGCAGTGGGCACATGCACAGAGGCATTGGACCCAGCTCCTGGAAGGAAACCAAAGGACTGAATCTGAGGATGGTGGTGGTGGTGGTGGAAGCAGTGGAGGAGGCAGAAGGACCAGGTAGGTAGCTGCCAAACTCAGTGGGGGGCGGGGAAGTTAAGCCCTTTGTTTTGCTTTGATTGCAAACCAAACTCAAACCACCCTGATTCATCTGTTTTTCTAGTTCATGGATCAGTTCATCCCTACCTCAAGTGTTCAGGGGCGGCCTTTGGGCCACCAGGGGCCACAGTTCTTGGGCTGCATGTTGCTTGCTCTTCTCTGTGCAAACACTACAGCCAATGTCTGTGAAGATTCTCAGCCATCCAGGTGAGATTATCTGGAAGATGAGTCATGGCAACTGGACTTCTTTTTCTTGAGAGATCAAAACATTTCGCTGCTCGTCCCAGCAGCTTTGGTTTGACTGACGAAGCGGCTGGGATGAGCAGCGAAACGTTTCGCTCTCTCAAGAAAAGAAGTCCAGCTGCTATGACTTAACGTCCAGATAGCCACAGCAAATGCAACCTGGAGGCCGCCTAAAAATCCAGTCCTCCATCCTTGCAAGAAAGCAAGATGGTACCATGAGGATGGTTGCATCAGGGGCATGGCCTGAGCGATGGCGTTCCATTTAGCAGGATGGGCGCAATCAAGATTCCCCACTGAGAGCATAGACAGAGACTGGCTGCCACCCAGTTGCAGACAAGACAAAGTGAGACGTGTCCCTAGCCTAACTCCAGATAAAGGAACTCCTCTATCATATTACCCCCATGCTGGCAGCCCTGCACTGGTTGCCGGTACGCTACCGCATTGACTTCAAGGTTTTGATGTTAACATACAAAGCCCTAAACGGTTTGGGACCTCAGTATCTGGCAGAGCAGCTCCTCCTAAGAAGAACGGCCAGGATCACCCGTGCCAGCCAGGCAGGACACCTGGGAGTCCCAACCCCAAGGGAGGCCCGGAAAGTGGTAACAAGGAGTAGGGCCTTCTCGGTGGTTGCTCTCCAGTTATGGAACCACCTACCCCCTGAAATTCAGCTGGCACCCTTGCTTCAAATTTTTAAAAAACGATTGAAGACCTGGTTGGATAGAACGGCCTTTCCTGATTTCTCAAACATCCAGAGAGACACTATTATTTTTACCGCTTATCTTCTCTTGTCCCCGTTTTATCAATCTCCTGCTATTTTTATCTTTCTTTTAGCCTAATTTTAGTTTATTGCTGTTGATTCATGTATATTTTGTTTTATTATGCTCCTTGTGTTTTGGTTTTTTACATGTATTCCTTTGTTAGATTGTTATGTGATTCCATGTTGTAAAACTGCCCAGAGTAGCCCTAGGGCTAGATGGGCGGCATAAAAGTCAAATAAATAAATGAATAATAAATATCCTGCTGTGCCACTGGAAGAGCAAGGATTCGAGAAAGCAGGAGGGGAAAATGAAGGTGCTGCCATGGGTCCAACAACTTGAGATTTTGCAACCGCACTGGGACAATTACACTAAATCAAATGTAGACAGAGTAAGGTGTGTGTGAGAGACAACGGAGGGATAGAGGAGTGGTGATGCTATCCAGGCTGACAGTTCCAACCATGTTGACAGGATGCTTCAGCCTGCATAACCCGCCTCGTTATCACTATTTAGAAAGTGCCTGAATTCTCTAGTTGGTTGTACAAAGGTTAGGAAAACAAAACTGTCTCATCTGGCGGGCCTATGGCCCAACCCAGGCATGTCTAAACTTTGGCCCTCCTGATGTTTTGGACCACAGCTCCCAGAATTCCAAGCCTGTATTGCCAATGACAAAGGACTGTGGGAGTTGTGGCCCAAAACATCTGGAGGGACAAAGTTTGGACATGCCTGGCCTAACCGCAGGTGTAGCGCAGGAGGGGGAAAAGCGGCAGAGAACAAGTGAGCTGGAAGGCAGGCGTGTTCACTCCTCGCATCCACCCCCCCCCCCAAATGCAAACACAGTTGCAATCTGCAAAATGCAACTGCTAGGGATTGTGGATCAAAGAGCAGAGATGGGGAAAGTAACTTCCCTACTGCTGGCTTCGCAGCGAGATACCTAAACCACTCCGTTGAGTGTGCTAAACGAGCTGCGTAAGCCAGTCGTGCATGATAGCTGTGGTGAGTGGCTTGCGGGTGCCCGACAAATGGTAGACTCCAGTGACCATCAGCAACAAGCCAGCAAGGGCTGTGGGATTGTGGGAGGTGCGACCCGAAGCACAGCTGGAAGGCCACACGCCCTTCGACCCTGCTCTGGCCTCTGCCTGCCTTCCCACTATGAGTCCTGGCATGGTGGCATCCCGACCGAATGGCCTTGCGTGGAAATGGCAGAGACCGGCCAGAAGTGGACAGGGCACGCCACAGAGGGCAAGCAGGAGCCCTGCCATGGCTTAGCTGTGTGCAACCGGGGGGGGGGGACTTCCCAGGAGGGCCCTCTCCCTTTAATTGGTACTAATTGCTGCGTCTGTTCCCGCTGGCCGGCGAGATGTCACAGCTGAAAGGCACAGAGGGGGAAGGCTTTGGCCAGCTAATCCGGCTTTCAGCGGCTAAGCCCCCTTCGGAGGCGTGTGATGGAGGGGCTCATTCACAGAAGGTACACAAAGCATCCAAGAGGGAAGAGAGAAAGAGGAGATGGAGCCGACAGGCCCAAACTTTCACACGGGCAGCCCGGCTAAGCTGCTTTTGTGCAGCTGGAGCCATCAGGGATGTCTTAAAGGGACACCCTCCCCCCCAGCCCCTCCCCCCCAGCATTGCTTCCCTCTCCTCTTGTTCATCCTTTTGGTTCGTTCTGGCAAAGGACTGACCCCTCCCCTCCCCACACACCCCAAAACCCTCCCCCTCCAAAAAAAGGCATAGTGATGCTAAAGGGGACTGTTGTCCAACTAGCGGTGGGGAGGGTGGGGTGGAGGGGGAGTAAGATTTATAGGGAAATGGTAGAAGTCACCCTGGATGCCTTGACATTAGTTTTACTCCTGGGCTTTGTTCCTTCCAGCCTATGCTTTTGTTCTCCGTGACACTGTTTCGAAAATTCGCATCGTTCGAGGGCCCAAGAAATATGCAGAGGACAAAACTCAGACTTTAATTTAACAAAGTACACTGGTTGAATTGAGGCCTCTTTCGTTGCCTAGCCTGAATCCACCCGAACCTGGTTGCCTAGCCCGAATCCACTGGGATAACAGAGGTTATTCCAAGGTTGAGATGGCCCCTGCCTATTCTGCACCCCTTCAACTCCTGCCCGTTGAAAAATGGTTGTGCGATTGTGGAAAAAAACAGAGGGTTTTCAAGGTAAGAAAACGTCAGCCACGGTGTATCGTTGAACCCTCCTTATCAGATTAGATTTTATCCCCTTGCTGTCTGAATTGGATGCAGAACAGATCCTATGGAAAGCGAGACTAGATTCCAGTGACGGAACACTGGTGGAAGAAATGCCAATAATGTGCAGATGATGTCAACTTATTGGCAGAAAGCGGCAAGGCCTTGAAATGACTTCTAGTGAAAGTGGAAATAGGGATGTGCCAAAGCAGGATGAATGCTGAGTGTTAAGGAGGGGGAGGGGAATAACGGCTGCAGGAAAAAAGGCTACAACTTTAACATGGACAACAAAGAGAGTGGAATTGTTAGACTTTTTTTTAACATACGTTGGTTCAGCTATCAGTTGAAGTGGAGACTGCAAGGAATCACAAGGAGATTGAAACTTGGAAGGATAGCAATGAATTACAGTAGGACCCCTGTATCCACTGATTCACTAACCACTGATTCAGTTATCCACGGCTGGCAGAGGAAAAAAATCAAATAAATAATTCAAAGCAAGTTACTGTGCCAGACACGCAAGCTACTGTCACAAAGAGCAGCTGTAAAGCAAGCTATTGTCGAAAAACAGCAGCCGTAAAGCAAGCTGCTGTCACAAAACAGCAGTTTTGGGTTTTGGGGTGTTTTTGTTATCCACGGCAAGGCCTGGAACCAATCCCCAGGAGATACCAGGGCCCTACTGTAATTTGTTGTGTCACTGGAGAAGAAGACCAAGAGCATCCAGTTGATGGCTTTCCCCACTCACCGTTTACGGGTGTGAACATTGGATGGGAAAGAAAACTGACAGGGAAATAACTGATTCATTTGGAATATGGTGCTGGAGATAGACTACCAGAGAGACAAACAAGCACTTCCTAGATCAAATCCAGCCTGAGTCATCTCTGGAAGCAAACTTGACGAAATTGAGAGTTTGCCCTTCTTTGGACGCATCACGAGAAGGCAAGAGTCTCTGGAAAGGTGGAAGGCAGGAAGAGAAGTCCAGATAGAAGGGCTGATGGATATGACTTGGGTTTGCAAAGACAGAGCAGGGGTGCAGTAGGCAGGATTGCACATTCATTGGCTTCTCAAGCTCTCTCTCTCTCGGGCCACATCTTCCTTTAGGAGCCTCCTTAAGTGTTCAGATCATCCCAAGAAGCCTTCCTCTTGTCCCCTCAGTTTACTTTGCTTACTGTCTTTTTATTGCGTCAGCTTTCTTGGGTCCTTTTTAAGGAGAAAGGAGGGATAAAAATATTTCAAGTAAATAAATAAATCTACACACTCTGTAATGAATTTGAAGCCTAACACTGGCAGCCCCGAGGAGTGCTAGCAGTTTGAGAACATGCATCGTAATGAAAAAGATAAGGATGTTTCTGAGCATGTCTGAATGGCATGACCTGAGCCTTAAGAATGAACCCAAAAGGGGTAAAATTGGTAAAACCCAATTCCTTGAATTTTTCCTCTGAAATCTGCTCAATTGATCCCAAAATATGAGTTCTTGAGATCTGACAACCCTAATCATAATAATACCATCAGCATAGAAACATCCTACTGTACTAGAAAGCCTGGTGCCAACAGTGTGTGGTGCCTAGCAGCTTGCCTGCCTTCATGTCTCCACCTCACAGACTGAGTTTAGCTGGCTGCCATTTGGCTGGAGGATGCCATTTTGTTTTTCCCACAGTACATTCAAAGTCGAATCAGTCTGGCGTATGGAAGGAAATACAGTGGTACCTTGTATAAAGGAATTAATTCGTTCCAAATGAAATTATGTTAAGCAAATTTTACTTTATACAAATTTCCCATAGAAATGCATTGAAAACAGAGTAATCTCATTTTTGTTATACGGATTTGCCCCATAGGCAATTATGTTAAGCAAATTTCCCCTGTCTTCAGAATTTTTTATGTTGTACAGATTTTATGTTATACAAACTGTTTATTATACATGGGTCCACTGTACCAATCAACAGCCACTCATTTTAAAATATTTTCAAAGGTGGGGCATCTTATTCCCAAGAAAAAGAGAAAAAGAGTGTAGAAAGAGCTTAGATGCTGAGTCACGAGGCGAGCCCTCTCTGTGAACTTTAAGACACATTGGAAGGTGTGTTGGGGCCTTCAGATCTGGAGCCATCCCTAATGTCAGGCACGTTCCCAATCTAAACATATCTTTATTTGCTGGAATGTCAAAGGATGAATGTATCCTCTCTGAAAAACCGGTTACTGTGTTTGGCTCAGCCTCCGTTGTACCTCAGCTCTACCCTTGTATGTATCTGCCCACTGCTTTCTCATGGATACTTAGTTTGTCTAAGAAAACAGAGTAGGCTGAAGGCTCTTCCCTGGGAAGTATCACGTCATGACCAACTGCTTACACAAAAACCTGTTCTGGGGGTGCTGGGGAGGTCAACTGTGTGTCATCCCATTGCAATTACTGCCCTCCCCCCCAGTTTTGTGTTGGTGATGGAAAGGCAGCAGCAACAGCACTGAGAGGAGGAGAAACAATTGTTCCAAGACAGAAGGACGGCAAGGAAAGACAGATCGCACTCTTACCTAGGCATTCGTTGGCTTCCCTGGCGGTGGCCCTCTGCCACGGACGATCATAATGGAACGGCTTGCAGCGGTCACACTCCGGACCTTCGGTGTTGTGCTTGCAGTCACACACAAGCTTGCCTTCCTTGTCCTTCAGGCAGCGAGAGGCGTGCCCATTGCACTTGCAGCGCCCTCCAACCTGAAACTCCCCCACAGCATAGTAGTACGAAGAAGAGCTGGCCCCGCCGTCCTCGTCGTCATGGTCCCGACCCCCTAGCTCCCGGAACAAATGGGGGCGGCTGAATATGACTCGGATATCGGTGGCTGTCACCCAGTCCTGAAGCACGGGACTGTTGTCAAAATCTTGCGCCGACGGACGTCCGTCCAGGGTGCTGAAGGCGATCAGCCCGCCGGTCAATGGGTAGAGGTCGGTGTGGCCGTCTGTACACAACGCCTCCTGCTCGTTCTGCTTGGTGACCGTGGCTTTGTTGGGTTTCCCGTAGATCTTCCGGCACTGCGAAGAGTAATACTGGTAAGGCACCCACGTTTTCCCGTAATCCATGGACTTGAAGATGGCCGCCGACTCTGGGCGAGGTGAGCAGAACTGCAAGCTGACGTAGATGACCTCAAACTTCTTGCCCAGAGACAGCGTGAGGGTGATGTTCTGTGGCGCATGGTGCAACGTCTCCGAGCGCCAGCAGGTCATGTTGGCGGCAGTGTTGAGGTCGGTGAGGTAGGACGCTGGGTGGGCCTTCCGGGGATCGGAAGAATCGCAATGGCGGGTGGGTGGCTTCCCGCACGTGCTGGAGGCATGGACTTCTTTTCCAAAGGCCGCGTTGACAAACTCCGGGATGCAACGACGGGGCACTCCCTTTTCGTCGTAGCACGGGTCGGGCGGGACCTGCTGCACCGCAAAGGGGTTCACAGCCAAAGACAGTTGGAGCCCCCAAGCGGGCAGGAGCAAACAGAGCAAAGACAGGAGGTCCATCCTTCCTGGGGCAGATCCTTCCGAAGCCACAACAAACAGTTTCTCTGGAAGAAAACAAAAAGTCATCTGAGGATAGGTAAATATGGAACTTACTTTTTTCCCCTTGGACCAGATCTCTCATAATCTCGCCATCAACACTCATGGACCAAGCTAGCTGGTGTGTTGTTGTCCACTAATGTGACCCTATGTGGCTCATTCCACCATATATTGTGCCCAGAGATGACAATTCTTAGGGCCCCGCCTCCACAACTCCCATAATCTCACAGGCCGCATGGCCACTGTAGCATTCTGAGAGTTGTTATTATATGGTGTCAAGTCGTAACCAACTTATAGCGAACCTAACAGGGCTTCCAAGGTGAAATGTTTAATGAGAGTTTTTACCAGTCCTACCCACCCATCCCGAGTCAGTTTCCATGGCTGAGTGGAGTTTTGAACCCTGTACTCCAGAGTGCTAGTTTGTCACTCTGTCCATTACACTACACTGGGATGGCCTAGAAGCTGAAGTTCCCCACCCCCCAATAAACATTCCCCATATTTGGTTTTGTCTACTAGAGTATTTGCACTGGGATGAAAACCATTTTATATGTGTGTCTCTTTGCAGACCATACACCCATTTTCTTTTCCTTTCTGGACTGCATTACATGTGTCTGTGCTAATTTTAGACACAAATGTTAAATGATAAGCAATAGGTATTAGTTAAATATATACTGTATATCTTTATATACTGTATATCTTACATGGCATCTACTTCACCCTCGTTCTTAGTGATGCACTTCCCATGGGCAAATGGTGTTCCACAGAGGATAGACACACATTTTGTTTAATTTTGGAAGCATAGCAAGGCTGGATCTGGCAAGTACGTAGAAGACAGGCCACCAGGAAATGCAGAGTTCTCTACTGAGGAGAAGCCACAACTCAGTGGTAGACCAGTTGGTGTTTTGCTAGCAGGAAGTCCCAAGGTCAACTTTCAGCATCTCCAGAGGGCTGGAGGAATGTTGAATCCTGTGTGCAAAAAACTGTGGACGGCTGCTTCTTGTCAAGAGTTGACAATAATGGACTGGATGAATAAAGGCAGCTTCCTACAGTTTTGCCTTCTGAGGTAACTGTATTTTGGAGAGGATGGGCCAATGGTTCTGCCCTCAGCTACTTGAAGAAACAACAAAGATGTACTAAATACATGGGAGAAATGCCTTATTGACATTAAATACTGCAGGCTGTGTGTAGTCGTATAGCCGTTTGTTCAGGTGGACGGTACAAGAGCAGATAAATGTCATACTGGGCAGCATGTGTGGAGATGTTGGTTCAAAGGACAAAAACAAAACAAAACTCCATAGCTGCGCAAAGGCCCAGAGATCCAGAGAGCGGATTAATCAGATCAATTTAGGATTGATTTATTTAGTCTCCTTCAGATATCCCTCCCTTTGTAAAGTAATTTGTTTTTAGTCAGATTCGGTCAGATTTACTTCACATTACTTTAGTTCAACTGGTATACAGTTTTAATGTAATTAGAGACTCTGGTTTAGAAACAATAAAATGTTTGTCTTTGCTTACAAAAATCCTGTCAGAATACAAACAAAGCAGGTCTCCTGTTTACTTATTATGGTGTCTAAACTTACTGGTATGTTTTGCTTACACTGCTGGTTACAAATAGACTCACAACACTGAAACTCTGCCATTACTAACTTGTTCTGAACCTTTCTAAAGATTAACACACTCCTTTCTAAAACTGACACCTTTCCTGAGAGACTCTGACAGAGGTAATAAGGCGAGAATGAGATGAAATGAACACTGTACGCTAAAATATGCCAGCAGACTGGCGCCTGCCATCGACTATTCAAGTGCCATTTGTTGACTTGCAAGAGATGGCACCCTAGAACCTTTACGATTGCCTGATGAGATTTCTATTTTTAAGACTTAATCGTACACAGTGCATATTTAATTTGTAATTAATAACTCCCATTATCACACAGTTCTGTTAACGAGTTTTGATCCGATCTGCCGATTGCAACGAAGGGATGAAATTTAATCCAATCCAACACCACCCTTCGGCCTCCAATGATTCCAGGACTTCAGGTGTCCCTCCCTTCTCCCCCCAACAATCTCCAAGGCCCGCACATCCCTGCCCCATGCCGGGGCTGCAAGTGCAAAGGATTAATGAGCTCCTAATGCCCTCAGTGGGGAGCAACCCTGGCCTGTCCCCACATCAAAGGCCTTGGGGGGGGGGGACGGTGCTAGCACAGTGGGGCAGATTCAACCCCTGACAAGGCAGCTATTATGTCAGATGAGAATCGCTTGTTCCCACCCACAGTAAAGCCAGGGCAAGAGTTTCCGGACTGAATGGGATGTTAATCAGGCAATTTCCCCGGCCACCTTCCCATCCCCCCTCCCTTGCCCCTGGCTTAGGGGGAGGCAGCTTCCCAAGCCTTCCCTTGGCTTTTAATGGGGACATCAACAGCTCCTGCCTTGGGCATCACATAGGAATTAAAATGAAATGGAATCAGGAATTCCAAAGCAGAACATTTGCAGGGGTTCAGAGGCCGGTCGTTTGATTTCCAGTGTCCCAGGATGGTGCCACAGGACGAGATCTGGCCAGTTATTCTACGGACTGCAGCTCCCAGTGTTCCCTGTGTTAGAATGGCTTGGCCGAGGAATTTTGGGAATTGTGGTGCCAGGAAGTAATTCCCCCCCCCCTCATATCCTTGTTTTCTCCTCACATCTTGTGCCAGTCTTTTGGTGTGACAGTGAGGTAGGTAGATATACCACACAGAGGAGGAGGTGTCTAACAGCAGAGGGTGGAGGATTACATGAAAACTCTTCATGGTATGAAAAAAAAAATTATTTATTGATTTATTTGTTCGTTTGTTTTTGCATTTTTATGCCGTGCCTGATTTCCCCTTGTAGGTTGGTAGGAGATCCTTGTGAAAAGATGGGAGGTACACCTAAGGTGCCCCTGTCACACTTGTGAGTGTCTAGTTTGAAATTACAACCCCCCCATAGGTAGCTGCGTTGGTCTCTCGTCTGTTGCTGAAAAACCAACACGCTTTCTTTTGGTATAGATTTTTTCATGGACGGCAATCCATGTCCATGCCTGAAAAGCTGAGTGCCTGCCCACAAAAGCTCAAGAGAAACATGTTCGTCTTACCATGGCCTTACCACAAGACTCTCTTTTAGTTCTCTGGGAAATGCGGAATGCACAAACTGGATGCATATGTACTTTCACAGCCCATGTGCCTTCATGGTAGAACAGGGATTCATGGGTCCCTTGTCGCAATACTCAGTCGCTCGGTTCCCCAAATGGTCTCTTGGTCCTATGTTGACATTACTCAGCCTACCATCGCCAAGGGTCTACCTGGTAGCAACAGTGGCAAGCTGCGACAAGCTCTCTTTTTAAACTGTGTACAATGCTCAGAGCTTCCAAGATAGCATCAGTCTGAGATGTTGTGGATAATGAGAAATGGAAGCTCGTAGCTGCCTGGCGTGCAACCCAAGGGGCCAAGAGAACACTCCCAGTGGGCCCAACGGGGGCCCCTGCCAGCTCCCTGGATGGGTACGGAACCGGTGACAAGCGCGGCCCACTCTTCCAATTTATTGTGAAGGAAGAGTATCGGATAACCCTCTGTACACCCTGTGAGCTCCTCCCCAGAGGAAGGGTGTGACAAGTAATCTGATGAACAAATGAAAATTAATTGCACAAACTCCACTCAACCGGTGGCATGCCTTGCCGCCTAGATCAGGCAGGCAAGGAGGATGACAGGCCGTCAGAAAGCTGTCTGCAGTTTTTGTTTGCAAAAGCAGAAGAGTTCCTTCCATTTGGGCACAAGATTCCGCTCTTTGCCGTGCCAAAACCACTAATGGCTTTGGAGAGAGATGCATCCCTTTCTCGATCAGGACCCAGGCAGGCCTCTGGGGTGATGGCTTGGGGAAACAGAACGGAGGAGGCACAAAAACACATAAAACAACCGCAACTGATAGGAAGGAAGGAAGAAGAACCGAGGGGGGGGGGTCACCAAATTGTCCTCTCTGTCTCTACCTTTTGCTCTTGAGTTTGCTGAACACGGCTGGTGTGTGTGTGTGGGGGGGGAGGGTGAACATGAGGGTCCAGAATCCCCCAAACCTGATCATTTTACTGTTTACGGACAACACTTCTCTATGTTGTACTAAGCATTAGAAATATGATACGACATCCATATCCAGCAGGGGATCAATTCTGGGGAACCCCCACCCCCGTGGATACTGAAATCTGCTGATAACAGCGAATGCTCTTATCCAAGGATAATGGTGGTGGCAGGGGTGGTGGGGTGCCGGGGCAAAAGCTTTCGCCCCAAACACCCACCCCCCCAAAAAAACCAATTGCGTGCCATCCTGTTACCTCCGAGTTATGGTGACCCTAGGAGCACTCTGAAGTACGTGAGATAGTCAAGAAGTGGTTCGCCATTCTCTCCCCCTGTGAGTTTCCGTGGAGGAGCAAGGAGGATACTCTATCCACTACACCAGTAATGGCGAACCTTCGGCATTCCAGATGTTTTGGACCACAACTCCCACGGTCCTTTGACACTGGCAATACAGGCTTGGAATTCCGGGAGTTGTGGTCCAAAACATCTGGAGTGCCGAAGGTTCGCCACCACTGCACTACACCATGCTGGCTCCCAGGCGGCACGCTGCAGCTGTAACAAATAATGTGCCGTGTTTTCCTATCTATAAGGTTCCCCCCATGCATATGACACCCTCCACTTTCCCAAACCAGCATTACAGTTCTGCAACCCCATGTACAAGATGACCCTCAATTTTTAGTCTAACAATTTTAAACAAAAATATACACAGGGAAATACTGTAAATAGTTGCCTTAGGCAACCTTTTACTACTACAGCTCCCAGAATCCACCAATTGGCAGGGCTTTCCAGAATGGCAGAGTGACCTGCAATAGATCTATACCTATAAGTCTGGGAACAAAGGGCAGGAGACCAGAAGGGAGAAGATACAAGACAGTACAACTCCTTTTCCTTTTCAATAGTTCTGAGGGAGAGAGAGACACACAGAGGCACAAACACAGAGACAGACAGACAGACAGACAGACAGACAGACAGACAGACAGACAGACTTGAGCTGAAAAATGTACACTCTTGGCTCCAGGATGCTCTAATTCTAGAGAAGCCAGGTTGCTTTGTGGGCCCCTGAACCTGGGGCAGGATTTCAAAAGGATAGGCAGCCATACTTATTTTTGTCTCAAGCGAGCAAAGAGTCCTTGGTAGGGGAGTGTGCAAACCGAGCGAGCAACAGCGTGCGGGTGTGCCCTGCTCTGCCAAAAAAGAGGCTGTGGGTTTGGATATTGTCAAATTCTGAAATATTAATTTCAGAATATATATTTCCCCTTCAGCCCGAGAAAGCGTGAGGGAATTCTTTCCATTTCGCTGGTAGGTATTTATGCATTTTTTATGGTCATGCAATATCTCACTTCCCAAAGAGAAACTATTTGGGATTTCAAAAGGCACCAGGCATGCAACTTGAGAGGTCATCTGGAGTCTTGGGGTAACCAGTCCAGAGGTACAAGAAGTGAGATATTGCCAACAGTGCTGGGGAAGTTACTTCTTGAAAAGAATTAATTCCTTGTTTGCTTTAGACTAGAGTCTGAAGAGAAAGCCCTTCTGATTCTTAGGTCTGGTCTTTAGAAATGGACTCATTCCCTACCCTTCCAAAATGTTGTTACCTATTGTTGCTTAAGAAAATGAGTCTTGGGACTGAAACCTACCCCCTTTCGACCCCTACCTGGACCCCAGTGGGCTACAGCCACCATTTCCCATCCAAAACCAGGTGTTTTGAAATCTTTCTTTTAAGAAACACTCCTGTTTTTCAAAATTTCAGGATGATACAAACAGCAGCTGAAGGGAGAACTGTGTCCTTTGGAACTGTGATTCTCCATTGTTGGTCCAATGTTTGTTTGATGGTGGTGGTGGTAGTGACGTGGCTTGGGTGTCTATGGTGGCCTTACAGAAGTCCTCAACAGAACACTGAGAGCATGCATGGATCTCTTCTCTGAGACAATCAAGACGCCACACTCTTTTTTGGAAAACTCTAGTCAAACCAATTCAGCAGTAACACCAAATCTTCCACCAAACAAAAAATAAGATATTAGTACAGCACCGAAACAGACAAGATCTTCTGCAGCGCATGTATATAAAAGGGGTAATAAGAACGAGGAAATTTTCACCAACTTTTCAGTTAATACTAGAGATGGGCACGACTCAAAAAAATGGTGTTTCGTTTGTCGTTTGTCGTTTAGGGGGTCCGTTTCAGTTCGTTTTTGTTTTTCATGAATTTTTTGCAAAAAAAATTTATTTTCGTTTCATTACGAAATGAAACAAAAAACAAAAACGAAAACGAAAAATTGCTGTTTCGTTAGCATTCATTACAGTTCAATGTATTTGCCGCAACGAAAATGAAACGCACGACAAAATTTCTGTTGTTTCGGTTCATTTCATTTCATTTTGGAGACAAAATTCATTTCTCGTTTTGTTACATAATGAAACGAAAAAACGAAAACGAAAACGAAAAATTGCTCGTTTCGTGCCCATCTCTAGTTAATACAATATTGAGATCCTTTCTCTCTCTCTCTCTCTCTCTCTCTCTCTCTCTCTCTCCCTCCCTCCCGCCCTGTGTGTGTGTGTGTGTGTGTGTGTGTGTGTGTGTGTGTGTGTGTGTGTGTGTGTGTGTGAGAGAGAGAGAGAGAGAGAGAGAGAGAGAGAGAGATATGAGGGGAGGGATGGAAGGTAGTAATTTTTCACCAACCTCCTAATTAAGAGTGTGTGTGTCTTTGTGTCTCTGTTCTAAGCAAGGGAGTTCTCAAGATATTACGAAAGATTAAACATGTAGTGGGTGGCTGTAATTTGTAGGGTACATAGGGTGCAGCCTGTTGCAGGGTTTTATCTAGAGGGTTGACTGACAGGCAACCACTTCCCACAGCAAAGCTCTGGGTCTGACGGCAGAAGGAAGTGAGTGGGCCTCTCGCTAGGAAAGATGCACACATCTGTCATGTTCCGTTTCTCTCCTCTTCCCATCTTTCCAGTCTTGAATTCAGTTCACTTCATTCCTTATCAGTCAGATTTTTCTTACAGTTTGCATGAATGTTTGTGCATATACTTCTATTTTTACCTTAAATGTATAACTTCCTGTGCCACTTGGAAGAACACTTATAGAATAATCATAGAATAATCATAGAATAATAGAGTTGGAAGAGACCTCAAGAGCCATCTAGTCCAACCCCCTGCCATGCAGGAACCCCTTCACAATATTTCCGACAGATGGTCATCCAGCCTCTGCTTAAAAACCACCAAAGAAGGAGACTCCACCACCCTCCGTGGCAGCCTATTCCACTGCCGAGCAGCTCTAACTGTCATGAAGTTCTTCCTAATGTTCAAATGGAATCTCTTTTCCTGTAGTTTGAAACCATTGCCCCGAGTCCTAGTCTCTGAAGCCATGGAAAACAAACCTGTTCCCTCTTCAATATGACATCCTTTCAAATATTTAAACATAGCTATCATATCCCCTCTCAGTCTTCTTTTAACCCTAACCCTAACCCCTTCCAACTCAATTAGTCTATGGTGGTTACTTCACATCCATTTTGTCTCTGTTAGTGTTGTGCTTAGGAGTGGTACAAAAAATGTTACTTCATGTCCATCGTGCAGCTACTGAAATTTGTCTCGAGTACACTCATGGAACGGGTGCTAAGTGCGACAATACTGTACCTGGTGCTGGGGTAGGGCTTTCCCTTGTCACTCTTTGTTCCCGCTTGTTCTTCCGAGACAAGACACTGTGTAGTAACGACTGTCACGCAACAAAACATTCATTTCTCTCAGGAAGCTGTGTCAGGTTTTTTTTTTTCTGACTTTTTAGAAGTGAAATATCGAAAAAGAATTTTTACAGTGCCCCCCCCCAAAAAAGGGAAAAGGCAGCTAGACAAATTCAGGGTTTGTCACAGTACAAGACCGTGAGGTAACACTTGTCACGATACAAGTTATCACGACCATGGGAACACTGAAACAGGGACAAAACCACGTGATCGTGACCAGTGCTATCACGGTACAAAACTAGTCATGGAACAAAGAAGGATGTGAATTAACCGCCAAAATGAGAGACTTATGGGCCTTGCTAGGGTGGAAGATGAGGGGGGACAGCTGCCGCTGGTATCCTGTCCCCTGAGTATACCACTTTACAGAGAGGAATGGCAGAGCCAGCCTTGATAACTACCATTCTGCACCATGGGATCTTCTTTTAAGTAAGCACGGCTAAAGACCAGCCAATATGGCAGCCAATATCTCCCTGGGAGGATCATTGAGCAACCATAGCATAGGTGGGGCCAATTGCAACATGAGATGAAGCCTCCCTGGCAACCCCAGCATCCAAGGCCGGAGACAACCTTCCAAAGACAGCTCTGCTTTCACGTTTTAAAATCACGCTTTCCGACGGACTCCTGCACTGATGTCCTGAAGACCAGTCATCAAACCAAGCCAACTAATCTGCATTTTCCTGGAGATGAGGGAACCCCCTGCCATGAAACAGCTACATTCCTTGGTTAAGGATTTTCCCTTTCTGATCATCGGCTGCCTCTAATGTCTGTTTCTACTCCCAAGGAGTGCTCCTCTACCCGCCTGCAAAGACCAGGCCTTCAAGTCTCATAGACTCTCGGTTCCTCAGACCTTTCTTCATGCTGCCCCTAGGGTGGCTTTGATTTCAATGAAATGTGAAGTCTCTCTCTGAGTATGTGTTTAAACAATCAAGTGCCAATCCTGACGAATGCAACCAGACAGCAAACTGGGAAGAATTTACCAATGCTGGCTGTAGTGGCAAAACATGAGCAGCTTCTCGTGAGCAGATATAGCAGATTCATCTGTAACTGATTTTATGAATTTTTTTGTTCCAAGAGCTTTCTGGGGGGGGGGGGATGGATATACTTAGACAGACACATACCCACACAGGATGGAAGAGAGCAAGTAAGCACACGCACATACGGTATGTGGAAGAAAGATTTGGTCCCAAGCTGAAAATTCTGGACTAGGTTTGAGTCTAATCATTTAGGACTCAACCCAGACAAGAAGGCTCTCTCTCTTTCAGTGCAGGAATTCGAACAGCAGTTCAGAGGGAGGGAAATTAGGCGGACATGGATTATCATTGCGGTCGTGTTTAATTTGGAAGCATTTGAATTTGCATGAATTGGTTGGTTGGTTGATTGATTGGTTGATTCATTGCATACCTCAATTTCCCCCCAAAAAAGAGATAAGTCACTCAAAGCAGTTTATATATTAAACACACACACACACTCACTCACTCACTCACTCACTCACACACACACACACACACACACACACACACACACACACAGAGAGAGAGAGAGAGAGAGAGAGAGAGAGAGAGAGAGAGAGAGAGAGAGAGAGAGAGAGAGAGAGAGAGAGAGAGAGAGAGAGAGAGAGAATATCAATCAATTGTTTACAAACCAAAAGTAGTAGCACAGACAAAAACACAGAGAGCCCAAATTCGCTGGTCTGTAGACAAAATTAAGCCACACGGTTTTAAAGAATATCCATTGTTTGCAACCCCTCTCTTCCAGGTATATGGCTATCTCTAGACATAAAGTCAAATTCTGTGATCATGGGGGGGGGACGACAGAGTTTCCCAGATCCCAATACTTTTATGTATGACTATGGAGGGGGAAACTCGTGAGATCACATATTTGGACAAAGCAATTGGTGTGTTACTTAGAGGGTTAATGCCAGTAAGCCCTGCAAATGCGTACGTTTCACCACCCCCACCACTATTTCATTTGGCTGGCAATTGTTTCAAAATAAACAAAACAAAGGCCCAGGTAAATTTGTCTATATATTCTTAATATGTAGCAGCGGAATGAACCCATTAAATCGCTTGCCCTGTTCTAGCACATAGGAGTTAGCCTGGATGCAATGGCACGGCCACCCAGAACCAAGCAGGTTTTACACCCAGAAAAATGTAGCAAGTGCAAAACAGATAACAAGCGCAAGGCTTTTTCCTCTTATAAACTGGCCTAGGCACTTCCAGGCCAGCCGATGTTCGCTGGGAACTGTCCAGCATAAAAGCACAGGAGGCCAGTGCTGAATCGTAACCCCAGGGCACCGGGGCAAGGTTCTGCCAGCAGATATTTCTCCTGGATAAGAGCTGGCTTGGAGCTTCTCTTTCAGAGGTGGGTAGACTGTGGTTTCAAAGGAACCACATTTGGCTTGTGAGCGGCTTCAGAGTGCTTCCCTCAGGAACCCATTCGATTCACCCATGTCTGACCTACATCCCTTCACCCAGACTCATTCACACACACATACACAGATCCTTGTTGCGAGGTCCAGAGTCCTTATTTTGTTGACTAACAATTATGATTGCTTTGGTTAGCGCATGCACGCACACGCACACGTGCACGCACACGCACACGCACACACACACACACACACACAGAGAGAGAGAGAGAGAGAGAGAGAGAGAGAGAGAGAGAGAGAGAGAGAGAGAGAGAGAGAGAGAACCTTGTTGTGAACTTCAGAGGCCTTATTTTGTTGACTGACAACTATGATCTATTTGGTTAGCTCTCTCTCTCTCACTCACTCACTCACTCTCACACACACAAATGCATAGATCCTTGTTGTGAACTTCAGAGGCCTTATTTTGTGGACTAGCAGCTACAATCAATTTGGTTAGCAAATTTGGTTAGCTGGAAGGAATCAGGGACATTGTTTTCTACAGAAACGGGCTCTCTGATTCCAAGATTTGGAAAAATTGCTTTTTTCAAATGACCTCCACCCCCACCCCCACCCCCGTCTCCCAGCTGCCATGGCTGTTCCATACTGGCTAGTGGATTATGGGAGCTCTAAAACAACAATCCAGCACTTTGGATGTGATGTGCCAGTTCCCCCAAGATTACTAATATCTCCTCTATGTTTGGTCCTGGTTCTGCTGGACACTGGAAAGCATGGGCAGAGGATGATTATTATGCAAGGAACTCAGGGAAACATGCAGGGTTTTTACTGCTGCCTATTTCATCTGCACAACAGCTGTGAGAACCATAGTGTCTAGATCAAGGGAAGTGATAGTACCACTCTATTCTGCTCTTGTCAGACCCCACCTGGATTACTGTGTCCAGTTCTGTGCACCTCAATTTAAAAAGGATGTTGACAACCTCAAGCGGGTGCAGAGGAGGGCTACCAGGATGGTTGAGGGTCTGGAGGAAATGTCTTATGAGGAACGGCTTAGGGAACTGGGAATGTTTAGCCTCTCTAAAAGAAGACTGAGAGGGGATATGATAGCTATGTTTAAATATTTGAAAGGATGTCATATTGAAGAGGGAACAGGTTTGTTTTTCATGGCTTCAGAGACTAGGACTCCGGGCAATGGTTTCAAACTACAGGGAAAGAGATTCCATTTGAACATTAGGAAGAACTTCATGACAGTTAGAGCTATTCGGCAGTGGAATATGCTGCCGCGGAGGGTGGTGGAGTCTCCTTCTTTGGAGGTTTTTAAACAGAGGCTGGATGGCCATCTGTCAGAAATATTGTGATGGGGGTTCCTGCATGGCAGGGGGTTGGACTAGATGGCCCTTGAGGTCTCTTCCAACTCTATGATTCTATGATTCTATGATTCTATGATTCTGGGACTGTGACTGTTCCCTGAAGCAGCCAGTGAGGGTTTTTTTTTTTTACATTAAACCTCACTGTGTCCCATTGCAATTCAAACACTCCAATCACTAGGTTGCACCGTACAGTACTTGGTGCAGCAAGAACTCAGGTTAGAAGGGAATATTCCATTGGAATTAAGAAAACGTTTAAAATGCACAACCCAGGCAAGGTTGAGAACCACTAAGCTAAACCAAGGGCAGGGATCATGTTGCCATTCAGATGATGTTGAACTACAACTCTTGTCCTTGATTGCCATTGGCCGCGTGACCTAAAGCTGCTTGGGAGCTGCAAGCTGACAAAATCGGGGCAAAAAACATTTTACTTGTTTATTCTACTGTTTATTTAATTTGCATAGTTTGTTTCTTAGTTGCATTTATGTAAACTGCCCAGAGTCCCTTCTGGGAAATCGGTGCGGTATAAAAATGCAATAAACAAACAAACAAACAAACAAACAAGGTTAATTTTCTCTAAAAACTGGAAATCAAGCAATCCAATAGCACTGGAGGAATGGTATGCGGTAGGGAGATATGGAATACAGCTAACAATGATAAATTGATATGATTTTAATGGACTATGGGACAAACTGTTGGCATATGTATTTCAAAAAAGGTAAAAGGGTACACACCGGGAGAAGACTCAGTGTATTTCTGGAGATAAATGGGAAGGTCAATATCTTAAGGATTGAAAGCCTAGTCTACAGTATGTCCCAGGTAGGAGGTGAGTTGCATGGGGCTTGTTTTGTTATGGTTAATTTATTTTTATTTCAAATAAATGGCACTTGTTTTGGTTTTTATGTTTTATATTGTTGTTTTTATTTAAAAAAATAAAAATGTTATACAAAAATAAAATAAAATGCACAACCCTGACTGAGCTATGCCATTAATAGGCATCTGGAAAATTATTTTTGAGAAGCAGTTCGTACCAATTCTTCTTGTTATCCATTGCCATCGCTAAACTGAAATAGCGGAGAAGTTCTCCTCCCTTTACAACTTGTACCCAGTCCTTCTTATTTCACTTTTGTGCATCTAAGGATGCACAGGAATGCTACTGATACTCATAAAATAACCTTTGCCTACCATTTGCAGCATTATTTTTTAAACGTGGCTTTGCCTTGTCAACCCCCCCCCCCAAAAATGAGAACTCAGAAAAGGTGACTTTTGGAAATATGAATATTATATGGAAAGTAGTCCATGTTTGTGATCACGTAAGGAAGCAGTGATTTCCGGTGTGTGTGTGTGTGTGTGTGTGTGTGTGTGTGTGTGTGTGTGTGTGTGTGTGTGTGTGTGTGTGTGTGTGTGTGCGAGCGCACACGCACGCTATTACGAGAAGTTGTGACATCCCTTCACCCCCTTCCCCTTTGGGTAGCCAAGTGACCCTCAAGGAGGCCAGTGTCTCTTCCCTCCTGCTTTCTCCTGTTTTCTCTCTCTTTGGGTTGAGTCATGCTAAGTCAATATTTTCTCTGTTAACAAAGCAGCGGCATATTTTGGAATCCCTCCGTAAAAGGATGATGAATCAGCAACAGACGTCGAAGCCTTCGGGCCCAAATAATTCCCGCTGTTTTGATTCCCATTTCTGTTTATATTACCCTGATCCTTGGCCACAGATCCAACTGACGGAGGCCAAAAGTCTCCCTGCAGCCAACATTCGGCATAAGCATAAACCATCTCTGGGTGTATCTTCCTGGGGTGGAGCTTTAAAAGAAGGCCGGGGACACATCCAAAAGCCTACATAAACATTGGTGTGTAACAAAACCCCAAAGGCCTTCTTGGAGGGAGGGGGGGTGGAGAGACCACGTGGAGGATGGTGTTCTAATGCAAAACAGCTTTGTAAGGGAGTGATTTGCAAAGACGTAGCGGCATGTGGGTGAGTGTTTGAACTGTGCTGCGGTGGAAGCAGGGAAGGGCGTTCTCAGACCTAAAAGCACCGGGATGCTTCAGAGGATCTGGGGTGGCCCCACCCCTTCCTCCTGAGCCTTTTCGGCTTTGGTGTACCTTACTTACTGGTCATGGAAAATGGCATTTCCCCCAAAACAACACAGTGGGTGGTGAACTCTCCTTACTGACACACAAACATTTTTTGGGTGGTTTGGTCTTCATTTATACTGTACCCTTGGTTATATCAGATACAAACTGGGAAATGTACTCTCAGATACTCCCAGAATCTACCTCCTGTCGGTCCGATCACTGACCCTCCTTTCTCAGGAAACCCAGTGAGATAAATGCAGTGGTACCCTGACAAGAGCAATTCGACTGAAGAGCGGAAAACTGTTGGCATTTTAAGTGCTTCCTTACAAATTTTGGATATGGTCTGCTCGACTTACAAATATTTTTTTCATTTTTTCGATTTATTAAACTTATTTTTTTATTTTTTTAGATAGGTACCCCAACTTAAAGAGTAGTTCGACTTAAGAGCATGCATTCGGAACAGATTAAATTTGTAAGTCGAGGTACCACTGTGTTTTCTTTAAATATTGAAATATCTGCCATTGAACACCAATGTTAGTCTTAAACTGGAAAAAAAAGGTTCACTCCTCCTGTCCGCTGCCAAGCAGGGAAGGGATTAATTTGCCAATATCTAGAAGTGGCATGCTTATGAAGCCAGGTCATAATGCTGCCTTTGAAATGGTCGGGCTTGATTAGATTGTTCTAATCAAGCCTGACCATACACCACCTTGCTCTCTGCAGCTCGCATTGCTTTACCCTCATTTATTGATGCCAATCTATTTAGGGGACTCGCATTAATGGAAATGTTGATCCATCACACATGTGAGTGCCTAAGAGCTTGCCCAAGTCGAAGCAAAGCAAAAGCAAAGTGTTCTGCTTCTCAGTAATGTCATATAGATGTCTGTCTGTAATGCTGTCTGCATGAAGAGCCTCAGGGCACAGTGTTTAAACTGCTATACAGCAGCCAAACCTCTGCTCATGACCTGGGGTCCAGTCCCAGGTAGCTGGCTCAAGGTTGACTCATCCTTCCATCCTTCCGAGGCTGGTGGCATGGGGGAGGGGGAGAGCAATGTGTAGCCTGCATCATTAAATTGTAAACCACCCAGAGGGTGCTTTAAGTGCTATGGGGGTATATAAACAGCTTGATTTTCATTCTTCTATTCCTATGAGCCTTCTTGATTCAGAATACAGTTGGAAAGCCATAGATGGAGATAAGGAATTAGTGCTGAGAATTCTGATTTTGGAAGCTGAGCTACTAATCAGCAGGAATAGAATCAGAATCAAAGTCTTACCAGCTGCAAATCTGTCCCAGATGAATGACTCTACAGGCAGGGTGGAGGTATATCAACTTCAGTTTCTTATCTCACCCCCCCCCCAACAATTTTAAGTATAGTTCATCCCAAATCCCAGAATGGTCCCAATCTTAAAGTCAGTTTAGACTGAATGTTGAGCATTTTTATCCAATTGCCTTGAAAAGTTGCGTGCATTTTTGTATATATCTATCCCAACTCATTTTTGTATATACCTCTCCTAACTTTTTGTATCGTATCAGCCAACTACACCCTTTCCCCCCCAAGTATGGCTTTGCTAACATACTATATTTGCAAACATTTGTGATATTTTCTCAGTTAATAATTTTGCACACTTTTGAAAGATACAGTTGCAAAATTTAGAGAGCTATGCTTTTTTAAAAGAAAGATCAAGTGTTGGTTGATGTATTAGTTCAAAAGCCCAAAAATTAAACACGTTTACATTAAAGGTGTAAAGAAATCTCACCCTATGGAGAATTCTCCAGTTCTTGTGAGAGTTCTAGTCCAAAGTAGGAGAGAGACACCATGCCCTTGTTTTGCCCATGAATTTGCACAAATGCCTGTAAGTGTATTTCCCTTCACTAAACCTAAGTGTGTGACAGAAACCACAAGACTTAAGACAAGTTAGGCAGCATGTAAAAAAATATCTTATGCTTCTGTGTTTCAAACCTCAGCACAACTACAGCAGCAGTCACCCCTTAATTTGGTTTTGAAAACATGCAAATTCTTTCTGAGACCAATAAACAAATCTTTCCCATTTCCCTACAGGATTTTTAGAAAAATCACATTTCCCATTTAGCATGCAAGACATCATTTACCTTCTTAGTTTCACATCGAAATGAGAATTAAATATATTCCTTGTCATGAACTACCGGTACACTAGGCTTTGAAACAGTAGGATCAAAATATTATAAATATTATAAATTAGGGATGCATTAGTAATAATGCAGTATTATTTGCAAACATAAGGAAAGGAAAAAGTGTTCAGCTTCATTCTGAAGTTATTAAAATGGGTAAAAGGTATAAATGAACAAATTTATGACAAGACCTTTTTCTTTCACTGTTATGTTCACCCGTCACCCCAAAGCTTCCTTCTAAAAACTATTTTCTCACGATATGTAACACTTTGGACAGCACTCGAATGTTAGCAGTCATTCCACCACCTTTCACATCCTCCAGATCTGGAGTTGTCTAGAACTGTTGGCCTTAAATGGAAACTACATACAGTATGACAATTTGCTAGCTTTCCCAAGCTTCAAGAAGGAGGGAAGTGTTTGGAAGAATAAGGTGGGGTGTGTTTTCTCCCCCTTTCCTTTCTTGCAGACAGAAAAATGTGTGTTTGTGACATCAGGCTTTGAAAAATGTTGTTTGAAGACCATTGGGAAAGTCACTTTTACCTCGGGCTGATATTTCAAAACAACGTTGGCAGGGAATGTCACCGGACCTCATGGAAAAAGCATTTGGCTTGCCCGTTCCTGCATTATTAATCTCTTGTTTGCTTAATGCGGAACAGGCATAACTCTTCCCTTCTGGCTCTTGGCTTCCTGGGCTCAACCGGACAGCCGTCATTACTTTACGGCTTCTCTGCTCTCAACACGCCCATTTCCACAACCGGGCTGTGGAGCCTGGTGCTCTACCAGTGGAACTGCCCACATCAATCAGAGGTGGGCCAGGAATCTGGGCGGTAAGCCCAGAGCTGAGGTTTCATTATTATTTTTAATGGGTGGGAATGGAAATCAGAAATAAGAGACTAGGTCAAACCACAACTCCGCTGCAGCGAAGTTGGCGCTGCTGCTCCCCGGTTGCTACCTCTTCGAGCTGATTTTATACATGCTAACGACGGGTTTCGTTGCGCTGTTCGGCAGCGAGAAGCTTTGCAAGGCCACTTTTCTCACCGCCCACACCCGGCTTCTGCCAGGGTTCCCTTGCTGCAGGTGCAGAAGTACGAGGCTCGTAGATGGTCAACAAAGAGGGGCACTGGGAAAACAGTGGCTTGAAGGGGGCTATGCAAAGAGATCGTGCCCGACAGCCTGATGTATGTGGTTGTAAGGACAAAGACGGTTACTTCACATCCACTCTCGTCCCGGGAGGAAGTTCGTTGCATGTTGATGTTGGTCGCGGTCACGTGGTCTTCTTGCGGTTCTGTCCCTGTTCCCGTGTACGCACGGGCGTGATGGATGATACCGGCATGACTGTTTCTACACATCCTCATTCCGTGATGAGATGTGAAATTCCATGCCTTTGTTCTCCATTTTTTTCCAGCCCAACCTTCCGTTTTTCGATGTTTCGATTCTCTGAAGCCTTGCATAATTTGTTCCGGAAACATGCTTGTAAACCAAAACACTCTTTAGGAAGGGCACCCCACCCCCACCCCACCCCAAACTGAAGCAATCTGAGTGATCACAGTGTTTATTTGGACCAAGCCTAAATATTCAAAAATAAAACAAAACAAAACCAGTAGACTCCACCCTAGATTATTCTGGGATGGAGTGGAACCCGTGAAGGACAGGTTGGAATGCTGTACGAAGAATGCTATGTAGTCTATGTCCTTCAGATCAATCCCAACTGTTCTCACACGTGTGACCCATATAACTGGGCTCTGAGAGTCTTTTCTTTGGGGCCAATTTTGACTTCACCACCCTAGTCCATCAAAGAGGGATTGCAAAAGATGGTCAGTCCGTCTCAGCAGGGGAAGTGTCTAGCTAGCAAGCAAAGAAGGATTGGAGATCAGAAAGGCAGACCATAATAAACTCCAGGCCAGAATGGTAAAGAAGACACAGAGCTGGGAGGAGTTCCTTTGTGGACTGTCTGGGAGGTTCGGGAAATGCTGTTTGGGGTGGGAAATGGTTTTCTAGAACTGGAAAAGGAACTGTATTATGTCTTCAATACTCCCCAGAGTTAAAGACCAGGGATGTTGGGAGGTCTTGAGGTCCAAGTCTCAAGTCTCAAGTCTCAAATCCCAAGTCCAAGTCTTTGCTCCCAAGTCCCAAGACCGACTCCAAGTCTGTGGTCTCAAGTCCTGAGTCCCAAGTCTCAAGTCTGAGTACCTATTAAAAACAACCCCCCAACCCCCCGAAAAAAAGAGGAGCCTTGTGGCGCAGTGGTTAAACTGCGGGGCTGCAGCTACAACTGTGTTCACGACCAGGGGTTCTATTGCAGGTAGCCATCTCAAGGTTCACTTAGCCTTCCATTCTTCTGATATTGCTAAAATGAGTACCCAGCTTGCTTGGGGGTGGAGGTGGGGGGTGTAGCCTGCATAAATTGTAAACTGCCCAGAGAGTACTTTAAGCACTATGGGTGGTATATACGCAGAATACCTATATACTCGAATATAAGCTAACCCGAGTAATATAAACCCCCCAAACTGGAGAAACTTATTGACTTGACTATAAGCCTAGGGTGGGAAATGCAGCAGGGCCTGGCAGCTCCTCCTTTGTGAGCTGGGGGAAGCGGCATGTGATGTTGAAAATGACTTTTAGCCACCGAGGCAAGCACATTTTAAACATTGCATGTTGCTCCCCCATGATGCAGAGCTGGGGGGGGGTCAGGAGAAGTGACGCGCAATGTTTAAAATGACTTTTAGCCACCAACCCAAGCACCTGCCTCAGTGGCTAAAAGTATTGACCCAAATATAAGTCCAGGGCCCCTTTTTTCAACCCAAAAATTAGGGTTGAAAAACTAGTCTTACATTCGAGTATATACAGTACTTGGCTTTGCTTTGCTTTGAGGAACAGGTGGGTTCCAACTTGTGAGTTGAATCCAAGTCATTAAAAAAAGAACCCTGAGTCAAATTAAAGTCATGTCACCAGGGCAACTTATGTCCTACTTGACATGCCCTACAACCTGAGTCCCTATCCCTGTTAAAGACTTAAAGACTGCTTCTAATATCCTTCATTACTTGTAACACATTGCTTCCAATCTCTGGACCAACTTTTCATGGCCAAGTGAAAGCCTGAAAAAAGGCTGCCCCGATTCCAAGTTGATATTCTAGTCGCGGATTTCTTTTGCCTGTGAGATACCAGTTGCATTGCTTGGCACACAATACAGATATGGGAGTCACTCAACTTCGTTCTGACTCATGTGAGGAACCCCTGGGGGTAGCAGAAAATGGCCTCTTCATTCCCGTTGCCCCCCCCCCACGGGTCAGAGGGCAATAGCAGTGGAAACCAAAGGGGCAGGCACAGCTCTGTGTACCCAATGGTAGGTATGCCTGTTTTAATAACAACCAAAGATGGCTTCACCAAGCAGCAGTACATATGGGGTTTCTTCAGCAGCTACAGACCCTTTTTTGCTCTGCCTTTGCTGCTTAAAAAAATATAAAAGGACCTAGCCTTCTGTCCAGATGTGGCATCCATCAGAGCTTCACTCCATTGTCTCAGAACCTGACTTAAATTAAGATCAGACAAAAGCCCTCTCATCCTCAACTCCTCTCGCAATGTAAGGGAGGAAATTAGCATCTTCTGAAAGAGGCCAGATTTCTTAAGTTAAGAAACACAATGGAAAGAAACCGGAATGAACACAAAGGCATTAAGAAGGGATGCGTCAGAATGGGCCTGTCAAGCCGAGGCTCCTTTTCATCCCTTGCTTTCTCCTCTTCAGAACAACTATCTTTCTTGGCAGAAACTACAGTTCTGTCAAAGCTCTCCGCTGGGATCTTATACAGGGGGAAGCCTCCCCACTCCCCCACCCCCACCCATACTTCCTCATCCACACAACTCACAAACCTTGGCGGGTTTTGTCGTTGGGCTACGGAGGTGTGCACACAGTTGCTCATCATGCACAAACCAGAATTGCTGTTTATTTATTTACAGTGGTACCTTGTATAAAGGAATTAATTCATTCCAAATGAAATTATGTTAAGCAAATTTTCCTTTATACAAATTCCCATAGGAATGCATTAAAATGGAGTAATCCCATTTTTATATTGTATGGATTCTCCCCATAGGCGATTCTGTTAAGGAAATTTCTCCTCTCTCTGGAATTTTTTATGTTGTACAGATTTTATGTTATACAAACTGTTTGTTATACAAGGGTCCATTGTATTTATTTTTTAATTTGTAAACCACCCAATTTTCCCAAAGGAACTCTGGGTGGTGTACAACATGTTGCAAAGACAACTTGCTCAAACATATAATAATATAGAAAGGAACAAATTAAAAAAAATAACAATATGCATAATGCATCAACAGCCAAACTACACAAACAAACTCCGGCAAGTCAGATCAGGAGCCACCAGACATACAAACTAATAACAGGCCACTGAGTGCTCAAGGACTACCCAAAACATCCCCAAAAGAGCAAGGTCTTCAATGCCCTTCCAAATGCCGGCAACGAATCCAATTGCCTGATCTCCACCGGCAGTTTATTCCAGTGTCATAAATCTGGCCTCATTTGGCTTAGGTTTTGCTTGCCGGAATCCCAGGCCCAGACAATACCTCCCTATATGGAGCGCTTACATATGATTTATCTGTCTCAGGCAACACAAGCCCACCACCTCTCAGGGCTGTTCTGTTCCTGCGGGGTTTCCTTCCTCACATAATTTACGGAGGCAGATCCCTCCACTAGAGATGGGCACGAAACGAGCAATTTTTCGTTTTCTTTTTCGTTTTTTCATTTCGTTACGTAAGGAAACGAGAAACGAATTTTGTCTCCAAAATGAAACAAAACGAAATGAAACAACAGAAATTTTGTCGTGCGTTTCGTTTTCGTCGCGGCAAATACATTGAATTGTAATGAATGCTAACGAAACAGCAATTTTTCGTTTTTGTTTTTGTTTTTTCATTTTGTTACGTAACGAAATGAAAACGGTTTTTTTTGCAAAAAATTCACGAAAAACGGAAACGAACCGAAATGGACCCCCTAAACGACAAACGACAAACGAAACACCTTTTTTTTTTAGTCGTGCCCATCTCTACCCTCCACGCTGCACCCAGTTCTGCTGGAAGGAAACTGGTTTGTCAGAACAGGTAGCCGCATTCATCTGTGCGAGCATTGTAGGCGAAAACTTAATGAAAAGTAAAGCAGAGACAAACACGTGGGGGCACCTTAAGACTAAATGTTATAATTTTTATTGTGAGCTTTCATGGACAAGTTCATGCCTGATGAAATGGACTTGTCTATGGATGTTGGTGGAGGCTTCTGGGAGTTGCAGTCCAGGAACAACTGGGGACCCACAGGTTGAGAACCACTGAGATAGCTAGATAGCTAGATAGATAGATAGCTAGATAGCTAGATAGCTAGATAGCTAGATAGATAGATAGATAGATAGATAGATAGATAGATAGATAGGGAAGGAAGGGATAGATAGATAGATAGATAGATAGATAGATAGATAGATAGATAGATAGATAGATAGATAGATAGATAGATAGATAGATAGATAGATAGATAGGGAAGGAAGGAATAGATAGATAGATAGATAGATAGATAGATAGATAGATAGATAGATAGATAGATAGATAGATAGATAGATAGATAGATAGATAGATAGATAGATAGATAGATAGATAGAGTGGGTGAAGACCATGACCAGGAGACCTGTGAAACTCCTCTGTCTGCTGTCCAGGTGCTGATAACTGTGATAAAGCAGCATAAGGCTCTTGCTTCTTGAGTCACTTTATCTAAAATCCCGTTGAAGCCTAGCTCCCAAGAGCTGAGCCATTCTGAGCTTTTGGTTTATGCAAGGCTTTAAAAAAAAAACCTTCTGTTTCATTCTGTCCATTCTTAGGAGGCTTCTAAGCCTAACGACCTGGTGGGTCAAAGGTTGAGGATGACAGAATGACAGGGCACTCTCCCATGAAGTGGGACATAATATGCACTGGATATAAAAAAGATGTCCTTATCTCTCCCCCTCCCCCAATTTAGTCTGTAATCATCTGTCCTCAGGCAGCTTAAAAGCCAAGAGACCCGGTGATCTAGAGTGCAAAAACAAAACAAAAACCCTGGCAGAAAACCCACCATAGTAAATGACAGGCACCACTAAGTTGCAATCCCTTGTCTCCTACTGCCATGCAGCTGGGAACAGGTGTGTTCCACATGGCACATGGCCATGTATGTCCAATGCTGTCGGTAATTAAAACTAAAAAGGGGAAATGAGTGAAATGTTGAACTCCAGACAGAGTTTTCTGCACTGCAGCCCTTTTTATAATAATTTAGAACTGCAGAGTTGGAAGGGACCTTACAGGTCATCCGGACCAGCCTCTGTCAAGAGGGCAGAGGAAGGACTCAAAAATCCCAGCCCAGACGCCTAAAACCACTGAGCTATTCAGCCAGATTGGAAGTCAGAAAACAGGCAACGTGAAGCAATACCTGTATGGAAAAGCACTCGTGTGTTAGATTAGTAAGAAAGAGGGGAGTCGTTTGGTAGTTAATGGCAAAGATTACTGTTTTCTGGCATACTCCTTGAGGGCAGTCCTCTCCGAAGCCATGGGAGATACCACAGGGGTCATTCACACCATAACAAATGCCTACAAGAAACAAGGGATGTAGCAGCAGTCCCAGTTGCTGGACACTTCGTGGAAAAAGAAGGGGGCCTTAAAGCTTCCCATCATAACCTTCCCCGCTGTAGTGGCAACAAATTGCAATAATTATTTAATGGATGATTAAACTGTTTTTTCTGGGTTATGATCCTCCCCTAAGACAGTCTTCCTACAGTGAGTTAAAGGGAAATTGTTAAAATCCTACAAGTAGTTGCGTTAGTAATACATCCAATGTGTGCATCCGATGTGTGCAGGCGAAATAATAACTGCATGGACTGAATTTATATATTTATACCCCTCCCCCCCAAAAAAACCCCACATTTATCTCCCACATCTTCCATCCCATAGGAGACCATTAGGGTGGCTCTTGATCAATAACATAAATAAAACAAAACAATTAAAAACCAACCAACGGATCCCAAGCGGCATAATGGCAAACAGCAGCCAAAATGAAACCGCGACTGAATTGGCTCCAAGCGAATGTTCATAGAATGCATTGCTTTAAAAAAGACGGGGAGGGACACACACATTGTAACTTGATGCTGAGTTGAGCTTAAAGAAGTCATCAGGAAGGTCCCCCAGGAAGGCAGTGCTACAATATGCTGCAGGGGATGCAGAATCATCATCACCCCTTTCCAAGTCCGTACCCTCCCTCTGGGAAGAGGAGATGGACTTAAGGTGGCCGTGTGCCCCATTTTACGCAGGGCAGTTCTCTGCTGGGAATGCCGCGCAATTCAAGGCTCGGTTTAGAGACAAAGGGGCATCCAAAGGGAAACTGGAGAACCACCTTCTGGCCACCCGTCGTCAGGTGGGCCAAACAACAAAGAACGGGATGTGTTACCTCACCTTTGGTATTGGACTCCAATTGATCAAAGGCATTCATTCTATTTGGGACTAAAACCTGGATTTAGCCCATACTATTTAGACAGCAAGAACCAATGTTGAGTAGTGGATAGGGTGTCAGAAGAGGATGCAGGGCACTTGGGTTTAAATCGCTGCTCAGCATGGAAACGCTGGGTGACCCCTCTTTGCAATCACCCTCTGAGCACCTCCCGTACCTCAAAAGAACCATTAAAGTTGTCCTATATCAAATAGGGTTGTGGGTTTCCTCTTCCTTCCTTCCTTCCTTCCTTCTTCCTTCCTTCCTTCCTTCCTTCCTTTCCTTCCCTTTCCTTCCTCCCTCCCTCCCTCCCTCCCTTTCTTTCTTTCTTTCTTTCTTTCTTTCTTTCCCTTTCTTCCTTCCTTTCTTTCTTTCTTTCTTTCTTTTTTCTTTCTTTCCCTTTCTTTCTTTCTTTCCTTCCCTCCTTCCTTCCTTCCTTTTCTTTTCTTCTCCCTCCCTTTCCCTCCCTTCCTTCCTTCCTTCCTTCCTTCTTTCCTTCCTTCCTTCCTTCCTTCCTTCCTTCCTTCCTTCCTTCCAGAAGGGTGAATAAGTAGCCACACTACAGATATATTGGCAAGTCTTTGGTCTGAATACCAAGTCTTGGTCCGAGTCTTAGGTACCACCTCCCAAGTCCCAAGTCCAAATCCCTTAAAAGCAATATTTTTCCCAGAATAAAAAATGGGGTGGGGGGGGGGGTGGGGGGGCTTTGAGTAGTGAGTTGAATCTCAGACATTAAAAACAAAACAAAACAAAAACCACCAAAAAACAAGTGTGAGTCTAGTCACTGAGAAGACTGAAATCCAACTTGACAGAGAGCCTGCGGACGCAAGCCTCCATTTGTGCCATAGAAAGCCCCTCTCCAGTCTCTCCCCCCTCCAGCCAGCGAGTGGCCATGGAACATTAATTTTGGACTACAATTCCCCAAATCCCCCAGAGGCGTCGTGAAGCAGACCAAAGCAAAAAGATGAAAACCAACGGCAACGACTGTACACCACCACCAGAAGAGACATACAAATTCTCTTCCAGCTCACGAGGCAACCTCCGCCCCCCCCCCATAAACTGTCTTCTCCGTCCTATTGATTGCAATTGCAAGAGGAAATCAAGAACTAAGAATTTGCCGCAGTTGTCTGTTTTGCTACCTAAGGCCATCTCCTCGCTCTGCCCAACAGTCAGGCAAGCTCTGAGGCTTTCCTTTGATTGCATCCCCCCCCTCCCCAGCCCCATGCATAATCTGTGAAGGCCTTTAGGACTGAAAGGAAGCAAGTTACAGGCATTTCAAGCAGGATCTACTGTAAATCTGAAGGTAAAGGTAAAGGTTCCCCCTGCACATGCGTGCTAGTCGTGTCCGACTCTAGGGGCGGTGCTCATCTCCGTATTCAAGCCGGAAGAGCCAGTGTTGTGCAAGTCCATGGCCATGTGGACTGGCACGGCTGCAAAGAAACACTGTTTTTACCTTCCCACATTTTATGGCAGTACCTGTTTATCTACTTGCATTTTACAAGCTTTCAAACTGCTAGGTTGGCAGGAGCTGGGGTGAACAGTGGGAGCTCGCTCCACTGTGTGGAACCCAGGATTCGAACCGCCGAGCTGCTGACTTTGAAGTCAACAGTTTTCGGAGCCTTAGTCCACTGAGCCACCACGCCCCTTTTTTTCTAAACCCTCCAGCTAAACCAACTGGTGGACTGTATTTGGCCAGTCGGATTGCAGGTCACCAGCATCCTACCAAGACTGCCTGGACATGAAGCATGTAAACAAAAGAGCAAGGCGGAATAGGGGCAGCCTTCCTGGTTTTATAAGCTTTTTTTATTAACATTTAAGAGCATCCAACGTTTCTCTGCAAGACCTTAATCCCAGCCTAGCCATCTTTAAAACCCTTTCGCACATTCCTGCTGCATTGTTTGGCTGCCTCACGTGTTCTGAAGAATAGCTCTTGGTATGCAAAGAAGCTTGATTACCAGGGATCTGAACCCACACAGAGTGACTGTACATGGCGGGGCGTTTGTTTACATTTCAAATCCCGTCCGGATGGCTTTGCTACCTATCCCAACCCAGAAGAAAATGGTCTATGTTTCTAAAGATCCGGCTGGTCATTGTACAAATGACTGGGAAGTGTTTTGATTTGGGTGGATGGAATGGATGTTTTGAATATTTCCACACACAAGCACAGAGAGCACCCAGCAAAACCTTGTTTGCAGCGGGTGACTTAAAAGAAACAATCTAATTCAACTGCAGAACTCCTCTGCACTGGGTGGTTGAGCTTCACATCCAGCCTGTACCGGCGAAAACTACAGCATCTAGAATACACTTCGCAGCAGAGATGGGGAACAGCACATCTTTGGACCGCAACTCCCATAATCCTTTAGGTACCATTGTGGGAGCTGCATGCCAAGAAAAGGGTTTTCCCTGCCTCTGGTTCACAGAGAAGATTTTGTATTTTTATTTAACCATCCTGGAAAAGAAATGAACCCAAGGCCGGAAAGCAGTCTCCTTCTACACCCTCACTATTGCTAGTGATCAGGGCCGGCACGTCCATTAAGGTGAACTAGGCAGTTGCCTAGGGCGCCAAAATGGAGAGAGGGTGCTGGCCAGCCTGCTGCCCCCCCACCCCCCCCCCCCCCGCCGCTGGCTACCACCGTCCGTCTGCCTGCCACCCCTCGCGCCCGTCGCCGCCTACCCCTGTTCCCATCGCCGTCCGCCCCCACGCCCGTCGCTATCCCCCGCCATCCGCCGCTCCCTGATGCCCCCTCTGCCCCCTGCCCCACCCCCCACCCCTCACCTAGGGCACTGCTAGTGATATCAAAAAGGGGCTGGGTTGGGTGCAGTGGGAGCCACTGAATGTCCCCCACCCTCTGACAATCCATTTTTCATAGCAACCAGCCTGGTACCAATTTCACGGAGGGTCCTATTGAGTAGCTTAAGACAGACCCCCAGACTGTGTATCTCCCATGAGGGAATGCCCCCTAAGTGAGGGGACCTGCAGCCCTCCAGATATTTATACGCTATTGCTCCCATCAGGTCTCACATGAAGGGCTGGGGGGCTGGTGAGAACGGGTGTCAAAAAAAATTCTGGAGCACCAGAGATGGTCAGCTTCTCATCTATATGGAGATGTTAAAACTCCTCATCCATATTGGTTGGCCAACAGTTTCAAACTGGCATCCTTCTCAACGCTTGACTGGAAGTTGAGTCATGGCGACTGGACTTCTTTTTCTTGAGAGATATCTCTCAAGAAAAAGAAGTCCAGTAGCCATGACCCAACTTCCAGATAAACTCACCTGGATGACTGAGAATCTTCACAGACATTTCTCAGCGTTTGGTTTCTAATACATCGGTGTTCTTTCTCCGGTAGTTCTCACTCTCTGTCTTGTACGCACAACCATTCCTAAACCTCTTTGAGGTCTGCATCCATGTTCCCGCCGCCGTTGTAGCTTATGTTCCATGGAATGGAACCAGACCCTTTTTCTACTTCTTCGTCACCCCACCCCCACCCCACCAACATGTCTTTGCCTCTTTACATTGGTGGAATCTGGAAGCGGAGTCGTGGCCACTGGACTTCTTTTTCTTGAGAGATTGAAAAACATTTCGCTGCTCTTCGGAACAGCTTCGTCCGTCTGAAGAAAGCGAGTTGGTGGAAGCTGAACCTGTAAAACTTGTTTTGGGTCCACAGTTCCCGGAATCTCTCAGCCAGTGATGCCAGGGAATCAGGGTCATGCTGGTGTGTGTGTGTGTGTGTGTGTGTGTGTGTGTGTGTGTGTGTGTGTGTGTGTGTGTGTGTGTGTGTGTGTGTAGGCGCCTCTATCCTTTCCAGAGATAGGAAATTTCCATATTTCCACTGAGCTGGATATCTCTTTCCGGAGATAGGAAATTTCCCAATTTTCACTGAGCTGGATGGTTTAGATCAGACATGTCCAAACTTCGGCCCTCCTGATGTTTTGGGCCACAACTCCCAGAATTCCAAGCCTGTATTTCCAATGGCAAAGGACTGTGGGAGTTGTGGTCCAAAACATCTGGAGGGCCAAAGTTTGGACGTGACTGGTTTAGATCTCTGGCTGGGAGAGTTTGGGAGTTCAATTCCCTCACTGGGCCCCTTTGTGAACGTCTGGACTTGATGATTCATAGGGTCCCTTCCAGCTTGGCAGTTTAAAGGTTAAATTGACAAGAATGCCCACAGCCATGCTGGTTCAAAAAAAAAAAGCACACAAACACACAAACAAAACAAAACAAAACTTTCCCAAGTTCTGGCTGGCATGCCTTCCCAACAACTCAAACTATTGGATCGGCGTTTTTTTCACATACTTATTTAGAATATGGGCATTTCCCAGAAACATCAATGGGCACCCCTCAACAGACAGATCTAAAAGGCAAATTGCATGTAGCCAAACTCCAGGAGCTTTGAAGTCGCCCTTGGAGAAATCAGCACTTGGACGATAGGCCGAGCAGGCGCACAGATAAGCCAGCTGTAGTCTCACAAAATCACAGACTTCCCTGCTCTGGTGAAATGTATGGCATTTCTACTCAGATCAAAACCCTTTATTCACATCCTCAAGTCTGCGTGCATAAAACAGTGTGTGCATATTTGATTCCAGTACCTACCCATCCTTCCTTTCTTCTAAAAAGTACAAAGCGCCCGTTTCACCTTGTGCATTGAATCATAGCGTTGGAAGAGACCTCAAGGGCCATCTAGTCCAACCCCCTGCCATGCAGGAACCCCCACCACAATATTTCCGACAGATGGCCATCCAGCCTCTGTTTAAAAAACCTCCAAAGAAGGAGACTCCACCACCCTCCGCGGCAGCATATTCCACTGCCGAATATCTCTAACTGTCATGAAGTTCTTCCTAATGTTCAAATGGAATCTCTTTTCCTGCAGTTTGAAACCATTGCCCTGAGTCCTAGTCTCTGAAGCCATGGAAAACAAACCTGTTCCCTCTTCAATATGACATCCTTTCAAATATTTAAACATAGCTTTCATATCCCCTCTCAGTCTTCTTTTTGAAAGGCTAAACATTCCCATTTCCCTAAGCCGTTCCTCATAAGACATTTCCTCCAGACCCTCAACCATCCTCGTCGCCCTCCTCTGCACCCGCTCGAGGTTGTCAACATCCTTTTTAAATTGAGGCGCACAGAACTGGACAAAGTAATCCAGGTGGGGTGTGACAAGAGCAGAATAGAGTGGTACTATCACTTCCCTGGATCTAGACCAGGGGTCCTCAAAGTTTTCAAACATCTAGACACCACTGGGGGCCGGATCACAGTCCAAAAGCAGCCGCGGAGGCTGGCTTGCTCACAAAACAGGGGGTAGGTGGGGGGTTGCAATTGGTCCCAGGGGCCGGATTCAGGACCTTTCCGGCCCTGGGGCCTGAGGACCCCGATCTAGACACTATAGTTCTGTTGATACAACCAAGAATGGCATTGGCTTTCCTGGCTGCCGCATCACACTGTAGCCGGGCACTTTTTTGTATGTATGTCCCTGTTCTCCGATTCTAGTGACTGCAATATTTGGGTCCTAGAACTGAGGGATGCAACAAAGCACAGCTGAGGGAGGGGTCCACTGGCATAGGGGAAATAAAACCAAACACACCCCTCCCCCAACTAGCCCAGAACCTATTGAAATGAATTGGGGGGGGGAGGGGGAGGTTAATCAACTCTAAATCTCGCTGACTTCAATTGATCTGCTCTAGCTGGGACTAAAGACTGGATTTAGTCCCATCTTCCATAGATGACAGCGAAGGCCACCTTTGAAGTGAAGGCTTCGACAGATCAAACAGTAATAAGAGCCATTCATAATTCATAATCCCCTGCGAAATGCCATCCAGACCAGCCCTGGTGAATATAAAGGCATGCTTGTCATGCATGCTTTTCTTTTCTTTTCTTTTCTTTTCTTTTGCCATTGGATTGACCCAAGACTAGGGTGGGTCCTATAGGGCTCCCCTAGTCTTACACCAGGCATGTCCAAAGTCAGGCCCGGGGGCCAAATGCAGCCTGTTTTCAAATTTTGAGCTGCCCGCGGGCTCTTCTCCCAACCGGCTCAGCCTGTCATGCATCCCCGCCAGCTGGCCCCTCCCCATACTGGATGGGAGATGTCAGCTTGCAGTTTTATGGTTTGCCTGCAATCCCTGCCTCTGTCCGTCCCCCGAAGCCACCTCCTCAGCCCCCTTGCCCCTGGCTTCGTTGCTGCAGAGTCCTCCCTGCCTCCTTGCATGCTATACAGACTTGTTCAAAGTCCGGCTCGGGGGCCAAATTTTCACCTCACCAAATCTGGCCCTCCTTGCACAAAGTTTGGACACCCCTGTCTTACACCCTCGTAACATTTTGTACTACGTCAGTGATGGCGAACCTTTTAGAGACCGAGTGCCCAAACTGCAATTCAAAATCCACTTTTTTTTTTTTTGCAAAGTGCCAATACAGTAATTTAACCTGTATACAGGTGGCTATGAAGGGGTGATGTTGGGTGCCCACAGAAACGGTTCTAAGTGGCACCTTTGGCACCCGTGCCATAAGTTCGCCATCACTATACTAGGTTCATCGCTGTAGGTGAACGCAAGTTCCGATAGTCAATGTTCTTAAAAAACCAATCACAAAAGTAGAAAAGGGCATCTCTCATTATAACATCAAATCAAATAAGATTTCCCCGGCCATCCATTGAGCTGCACTACTGTTTGCCCAGAACCCCCTACAGAACATCCTACGCAAACAGTTATCCCCATATTCTTAGAACTTCGGAGCTGGAAAGGGCCTGATGGATCTTCATGTCCAGCCCTGTCAAGGAGACACGGTGGCGGGTGGGGGGGGGATCGAACTCCCAACCTCTGGCTGAGCAGCCAGAGACCTTAACACCAGTGAGCTATTCTTCAATAGGTGTTTATTGAACACCTGTTGGTGCACAAAATCCAATGTCTGTGTTGTGCACACCAGGAAGGAGGGAAGGAAGGAAGGAAGGAAGGAGGAAAACAAATAAAGAAATAAAGGAAGGAAGGAAGGAAGGAAGGAAGGAAGGAAGGAAGGAAGGAAGGAAGGAAGGAAGGAAGGAAGGAAGGAAGAATGATAGTGATTTCCCATTGATGTCCTAATATACTGATCCGTTATTTTGGCATTAGCTGACAGAGACCATAAGTCCCTCTAGCCCCATTTTGCTGATACTGACTGGCAGCAGCCAGAGACCTTAAAACCAGTGATCTATTCTTCAACAGGTGTTTATTGAACACCTGTTGGTGCACATAAATCAATGTATGTGTTGTGCACACCAGAAAGAAAGAAAGAAAGAAAGAAAGAAAGAAAGAAAGAAAGAAAGAAAGAAAGAAAGAAAGAAAGAAAGAAAGAAAGAAAGAAAGAAAGAAAGAAAGAAAGAAAGAAAGAAAGATGTTGATTTCCCCATGACTTCCAAATACACTGATCCGTTATTTTGGCATTAGCTGACTGAGACCATAAGACCCTCTAGCCCCATATTGCTGACACTGACTGGCAGCAGCTCTCTCCAAGGATGACGCAAGAATTTTCCCCAGCCCTCCCTGGAGGTTCTATACCAGGAACTGAACCCTCTGCATGCAGAGTGGGTATCATAGAATTATAAGAGTTGGGAGAGACCTCAAGGGCCATCCAGCCCAACCCCCTGCCATGCAGGAACCCCCCCATCAAAGTATTCCAGTACCGAAACACTGGTTCTCCCTCTATATGGGGAATCCACTTTAAACCGAGCCAGGCGAATAGCCTGCCTACTTTAGTACTGCCTGCACAGGCCTGCAGCAGCAGCAGTTCAGGTTTTCCAAAGGGGTTTTGCCATGCTTCGTCTCCAAGCCTGGGAGGTTTAACATATAAAGCTCATGCTCTACCGCTGAGCTGTGCTCATTCCCCTAGTTTACCTGTGCCAACCTTTATCGGGGAATAATCTTTTTAAAACATCCTCCTCTGCTGTACCAAAGTTTTTCCACTCCCTGTGCCCATGGCAGAAATTGCGGCTCGTAATGGCCCATCCCATACTCCGGCTTGTCGCCTTCAAATAGGATAAAGACCTGTTTTCTTTGGCAGCCTAGAAGAAATAATCCACCCATCCTGGTAGCTTGGGTGGGGAATGGGTTGTGCTCATTTTTTCCAGCCAAGGGGGACCCGGACGGTAGATATGAAGGGTGCCTGCCTCCCATTATGTGAAAAAAAACAAAAACAAAGGAAGGCACAAGTCGGCAGCAAGAAGAAGGAAGAGGAGGTCTAGAGAGGTTCGCGACCTCTCAAAGGTGCACTGAAGAGGCACTTAACATAACACACCAACAGTGTTCATTGCTTTCAACAGTGCCATAGAATCACAGAATGATTGGGTTGGAAGAGGCATACAGTAGGACCCCGGTATCCACCGGGGATTGGTTCCAGGCCTTCCTGTGGATAATGAAAACTATGGATAAGAAAGAATGCCTGCCCACCCACCCCAAAACTGCTGTTTCCTGACAGTAGCTTGCTTTATGACTGCTGTTTTGAGACGGTAGCTTGCTTTATGGCTGCTGGTTGTGACAGTAGCTTGCTTTACAGATGCTATTTGTGACAATAGCTTGCTTTACAGCTGCTGTTTGTGACAATAGCTTGCTTTGTGGCTCCAGAATTATTTAATTTTTTTTCCTCTGCCAACCGTGGATAAGTGAATCAGTGGATAATGAATCAGTGGATACGGGGGGTCCTACTGTATAACACCATCGAATCCTGTTTCCGGCTCATGGCAGGACTTGCTCCTTTGTTAGAGGAAAAACCATCCCTTAATGTGTGAGCCTCAGTTGCTGCTCTGGGTCTTAACATGAACACAGGGGAGGTGACAGAAGAAAAAGCAAAGAAGGGGAAGGAGACAGAAAACCATGCTCCCCCCCTCCCCTGTTCTATGTGCTTAGGTTAATTGCGGTGGTATCGCTGTACTTAATTCCAGGGGCACCTGAGTAGTAATGGATTATACCAGGTCTAGAGATGCTGGATTCCAACTCCCATCAGCCACAGCTAGCATAGTCATTGGTAAGAGGTCATGAGAGTGACGGACCATCCACATCCAGAGAATGGCAGGTGGCCCTCCAGAGGCCGGAGGAATGACAGGATTGCACCAGGTAGCAAGAGAAGGAGACTGGGGTCATGGCTGTATCCCCTGATCTCTGCACCGTTTGTCCTAGCCCCCCCCCCCCGCCACCCCTCACAAACTCTCTTGATCCTTCAGATGCACTAGAGGACACCGAGGGGGAAATAAGATGGTGCCCCTGGTCCAGCCAGCTTCTAGGCAGAGAATGAGCCAAGGACGCCAGCTGGTCCTTCTGGATGCCTCCCTGTGCCGATCTCTCTGCTGTCCTAACAACCAGGTGTGTGTGTGTGTGTGTGTGTGTGTGTGTGTGTGTGTGTGTGTGTGTGTGTGTGTGTGTGTGTGTCCTTATATTGGCTGGTCACTATGATGAATAGGGGAATAGGGAACTGAGTTAGAATGACCCTGGGTCCCATCCAGTCAGGGTCCCACGATCTGGGGCAATGTTGAAGGAGTTTGATAGTTTTTCCTGGGAGAAATTAGGAGGAGAGTGGCATGAGGATGCTTTTCATATAATGTCTTATTTCGTTTGTTTTTCTCTCTCTCTCTCTCTCTCTCTCTCTCTCTCTCTCTCTCTCTCTCTCTCTCTCTCTCTCTCTCTCTCTCATACAATGTTTTATTGTCATATTGTCAGATCTGTTCTTCTGTTGGGTCTGGGGGATTCTGAAGTTTTAACTTGTGCAATGCATTCACTGGCTCTGTTACAGCACATGTATAACAAAACTAGAAATTACAGCACATGAATAAAAAGGTAGAAATCCTCAATACTATATAAAAAGAAGAAAATTGCAGTATTTTGGATACCTAATGCGCATTAAGAAATACCATCTGCTGCAGGTTGCCCAGGGACATAGAAGAACATTCTGATTTAAGAACTTAAGCCAGTAGTCTGCAGTGAGCACAGCTGCTCTGTTTAGAATAGCTTTAGATAAAAACCAGGTCTGGCTATTGATCGCCAACATTCTTCAAGGACATGATACTTGAAGAAGAAGAAGAAGAATGCATGCACTAATGGGGCAATAAGTAAGTAAGTAAGTAAGTAAGTAAGTAAGTAAGTAAGTAAGTAAGTAAGTGAATGAATGAATGAATGATGAATGAATGAATGAATGAATGAATGAATGAATGAATGAATGATAACCAACTTCATATGTTTGAAGGGCCGTCACAAAGAACATAAAAACATAAGAAGAGCCATGTTGGGTCAGGCCGAAGATGGAACACATTTATTCTCCGTTGGTCCTGAAGGTAGTTGCAGAATTTAAGGAAGGGTGGAGGGTGGGGAAGGCAGGGAAATTTAGTGGAGCTGCCTCACATGGTGACGGCGGCAGTGGTGGTCCTTTCCTCCCTACGGATTTTGAAGCACCAACTGGAATGGCCAGAGCGGAAGGATGCTGCAGCACCAAAATTCCTGCCTCTGCCAGACGTTGCACTAGCTTGCTAGCTCTCGCGAGTCTGTTGCTGAATGTAAGAATCCCAGCCATTTGTGCAACGGCCCCTTTTCTGGGGCACCTTGGTGTGCCTTTGCACCAGACAATGTTTCCTTTCCTCTTCTCTTCTCTTTTCCCCTCTCCTTTCCTCTTTCCTTTCCTCTTCATTGATTAACATCCTCCACTCTAATAAAAAGATGGGCAACTGTTTAGCTGATTGGATCCGCTCATTGTAAGCCGCCCAGAGTTCCCTAGGGAAGATGGGCGGGATAGAAATTCAATAAATAAATAAATAAATAAATAAATAATATTTTATAGGCGCACATAAGTCATCTGCCAGCTTGCCCCAAACACAGCATGTATCTATAGAGGAACCTCAGAAACTGCGTTAGGCACCTCGCGCTTGCTATGGCTCAATATTGCCACCTCTGACCAGCATCAGCCCTGCTAGAATTCCGGTGGTGTTCTTCTCCCACCCAACAACTAGCCAGATCTGCCCCACGGTAGCTTCCAAAATCGAGACAAGATTTGCTAATGGCAGTGTCATCGTGCGTGCAGAGGCCCTGCCTTTAAGTCAATGCTTCCCCGTGCCAAAAAGTGTCAAAACAGGAAGGCAACAGAAAAAGAACGCAACATCCAACCGCCGCCTTTTCAGACCTGCTTTCATGGCCCTTGTTCTTAAAGGATCTGCGCGCGTGAGACCGGAGCGACATCCCTGCTAAGGGATCTGGCGTGGGTTGCTCTCTCCCCCGGTCCTCGGCAGAGGAGTAGGGATGCAACCCCGTCACCTCTTGCTAACGTTCCCTATGCCCTTGCGTGGTGGGGATGAGCGGTTTTTGTAGTCCATCCCGTCCCAAGGACATCCCGAGGAGAGAGGGGGCGCCTTGGAAGAGTGTTGAAACTTGCCCGGACGCATCCCGCGGCTCCCAACGAGGTGGAAAGAGAGTCCACCAGCCACTTCCAACTGTGCGGAACAGCCACCTGCTCGCCAAAGCTCAAACGCGCCGGGATGGATGCCCTGGGGCAAAACGGTGGTCCCTTTTTGGAGAGATTGGGGGTGGCTGGGATTCAGAGGGCGGACGGCACCGACGGCAGGGCACCGACTCATCCACCTGTGCCTTCATCCCAACCGGGGCAAGGCAGGCTGACGGGCGCTTCTCCGCAGACCTCGGGCGTCGCAACAGGAGGGGGCTGCAAGCGCGCCTCTCCGCGCCTCCCTCCGCCACCGGCGGATCGGGACCTCTAGCAAGCCTCCAAGCGCCCAGCCTAGCCGAGGGACAAAGCTTACCCGCAGGCTCGGTCTCAGCGCCACCCCATCCCAGAGAGACATCATCCTGCACAGCATCCACTTGCGACTGTCCTTTCCCTCTTGGTCAAGATTGGTCCCCGAGGCTGTTCTGAGCCTCGAAGGCAGCCCCGGTCACTTCCGACGGGCAAAGGCCCGTCCTAAATTGAGGGATTTTTAGGGCGCAAAGAAGTCCGGTGGGGAGTTTACATAAGGACCGAGTCTCTCGTACCCCCCGCGCACCGCCGGGCAGAAACTCCGGAGCGAGTCGCCAACGCGCAGGACGGGTTCCCTCGACAGGGAGTTGCGAGTTCCCTCTTTTTTTATTGGCATTCCCAGATGAAGCGAGGGAAGCATTAAACAGGAAATAAAGAGAGAAAGTGAGAAGGGGGGAGGGGGAAATTAAGGAGGGAAAAAAAGAAAGGGAAAAAAAAAGACGGATACAGGAGGGGGAAAAACACATTTTTTAAAAAGCCCATTAAACCCTGTTTAGCTTGGGCAGCGAAAGTGTGCGAAAACAGCCTTATTTATTTTTTCTAAATCCAGGCAGCAGGCGAGGGAGAGGAGACGAGAAGGAACTTTTACCGCGCCCCCCCCCGCTTCCCTATAAACAGACTTCAAAAATCACATCCAACCTTAGATCGGAGCGCGCGCGGAGGGGGTGGGAGGGTGGCGTGGAATCCGCAGGGGTCTCCACAGCCGATTGAAGATTTGAAGGTGAAAGGGAGCCTCCCCCCCCCAAAAAAGGAGGCAGTGGTGAGGTGGAGAGGGGAGAGGGAGCAACTTACCCCGGCCGTAAGAGCAGGTAGGACGGTCCGCTTCGGCGCGACCGCCGGATGATGGCACCGGCGGATAAAAGTCCCAAGCACTTTCCGATCGCCTCGGAGGAGAAATTGGCGACTCCGGAGGTGGTGGGAGTGTGTAGCGGAATGCCGGTGGGGCTGGTCTGAAGGGGGGGGGCACCAGGGAAAAAGAGGCGGTGTGTGCGCGTGTGCGTGTGTGTAGGGAGCCCCAGCGGCCACCCCAAGCCTAGAGGAACCCGGCTCGCCCGCGCTCCTGCCAACCTTTTTTTTGGGGGGGGGTCCCCCTCTCCGTGCCTCGTTCGCCTCCTGCCCGCTGGCTGGCTGGCCGGCGGGCTGGTTCTCCTGGCCAGGGAAGGGGTGGCCGCTGCTACGGCTGGGAAGGGAGCCCGGGCAGCCGAGAGGCTCAGAAGGGAGAGCGAGCGAGCGAGTGAAGGCAGAAACCGAGCCCCGGCGGGCTGCCTTTAAATAGGGTTTCAATAAATCCCAGGGTTGAAAAGAACGGGGCGTGTGGGGTGGTGGTGGTGCTGATGGTGGTGGTGGCGGTGGTGGTGGAGGGGGTGGTAGTGGAAAGAGAGAGAGAGAGAGAGAGAGAGAGAGAGAGAGAGAGAGAGAGAGAGAGAGAGCTGGAAGAAAACGTCAACTCCCCGAGGAAATGAGAAGCAGATTTCGAGATATTTAATCACCGGCTGATGGGGAAAAGGGGAGAGAGAGAGAGAGAGAGAGAGAGAGAGAGAGAGAGAGAGAGGAGGTGTGCGCGTGCACGCGCGCGCGCCGCCGAGCGAGCAACGGGAGAGAGAGAGAGACCGAGAGAGAGAGAGAGCTGCCCGGCGCTCCCCCTTCCTCTTTCGACTTTGCGGCACGGTTTGGAAAGGAGCCCCCCTTTTCTCTCTCTCTCGCCACGGCAAGGGGCGAGGGTCTCCGTCTCTCCACCCCCCCCCCCGACTCCCCCATCCCCGCACGAGAGAAGCAGCGAGGATTGGGGGAGATCTGGGAGCTTGGGTTTGATTTGGGGGGGGGGCACCAAGGCAGGAAGAGAAGGACGGAGAAGGGACGAGGTGCGGGCATCAGCTTTTGCACCGATCCGGGCCGGCAGGGGAGGATTCCCTGGGGCGGGGCGGGGGGGGGGGGACGTTTGATGAATCTGGATTCTGGAAATTAAAAACTCACTCGCAGGACCAGGGGTTTGCGAGGGGGGGGGTCTGGCTCGTCAGGCACGGTTGCACTTCCAGCGTTCTGGAAAAGCACCGACGAGGTGAAGACAGGAAACTTTCTCCCCCCCCCCCACTCCCTCCGTGTGTCCCCCCCCCTCTCCGTTCCGCCGCCGCCGCCGCCCCTCTTTCCTTGTTTTCCCTTCACAGGCTGTTGGGTTCTTGGAGGTTCTCTAGGAAATTGAAAAAGGAGGGGGCGGGGGAGGGGTGGGTTTCGCCTCCAGCTATAAGGCCGGGGTCGATAGGTAAGGAGGGGGAAATGCCAGCTCCGTGGGGGTGGGGTGGGGACAAAAAGGAGAAGGGGCAAGGTTACTCCGAGAGGGACGCAGTGCCCAGAATCCGTGCCAAAGAGACACCCCCCCGGGTCGTTTCTTCGCCTCGGACTCGTAAGTAACCCATCCGAGACACCCCCCCCCCAAGGAAAAGCACATTTCTCAATGGGCTCCTAATGGGGGCTGTCCCAGACGCTTAGGGAAACCCATGCCCCCCCAATAGAACTGCACACACACACACACACACACACACACACACACACACACACACACACACACACACACACACACACACACACACACACACACACACACACACACACACACACACACACCGGTTCCTGTCGTCCCCCCCCCCCCCCATTCTGCAGCAGGTCGGACTGAGGCTGAGCCTTCCCACCAGGCCACCCACCGAGCTGGCTGGCCCGAAGCGCCTTGCTTTTGTTCGCCAGACCCGGGCTGGATTTATAGCTTTCCTGCCCCCATGTCGGCCTGTCCCGTTCTTGGCGGCAACGCGCTCCCCAGCCCAGCGGCCACCCCGGGGCCGACAAATGACTCCGGGATGCTCCTGGCAGCCCCGCCAACCCAAGGGACGCAGTTAAGGTCCTCGCCTCCGATCCACCGCGGGGCGATGGTCAACGAGAGGGGAGTGGCCCACAGAAGCAATAAGGCCAGTTGTGAGCCGCTTGTAAGTGACCATAAACGCAAACCGAAAATAAACCCAGGAGCAGAAAGAATTGGGGAGGACACCCTCCCTCCATGACAGTCAAGGTACTCGCTGCCTCCTATATTCTGGTAGGAAGGGTACTCTCCAGATATGTATGGCAGCGGACAGAACATCCTTCGGTATGGCTTGCTCAAGATGTGTTCAACTCCTAGTCCAGTGGTTTAGGTCTCTGGCCAGAGGTTGGGAGTGGCAGTCCAGGAACATGTGGGGACCCCCTGGGACTCCTTGGCAGGGACTGGACTCCATGATCTATATAAGGTCCATCCCAGCATCGCAGTTCAAAGGTTTATAGGAGTGGTTCTCAACCTGTGGGTCCCCAGATGTTCCTGGAGGGCCACTCCCAGAAGTCTTCATCACTAGCTGAGCTGGCCAGGATTTCTGGGAGTGGCAGTCCAGGAACATCTGGGGACTCACAGGTTGAGGACCACTGGTTTACAGGTTTAACCCTGGGTTCACCCACCAGGAATACTGGATAACGCAGCTCCCAGTACATATTTAAGTATAGCCAAGTGGACATTTGGGGGAGTCTTGTTTCTTCCTCCTTGTAGGAAAAAGGAGACCAGGCCCCACCACCGCTTCCTTGGTTTTCACCCGCCTTCCTCCTCCCCCCTCCCCACTTTTCTATCCATAAACGTGGCAGCCATCCGTTTGAAAAACCTACAGCACAATATCCCAGAATGGTGGTAGGTAGAGAAGATGCAGGGTGGAGGAGGAAGGATGTACAATATTGCCCACTCTAGTCAGAACTGACTTGATGGGAAGTCATTATTATAGAGGAGGGCATTGGCCACCTCCCCACCCAACCAGCCGACCACTTTGGCTGCAGAAGCCAGACATAGAGTCTCCCTGCTCAGCTGATGAGTGGTCATTTGGGCGGGGAGGTGTGGAAGGGCTGGCCGGGCTGGTTTTGGAATTGACATGGCAAAGAAGCGGATGGAGCCTCGTGCCGTTTGTCCTCTGTGTACGAAGTGCCCACCTCTAAATTATTATTAGGATCCAGATGATCACATCCTCTTGGAGCTGATGCCATACACAAGTTCCGTGGAGTGCCCAGGATAAGAGCATCCCAGACACCCATGTCCCTGGGAATTTCAGACTCATAAGAACATAAGAGCATAAAAGGAACCATGCTGGATCAGGCCAAAGGCCCATCTAGTCCAGCTTCCTGTATCTCACAGTGACCCCACCAAATGCGTCTGGGAGCGCATGAGACTAGATCTCCGTCTCCTGATGCCACTCCTCTGCATCTGGCCCTTGAAGGACCCTGGTTTTAAGCCTGGAGATGACACATCGCCATCATGGTTTGTAACCTGTGATGGACTTTTCCTCCAGGAATCTATCCAATCCCCTTTTGAAGGCATCCAGGCCAGATGCCATTGCCACATCCTGTGGCAGCGAGTTCTACAAACTAACAACACATTGGGTAAAAAAAAAATATTTTCTTTTTGTCTGTTCTCACTCTCCTAGCCCTCAATTTGAGTGTATGTCCCCTAGTTCTGGTATTTTGTGTGTGAGAGAAGAGAGTCCCTCTATCCACTTTACTCATGCCCTGCATTATTTCGTATGTCTCAGTCACATCCCCCCTCAGGTGCCTTTTTTCCAGACTAAAGAGCCCCAAATGTTTTAGCCTTTCCTCCATGAACCAGGGGCTTTGGGGCGGGGGCTTTGTCCATCTTCCTATACATTCAATGGCTGGCAAGAACTGCCAGATGTTCAGATCATCACATCTAAATCAAACACTCCTTCCAAACAGCCTCAGAGTTTTGTTTCAAGATTGGCCCTGCCATTAGGTAAAGTGAAGCTTCTGCCTCAGATTACAGGTATTGGAGAGTGGGAAATGGCAGTGAGGTTCTCAAGAAGAAAGCCTTGGGAACCCCTGCCTCCAAGAGTTGGTGTTTGCCTTGTGTGCAATGGGAAACAGCTGTCTCATTGTTAGAACTGAAGGGAGACTCGGGTGCCACTCCATCTGGCTCCGATACATGGAGTTTTTGTGGCCAGGGCACAAGGGATAGTGCTGCCATCTTGGTCTCTGATTGGCCTTGAATCTTGAGCCAGAGTCCCTTGGGTCTGAGTCTGGACATGGTAGCATTCCTTAGAAATCTTTGCTCTGGTGGATGTTTCGGACTGCATCTCCCAGGAACCATAGCCAGCATGGCTCATGGGTCTGGAGATTTGGGAGTTGCAGTCCCAAACAAACTGCTGACCTTGGATTGTGTTGTGTGTGTGTGTGTGTGTGTGTGTGTGTGTGTGTGTGTTGCATTGTTACAGTTGTGACCGACTCTTCGTGACCCCACGTTGGCAGGAATACTGGAGTGGTTTGCCAGTCCCTACTCCAGGCGCCTACAGCACCTGGTCTTCCCTGGTGGTCTCCCATCCACGTACTAACCAGGCCGACCCTGCTTAGCTTCCGAAATCAGGCGAGATTGGATGTGCTTAGGCCAGGGTATCTAGGCAGCTCTTGACCTTGGATTAGGCAATCACAAAGAGAAAGGAAATTGAAGGATGGCCAAACATTAGGATCCGTCATTCTTAGTCCGTTTGAAGGAAGCAGCATTTTGAAAGAAGGGGGTGAATAACAATGTGGAATTGTGTTCTGCGAGAACAGATGGGTGCATATTTGTCACAGGCGTGGCTCACCAACACAGCACATGGTTTGCATGCAAAAGGTCCCAGGTCCTGTCCATGGCATCTTTTTTTTCTCAGTAGTACTGGGATGGAGATGGAAATCTCCTTGAAATCTGTGAAGCACTGCTACACTAGGTGGTAGGTATTATCAGGCAGAATAATAATTATCGCTGGGTTTTATGGATATTCAAGACATTTTTAAACATTTAAAACAGCTTATTTCATCGTGCGCTGCCATTCATGAAATGAAACGTAATGAACGTAATTTTCTTGGTTCTGTTCGTTTCGTTCCTAAACCTACGCTACAGTCATTATTTGTTTTTGTTACGTAACGAAACGAATAACGAATAATGGAACAAAAAAAATTCGTTTCGTGCCCATCTCTAGTAATAACCTTAAATGAAATAATGGCTATAGGCAATGTGGAACACAAGAGGGCAGGGTTGAGTCTTGCAGGACCTGCTTGATTTTTTTCCCCAAACTTAAACCCCTTGAAATCCATCGGACAGAATCTGCAAAAGACACACAATGAAAATATTATCTGCCAAGGAATTTGATTCAAGCAGTGGAACTGAGTGGAACGAGCAATCCTTCCACACATGCAACTCTGTTCTAAAATAATCCTGGTGAGAAAATCAATCCAGCAGGCAGGGGCTGCTCTGTGGTGGCCCCTTCCCTTTGCCGTGCCCCCCCCAAATGTGCAAAGGGCTCCTTCCCAAATCCTTTTAAAAGAGGATCCGAAAGACCTGGTTGTTTCCATGATTCCAACATATGGTTTGGAGGGGAATTATGATTGCAGGTATTTTAAATAGTTGTTTATTTTTTTTATTTTTTTTTAAAAAATAATTTTAAATATTTTTATTTTGTTTTATTGTTTTTAAAAAGGGCAGCCCTCCTCCATGGAGAAAATTGGCAGTATGAACACTTTGGACAAAAAAAAACCTGTTACCTAAAGCTTTCTGTGTTTCAGCAATATAATATAATCTAGTAGAGTGGGGGTTGTTTTATTGGGCAGGTTAAAAATATTTCAAATAAACTGGGACTCTGAAACATACACTGATTTACCACCAGGTCAAGATCAACTAGATCAGTGTTGGCGAACCTATGGCATGGGTGCCAAAGGTGGCACTCAGAGCCCTTTCTGTGGGCACCCGACATCGCCCCTTCACAGCCACCTGTATTCAGGTTAAATTGCCTTATTGGCACTTTGCAAAACATTAGTGGGTTTTGAATCTCAGTTTGGGCACTGGGTGTCTAAAAGGTTTGCCATCACTGAACTAGATAGTCTGATCAGCACCAGTGCTGAAAATACTGATCAATGATATGGGTTCTTTGTTGCCTTTATTGTAGGTCAGTTGGGTCTGTACCTGAATCCTCTAAGTAGCGTAGTGTTCTCGCCTGAACTACAGCAAAAGGATTCTAGGTACCCCACCAAACTAGGAATTCTGGGATTCCATAAAATCCCTTGACTATAGCGCATACATGCATGCACCCATGCACCCATGCACGCATACATGCGTGTGCATGCATGTGTGCGTGCGCGCACACACACACACAGCGTTATAGCAGCTTCAATGGCTGCCAAGCTGTTTCCCTGCATAATTCAAAGCAATGCCTCTATCCAACAAAGACCTAAATGGCTTGAGTCCACGCTCTCTCAAGGACCGCATCACCTTTTTCCTGCGCCTCCTTAAGTGTTCAGATCGTCATGGGAGGCCTTCCTCTCGACCCTGCTGTCTTCACTGGTGCATTGCGCGGGGACACAGGAGAAGGCCTTCTCTCTTGCTGCTCCCGGATGTTGGAACTCCCTCCTACTGGAGGCGAGATGGGCTACCATCTTTATTGGCCTTCCGGAACCAGGTGAGGACCTATCTCCTCAGGCAAGCTTTCCCTGACTTATTTTTGCTGACAACTGGAGTTTTTAGAATGGATTGCCACACCTTACTGCTTTGCACGTATTTTGGTGTCACTCAGGTGATTCAGTATGAATGTGTCTGATCCTTTTAGCATCGTATACTCATTGTTACAACCTTAGATGCTGTCTTTTAATTGTGGTAAACCTCCTTGGATCCTTTTGTTCTAGGGGCAAAGGCAGGTTAAAAATATGTCAAACAAACAAACAAACAAAAACAAACAAACAAACAAACAAACAAACAAACAAACAATAGATTGTTGCAATCACACTTAACTGAAGGCACAACTACACACCAAAACACTCCCATTTGGGTTTGGAACGATTGAAATGGAATTAAAAATTCCCCACCGCACAACATACAGCTAAGTGCCCATTTTTCCGCTGCGAAGCAGGTGTTTTTAAAAACCTGCTTGGGAGGAGGGGCTTGTTTATTTTGAATGGATCATTGTTGTGCTTTCTTTTACTTGATTTGGCATGTGCCTGTAGGGGTCTGTGGGTTTGCCATGCACAATGGGTTTTAGATTGCAGGGGACTCGGTAGTTTGAACTATCCCTCCCAACTCCCCCCCCCCACACACATCTGTTTCTGTTTTAGCGCTGCATCAATCTAGCGCCATGCCTGTTCAAAATTAATATTTCTTAAAAAAAACCAATTAATAATATTAATAATAAATAAATAAGGGGATAGACTCTGGGGAATCCAGATTGTCCTCTGTGGATTTCTACTGCGTACCAAAAAGGATTTTTAAAAAAAAAAACACACACCAGAAATTCAAAGCTCTGCATCTATACCAGGACTGATTTGTTGCAAGAGAACATAACCCCAGAGGAGAAAACAAACCAGACCACCTCCTGTTGTTATTTACATCCAGATGTATATTCTGTGATCTGCAGCCAACTCCAAAATGTTTCCTTCTCGTAGGCCTTGGATGATCGGACGGCCTCACAGTTTATCCGCTAGCAATAACTGGAGGTACAGAGACCAGAATTAGACTCTGTGATAGACCCGAATCCCAACTATGGACCTGTGTCTAGTCTAGGCTCTGTTGTATTCATTTATTTTATCTTTTATATGCCAGCTTTCTCCCTGAACTGGACCCCCGGGTAGCTTACTGTCTTAGGACCTAGATGCCTGAAGGGCTGCCTCCTTCCATATGAACCTACCCAGCAATTAATATCTAGCCAGGGAGCCCTCCTGAAAGAGCCATCCTTCAAGGAGATGAAAGGGATGGCTTGTAGGAATAGGATCTTTTTGGCAGCTGCCCCCAAGCTATGGAACGCCCTCCCAAGTGAGACCCACCTGGTGCCAACATTGATGGCAATCCGGTGGCAGGTAAAAACATTCCTGTTCCAGAAGTTTTTAAACTGATTATTGTGGGTCTTGATGGCGATTTTAGTGTAGTATTTTAATGTATTGTATTTATCGTATTTAAATGTTTTTATTGTTTTAATTTTATTGAAATTTTGATGTTTTGATTGTATAAATTCTTTATTTTGATTGTGAGCCACCCAGAGACCTTTGGCGGCATACAAGCTATATAAAATAAATAAATAAATTTAGCAAACAGAAAACTGGAATACAATAAGATACCAACCATTAAAGCATCTGATGTGTGAGGTGCCTGCTACCCTCTGTCTAACAGTAGTGCTGGCCCGGAAAAGCAATTTAATCAGCAGACCGTGAAGAGCACGGCAAGGCATAGTTTGCCTCTGCTGGAGCTTTCCGCATTCACTCATGCCGAAAGGTTATTTATACACTAAGATCCGAGTGTCACTGCCTGTTCCAGACCTGACACCCCCACTTCATCTGATGGAGCAGACAGTGTTCACAATAACTATTTTTTAAATGATCATTTCAAGGTGGCTTAAGAGTTATTGCAAAGAGAAGAGAAACGTTTGAATCTTGGTCCCCTCTTTCCAAATACGTTCCTTTGAACCCCGCCCTCCCCACTTCCCTAACACAACCCGCGCCCAATGACCCCACCAACGCCCACCCCCCCTTTACACCCAACCCCCACCAACATCCCCACCCCCCCCCCCCCCCACCCCCCGGCTATCTGGATTAAAAGCCAACATGCCAGAGGAATTTACTTGATTTAGCCCCTGCCACCCCCCCCACCCCCCCCTCATGGAACGCCCCCCTAGATGCCCATCCACCAAAATAAGGCCTCACATAACACCCTAACCCCTTGCAATCACGATCACATGAAAAGAGTCGCCAGGAAACACAGGAGGGAGCTTATATAAGGTGCTCGAAGACTGCTGGTACCACCAGCCCCATGGATTAGGGGAACCCATAATCTTTCCAAGTACAGTATGCAGAGGCCTCTAAAAGCCGGGCAGTTTTCATGCGCTTTCCAGGCGCCGCTCTGCTCTCGGACACAGTGATCAAACATCTGAGAAGTTATTCTATTTTGGGACAAGGGTTTCTAGATCCTGGGAATTTCAGACCCCCCAAAAGGCCCTTTAATAAGGTCCGAAAAGTCATCGGTGTATTTCTCCCAGAGAGCTGGTGACCCAGATGTTCTGAAACCAAGAGCTCACCTGTCTGATGCGCAGGTGAATCAGGCTGTGGCCCATGCACCGCATACTGTTTGCCCCTGTGCTTCCTGGAGTCAAAAACACAGTGCCCCCCACCAGAGGCCAGAGGCCAAAAATACATCCTAATGGCAGGGGAGTACACGAGACCAAATAAACTACTTTTGTCTAACCCCTTTTCAAAAAAATAATAATAATGGGGTAGGATTGGAACGGATGCTGTACTTGGGAAACTGCTATGTATTTCCTCCCCTGTCCCATTTATTTGTTTATTTACAGTATTTATTTATTTAAAACATTTCTTCCCTCTCTTTTCTCCCGAGAAGACCCAATGCCTTCAGACATTCAGAGGCTTATTCCTGGAAATGGAAAGAAAGTATATGTGCCAAAAATATGATATTCTGCTTGTAATGTACTGTCAAGTCCTTTCTGGCTTATTTCAAAACCCTAGGAATCAGTGATAGGGATGGGCACTTTACGAAAAATAAATTGCTGCTTCGTTGTTTCGTAAGCTTACGAAATGAAATGGAACGGGAAACAGTGATTTGTTACAAAACGAAACGAAACACCGTTTTCCCCCCCTTTTAAAATGAACCGTTTTGCTACTCTGTAAAAGGCTCCCCGGGGTCCTAGAGGTACCAAATTTGGTGGCTCTAGGACCCAGGGTAGTTGTTTCCCCCCCCCCTTTTAAAATGAATTGTTTTGCTACTCTGTAAAAAGAGGTACCAAATTTAGTGGCTCTAGGACCCAGGGTAGTTGTTTTATAGAGTAACAAGTTGTTTCATTTCTGTTTTGTTTCATTATAAATTTTCTTTTACACAAATTCATTTAAAAATGAAACGAAATGAAACACAGGGGAAACAAAACAAAATGAAACTCTATTTTTTTGTTTCATGCTCATCCCTAATCAGTGACTTGCAAAATATGTCCTGGCCATAAGAGCTTCGCTGAACTTTTGCAAACCAGTGCTTGTGGTTTCCTTTATCGGTTCGATCCACCTCACACTTGGTCTTCCTCTTTTCAGGCTGCCTTCAGGTTTTCCTAGAATCATCGTCTTCTCCTGTGAGTCTTGTCTTCTCATGGTTGACCCATAGAATGATGGCCTCAGTTTACTTTTAGAGAGACTTCGATTTTTGACTTGGTCTAGGACCCACTTGTTTGTCTTTTTGGCAACCCAGAGTCTCTGCAAAGCTGTTCTCCAGTGCCATCTTTCAAATGAACTGATTCCCCCACCCTTGCAAGCTTTCTCCAGCTTTCACACACCTAGACAGCACTGAGAATATAATCGTGATCATGGTTTCCAGTGATACATCCTTACCCTTCGGCTTTCTCTTTAGGTAGGCTTTTTGTTTGGACTGATGACTGAACTAAGGTATACCAAATCATGAATGATACCAATTTCTTCATTGTCAGCATTAGAGGTGGGCATGAACCAGAAAAGCCATGGTTCGAGTTCATCTGGTTCAGGACCACCCATGGTTCGGTTTGGGTTTGGGTTCGGGTTTGTACAAATTTTTTAAAAAATCATACAAACCTGTACCGGTTTCGGGTTCTTACTGCCGCCGCCGCTGGCAGCGGTGGCTTGGTGGTGGCGGCGGTGGCAGTGGCGAACACGTGGCCTGCACTACAGTTGTAGTGCGGGGAAGTTAGCTTTTCCCTACAGCCAGGAAGACCGAAGATGTCCAGCCCCAGGTAGGAGACATCGCCACCATTAACAAACCAAACTGAACCAAACCAATTTGTTCTAAAATCACTCTGGGGTTCGTTATTTGTTTCGTTACATAATGAAACAAATAACGGATAAAGAAATGAACTTAAAGTTCATTTTGTGCCCATCTCTAGTCAACATTAATCCTGTGTAATAATAGGGACTTGGGTTGTTAAAAAAAAGTGTATTTCTGATGGGAGTGGTAAAGCCAAGCTCTGAGTGACAATTACAGTCGAAATCTGAAGCATGAGGAAAAGGTAGAGCTGAGTTCACCCTCAAACCTCTAGAGACCTTAAGGTCTGCCCTGGTACACCAAGTTCTCCCTTAGAGCCTCCCTTCTACCTGCCGAGTACCTCCAGCACCTGCACCCCTCCACTTCATGCACACACGCATACACACCTGCAGACCCATCACCCTGGCCTCGAGCCTTCACCAAGCAGTCTGGTGATAGGGTTGCTGTTAAATCAGAAGTTGGCAAACCTACTAATGAGGAGTCCCAAAGGAGACCCATACGTTCACGGCTTCAGTCATTAAAGACCTGAGCAGGGCCCAGATGTGAAGTGGTAATCGGTGCTTATGAAACACATGCCCATAACCTTGCAAAAGTATGCACCTGTGTGTGTGTGTGTGCACGTGCGTGCATGTGTGTGCGCGTGCATGCCTGAACACAGTAGGTTCGGGGGAGGGGGGCATTGTATTTGGGCACTGGAGGAAATGATATAGCGAACTACCACAAACACGCACACACATTCTCTGGAGGCAGAACATGGGGAAAGGGAGCGAATGCCAGGCCTAACCATTCCTGTGCTCAGCCTTGAACGAAGACAAAATTTATTGATTTATATTTATTTATTTGTTATATTTCTATACCGCCCATCTTCTGGACGGAACTCTGGGCGGTTACAATTAAAACAAAAACAACAAAAGACAAAAGAGAGCAAGTAATGATAAAATAGGAGGGACAATACCATCCACAGAGGATGACACGGGCGGCAAAAAAAAAAAAATATTAAATAAAAAGGTCGCCATATGCCTCATTGAAGAGGTGGGTTTTCAAGGCCTTTTTAAAGGCAGGCAGGGACTGTGCTAGGCGCAGCTCACTAGGGAGATGATTCCACAACGTAGGGCCCACCACAGAGAAGGTGCGGTTACGCGTGAGAAATTTCCGTGCCTCCCTGGGTGTGGCCACTCTTAGTGAGCGCGCATGTGCCATTCTCGGGGGCCTGACCCCAGTTGACCTCTGAGAGATACGCTTCCGACAGGTACTCTGGTCCCAAGCCATTGAGGGTTTTGAAAATCAAAAGCGAGACCTTGAACCTTATCCGGAGGACAACGGGTAGCCAGTGCAGGCGAGCCAGAACTGGGGTGATGTGCTCAAATCTACGAGCACCCACCACCAGCCTGGCCACCGCATTCTGCACCCGCTGGAGCCTCCGGACCAGGGTCAAGGGCAATCCCACATAGAAGGCATTGCAATAGTCGATCCTCGAAATCACGAGGGCCTGCACGACTGTCCTCAGGGAGGACTCATCGAGGTATGGTTGGATCTTGGCGATCCTGCGGAGTTGGAAAAAAGCAGCCCTGGAGACCGCCATCACCTGGGCTTCCAGGGAGAGGGCTGAGTCCAGGACCACGCCCAGATTCCTGGCCCTGTCCGTAGGCTGGAAGGAAATACCACCACCCCCCAGGCTAGGGAGGGGACCATTGTACCCAGACGAAGGCGCCCCGAAGAACAGAACCGACATTTAAAAAGACAACCTTAAATAAAGCAGTGCTGTTTATGTACAGCAAAGCAATCCACGTGCCATTCTTCCCCTACATATTTCAGAGCCAGATCCACCATACCACACATGGATCCCACTGTTGGAAGAAAGGTGGCCTTCAAAAAAAGCAAACAAATGAAATCAATGATCTGAGAGAGAGAAGAGGGTGGAGAAGTCACCTGCACACGGCCAAGATCAGTTGAAGTACAGTGGTACCCTGACTTAAGAGCAGCTTGACTTAAGAGGAATTCAACTTAAGAGCAGAAAACTGTTGGTGTTTTAACTGCCACCTTACACATGTTAGATATGGTCTGTTCGACTTACTTTTTTTTCATTTTTTTTCCATTTTTAACTTATTTTTTCAATTGTTTAGATAGGTACCCCAACTTAAGAGTAGTTCAACTTAAGAGCATGCATTCAGAACAAATTCGTAAGTTGAGGCACCACTGTACTTTATTCAGATGGGTTGCAGAGAAACAGTACTGCATTCTCCTTAATGATGTGCTTTTAAATTGCTTTCTGGTGATTTAAAGGACACTACCTTTAATTCAATTCTATGTTTTGTACTGGATAACTCAATGGTTTAGGCATTTGGTTATGGAGCCAGCAGTTGGGTGCTCGATTCCCAACTGTGTGTCCTTGACAAAAGCCAGACTCAATGATCCATAAGGTGCCTTCCAATGCTGAAGTTCTGTTGTTGTCGTCATTAGGGTTGTTGCTGTTGTACCTTAGGTGAAAGGTAGGCTATAAAATCAACAGTGAATCAGCTGTATCTTTTCAGGTGTTTTTGGACCAGATCTCCTATGGTTCTTCAGCAATGGCTATCCTAAGTGGGGCTGATGGAAACTACAACACTGGGACATTTGGATGACTACATATTGCTGCTCCAGAATAATAAAATAATGATCTGCTGGCCTGTGGATTCCAACCAATAGCAGCTTTCTCGGGGTTTTCTAGGTTTGAAGTGTTCAGAGGAGATTTACCCAATCCACTTTCTGGCGGCATTCTGAGACCATCAGGCAGCTTGCCCATGGTTGCCTACGGGGCAGGGTGTTTGGCCCTATTCACTCCACAGGATGTGGGTGATCTCAGCTGGTTCCCCTTCAGAAAGCAGAGCAAGGATTTGAACTCATGTTACCTCTCTGCAAAATGCAATACCAACCCAGGAAGGGAGTTTCTTGGCTAGAGTCTTGTGTACTTCGGCATACAATGTGCCCTTGATAGACGCTAGGGACCTCGTAGGGTCAACACCAATTGTGTTTTCTCCCTTCCCCAACCAGAATCATAGAGTTGGAAGAGACCTCAAGGGCCATCCAGTCCAACCCCCTGCCATGCAGAAACCCCATCATAGTACTCCTGACATGTGGTCATCCAGCCTCTGCTTTAAAACCTCCAAAGAAGGAGAACTCCATCACCCTCCATGGCACCATACTGTATTCCACTGCCAAAAAGCTCTTACCAACAGGAAGATCTTCCAAATGTTTAATTTGAATCTCTTTTCCTGCAGTTTGAAACCATTGCTCTGAGTCCTAGTCTCTGAAGCCATGGAAAATTAACCTGTCCCCTCTTCAACATGACATCCTTTCAAACATTTAAACATGGCTATCGTATCCCCTCTCAACCTTCTTTTTTGTATGTCTAAACATTCCCAACTCCCAAAGCTGCTCCTTCTAAGACATTTCTTCCAGACCTTTAACCATCCTGGTTGCCCTTCTCTGGAACCAGGAGACAGATATCTAGTCTCATGGGCTCCCAGAGGCATTTGGTGGGGCCACTGTGAGATACAGGAAGCTGGACTAGATGGGCCTTTGGCCTGATCCAGCATGGCTCTTCTTATGTTCTTATGTTCTTATGAGGCTGTCAACATCCTTTTTCAATTTAGGCGCACAGAACTGGACGCAGTACTCCAGGTGGAGTCTGACCAGAGCAGAATAGAATGGTATTATCACTTCCTTTGATCTAGACTCACACACACCCTACCAGGGCCATTGCAGATGGAGGTTGCACAAGATGAATTTCACCCAACTGCTAAGTGTTTGGGAAGATCCAAAGGATGTGTTTTCCCCCCCTTTAAGGAATGGTTCCAGAGGTAGATGCTTTAACAAGAAAAGGTGATCCAACTCACCTGGCTTTAAGGATAACCAATGCCCAAATTAGATGCAAGGTGAGGTTTCTACGAGCTTAGCTTGCCCTCTGCTGGCTGCTCAGTGATCCTTTGCTTTGACAGGAAAGGACCCTATCACCTTCATGTCTCTTTATGTACCTTTGTGGGAACGCTTGCTCCTATTTATGCACACTATGAAAATGCAATTGGCCCCTGAGTCTGTGGAATAGTCCCAAGTCTACCTTTATCATTCTGGCTTGGAAAGGGGTGATGTCAAAGAATGCTGTTTGCTTCTTCCATGACCTGATTTGCAACTACTTATAACTTTATGGGTTTACATTGACACAGTGTTTTCAATGTTAGTTTCCATTGCTCATGACTTTACATGGAAACTTTACTCCCCTTTAACTGCTCATGTCCTCGTGTTGCTTTAATGGAATGTTGTCTATTAATGCTGTAAGATGTCCCTCAATTCCCTGTTCTCAATACTTGAACATGTTTTAATTGTACTGGTTAAATGCCTGTACTGCAAGTAAAACTGTGCTCACGACCTGGGTTCAATCCCCAGTAGCAGGCTCAAGGTTCACTCAGCCTTCCATCCTTCCGAGGTCGGTAAAATGAGTACCCAGCTTGCTGGGGGGGCAATGTGTAGCCTGCACTCTGTAATTAAAATTGTAAACCGCCCAGAGACTACTTGTAGTAGTATGGGGCGGTATATAAGCAGAACACTTTATGCCTCATTACGTAAGCCACCTCGGGTCCTTTTTCCAAGGAGAAGGGCGGTGTAAAAATATCTCTGCCTAACTTAGAAAAGGAAAACCATAATTCGGATCTGACAGTGGCAAACAGCCAGTGGTTTTGTTGTTTGCGGTTGTTGAGAATTGGCTCTTGCTGGTGGCGTTTTGTTAGAAAAATGACAGCACGGTCACCTCTATTGACAGGAGTCTCGTGACATTAAAATATCCATCTGTGTCAGTGGTTCTCAACCTGGGGTTCGGGACCCCTTAGGGGATCGAATGACCATTTCACAGGGGTCGCCATGAGCCAGTGAAGAAAAAGGCACAAATGGTTTGGGTCTGGAGGAGGAGGGGAAGGAAGGGGGGAAAGAGTAAGTTATGGCTTGATAGGTTGGAGGGGATGTCAGTCAATGGCACCGGAGGCTGCGATTGGCTGAGGGTGCCTGTAGAGGGAAGTTCTCTATGGCCCCTGCAGCAGTGGCCTGCCAAAGGGGGCTTGTGGCCTCTTCCAAGCAGGGCAAGGGGTTACCACAACATGAGGAACTGTATTAAAGCGTCCTGGCATTAGGAAGGTTGAGAACCACTGATCTACGCTCACCTGTGAAACATCCAGGGTAGGGGGTGGGGAGTGGTGAGGGTTTTTTTTTATGACAGAACTGCTCTCTTAAACAAACAGTGGAAGTTTGTCATTTCATCTTAGAGCTCTCCTTAACGAGGTGGGGAGGTTGACAGCAATATCGACAGGAGGCTAGACATTGTTAGGAATCTTGAGGCTTCCAGCAAAACGAACCAAGGGGGCAAATGATCCAAGCTGAGAACCAGATGAGTTGCATCCACCCACTTTGGCATTAGTTGTCGGAGAAGCCAGAGAGAACTGATAGTTCATCCAGCAGTGCCAAGGACGGACAAATCCTGAAGAGCAACAAGGAGGCGGTCGCCGCAACATGTGGGGGTACAAAGTGACTCTGTCAAATGCCATCTCCTACACAATCATTGTGACACTCGGGCTAACTCGGGCTCATACTGAGCAGAAGATGACCATGGTGAATCATGCCAAGTATGTCATAGTTTGAAAACATGATGAGGAGACCATCCACTTGTGACAGGAACGTTTGGAAATCATGATTCGTAAGTCTGCCAGACACTGGAAGCAACTTGAGAACCTGCAAAGAACAAATAACTTGAAATAAAATCAGAATGGCCTGCAACGGTTTTGTTACCCCCTCCCTCCAAGACATTTCTTATTATCCTTCTAGAATTCCCCCAGGGTACGTGGCCAAAACGGACAGCATGCACTCTGAACAGTTTTGTGGTTGTGTTGTCATGTGCTGTCAGGTCTAATGCCAACCCAATAAAAGGGGGGGGGAAACCCTCTAAAATGCCCTGCCCTCAACAACTCGGCTCAGTTTCTGCCTCCCCAGGCATTTTGCAACCACACAATCACCTGGTTGAAGGCACCTTCCTGCATCATTGATTGGGTAGCAATGAGGTATTCAGCCACTAGATGGTCCTGTGACATTATAATCCAAAGCTGAATCTTATAAGGAGAATTTTGCTCCAGGTGGTTCCAAGTGGTCTTAAGCCTAGCAGCAGCTCAAGCTGAAACTCACACAGGCTAGTAGAAGCAACATCAGTTCAAAAGGTTGATGAGAGACAAGCTTCTGATTGCTTTTTTCCCCAGCATGTCAGAATGCTCTCCCCTGCATCCCGGCCCCAATGTTTTTGAGGTCAAGCAAACCATCAAAGTTCAAAACAGAGCCAGACGGGATGCAAAAAATTACGCTGCTGGCCCCAACAAGCTCCCAAATGCTATTGATATTTGGCGCACACCGTGTACAATGGGATCCAGAACCACTTTTTAGGGTGTGTTGTGTCGTTACAGTCGTGACCGACTCTTCGTGACCCCATGTCCATGGAGGTTTCTTGGCAGGAATACTGGAGTGGTTTGCCATTTCCTACTCCAGGCGCTTACAGCACCTGGTCTTCCCTGGTGGTCTCCCATCCAAGTACTAACCAGGGCCGACCCTGCTTAGCTTCCGAAATCAGGCGAGATCGGATGTGCTTAGGGCATCTAGGAAGCTCACTTTTTAGGGTGTGAGGAGCCAAAAGGCACAAAGCATCATGAGGGAGGATTGAGTGGGGAGCCTGACATAAAAAGGAGGTGGAGATACCTTGGGCATCGCAACAAACAACTCCTGAAAAGGGAGCTCTCATCAAACTATGCAGAAGGCCCGACTGTTTGGTGGTGTAGCGAGGGCTGCCAGTACCCAGGGCAAGGCAAACATTGCAACCCCCCCCCCATCCCATGGACCTCCACAGCACCCTCTTCTCTTCCATTCATTCCTGGTAGAAGAGCGCCCCCTCCTCGCAATCTCCTCCTCCATCATCATCCCTCCTCCTCTCATCTTTGTGGACCACAAATTGAACATGAGTCATCAGTGTGATGCGGCGGCTAAGAAAGCCAACAAGATTCTTGTTTGCATCAACAGAACCATAGTGTCTAGATCAAGGGAAGTGATAGTACCACTCTATTCTGCTCTTGTCAGATCCCACCTGGAGTCCTGTGTCCAGTTCTGTGCACCTCAATTTAAAAAAGATGTTGACAACCTCGAGCGGGTACAGAGGAGGGCGACCAGGATGGTTGAGGGTCTGGAGAAAATGTCTTACGAGGAGCGGCTTAGGGAGCTGGGAATGTTCAGCCTTTCAAAAAGACGACTGAGAGGGGATGTGGTAGCTATGTTTAAATATGTGAAAGGATGTCATATTGAACAGGGGACTGGTTTGTTTTCTATGGCTTCAGAGACTAGGACTGGGGGCAATGGTTTCAAACTATAAGAAAAGAGATTCAGTTTAAAAAACATTAGGAAGAACTTCCGGATGATAAGAGCTGTTTGGCAGGGGAGTATGCTGCCACAGAGGGTGGTGGAGTCTCCTTTGGAGGTTTTTAAACAGAGGCTGGATGGCCATCTGTTGGGAGACCTGTGATGGGGGGTCTTGCATGGCAGGGGGTTGAACTAGATGGCTCTTGAGGTCTCTTCCAACTCTATGATTCTATGATTCTTCAATTGGCTCCTCCTTGCCTAACTTCCAAGACAGAGTAGATCCTGCCCAGAACCATCTTCCTACCTTGAGTCCACCTCCTCTCTCTCTCTCTCTCTCTCTCTCTCTCTCTCTCTCTTTCGGTGTCTCCTTCCGTGCTGGATGAGGATGGGAGGGAGGGAAGTGATGCAGCATCTCAGCTGGAGGGGCCAGTCCTCATCTCCCTTTTCCTCATTCCTTTCCTCTGGGTCTGAATCCTTCTTAGCTGCTGCCCACTGCCCTCCAGCCACCTTGTGGTCTTTGGCTGCGACTTCAGCATTGCTGCCCCCCCCCCCTTTGCACCCTGCTCGTGGGTCCTGCAGCGGTTATCCTCTATCAGTGTACTTGTGCGTTTTGCCACTAGATGGGAGATTACTCTTAGGTTTGAGAAATAATAACCTCTTTACTTGCTCCAAGGACAGCTTTTTATAACAGTGTCCCAAAAAGAAGCCCAGTCCAAGCTCGGCTGAGATCATTCAGAGTCTACTGCTTTTCCACTGTTCTGTAAGTCTGAATCTTCAACAAGGCTGCATGTCCCTGGCTCGCCTAGAATGGAAAATATACAGTACTTGAAATCTTTTTGTAGCATCCAAGGACAGAGAAACCCGTTGGCTTCACACACACCCCGCATATTCAATTTTTAAAAATCTTTCCACTACAAAACAAACTCTCTCCCCCCCTGTGTGTGTGTGTGTGTGTGTGTCTGTGTCTCTGTGTGTTCCCTCTCTTTCCCTCTTTCCCACCCTCAGCTGTCTATTTGCAAAAGGGGGCTCTTTACAGGAGTCTGAACTAAACCCTTGCATTCCCCCTGGATCTCCCTAGCCCAAAACATCAACCCTGCACCTCTCATAGGACTATGATCCACCTTTCAAACATGTGTCTGATTTCATTTTGCAATTGCTCCCTTGGGGAAGAAAACAGTTTTGTTCATTCCTCGGGGGTGGGGGAGTTCCTCAACACAGAGCCTTGAATCAGCTCTAGAGGACTGGACGGATAACTTGTAGGAAGGGAAAATACACATTTGTCTTGATGTATGACTTGGAAGTGAGAGCTGGACGATAAGGCTGATCCCCGCAGAATCGATGCTTTTGAGCTGTGGTGCTGGAGGAGAGTCTTAAGCGTCCCCTGGACTGCAAGGAGATCAAACCTATCCATTCTGAAATATATCAACCCCGAATGTTCACTGGAAGGACAGATTTTGAAGCTGAGGCTCCAGTACTTGGGCCACCTCGTGAGGAGAGAGGACTCCTTGGAAAAGTCCCTGATGTTGGGAAAGATGGAAGGCAAAAGGAAAAGAGGACGGCAGAGAATGAGATGGTTGGACGGTGTCATCAATGCAACCAATATGGATTTGACAAAACTCCCGGAGGCAGTGGAGGACAGGAAGGCCTGGCGAGCTCTGGTCCATGGGGTCACAAAGAGCCGGACACGACTGAACGACTGAACACACACACACACACACATTGACTTGACCATTAGGCTAATGGCTGCATGCAGAGAGAGAGAGAGAGAGAGAGTGAGAGAGAGAGAGAGAGAGAGCATTAGAAAGGCACACTATGTACCTCTGCCAGGGGAAACAGAGGGAAAAATTGGGAAGTTGAACTGCATGTCAAACCCACTTTGTCGCCACTCGTGACTCACGCGTGTTGGACTATTACAAAGGCCTCCTCTGATCTGTAGCTAAGCTGGCACATACCCAAGCATCCCGATTTACAGGGAACAGTCCTGAGTGTTGGGATCTAATTATTCCCGCGAAATCACCGACACTCTTTATAGCTTTTTGCAAATGGCACCGTTTAGACATTGCTAGGATACCAAGTTATCCGGGAGATAAAATTTCCAAAGGCTCTGCTCCCATGCTGGTGCCTTCCTTGGGTTGTGGAGATTCCTGTGTGCCTTCAAGTTGGAGCCAACCCGTAGTTGACCCTACATTTATTTATTTATTAATTTATTTATTGTACTGCCACATCATTGCCATGCACTGTTCTGGGCTGCTTACAGAAATAAAGCATGGGATGCCCTAACCATATCCGATCTCGCCTGATCTCGGAAGCTAAGCAGGGTCGGCCCTGGTTAATACATGGATGGGAGACCACCAGGGAAGACCAGGTGCTGTAGGCGCCTGGAGTAGGAACTGGCAAGCCACTCCAGTATTCCTGCCAAGAAAACTCCATGGACATGGGGTCACGAAGAGTTGGTCACGACTGCAATGATACAACACACAACACACACACGGTGCTTATAAAATGTAATTATAAAATGTTAATTATGCAGCTAATAGGGTTTCCAAGGTAAGTGAGCTGAATGTGGCTGTACCAGTCCCCGCCCGACCCCCGCCTCCAACTCCCGGAGAGTTTCTATGGCTCAGCTGAACCCATGCCTCCCGGGTCCTGGTTTGTTGCTCCATCCTCTACATAACACACACCAGCTGTTTCCTTCCTGTGCACTTTTCCATCAGGCCCAAATGACACATGACTGTGAGTGTGCTTGTTTCATGATGGTCTTCTGTAACACTTGGTGTTTTAAGTCGGCATGACACAGTATGTGCATAGACATCCCCCCCCAATCAGATACTAAATGGTGCAGGGGTGTTCCCAGCCACCCCCACCTTCCTTTTCCCAACCAGCAGCTCTTGGGCGACAGTTAAAATTCCAGACCACTGTTATCCACATGTTAGACAGGAAGGGAAAGCCGGAGATGAGAGCAGGCATCGGTCCTCGCTGCCACTGTTTCGTCCTTTTCGTTCCCAGTACAAATATCCCTGCTCGGGTGGTGATGGTGGGGGGGGGAGTTGGTTCAGAGGAACTGATCCTAAGGAACACCAGGAGGAGGAGAACTGCTGGAGAGCTCCGTGCTTCACATCCCGAGTCAGGAGTTCGGTTCTTCCCCGGAGCCTCCTTGACAGCGCTTGGGCTCCACAAAGGTTATTATTAATCATCACCTCCGCGGCTGGTGCTGATCAAAGGCCTCGGACCACCAGGAGGAGTGCGGAGCTGAGACAGCCTTGTTGGAAAGATGCCCTGATTGACATCCAGCGTCCTTTGTGAAACGGGATGGAGCGCCAACAGCTGTGCTTAAACTGGCCCCTTTCCGAAGATTGCTAAATTTCCTGTCTGGGACCAGATGCGAAAGGTGCAGAAGGACGCCTTCGGTCCCTTTGGGGAGAAAGGCGGCATAAAAATAAAGTTTTTTTATTATTATTATTATTATTATTATTATTATTATTATTATTATTATTATTATTATTATTATTATTATTATTATTATTATTCCTCTGAGACTCATGTGGCCCCCTTCAAGGCTACAGCAAGGGGTTTCACACCCCTTTCCCACACCCAGCTCAACTCCTCTTGACATGGGGATCTCTCCGAGGTGTATGAGCCCCCCCCTCCGCATTGTAGATGAGGTGATGAAGAAACCTCGAGTCGCTCCATCCTGTCCCCATCCATAACCAAGGGCTGGGGCGCTGCCTGTCCGTCTCCAAGGCCTTGAGCCAAGAGGTCTCTTGTCAGGCAGGGAGAGCCACCACCTCGCCAGCGGGCCGTGGCAGGAGGCAGGCGGCACGACGCCAAGGAGAGGGGGGGGGGTCACGCCCTGGTCCCTTCCCACCAGCGATCCCCCCTATCCGCGGACGCGGTTGCAAGGGAGATGTCTCCCGGTTTGCCTGGGGGTGGGGTGGGGTGGGGCTGTTGAGCGCGCTACTCCCGGACAGCTCGCCTTTCCCAGGCGGCGGGGAGTCTTGCGGCGGCGGCCTTGAGAGAATCCCTCCTCTCCTCCCCAGCCGCCCCCCCCGGGGGTTAAGTCGTTGATCCTCCCGCTCACCGCCGCATCCTCCTCGCTCGGCTCCGTGGCGCCGCCGATCGCGAGGGAGCGTCCCGAGGACTCCGGGGGGGGGGGGGGGGACTCTTCCCAAAGTTTAGGGGGGACGGAGGGGGGAGAGAAGCGGGGGGGGGGTCGCCGCCAAGACCCTTTGAAATCCCGGCGCGTGTTCAGGGTCGCGCGCACGGCGAGCGCGGGGAGGGGCGAGGGCGTCGGCCCCCAAGAACCCACCGCATCCGCGGCGGCGGCGGCGGCAACGGCAGCAGCAAGCAGCAACCAGCAGGAGCAACCGAGGAGCCGGACGGGGTGCCTTCAGGAGATGTGGGGAAAGATTTATAAGCGCAGCTGTCGAGCAAGGGTTTTAAAACGCAGACCTGCCGCAGCGCGGCTCCTCCTCCCGGGCCAACCCCAGTGCCTGCCTGTCTGTGCCCTTAGCCTGGGAAAGTTTCTCTACTGTTTTTTTAAAAGCAAGCTTTCTTTCTTTCTTTCTTTCTTTCTTTCTTTCTTTCTTTCTTTCTTTCTTTCTTTCTTTCTTTCTTTCTTTCTTTCTTTCTTTTTCTTTCTTTCTTTCTTTCCTTTCTTTCCTTTCCTTTCTTTCTTTCCTCTTTCCTTTCTTTTCTTTCTTCCTTTCTTTCTTTCTTTTCTTTCTTTTTCTTTCTTTTTCTTTCTTTCTTTCTTTCTTTCTTTCTTTCTTTCTTTCTTTCTTTCTTTCTTTTTTTCTTTCTTTTTTCTTTCTTTTTCTTTCTTTCTTTCTTTCTTTCTTTCTTTCTTTCTTTCTTTCTTTCCTTTCTTTCTTCCTTCCTTCCATCCTTCCTTCTTTCCTTCACTTTTCTTTCTTTCTTTCTTTCTTTCTTTCTTTCTTTCTTTCTTTCTTTCTTTCTTTCTTTCTTTTTTCTTTCTTTTTCTTTCTTTCTTTCTTTCTTTTTCTTTCTTTCTTTCTTTCTTTCTTTTTTCGAAGTCTTTCTTTTTCTTTACGAAGTCCCGACCAGAACCCCTCCCAAAGACCCGAGGGTGGCGGGCTGTACTTGGAAGGAAAACTTGTGTCAGGGGTCAACGCGCCCGCCTGTCCGCGGCGGTGCAACCCATCACTTGGTGGTGGTGGTGGTGGTGGTGTGTGTGTGGGGGGGGGGTGAGGCGCCGTTGTGCGGGCTGCCGCTCCCGCGTGCGTCTCCCCGCCTGCGCTCCCGGGGTGCTCCGTGGGTGACCCGCCTGCCTGTGCTCCTTGGGTGGCCGGCCGACGCAGGGGCTTGCTGGCCTCCCGGCAAGTGGGCCCTTAGCTTCAGATCCTGATCTGGGTTGGAAAAGCGGGGTTGGGCCGGAGATCCTGGGCCTTTTCACACGACCCTCTGAGAAGGGGGTAGTCCGGAGGTGGAGGGGTGGGGTGAGCCGCCGTGGGAACCGCGCCGTCGCCCATCGACAGGTGGGGCGTCTTGTGTGCATTGGCCGGCTCTGGGGGCCGCCTTCCAGATAAAGAGACTTTCCCCAGCGGGCCTCTTCTCTTTGCACACGGGCCCTCGTCCTGTATGGGGTGCGATTCCCCAATGCTTGCGCATTGCCACCCCCCACTTGCCCCCCCCAGTGGCAGAATCCACTCAGGGAAAGTGACACGGGAAGAGGCCGAATTGGGATTACAGAAACTCCTAAAACCAGCTGTCGTGCGATGTTTTGGACCACAACTCCCAGAATTCTAAGCTCAGATTTCCAATGGCAAAGGACTGTGGGAGTTGTAGTCTAAAACATCTGGAGGGCCGACGTTTGGACATGCCTGCATTAAAGGACGCCCTCTGGGAGCTTGTGCGCCATGCCAGGAGGTACTTCGCTCCAGCATTTGGGGGATGAGTTACTTTTCCTGGGTTGCACCAGGAGCCACCTGAGAATCTCACTTATATCTTCCCAGCAGGGGAAGAGAATGGAATTTCATTTTCATAAAGAGCATCCTATGGGGAGAAAGGTGGTGGATGGATGGATGGATGGATGGATGGATGGATGGATGGATGGATGGATGGATGGATGGATGGATGGATGGATGGACGGACGGATGGACGGACGGATGGACAGATGGACAGATAGACGGACGGAGAGACGGATGGATGGATGGATGGATGGACGGACTGATGGACGGATGGACAGATGGGCAGATAGACGGACGGAGAGATGGATGGATGGATGGATGGACAGATGGACAGATGGATGGATGGATGGACAGATGGACGGAGAGACAGATGGATGGATGGATGGATGGATGGATGGATGGATGGATGGATGGATGGATGGACAGATGGACAGATGGACAGATGGACAGAGAGACAGATTGATGGATGGATGGATGGATGGATGGATGGATGGATGGATGGATGGATGGATGGACAGATAAAAGTTGAAAGTGCATGCCCTTCCTGAATCCGGTTGATAAGGTACATATTTGCTTCCTCCGGTCCAGATAGGAAGGAAAAGGTATTCTTTGGACTAGATCCACCAGAATGGCCATGTTGTTTTGGGCATACCAGTAAAAAACTAGCTTTCTTGGCATCTCGTCCCCTCCCCCTCACCCCCATAGCAGTACTCTCCACCACATCAAGTAGTCAAGTGACTTACTCCAAGCCACAAAGAGGTTCTTAATCACTCATATTTTAGGCCAAGAGATTTAGGATACTGTACGTAGAACAACACTGGAAGAAGGGATGGTTACTGTATTTCTCTTCCCGGGCAACCTTGAAAAGGATCACTGTAAGTCAGAATTGACTGGACAGCACATAATTATTATTCTTGTATAAGCGAATTGATCCCTACATGCATCGCTTGGGAAACTTGACACCGGCCACCTTGGCAGGGGATTCTGGGTAGTGTAGTCAAAACAGTAACTTCTGCAAGTCGTCATCTTTTAGCCGTTAATGAGCGCAGGTCATTCCCCGAGTTTTACCCAGTGGCACAATCCATTGCCAGATCAATGAGATTTATGACAAAGGAGAACCATGCTTTTATTTTTAACCCACGCGGTCATAAGACCCAGCCAAGGAAGGCTTTGCTTCTGTAACCTGGCAAACCCGGGGCCCTGGCAGCCAGACAAGCAAAGGGATTTAAACTCTCCGCCCTAAGAAATCGTTGTACTCTGGAGTTTAAAGGACTCTGAACAAAACAGCCACACGGGTTTCTTTTTGTCTTTTGAATAAAAATAGACTTCTTAGTTTGGGTCACTGTAGTTAAGGCAATGCCCTATGGAGCTGCACAGAAAGAAGCCTCTTCCGATTTGGTCATACAAAAGCATGCTTCAGCGTATGCGTGCGTGTTTGTGAGTGTTTGTTTGTGTGTGTGTGTGTGTGTGCATATGGAACTCCTCTGCCACCACCACCACTCCTTGAATAAAGGCTTCCCTCCATCTCTTATCCAAAGTTTATTTCCCAGGTTAGCCCAACCGAAGAGTTCGCTGCCTGGCCCTGAAATCTGGCAGAACAAAATGCTCTAAGACGTTAAGGGGCCATTTGTAACCGAATCCCGCCACACCAGATACTGCTGGGATTAGGTCAGAAATGCTTTCTCAAAAGCATTTCTTCCCACCCACCCCCTTCCCACCCTGAGCAAAAGAAAAGGAAAAAAAATAGAACTTTCCTACAGATGTTCGGCGTCCGTATCACAGTTGTTGTGCCCCTTGTACGGTAGGCTTCCCTGCGCCTTTCCAATGCATATTTTTGTGTATTGCACGAGGCAGGCCTCCCCGCCCACCGCAACCTTGCCTAAAAGTCTTCTGTATCCCCAACCTCATGTAAGTGACTGAGAATGAGTTGGAAAGCTCTTTAGATGATAAAGGCAGGCTGGGCATGAGAGGGATATTGCTAAAAGGTGCATGCACAGAGTTTCCCCTTTTCTCTGGTGCTTTCATCCTACTTCTCCCGGATCCGCATCGGCCACATTTCAAAACTTATCAAGGACCTGTTGCAACAGATCCCCTACACAGGTAGCAATACTGAAGAGGGGAGAGGTTTGTTTTCCATGGCTTCAGAGACTAGAACTCAGAGCAATGGTTTCAAACTACAGGAAAAGAGTTTCCATTTGAACATTGGGAAGAACTTCTTGATGGTTAGAGCTGCCCGTTTATTATTAAATAATAATAATAAATCAGCTAAAAGAAACCCAATTGCTATTGTTGTTTGTTTTGTTTTGTTTTGTTTTGTTTTGTTTTGTTTTGAGATGCATATAAGAGCATTTGCCAGGGAAGGAGGGAGGGCTTCAGACTCCACCTCTTATACTGTTCTCCATCTGAGATGAATCACTGTGGTGCAGTGATTAAATGCCTGTACTGCAGGTAAAACTGTGCTCACGACCTGGGGTTCGATCCCAGGTAGCAGGCTCAAGGTTGACTCAGCCTTCCATCCTTCCGAGGTCAGTAAAATGAGTACCTCGCTGGGAGGGGGGCAATGTGTAACCTGCATACTGTTATTAAACTGTAAACTGCCCCGAGACTACTTGAAGTGTTATGGGGGCAGTATATAAGCAGAACACTTTGCTTTTGTTGTTGTTGAAGCAGCACCTCCCTTGGGGTGCCAAGTCCCACTGCAAAGCCATTCCGATCCAGAAGAACGGGCATGGGGTCCCCTGCCATCGCCCCTCTCCCTTGTGTCCGCCTTTAAGCGATCTTCTGCCCCAGCACTCTGGGCCATGCCAGTTGGTGGGACTGGGTGCCATCACTTACATTTCCCCTAATGTTGGTTTTTGACGGAGTGGCCAAAGGCGAGCTTTTACACCATTCCACACCACTGGTTTTACATCTTAGGGCCAATGAAAGTTGCAGCCCCCACAACATCAAGATATAGGCATGGGAGTTTCAGACCCCGCCCCCTTCACTACAGCAACCAGGATTCAGCAGGAATCCCTCGAGTTAGAAATCCAGTAGTTTTAAGCCAAAAATCACATCCTAAGAGGAGTTTCAGGACACACACCTGTTCTTTGTCAAGGCTGTTTGGAAGCGATGGTCGTTCAAGGCATGGAGAAGGGCATGGCTGGAGTTTTCCGAGGTCCATGGAAGCTGTAAAGCATGAGGGGACCATAGTTTCTCTGCTCACAAGTTTCTATAGATGGTGTCTCAAGGAACCACTGTCCCCTAATGCTATGCAGGTCCCATGAAGCTTAGAAAGCTTCCCTTTCCCCTGCTTTGATGGCTGTTGCTGCAGAAAGAGCCTTGGCAAGGAACAGGTGTATATTCCGAAACAGCGGCGAGAGCTCAGGGCTTCTGTAGCTGTTGTGACAGAGGGGCAGAACTCAAGTTGTTGGTTAACATCCCAGATTATCAATCATTTTCCAGGTAGGGTCAGACCAAGGCATTTTTCCTCTTGGAATCGTTTTTCCTAGGGTAGCTGGTTGGACCAGTAAATGACGCTCACTTCAACACAAGGATGTGATGGGATCCTTTTTTTTACCACACCTGGGAGCAGCATGCTGGTTTGGAAGAGGGGCAAAGGTGGGTCGTGTGGCATAGACAGCACTCTCCTTGTAAACCACTGGGTAGCCCAGAATGTATTCCAATCTCTGAAGCCTAACTGGAGTTGATCTTGGTTTGTACCTGGATGGGGGAACCCCCAAGAAATAGTAGGCCCTCATTAGGGATAGGTAGGCCTTTCCTAACAGTCTGGCCAGCTGGTGGTGGTGTTGCCCATCCCGGACCAATGGGCCAGTCAGACTCAACCTAAGGCAGCCAATTCTCATTGAAGGGCATTTCCCTAGTCTGTCTAACTATAGGGACAGATTTCCAGACCATGGCTCTTGTTGTGTGCATCGGGGAGAGGAAAGGTGAGCAGCCTTGCTAGGTCTAACCGTTGCAGGCATGTCCAAACTTCGGCCCTCCTGATGTTTTGGACCAGAATTCTAAGCTTAGATGGCCAATGAGCTCCCAGAATTCTAAGCTTAGAAGGCCAACAAACACCCAGAATTCTAAGCTTAGATGGCCAATGAATTCCCAGAATTCTAAGTTTAGAAAGCCAATGAGCTCCCAGAATTCTAAGCTTCGATGGCCAATGAGCTCCCAGAATTCTAAGCTTAGAAGGCCAACAAACTCCCAGAGTTCTAAGCTTAGAAGGCCAACAAACTCCCAGAATTCTAAGCTTAGATGGCCAATGAACTCCCAGAATTCTAAGCTTAGAAGGCCAACGAACTCCCAGAAGTCTAAGCTTAGATGGCCAATGAATTCCCAGGATTCTAAGCTTAGATGGCCAATGAATTCCCAGGATTCTAAGCTTAGATGGCCAATGACAAAGGACTTTGGGAGTTGCAGTCCAAAACATCTAGAGGGCCAAAGTTTGGACATGCCTGGTCTAGGGTCAGTTGAGTGGCAGGCCCAGATTGCCTACTATCTCAATCAACACCAAACAATCCAGAAAAATACCTTCCATTTTGCATAAAAGGCCATAGATCGGTGTTCAACAGTGCAGGGTGACCCTGGGGCCTATTTTGAGGGCACTTTCCCCCCTCCTGGAGCCTTCAGATCTTTTTTTTTTTTTTTTTGCAAAATGATGATGATGATGATGATGATGATAATAATAATGAAGCGTTCGACTAGTGATTGGTAATACAAAATCCAGCGTAGATAGCTATGTGGTTAATTAAATAATAATAATAATAATAATAATAATAATAATAATAATAATAATAATAATAATAATAATAATAATAATAATAATAATAAAGACGAGAAGCGACTCAGAAAGAGGCAGGGCTGCAAAATGAGATAGAGTTAGAAGCGGGAGGCCAAGAACGATGTTAGAGAGAGTTCGTTCAAAATCTGAGGGCTAAAATAATGGCACTGTTTTGGTTGATGCTAAGAGATTTCCCCAGGCTTTCAGATCAGGCTGTATCTCCAGTTACTTATCACCAGATTTAGATCTAAGGCACATGCCTACCGTGGGGACACTTCTCAAGAGACCAGGAGAACATCCATTAAAGTGTTTCTTCAAAGATAGAGTTTATTGCTAAAAATGTTTTGATCAGTCATGGTTGATATGTACACTGATATGTTGTAAAAGGAATATTCAAGTAAACATTCTCAATATTTTCTGGCATAATCTCTAGCTTTCCCTCCTTTATACACAAACGTTAAAAATAAATAAACTGTACACGAGAATTTTTTTAAACATCTCTACATTACTATATATATTCCAAAAAACCCCCCACAAAGTCACTCTTTTATAACACTATACACTGTTGCTGTTGTTGTGGGTTTTTTTAAAAAAAATCTCCTTAATCAATATACATTAACGGAAAAAAACACTAGACAGCTTTGAATATTAGTCTGAAGATCAGTGACATTTGTTTGGAAGGAAAAACAGGTATATAGGAAACAGAAATCAAGCATCTTAAAGGGCTGCTGGGAGGTATCATAAACCACCTTAATAGGAAAGAAAAAATGTCCCCTTTCCCATTTGCTGAAGGAAAATGTTCAGGTTTGAAAGGATTGGTTTCAACATATGGTCCTGTATCGTCTTAATGTTATTATTATTAATAATAAAAATAACCAACAAAAAACCACACTGCTGAATTCCCCCCTTTAAATTCTCAATATTTACAAAGGATGGTAATTTTCCTTTTGTTAGAATGTTATATATGTATAAAAAAAAATAAACATCTTATTGTAGTGCTTAGCTTTTCTCTGGCCTTCACTGCAGTTTCCTTATAGGATATCTTTCCCCCTCCCCCCATTTAGAATAATATAAAATAATTAGGGGGAAAAAGATACAGTGCAAGGGAAAATGAGGACAGAGGAAACCAAAAGGCCAAGTCTGTTGCGAAGTTTGCGTCCGTGTTTCTGTGGGTCTCGGTTGTCTCCACGGGCCCTCCCGAGAGACCACCAAATTCCGGATTTGAACATCCGCCCTCCAACCCCATTCAGGGTTTCAAGGTTACTGGCACCTGTCGCCTCCGTCCGGAAGAGGGCTGGAAGTTCCTCTGCAGGGCTGGCAAAACAAGGCCTTGACCACCCTTTCCCACACCAAGGGGGCAGCAGAGGGCTGTGGCGGCCGATCTACCGCTCCACCTCACAGGAACCTGCAAGGTCTTTGGGGCCCACTGGCTAGCAGGAGCATTTGCACTCTGAGATGATAGGGTACTGTACTGGGATCCAGGTGCAATACTTCTGCCTCGACCATCCTTGGCAGTACCACCTCAAGAAAGTCTTGGTGACCGACTTGACCGGCTTGCAGTACATGCCTTCCGGGAAGGAGCAAGAAGTCTCTGCAAAACAGTTCCCTTCCTTGATGTAACGAGGCCAGAACCTGACGCCCAGGTCCTTCCAGGTGTACAGCACCGGGCAATAGGTATACGCCCAAAGCCACTGCAGAAACTTCCGGCGGGCCTTCTTGCCCATCTTGAGCCGGGTCCCGTAGGGCGTCTCGCCCAGGTCCAGTTTCTTCAGCTCATTGGGCAACGGCCCCGACCCTTTGAACCTGTGCAGGGGGTCCGGGCTGGAGAAGTTCACCTGGGCAGGGGCCACCACGGACATGAACTGAGGGTCAAAGTGGCTGCCCAGCTTCTTCCTCAATGCCCGGTCGTCCAAGTCTTGTTCCTTGGGATCATACTCTGGGTCAGGATGCTCAATGATGTCCTTGATGGGCAGGTTATCGCTAGGGGAAGGCCGGAGGCGGAGGTAGGGTTGGCAGCAGCTGCGGTGGAGCAGTGCCGCCCAGAACGAGTAGATCAGGAGAGCTTCCGAGGCCTTCATGCTCTCCTCAGGCCGGCCAGAGCCAGTCCACCGGCGCTTCCAGACAGTAACCAATCTTTCTTCCTCAGCACCGGAGAAAACACTGCAGGCACCCCGCGGCCGTCCAAGCCTGCCCGTCGCCGCCGACCCCCCTCCCCTTTCCTGGGCCCGATTGTTCCAAAGCTCCCACTTAATACTCCACCGTCCTATTTGCCAAGTCCAAGCGATTCATAAATAGGGCCCAGACAGCATCCAACAAGGGTCCTTGCTTTAAATAGATCGCCAAGGGGTTAGATGACAGGCACATGTAAGGTCCCCTCTTGGGCTCTCTCTCTCTCTCTCTCTCTCTCTCTGCTCCTGGTCTTGAAGGCGAATGACAAAAAATAAAGAGAGGAGAGGGGGGGGGAGAGAGGATGTCTGGTCAAGGAGAAATGGGGGGAGGGGGGGAAGCAGGAGGGCTGCCCCTCTCCCAGGCAAGCCTTCCCAAAGGGGCACCCAAATTGTTCAGTTGCTCCTGGTCAATGCACCCTCTTGGCGTCTTCTCTCTCTCTCTCTCTCTCTCTCTCTCTCTCTCTCTCTCTCTCTCTCTCTCTCTCTCTCTCTCTCTGGCTCGCTCTCCCAAAAATTCACAGCGGACCGGTCTCCATCCCCATGGTGACAGCTGGACTTAGATCCACGACAACATGTCTAGACGGCATGACAGCGTTTGGCGTGAGACTGGAGCCCAGGAATAAAAAACCTCGTTTATAGAGGGTGGTGGGGGACGGGGGGGACGGGGAAGAAGCGGCGTCGGAGGCGTGTTGGGGGGGGGGGCGATCGCCGGCTGCGACAAAAGGGGCGGGAAGGGAGGTGTAGAAGAAGAAGAAGAAGAAAAAAATAAGAAAACGAGGGAAAGTCACCAGCAGTGGGTCCGGTTGTAGGTGAGTGGGGGTACAGGCTGCCCACTTTCCTTGCAAAATCCTGGTTTCTTTTTTTTTCCGTTTCTTTTTTCAGACCGGGGGGGGGGGTCCTCGACGTGCACGGTCTGGCTCCCTGGAGCTTCTGCCGGGCGATCCTCTCAAACCGGGCTGCCCGATCCCGACGGAGGGGTCCAGGCGGCTCCGATCATGTGTCGAAGGCTCCTCGGCGCGCGTCTCTCTCTCTCTCTCTCTCTCTCTCTCTCTCTCTCTTGGGGGTTGGGGGGGGGGAAGCAAGCGAGGCAGCTCCTCCGTCCGGCTCGGGCCGCCGATTCGCCCACCGGCTCCGGAGGCTTTAGCGAGGGGGTCGCCTCAGCTCCCAAAGCATCTTGCCCGCCGGCGCCGCTCAGGAGCGCCTCCGGGCGCCTGCCACGACCATCCCGACGGTCGGCGAGGGGAAGGCGGCTCCTAAGCGCCAGGCGCCCCGGGGCGACCCGCAGCCCGGCGGCCCGACGAGGACGGCTGCTTCTCCTCTTCTCCTCTTCCTCCTCTTCCTCGCAAGCGTGAGAAGCACACGAGGCACGGGAGGCGGCGTGCAGCGGCGGCGTGCTCCGCGTCCTGCGCTTGCAAAGCGGTGCTTGCAACCCTTTAAAAAAAAAAAAAACCCAAACTGGCGGCCGGGGAATCGGAGGAGCCCCGAGAGGGAAGGAAGGAAGGAGGCGAGCGGAGCCTCGGTGGAGCAGAGCCGGCGGGCAGGCGCTTCTCCGTCCCCCCCCCCCCCCCCGGGGCTGGGCGGTCGGCCGATCGGGGCTGCAGCGACGCGCTCCCTGGCTCCGGGTTGCGCTTTTTCTCCTTCTCCTTCGGCGGCGGATCGGCTCCTGCTCCTTTGCGCCTCGCCTAGCCGCGGCTTGCTGCTCTCACTGCTGCTGCTGCTGCTGCTGTTGCTGCTGCTGTTGCTGCTGCAGCTGCTGCTTCTTCTCCGCCGCCGCCGCGCGACTGCCGCGCTCGCCCCGCGCAATCCCAAGTTAAATATCCCCCCCGTCGGCCGGAGCCAAGTGTCAGCGAGCACGGCCCACCGCTTGTCACTTGCCCCGCGTGGCCTGATTGACAGCGCCGGCGAGGCGCCCCTCCCCTCCCCTCCCCTCCCCAGCCCTCCCCTCCCCTCCTCTCCGCCCCCCCCCCCCTTCCCACGTTCACATCCCCCACCGCCAGCTCCTCAACCCGAAAGGCCTGGCTGGGTCCTAGCGCCCCTACGCTCTTGGAACCTTTTAGAGATCGAGTGTGTGTGTGTGTGTTGTGTCTTTATAGTCGTGTGACCGACCCTTCGTGACCCCATGCCCATGGGGTTTTCTTGGCAGGAATACTGGAGTGGCTTGCCAGTTCCTACCCCAGGCGCCTACAGCACCTGGTATTCCATGGTGGTCTCCCATCCAAGTACTGACCAGGGCCGACCCTGCTTAGCTTCCGAAATCAGGCGGGATCGGATGTGCTCAGGGCATGCCCAAATTGCAATTCAAAACCCACTATTTTTTTTTTTTGCAAAGTGCCAATATAGTAGTTTAACCTGAATACAGGCTGCTATGAAGGGGCGATGTTGGGTGCCCACAGAGAGGGTTCCCAGTGCCACCTTTGGCACCTGTGCCATAGGTTCACCATCACTGCTCCCTGCTTAGCCTCCCGGTCTGGGAGGAAGAGGTGGTCGCCGATCTTTCGAAGAGGAGGGTGTGTGTTTGTGCAAGGCTGGGAAGGCTGGCCCGGCACTGGCGGGAGGGATGCTCGTGGCCCCTGCCTTGTAACCCGGAGTCCAAGGACCACACCGCTTCCCCCCCCCCCCCTTACACACCCGCCCACCCCCACCCCCTTCGCGTAAAATACGACCATCGTCTTGTTTTAAGGGTTAAAGGACTCACGCGGGGATCGAGAGAGAGCCGCCGACGGGGCCCCCGGGGTCAAGCAATGCAAGGTGCACAATCGGTACCGTTCCGACGTAAAGCCTCCGCAGCCCCTTGATTCTGGCCCTTTCTCTTGGCCCCCAAGCCCCGCGGGATGTGGCCAAAAAAAACAGTTGCCTTGCGCGGGATCTGGTAGCGGATCATCTTTCAGGGTGTAAGAATTCGGGACTGGGTAGCCAGAGGGCTGATCTAGCCTAAACCTGGGAGAACACGGGTCTTTCTTTCTTTCTTTCTTTCTTTCTTTCTTTCTTTCTTTCTTTCTTTCTTTCTTTCTTTCTTTCTTTCTTTCTTTCTTTCTGTCGTCCTCTAATCCCAACCCGGCCCCCCCCCCAATCCGACGTGGCCCGCAGCTGTCTGGGCGCGCGTCGCGGTCGGAGCCCCGGCCAGCGTTTAAGAAGGGACTCGTGTGAATCCTAGACGCCGCATGCGGTTCCCGTGGCCCCTGTTTGCCACGGACTGGGGCTACCACGAAACAGCCAGCCGGGATACGGAGTGGGCAGAGACGGCGGCGGGGGGGGGGCGCGCCTGTGTATGTGTGCGCGCGCTTGGTTTCGGAGGTCCGGTGCCGTCGTCGCCCGCCCTGGATTCTCACGACCTGAGTTCCCGCAAGCGTCCCCGTGACGGGTTGGGCGGCCGCGGTCAGACGGCGGACGGAGGGGGCCGGAAAGGCAGGCAGGCAGGCAGGCAGGCAGGCGCCCCACCTCCATCAATGCAGCTCCACAAGATTAGGATCGGAGGAAAGATTTTTCCCACCCCACCCCATTTGAGCTGGAGTTTGGGATCCAGACTGAGATTGTCCCAGAAGCTGCGGAGCCTGCGGGGTGGGAGGAGTTCGATTCCCCCACGGAACCCCCTTGACAGGGGGTGAACTTGATGATCTACACAGTGTTCCTTCCAACTTAGTATTCTAAAATGATGATGATGATGATGATGATGATGGTGATGATGATGATGATGATGATGATGATGATCATCATCATCATCATCATCATCATCATGAAGAAGAAGAAGAAGAAGAAGAAGAAGAAGAAGAAGAAGAATTTCGCCTTATGAAAATACTTTTTTATTTTTATTGTTGACTTGCTGATGTTGTTCACCACTGGGAGTTCCTTCGGAAGACGGGCGCTAAATAAATAAATAAATAAATAAATAAATAAATAAATAAATAAATACTTCAATGGTCTCCCTAGCCCCTTCAAATGCTGGCACTTTATTATTATTATTATTATTATTATTATTATTATTATTATTATTATTATTATTATTATTATTATTATTATTATTATTATAGGATAAACCTGCTGATCTGAAAGTCGCCTTTGCTCGCCCCAGGCTTCGTTGTCCAGTTGGAGGGCTCCGTCCAGGCGTGCCGGCAGCCCAAGAGTTAATCCTGGACGAGGCGGCGGGGAATGCTTCGGGCGGTCCAAGAGCTGCACTGGCGGCAGGGCGACCGCTGGGCGCTGCTCTCCACCCTCGGTTCGGAGCGGCCGATCGCCTCGACCTCGGCGAGGATCGCAGGGCAGGGAGGGCTGGGTCGCCCGGTCCACTCCCGGGTCGCCCCCCACCCCCCACCCCAACTAAGGGGTCGCCGTGGACCGGCCGCGGCTTCCCACGTGCGGAGGCTTCAGCTTCCAGACGGGATGGGTTTGAAAGAACGAAACCCAACCCCAAACTCGAGAAAACTTGTGTTGTTGGGGAGGGTTTTTTTTTTGCTGGTTTGCTGCTGTTCCTCTCCCCATTAGTAGGACTGGGAAGGCTCCCTCTTGGAAAGGATACTTCATTGGGTCCAGAAAAAAAAGAAAAAAGAGTAAAGAAAGGGGAATAAAAAAGCTCTTGAACCCAGTTTTGGGATTTTACTGGTGGCCATTGGTTCTTGATCTGCTCTGCCAGGCACCGTGTGTTCTGTTAAGTGCCATCATTAGATCCATTTGGAGCTGGGTGGGGTGAGGCGGCATCTACACACACACACGCACGCACACACACACACACACACACACACACACACACACACACACACACACACACACACACACACACACACACACACACACACTGTACTAGGGCAATGGGGCGAACCTTCAGCACACCATACTCCTGCCATACAGGAGGAGTGCTCAACCCACATATTTATCGTGTTGCTATGGGGAAAGGGTGCACCTATGTCAGCACAGGAGCTGTAGCAATCTGCCACCCCATACGTGAGCATGCCAACAATGACTGATTAATTGCAGGCATCCATTTATATTTTCCCTATCTCTGACCAGCCATACATCCACCGCTTTTTACATTGTGTTCCAGTGCTTCCGTTTTACTTTCTTTCACTGTGATTTTAACTTTCTAAATGCTGCCCTAGAGACCTGCTCAATGAGTAGGATATACACTTGGTCTTCCCTGTGTGATGTAGTGGATAGAAACGGAACGACAAAGAACTAACATTCAGTAAAAAAGTCAGGCTCATTGGCTTAGAACAGTAGAACCTTCGGCACTCCAGATGTTTTGCACCACAACTCCCAGAATCCTGAGCCTAGATTGCCAAGGACAAAGCACTGTGGGATTTGTGGTCCAAAACCTCTGAAGTGTTGAAGGTTAGCCACCACTGTAATAGGCCAAGCTCAGCACCAGATTATGAGCCATCACAGCCAGGAGCTGAGATATCCCTGGTGGCAAAAGAGAGTCTGTCTTGGTGTCAGAGTTTATCAGTGCCTGACTTTTGTTGTCCTACATCATTTCCCCACCGTTTCGGCATCTATCTGCTTCTTGCATATTCCTTTTCTTGAGCTACTGTGGACAACGCTGCTTCAGAGGGTCCCTGAGCAAATTCTGAATTCTCTTTCTCTATAGATATTTTCATGGACTTCGATTCTTTGCTAGCTATTTTATTGTTAGAGATTATGATTCTTGCTTGCTGTTTATGTGGTGTTTTTTCCTGTTGGGGCTGTTGTGTGTTTTGTATTTTTGCCATCTGTTTGCCATCTAGGATGGTGGGTCTACCACTAGTTGGGTGGAATGAATGAATGAATGAATGCATGAATGAGTATGTTCTCAGTCCCCAAACTGAACTTGGCTAACTGCCCTTTCACTCACAAGTCCACTCCTTGGCCAAAACCCTGTTGCTTATGGTAGCGAAAGGCACTAGAGCAGCCCCACTGAATCCGTGGGGGAGTGAGGAACCATCTCCTCCTTAAATGCCACTGATTGAAGCCAACACAGGATGTGGTGATGGCATCTGGCCTGGATGCCTTCAAAAGGGGATTGGACAGATTCCTGGAGGGAAAGTCCATCACAGGTTACAAACCATGATGCAGAGGTGTCATCTCCAGGCTTAAAACCAGGGTACTTCAAGGGCCAGATGCAGGGGAGTGGTATCAGGAGACAGATATCTAGTCTCATGCACTCCCAGATGCATCTGGTGGGGCCACTGTGAGATACAGGAAGCTGGGCTAGATGGGCCTTTGGCCTGATCCAGCATGGCTCTTCTTATGTTCTTATATTCTTGACATGTTCCATTGATAGAGAAAGTCACTGTTTGAGGAACTGGATTTGAATCGGTTAAAGCTAGTTAACTCACCAAATCTTCATCCATTCAGTGTTCCTCCTCTAGTGCAATTTGCTAATCTCACCCATGCTTTGCTCTTTATTACACCAACTCACCTAATTCAGGTAGGGAGAAGTGTTTCTAAGTTGTTGCTCTCTTAACTGTTGGAGCTGAGGAGCTCTGTTTGGAACGCCTGCAGCTCTCACAGAGATCTGCCTGTAAATCCAGGATCCACCTGTCACCCAATCTTGTCCCAGCTGTTTCAATTCAAATCTTAGGGTTTTTTTCTGTTTGATAGTATGTTTTAAAACACCTCGTCTTATCACTTGATGTTCATTTGTATGTTTCTGATGGAAGCCATTTAGAAACTCCTTGAACTGTGGAGAAACAGAGGGCCACACCCTGATTTGCAATTTATTAGGTACCACAGGTGCCAGGTAAAATTATTCTGTGAACTATCATCTGCTACACTACATGTGGGTGGCCATTCCTCCTTCATCCTGTTATAAAATATGGGCATGTAAAAAGAACGGGTAGATTCTTCCACATCAAAGGAAAAAATAATTATATTAAAATTGAATTTTAATAACTCATGTGCATATGTGGGAAAATGGTCTTTAAATATATGAATAGCTGGAAACTAGAGATGGGCACGAATAAAAAAAATGGCGTTTCGTTTGTCGTTTGTCATTTAGGGGGTCTGTTTCGTTTCGTTTCCATTTTTCACGAATTTTTGCAAAAAAATCATTTTCGTTTTCGTTCTTTTCGTTACCGTTTCGTTACCATTTATTTCATTTTTTGTGATTTTTTTTTAGCATTTAAAGCAGTTCAATGTATTGCCGTAACGAAAATGAAACGGACGACAAAATTTCTGGTGTTTCTATTTGTTTCGTTTCATTTTGGAGACAAAATTCGTTTGTTGTTTCGTTATGTAACGAAATGAAAAAACAAAAATGGAAACAAAAAATTGTTCATTTCATGCCCATCTCTACTGGAAACCTAGTGATTAAAAAAGAAGTCTTGCTTGGAATAATTTGCCTTGATCAAATGTGTCCTTCTCAGGTCAGGAAAAAAAATGAAATTGAATGAAAAAAATCACAGGAAGGGACTTGATGATGAGTCTCACCATTGGTCCATCTGGCACGGAATGATATTGAACCTGAATGGCAGGTGGTCCAAAGGGTTGTAGGTAAGGTCTTCCTGGCAATGAGAGTGAATGCTCTGAACTTGCATGGCACATGTATCCTCCATGTCTAGACGAACAACAGAGGCGTAGCCAGGATTTGGAGCACCTGGGGACAAACTTCATTTTTGTGCCCTACCTGTTGCCCCCCCCCACATCACAGCCATCCAGCAACGGGGGACCGAACCCTGCATGTGTGTGTGTGTGTGTGTGTGTGCGTGCGTGCGTGCACGGGCGCATGGGCAGATGCGCGCGCACGCGTGTGTGTGCATCTCTCACCAAAGCGAGGAGGAGGAGGGCGCCATGGCCACCACGCTCCCACCTGCCTGCCTGCTTTGTCGCTCGCCTGGCGCACGGCACACAGGGTCAGAGGCAGCGGAGGGAGTGCCGTCGCCAAGCCTTAGGGGAAAAGAGGACTGCTGGGCGGTGGGAGGGTGCATGACTTCCTCCTCCTGCTCCCCTCCAGGCGCCCCCAGATTACTGTACCTGGGGCAGATGTACCCCTCTTCCCCCTTAGATACGCCCCTGATGACCAAATAATAAACCATTTTGATGGGGAAAGGAGGCAACAATATTTTGTGCAGATCTGGGATTTTGACTAGGAATGTTGCAGGACTGGGCCCTTTTCATACCCAGTGGAAGTTGCTGCTGCTTTAAATTCCTTCTGTGTTTTGGGGGTATTCCACACACACCCTCCAGCTTCCATCTAAATTGGAAATAAATGGAACCAAGTGGCCGGTCTTCACCCATCTCCTGTGAATTTAACCAGTTGGTGTACTCAGCTTCTGTTTTTCTTCCCATGTATGTTTTGATGGCCGATATTTCAGGCACAGAAGAGAGGCTGCTATGGAGAGAAGGGGCCAGTCAAAATGTCTGATGGACTGGATTTAAACTGCAACAAATGTTTGCAGCATGGATTGGCCTCATCAGTGTTCTAGCCAGCAAGGTCCTCCTCTGAGGCACCCATCCCCCTTCTCCACCTCTGTCCTTTCCCCAATTGTCCTCCCTCCCTCCCTCCCTCCCTCCCTCCAAACGTCTCTGCACCTGCTGAGTATGTGATGTCCTTGAAGGACCCGCCTTGTGCTCTACCGGCTCAGGTTCCTCAATGTGGAGGAGCAGTGGGACCCAGTGGGCAGAGCCCTGGGTGAGGGTGGGGAGGGCAACACGGGGCTCATATCCTCCCTCGTGGTGTGACCATGGATCAGGCCACTCTTTCTGAGTCTAGCCAACCTCTCAGGATCCTTGTGAGGATGAAAAACTGGAAGGGAGACCATGTCCACTGGCTCTCCAGGAGAAAGAGGTGGCCTAGATGCAACTCACACAAGCAGAACACGTGGTCGTTGTTCCACCTGAATCAGTCTTGGCATCAGTTGCACCTCAGAACTTTCCCCCATGAGACAGTGGGTTTGCAGGATGAGTCGGGATTTGACTCTGCGGTTCCCACTGCCTAAACTGCAGATACTCTTCCTAGAAATCTTTCCTTGTGTGTGTGTGTTGTGTTGATACAGTTGTAACTGACCCTTGGTGACCCCATGTCCATGGAGTTTTCTTGGCAGGAATACTGGAGTGGCTTGCCAGTTCCTACTCCAGGCACCTACAGCACTTGGTATTCCTTGGGGGGTCTCCCATCCAAGTACTAACCAGGGCTGACCCTGCTTAGCTTCCGAAATCAGGCGACATTGGGTGTGCTTAGGGCATCTAGGCAGCCTTTCCCTACCCTTTTTTAAAAAGCACTGAAATGCTACAATTTTGCCACGGATCTTTCAGTGCCAAACCTAGAAGCCTGGACCTGGGAAATGGACTACAACTCTGCAACAAAAACCATATTCTGGGAGATAAGGTTCAAAGTAGTATGTTTCCAATGCCGGTATTATTTTGTTCCTTACATACGTAATTTTAGTCATCGTTATTGTCATCGTCATCATAGTTGTCGTTGTCGTCGTTGTCGTCGTTGTCGTCGTTGTCGTTGTCGTCATCGTCATCGTCATCGTCATCATCATCATCATCATCATCATCATCATCATCATCATCTCAGAACTGCAGAACTGGACGGGAACCAATGGATCGTTGAATTCAGCCCCTGTTAAGGAGTCCCAGCGGGGGAATTGAACTCCCAAATACCTAAACCAGGCATGTCCAAACTTTGGCCCTCCTGATGTTTTGGACCACAACTCCCAGAATTCCAAGCCTGTATTTCCAATGGCAAAGGACTGTGGGAGTTGTGGTCCAAAACATCTGGAGGGCCGAAGTTTGGCCATGCCTGTCATAGTCTTTTTGGGATGAGAGACAAGTTAAAGGCACAGAAGTCCACGGTTCTCTCCTCCTCCTCCTCCTCCTCCTCCTCCTTGCATCCCAGGCCTTTGTCTTCGCCATTTGTTCCCGAGACGTAAATTCATCGAATCACATTTTCTGGATTACTTCATCATTCCAGGGCAGGAACAAAAAAAAACAACAAAACCCAAAAACCCATCAGACAGCGCCGCGCTGCCCGAAGACCTGGGGATATTAAAAAAGCAGCAGCTGCAAGGCAAAGAAAGGGAGATTTGGTCTTAACGACGGTAAAGTCCTGCCCTTGGAGAAAAAGAATTAAACAACACAGCTCCAGTTGCTGGTGACCGGCGGCTCCAGTCATCGTCATGTTCATGCGAGGTTCTTTCCCACGTCTTCCTTTAATTTTGCCCATGACTGTCCTTTTCCCCTCAAGAGCTGACGGAACAGTCGCTGCAGGAGAGCTGGGGATGAACGTTGGGGAAGAACATATGGAGAGCTCTGCCATGGGGACAGAGCAATGCGAACATGGAGTGGTGTGGGGGGGGGGAAATCTTGTGGAATTGTTGAAGAATTGTTGAATAATTAATTTTTTCTTCTCTTAAAGTGTTCTGCTTATATACCGCCCCATACCACTACAAGTAGTCTCTGGGCGGTTTACAATTTTAATTACAGTGCACAGGCTACACATTGCCCCCCCCAGCAAGCTGGGTACTCATTTTACCGACCTCTTCTTCTTTTTTAAATAATAGGTTATATTGTGTTGTTGTACTGTGTTTTTATTATTGAATACTGTATATACTCGAGTATAAGCCTAGTTTTTCAGCCCTAATTTTGGGCTGAAAAAAGGGGTCCTCGGCTTATATGCGGGTCAATACTTTTAGCCACTGAGGCACGTTTGGGTCAGTGGCTAAAAGTCATTTTAAACATTGTGCGCCACTTCTCCTGACCCCCCCATGTTTAAAATGACTTTTTAAAAGGTCATTTTAAAACGATGTTTAAAATGACTTTTAGCCACCAACTCAAGCACTTGCCTTGGTGGCTAAAAGTCATTTTAAACATCACGCACACACCCAGCTCACAAAGGAGGAGTTACCAGGCCCTGCTGCATTTCCCACCCTAGGCTTATACTTGAGTCAATAAATTTTCCCAATTTTGGAGGTTTAAATTATGGGCCCCGGCTTATACTCGGGTCGACTTATACTCGAGTATATACGGTATATGATTCTTATACAGTGGACCCTCGTATAACAAACAGTTTGTATAACATAAAATCTGTACAACATAAAAAATTTCAAAGATAGGGGAAATTTGCTTAACAGAATCGTCTATGGGGAGAATCCGTACAACATAAAAATGGTCGCAATTAGGGACTACTCCATTTTCAATGTATTCCTATGGGAAATATGTATAAAGGAAAATTTGCTTAACAGAATTTCATTTGGAACGAATTAGTTCCTTTATACAAGGTGCCACTGTATTAGCTTCTTATATATGGAGAACATTTTTTTTACCAAAACAAATTCCGGGTGTGTCCAATCACACTTGGGAAATAAAAGGATTCTGATTCTGCTTCTGAACCGAGAGGCATTATCATGAGCTAGAAGATCATCCATCAAATTGCAACTTCAGGTTCCACAGAACGACTGGGTGATCCAGCTGTATGGATTCTGCCTCTTAGGAGGGCCAGCCTCAGTGGCGTAGCTAGAGTTTGGAGCGCCCCAGGACAAAGTCAGTTTTTGTACCCACTCCTCCAACCCAACTGTGTCTCTCCCACCCAGCAAAGGAGGGGCAGATCCTGGGGGAACAGTGGGGAAAGGGAAGAAGGGTCTCTCCTTCTCATGCCCTCTTTGTGGGTCTCCTTTTCAGTTAAGGCTGTCCTGTGCAAACTGCACAGTGCGCGGATAGTGCCAAGCAGGCCATTTTTTTTCAAGCATCACCTCCATAGCACGCATCCCCCTCCTCCTTTCCCCTGGCTAAGGCCTGGTGATTGTTAGCCTGGGGAAAGGAGGATAGGGAAGCAGGCAATGGTCCCCCCCAGCAGCACCTCTGTTGCACTCTTCCCTCTCCTCCTTTCCCTGGGCTGACAATCACCAAGCCTTAGCGGAGGTGAGGGGGAGGAGCAGGGAAGAGCAATCGACGGCCAAAAAAACCAACTTCGCCTGCTTCCCTCTCCTCCTTTCCCCTGACTAAGGATCACCAAGCCTTAGCGGGGCAAAAGGAGGACTGCTGGTGGGATGGCGCATGGCTTCCTCCTCCTGCTCCCCCTCCAGGTGCCCCCAGATTGCTACGCACCCCAGGGCAAATGCACTCTTCCACCCCTACCTCGTTACGCCAATGGCCAGTCCTACTATAAGGCAGAAGGAGGTTGCTGCCTTAGCTCGCAGATAGTGGGGTTTCTTATGCCATGGCAAGTGCGGAAGGGTAGAACAATATGATTCACATAAGCTCAGGTCCAGTGGATGATGCTGTTTGGCTGTTGGTGCTGAAGGGAGCTTCAAGGGTCAGTTCCTATTAACGGAGTGGGTGAGATGCCATTTTGTCCTTTGCTCAGGCAGCTCAACGTCTCGGGCTGGTCCTCCCCTATGAAGTGGTGATGTGGTTAATGAAGAGTTCTAGCAAATCAAGCACCAACTCCCTGGTGTTACCATCATCCTCTGCTACCAAGATATATTGTTAATCTTATTCCTTAGTAGAGATGGGCACGAAACGAACAATTTTTCGTTTCCGTTTTCGTTTTTTCATTTCGTTACACAATGAAATGACAAATGAATTTTGTCTCTAAAATGAAACAAAACGAACAGAAACACCGGAAATTTTGTCGTGCATTTAGTTTTCATTACGGCAATACAGTGAACTGCTTTAAATGCTAAAAAAAATCACAAAAATTCGAAATAAGTGGTAACGAAACGGTAACGAAACAAACAAAAATAAAAATGAATTTTTTGCAGAAATTCACGAAAAATGGAAACGAAACGAAACGGACCCTCCAAATGACAAACGACAAACGAAACACCATTTTTTTTATTCGTGCCCATCTCTATTCCTTAGTAATCCTACAGATCCAGGCTGGTGATGGTGGTGAGGTACACCAGTGGCCCTTGAGACATTGTTGGACCACAATCCCCATCTGCAAATGGTGAGGACCATGGGGTTTTTACTACAAAACCATTCTAGAGAGCCACAGTTGCCCATCAGGGTTAGTCTTTGGTAGCCTGACTAAGAACCCCAGCAGATATTTGGGGAATGGAGGCAGCTGTTTCCCTGCCATGCTTTTGAGTCTGTATATGGTTTCCCTTTCTTTGCTCATGACAAGTCTTTTAAACTATCCTCAAAAATCCTATAAAACCAGGGTGAGAAAACCATCAGGTCCCTCAGAGGTTGAAGTACAGGTTCCCCTAGCCCCAGCTATAATGCCCGAAGAGGCCGGGATCATGGGATAAGTAAAGGGACATAGAGGAATCCTAGCCTTGTTGCTTCCCATGTGGAAAATGTTTTGAAATTGGTCTGCACATGTTGGGTCCATCTAGCAATCTCTCCAGCACCATTCTTCTGATCTTATGAAGATCTACGGCTAGCCAGAAGGAACAGTAGATAATAAATAAATAAATAAATAAATAAATAAATAAATAAATAAATAAATAAACAAACAAACAAACAAATTCCATAGTGAACTGCATATTCATGGCGGATATTTTGGCCAAGGAGTGAATTCACGGCTCATTTGAAAAACATGTCCAGGTCTCAAGCTCTGCCACTGCGTTCTTCCATTAAGAAGCTCTCAGTTATCAGGAAGTGCCCACCCCAGATGTTTTGCTGTCTGAGGGAAGACACAAGATGGCACCTTTCCCCATTTGATGTACAGGAACAGATTCCTTGTGGAAATGTACCACTGGCCATAAGGCAATGGCCTCCCTTGCCTAGGGGAAGTTTTGGACTGCTAGTGGTCAGACCGCTGCCCTTTACAGGTCTAGCACATCTGATTTCGGAAGCTAAGCAGGGTCGGCTGTGGTTAGTACTTGGATGGGAGACCACCAGGGAATACCAGGTGCTGTAGGCGCCTGGAGTAGGAACTGGCAAACCACTCCAGTATTCCTGCCAAGAAAGCTCCATGGACGTGGGGTCATGAAGAGTCAGTCACGACTGTAACAACATAGCACACACACACTGCCAACTAACAGTCTGTGCTTGGGGTGAGGAGTCTTGTTTTCCATAGTCCGATGAGCTAAGTGGGTCCATCACACTGTCTAATGGTAGGGCCGGTTCTGTAAGCAACTGGTGCCTGAATCAGTGACTTGTATCAGGTGATTGAGAACAGCTCAATGCTGTGGACATTCTAGGTTAAATTTTCTAATATCTCCAGTCTGAAGAAGGAAAACAATCAGGTATTAAGGGACAGGGAAGACTATCCATGAATACCACAAGGAGTCCACACAAAGCATTCTGGGGCAGAGAGACAGCCTCACTGACTAAAACACAGGTAGGGGACCTTCGGCCATCCAGATGTTTTGGACCAGAATGCCGAGCTCATACTGCCAGTGATAAAGGACTTGTGGGAGTTGTGGTCCAAAACATCTGGAGGGCTGACGGTTCCGCACCCCTGTGCTAGAAGGTAGATAGGAAAGGGCCATGCAGGATCCCCCCCCATCAAAACAGACTACGATGGGGAAGACTGACTACAGAGGTGAGTCCATGTCAAACAGCTTCATATGTTCTTCTACTTCAGCTGGCAATCAGAAATCCAATACAGAAAAGTTACTTTGTTGTTGTGCTTTTTAATTGCAATTCCAAGATTCCTATGCTGGTTGGGAGAATCTGAACAAGTTCTACTCCAAACCAATTCTGGTTTAGCAGGGTATCCTTGGACCAGATCAAAAGAAAGGGAACCTAATAGATCATTCAACTTTGAAAAGGTGGTTTCCAGTTATTAGGTATTTCATCAACCTCTGTGCTGAATACCAAAGCCACTAGAACGGGCACTTGGTCTTACTTCAAACCATATACTGCTTTACTGGATGTGAGCTGATTGATTGACTGATTGACTGACTGACTGATTGACTGACTGATCAACCAGCTGATTAGTTGGTTGATTGGTTGGTTGGTTGACTGATTGACTAACTGGTTGGTTGATTGGCTGATTGCTTGGTTGGTTGATTTAACTTATGCTGGTCCAGAGGAGGTACATGGCCCCACACTGTTTTTCCCACAAGGCCACTGGTGGCATGGCCCCACACTGGCCTGCCTGTCAGAGGCATGGCTACCGGCCCAGCTAGTTGGAGCTGGTGGTTCTTAACATTTAATTCAGGGTTTAATTCTGAAGGTTTTAATTCAAAATGGTCCTTTTCCCTCAACACATACTCAGGGGCCTAAAACACAGTCAAAAGCTGCCCAAGTCTTTCTTTCTTTCTTTCTTTCTTTCTTTCTTTCTTTCTTTCTTTCTTTCTTTCTTTCTTTCTTTCTTTCTTTCTTTCTTTCTTTCTTTCTTTCTTTCTTTCTTTCTTTCTTTCTTTCTTTCTTTCTTTTACTGCCATGGGTCTTTGGAAAGAATGGCACCAACAATCAACAGGTGAAGGAAGGGAACCCAACAACGTGCTCCCAGAGATGTTTTACTCGCCCTCTGGCCAGGAGATACCGAAAAAAATGGAGATCGGGGAGACCATGTTGTTGAAAATTCACGTAACTCTTTATCACTTTCCCTGAAAGGAAGAAAAATATTTGTGTGTGTGTGTGTGTGTGTGTGTGTGAGAGAGAGAGAGAGAGACTGCACCTCCTCCTTTCCTGGCAATGTTTTGAAACAGCAGGGCGAGGGCAATTAAAACATCAGCAAAACAATAAATCCAAATTGCCCAACACGTGCTTTGCAGAAAGGTACAATTATGAAGGGAAACTGGTGACTGACGCTTCTGAGGGCGAGTCCTCCCCCACACACAACGGCAGGCCCACCAGCATTTATGGAACCTTCCTGTCTCCCTCCTGAGCTCAGCCGTCTGTTGCCAGGGATGAGCAAGAATCTAAGCATTTCCATCTTGTCTGGGTCGGGAAGCATCAGCGACGGAGAAAACGCGTAAGCAGAGGAAAAGTGAGTGAGTGAGTGAGCGAGTGAGCAAAGCCATGCCAGAGAGTGTTCACGGCACACTTGGCTCCGCGACAGAGCAAAAGCCTGGCACGGGCCATAGCCGATGAGTTCATGTTCCAGAACGAAGGCCTCCAAAGTCGCTTCTTAGAAAACGGGCTTTCACGCCACAAAAGCAGGTGCGCTGGCAAGCCTGGGAAACAAGGTGATGTCAGAAGAGGGTCCGGCTTCTCTGAGCCCAGGGCGACTGAAGTGAAATGGAGAACAATGGCCGATGGGGTCAGGGCCGGTGCTAGGTTTTTTTGCGCCCTAGGCAAGGGGAGGGTGGGGCGGGCGGGCGGGGGAGGGTGGGGGAGGGGGTGGCAGGGGGCAACGGGGGTGGGGCGGTGGGGGGCAGATAGCGAGGGGTGGGGCGATGGGTGCGGGGGGTGGGGGCGGGCGGCGACGGGCACCGATGGGTGGATGGTGGCGGGCGGCTGGCGGAGGTGGGGGGATGGACGGCAGTGGCCAGTGGTGGGGGGGGCGGCGACGGGGGAAGCAGGCTGGCCAGCGCTCTGTCTCCATTTTGGTGCCCTAGGCAACTGCCTAGTTCGCCTTAATGGATGCGCTGGCCCTGGATGGGGTCGTGACCTGGTCTGCCTCTTTTGCACCTCTCAATGCTGGCCATTTGCTATAACGGAGGCCGTGGGCCTTGTGTGACCACGTTCTTTCCTGAGACCACGTGGCCTGCAAAAATACAGCTCAAGATGCAGTATTTGCTTGTCTAGAATTTTTTACCTCCCTTTGAAGGACCCAGTGATTGCTGGGAAGTGCAGGCCACATACAGGAACTGAAATCTTGTTCCTTAGTTTAAGCCAAATGGTGACTTTCCTGCCTAGCAAATAAACCAGATATGTCCAAAGTCAGGCCCGGGAGCCAAATGCGGCCAGATTTCAAATTTCAAATGGCCCACAGCCTCTTCTACGCACCGGCTCAGCCTACCACACATCCCCACCAGCTGCCCCCTCTCCATATTGAATGGAGATGTCAGGTTGCAGTTTTACGGCTTTCCTGCCCTCCCTGCCTCCGTCCGTCCCCCTAGCCACCTGCCCAGCTTACCCGTCCCTGGCTCTGTTGCTGCAGCATCCTCCCTACCTCCTTACATGTCCTAGAGGCTTGCCCAAAGTCCGGCCCGAGGACCAAATGTGGCTGAATGGTCAGCCCCCACACATTTTCATCTCACCAAATCTGGCCCTTCTGGCAAAAAGTTTGGGCAATTTCGAAACAAACCATCCTTGCCATGATTCCCAGAATGGCCTGTGCCTATGCCCCCTCCCCCACAACACATATGCATTTGAAAGGCATCTAACATATCTTCTAGATACCCAGGGTAAGGTATTGGACAGAGCAATGAAGTAGGTCTCAGGAGACCTGGGTTCAAACCCCACTCAGCCATGGACACTCAATGAGGGAATGGAACTGATAAAACCACTCCTTAAATCTCTCTTTCCTTGAAATCCCTTGTAGGATGGGTAAAAGATTGTTCGAGCAAAAAAATCCCAGTGTGTCCTGTCCAATCAAGTCAAAACTGACTAATAGCAACCCCAATTGTCTACAGAACATATTCTCAGATTATAACCCATTGGTGGAGAACCTTTGGCACTCGGGATGTTTTGGACCACAAATCCCACAGTGCTTTGTCATTGGCAATCTAGGCTTGGAATTATGGGAGTTGTGGTGCAAAACATCTGGAGTGCCGAAGGTTCTACTGTTCTAAGCCAATGAGCCTGACTTTTTCACTGAATGTTAGTTCTTTGTTGTTCCGTTTCTATCCACTACATCACACAGGGAAGACCAAGTGTATATCCTACTCATTGAGCAGGTCTCTAGGGCAGCATTTAGAAAGTTAAAATCACAGTGAAAGAAAGTAAAACGGAAGCACTGGAACACAATGTAAAAAGCGGTGGATGTATGGCTGGTCAGAGATAGGGAAAATATAAATGGATGCCTGCAATTAATCAGTCATTGTTGGCATGCTCACGTATGGGGTGGCAGATTGCTACAGCTCCTGTGCTGACATAGGTGCACCCTTTCCCCATAGCAACACGATAAATATGTGGGTTGATCACTCCTCCTGTATGGCAAAAGCCACCTCTAAGGTTGGACCATGTGAGTACGAATTTCCAAATATTCTTGGATTGCAACTCCCATAATCTCTTCCCAGCTAGGAGTGCTGGGATTTGTAGGCCAAAAACATCAGGAGGGACAGTGGAATCCTTGCTCTAAGCCTTAAGGTACTGGTTCCTAGCCTTGGGTCCCCAAATGTTCTATGTCAGTGCTGTTCAACAATGTCTACTTTTCCTGGCCCAATGTGCCTGAGGGCTACTACACTAAAACCTCTACTTATGAATTTTGTCTGTTCCGAGCACGTGCTCATAACTAAAAACTTTTGTAAGTAGAGCAGCAGTTTCCCATAGTAATGCAATGAAAACCAATTAATCTGTTCTGGAGGGAGCAGATTTTAATGCACCATGGCCCTTGAACTGCCCCGCTCAGCTGAGACAGTGGGCTGGCAGACCGAGAACTTTGCTGGGGCAGTGGTGGTCCTTGGGATTGGGGAGGGAGGGGTAGAGAACTTTTCCTTTCACTTTTTAATTGATGGCCGGCAGGCTACTTTTGAACCCTTCACGGGCTACCGGTAGCCCGCGGGCTACCTGTTGGGCAGGCCTGTTGTATGTAATATTACCACATTGCCACTTTTTCATGGACTCTAAAAACTCTACATTTCCATTTTTTCATGGACTCTAAGTTAAAAACTCCCATTCTCTTTCTCCGCCCCCCCCCGCCCGCCCCGTCTTTTCCACAACCTCTCTGATCTGATCTGATTTCTGACTATTGAGGAATTACTTCCCAGCCTTAAACATATAAACAGAGGCTGGCCTGAGCCATAAAACTATACAGCTCTGACCCAATCTTCTCACCAATTAATCTTCTCACCATTTCTACTAATTTTCAATGCATTCCTATGGGAAACCACTGCTCTACTTCCTTTTTTAAAACTTATGAGCATGTACTTGGAACGGATAAAATTCATAAGTAGAGGTTTTAGTGTAGTAGCCCTGAGGCACTTTGGGCCAGAAAAAATGGACCTCGGCCTGTTCAAAGTTGAACAGTCCTGTGATAGATGGTTCTCCAATTTTCTCCTGAATGCTTCCTGCACTGGAGTGCTCACCACCTCCTGAGGCCATTGCTTCCGTTGTTGCGCTACTCTAACACAGTGTTTTTCAACCTTTTTTGGGCAAAGGCACACTTGTTTCATGAAAAAAATCACGAGGCACACCACCATTAGAAAATGTTAAAAAATTTAACTCTGTGCCTATCAGACACACACAAACACACTTCTCACCCCCCAAAAAACAACAACAACAAATCCATCCTCCAGCCCAGGCCCTCCCAAGGCATCCCTATCAAAATGTCCTCCTGCCCTCACCTTCCCCCTCCCTCCTCCTGGCACTTTTTTTCAGAGGAACTTGCAAACCCAGGAAGGTGGGGCTGGGGGAGGCTCTTCATATACGACCCCCAACCCCCATCTTTTACCCCTTCTAGTATAAGCCTCCCTTCTCTCCCCCCCCCCGCCTCCTTCCAGCCAGGCAGCCACAGGGCCCGGAAGGGACCCCCCCATCCCCGTCTCCTCCCTAGGTCCTAGGAATCCCCTCCTCAGTCTCCCACGTCCTCCCCTTTATTTCCCCCCCCCACAAAAAAATGACCATTGTCAACGGCCGGCCGCTCCCCACCCTTAAAAGAGGGGTGCGCACGCACGCTCCTACCTGGCTCGGCAGGGGCGCGTGCCCACCCTCGGGAGGCAAACAGCGAGTGCATGAGGCGGGGGAGGGAGGGAGGGGGGTTCGGTGAGCGAGGAGGGGGAACCAACCCCAAGAACCTTTAAGAGCGGCTTCTGGAGCACCCTTCGCCGCAATGTGCCTGTGCGGGTCTCCCGGCTCTCACTCTCTCGCTCTCCAGTCTCCTCCTCCTCCTCCTCCTCCTCCTCCCTTATTTCTTCTCCTTCCCCACCCACGGCCAGCCTTTCCTCGCCGGCGCGCAAAGCACGCCGGGAAAGGTAGTCTGCTCTCCTCCCCAGGACCGTGTCTCAGACCTGCGGGAGGAACTACATCTCCCAAGGAAGCCTTGCGGCAGCCGGCTTCTTTCTGAACGCCCCGCCTTCCTCCGGCTCGCCGGCGCCGCACTGCTGCCTTGGTCGCGAGCGGGATGCGGGGGGGCATTGCTGGTGTAGGGAGAATTTTTCCCACGGCACACCAGGCAACATCTCGCGGCACACTACTGTGCCACGGAACAGTGGTTGAAAAACACTTCTCTAACAGTTGGGAAGTTTCCCCCTGATATTTATCTTAGTTGCTGGTTCTCAGTCTTTACATCCTTTTCTACCTATGAACAGGGAAGAAAACCCTTTGCACATAGCGATTGCCATCCTGAGGGCAAAGCGTGGTAACCATATTTTAAAGAGAAACGGTTGTCATCGCAGAGCAGCTTGTCTTTGCAATTACAAATGTGTGCCCTTAGATGCCCTGGAGGTGAAGACAGCCTTTCAGCACTCTGAGGTAAGGCTGACGAAATAAAGCCATCAAGGGGGGGGGGGTACTACGTCTCCCGTTCTTTTCCTCAAGACAGTGAGGCATGGAGGCAACATGTGTGCCGAGATGGAGGGGGGGGGGAGAACAAACTCAAGCCCTCCTCACCTCCTTAACCTCTGCATTGCTCCCCACTGACATCAACGTTGAACGCGATCCAAAGATTAGATGCACAGCTGGCTTCTGCTGACACCATGGGAGTGAGGAGGGGGGGGGCAAATTCTTCCCCCTGCCAGTCACTTCCTCCGAAAGGCATGAAGTAACCAGGCAGCCACCAAGGCCAGAGGAAGGCACGGAACCGGAGTCCAGGCAATGGGAGGGAGCCCGGTGTGATGAAGACAAAGGAAGGGGCCAAGGTCAACTGAGAGGGAAGATTTAACATCTTCCCATGGAAATCACAAGCCCCACCTTCAGGGATAACCGAGCTGGTCCGTTTCACTTTGGATGATTTTGGGAAATTCTGCCACAGCAAATAAGTGGAAACCATACGAAGCACAGCTTAGGCCTCATCTAGACGACAGTGTCCAGTTCTGAGTGACACATCTCCATCATGGTTTGTCACCTGGGATGTACTTTTCCTCCAGGAATCTGCCCAATCCCCTTTTGAAGGCATCCAGGCCAGATATCAGCACCACCTCTTGGGGCAGGGAGTTCCACAGACTAACAACATGCTGGGTAAAAAAAAAAAAATTCCTTTTGTCTGTTCTCACTCTCCCAGCCCTCAATTTGAGTGGAATGTCCCCTAGTTCTGGTATTTTGTGAGAAGGAGAAGAGTGTCACTCTATCCACTTGACTCATGCCCTGCGTCATCGTCTTCTGTCCAAAACATGGAACACCAAGAGAGTAATTCCTCAAAAAAAAAAAAAAATTCTGACATATTCAATCTTCTTGGAAACCTCAAGACTAATATTACTCTAGTTCCCAACCTTCCTAATGCTGTGACCCTCATGTTGTGGTGACCCCTTGCCCTGCTTGGAAGAGGCCGCAAGCCCCCTTTGGCTGGCCACTGCCCCAGGTGCCATAGAGTACTTCCCTCTACCAGCACCCTCAGCCAATCACAGCCTCCAGTGCCATTGACTGACATCCCCTTCAACCTATCAAGCTGTAACTCACTCCCCCCCCCTCCAGAGCCAAGCCATTTGTGCCTTTTTCTTCACTGGCTCATGGGGACCCCTGTGAAATGGCTGTTCGACCCCCAAAAGGGGTCCCGACCCCCAGGTTGAGAACCACTGCTCTAGATGTTACTTGCTCTCTGGCTTGAGGTCCCTAACTCTACAGTGTAAAATTGTCACTCCTATTTATAGGACCTAACCCCAAATAAATTTCTGATGGGACTGGCAACTTCTTTTGAGCATATTCACTTGGGTTCTCACTCAAGGGGTTCTGTCTCATCCACATGTCCATTGAAGCCATATGGTTCTCATTACTTAGGCTGCCTAATGCTGGGGTAAAAAATACTCAAAAGTAAATACAGTTCCTAAAATGTGGTGCTGACCCCCTTGCCCTGTTGCCTGTTCTTTCATCTTTCTCCTGAGAGGCCACAAGGGCCCCCTTTGGCAGGCCACTGGCTCAGGTGCCATAGAGAACTAACTAACTACAGGCACCCTCAAGACAATCGGATTGGAACCTCTGGTGCCAAGAATAAAGGCTTTTTATTGCTAATAATTGAATCAATGCATTGAGGTGTCTCTCTTTAGAGAAGCACGCTTTCCGAGGTCCATTTCAGTTGGAGTCAGACAAGAAATGTCACATTATTTCCACAGTGTCACCTGTTTCAAGACAGGCATGCACACATGTACAACCTCCTTCTTTGGAGGTTTTTAAGCAGAGGCTGGGTGGCCATCTGTTGGGAGTCCTACGATGGGGGTTCCTGCATGGCAGGGGGTTGGACTGGATGGCCCTTGAGGCCTCTTTCATCTCTATGATTCTATGATTCTATGATTCTATGATTCTATTCTATTCTATTCTATTCTGTTCTGTTCTGTTCTGTTCTGTCTATGTAAAATGTCCTCATTTCGCATGAAATTGGAACATTGGAAATTGTTTCACCCTGCTTACTCAAGATGCAGTAATTGCATACCATCTCTCTATCAAGCATCTTAGGATGACCACCTTAAGCAAGCAAGGAAAGAGTATATGAAGCAAATTCCCATTACTTGAGACTGTGGCCCTTGTGTAAGATCTTGCAGAGGACACTTGAAAAGTAGTTCCTCTTTCTTTATCAGTTTAGACACAGAACGAAGCAAGGAAGTTTGGAAACAAGGTCTCTGCCCCTTTCCTGAAAGTTTGAAATGGGTGTTCCTGGTTAACCATGAAATAAGCTTAGAGATCTTTAATGATCTATATATCAGAGATCCTAATGGTGAATTATAATCTGATTCTCTTATTGTGTTGCTCACACAAGATACAGTGATTATGGCCAAGCGAAGGAGAACACATATTTGAAGACAAGCTCTAGCCACAAGAAACTAAAGAAGGTCACTGTGAGGGAAATCTTCCTGGGAGGGATATCGAGAGGAAGCGGCCGAGGGACAGAGGGGGACGGCAGGAAAAGTTGAGTGATGGTCGACAGCTGCAGAGAGGGCCGAGCTTGGATCAGGAGCAGAGCCCGGGAGAAACAAGAGGGAGAGGAAACGAGAGCTATCATCCTAACGCAAACAATCCCGGGAGTAAAAATAGGCGGTGAGATTTGGGGATGGAAGGGAATCGGATGAACCTCATCGGGGGACGGTTCCTGAAAGGGGGTCTTGCATTTCAAAGCCTCCTAGACGCCTCGCCACTCTTTGCCCCGAGAACCTGCCTGGTCTGTCTCGCTTCAATCAGGATTAGGGATGGGCCACGAAACGCCAAAATGGCATTTTGTTTTTTTCTTTATTTCTCCCCCTCCCGTTTCATTTCATTTATTACAAAATGGGTTTTTTTAAAAAAATCATTTTGTATTTTATTTTGCATATTATTTTATTTTATTTTGTATTTTGTTTTGTTTTGTATTTTATTTTGCATTTTATTTTATTTTATTTCGTATTTTATTTTGTTTTATTTTGTATTTTATTTTGTATTTTATTTTGCATTTTCTCCTCGTGCCGACCGGCTGGCCTGCAGGCCGGCTTGGCTTTTTTGTTTTGTTTTTTTATTTTTCTTATCTTGCGCTGACCAACTGGCCCACGGGCCAGGTCGCATTTTAAATTTTTTAAATGTATCTCTTCTCCAGCCGACCACCCGGCCTGCGGGCCTTGTCGGTGCTTTTTTTTTTTTTTTAATCCGTGGTGGCATTTCACAGAGGAAACAAAACAGTTCGTTTTCACGGGGGAAATGATGGTTTTGTTTCATCTGTAACGAAAGGCGACTTCATCGTTTTGTTTCATTGCATAATGAAATGACAAAACAGCATTTCATTTTTCGTTTTGTGCCCACCCCTAATCAGGATACAACCCCTGAAAACAGAGCCACTGGGAACCCCTGAAGCCTGTGCTCCAGAGGCTGAGATAGTCAATTCTAGCACAGAGTCCCAATCCCAATGGAGATGGACTCATTGTGTTGGACATTGAGGCTGACTTCCTGTCTGCTAGTTGATGACGTTCTCTTACTTCAGGCAGGGCAAGGGCAAAGTGACTTTGGACCTGTGTTACAATGCCCAAAATCCTTGCGCACCTACTCCCTGGGGGATGCTAGGAGATGTCACCCAGAAAAATATTCCCATCCACCCCCCCCCCCAAGTCTCCAACACAAGAGACTAGTGCATATTTAAATCCACATTCCTGAAGTCCACCTTGAGTCCCGTTATGGGGAGAAGGGTGAGATACAAATTCCATAACATCCATGCATGCAAACATACTGCCTAGAGTCATCTGAAAATGTCTATGTCTCCTGTTCCCCGATCTTCGTATACAAGATTTGTCTTTTTATAATTTGTACCCTCCAATCCGGAAATGCTATCGCATAGAGGTCGCCTGCCAGATGTTGCTGGACTCCAGCTGCCATCATCCTTGTTTAGGGCTTGCCTTTGGAAACAAGAGACCCTTGTAATCGGTGTTACAAATCTTTGCGATTCAGCCATGATTTTGAATCGACAGTCGTGGCAAGCTTGGTATGAGAGAAGTTTGGAGTGCCCTCCAGACGTCATTGGACTCCAGTGCCCATGAACCCCAGGCGTCACAGCCCAGAGGCCAAGGAAGGTGGGGGATATAATTTAGCGGCAATGGGAGAGAGAGAGTTGTTCCCCAGCGCTCTGCGAAACTGGCTTCCAGTGAGGTTTCCAAACAGGGCCAGCTCATCTTGGCAACTGTGGTGTGATGAAAACTGAGTCTGCAGGAGCCTTCCCCTGACAGAGATGCCCAATTATTTCCAACTGGCACTTATCCTTGACAATTACAAAGCTGAGAGTAAGTCCATCCCAAGATATTTTGCTCCCTGAGGTGGTGGTCACTGCAAATTTCAATTTCCTTCGCTTCTTTGTAAAAGCAGCATTGGCTGCGACTCATGGAACACAGTCTCTGTCTTTCTCTCTCTGGTTGGTTGGGAGCATGGATAACAATGCAAATGTACAGAAACAGTAGAACTGAGCCCCCTAACGGCAGCAGAATTCCCTTCTTCCGAGCAGGGCTCGTAGAGAAGGCTCCTGAGTGGATGCCTGTTCCCTTGCCAGCCTGCTGGAGGCATGCAACAGTCTGACTCCAGAAAGTGTGGACGCCACATCCTTCCATCACCAGGTGTAGTTGAAATAAAAAGCCACGGGGTGCTTGACATGTCATGGAAGGCGACTGTTGCCAGTGGCACGGGAAACATTTGCCGGTGGTAGATGTTGCGGAACCACTGAACCCATCTGAGGCACGCGTTCTACACAGAGAGAGCGCTGACTCTGCGTGACTCCAGGAACACTGCCAGGGGAGCCCCCTGTGCCTCATGGAACTGCTGAATGGCTCAGCGGTTGAGTCAGAGTTTGGGAGTTCAATTCCCTCACTTGGCTTCCTTGGCAAAGGATGGCCTTGGTGACCTACAGCAGTGATGGCGGACCTTTTAGAGACCGAGTGCCCAAGCTGAGGTCTCTTCCAACTCTATGATTTTATGATTCTACAATTTTTCACCAAGTGCCAGTATGGCGATTTAACCTGAATCCAGGTGGCTGTGAAGGGGCGAAGTCGGCTGCCCACAGAAAGGGCTCCGGGGGCCGCCTTTGGCATCCGTGCCATGGTTGGCCAACACTGATCTAGGGGGCTCCTTTCAGCTCTGCAGTTCTAAGACAGAGATGATGATTGCTATTAGAGATGGGCACGAAACGAAAAAAATTTCGTTTCCGTTTTCATTTTTTCATTTCGTTATGTAACAAAATGACAAACGAATTTTGTCTCTAAAATGAAACGAAACGAACAGAAACACCAGAAATTTGTGTTTCGTTTCCGTTACTGCAATATGAGTGAGTTGCTTAAAATCCTAAAAAATCACAAAAATTTGGAATAAATGGTAACGAAATGGTAATGAAACAAACGAAAATGAAAACGATTTTTTAAAATTCTTTTCGCAAAAAACAGAAACGAACCGAAACGGACCCTCCAAACGACAAATGACAAACGAAATGCCATTTTTTTGGATTCGTGCCCATCTCTAATTGCTATTGCTGCAGCAGAGAATGGATTGCTCTTAGTAGCTACTGGCTACCGATCACCGTGCTGGACAGTGGAGCCAAAGAACCACCAAATCCCACTCTATGGCTATTTGGTTAATTTATTTATTTAGTATTTATTTGTTTTATTTATAGTCCACCTTTCTCCCAATAAGGAAAACCGAGATGGCTCACCATATTAAAAGAATAGAACTACAAGCATAATATGTTAAACATTTAAAACAATTAAATTATATATTAATTAAAATAGGATTTAATAATTAAAAGCAGGTGAACATTAACTTCTATGTAGCATTCAGGGACTCAGTGATGATTGTTAAAAGTCTATCTGAAGAAATGACCAGTCTTCTGCTGTTGGTGGAAGGATAAAGGGGGTGGAGGGATCTCCAGAGGGACAGCATTCTGTATCCTGGGAGCCACCACTGAGAAGACCCTCTCTCACGCCCCATCTGCTATGCCTGCACTGTCAACGGAACCAAGAAAAGGGCTTCCTCAGATGATTTTAAACACTGAGGCGGTTCTTCGGTCCTTCAGGTAGAACTCTGAAAAGCTGCTTTTTTGTTTTTTGTTTTGTTTTCTCTTTTATTTTACAGTGGTACCTCGAATTACGAAATTAATTTGTTCGTTGGGACGCTCCGTATTGCAAAAGTTTTTGTAACATGGATCCAAATGGGGTGCAAGGCAACCTGGGAATTGAAGTCTTCCACAAAATGTTTGTATCTCGAGTTTTCCCATAGAGAATTATCATAACTCAAGTTTTTGTGGAATTTTTTTCAGTCGGACGTCCGTTTTTTTCGGACGAACTTGCTTCGTAACTCGGTTTTTTTCGTTACTCGAGGCGATAGTATCTCGAAGTACCACTGTATTTTATTTTGACTTATTGATTGACTGATTGATTTCAGATTACAAGGAATGCTAGGCAGTATAATATGGAAGAACTTCCCAAATGCTGGATTAAACAGGCAGATGGACTAAACCATTCCAGATAGCAGGCTTAAAGCTGCCTTCCCAAAATCTGCTGCCCTCCAAAGGTGCTGTATTACAAGTCCCATCAGTAAAAAAACTCTGGTTATTTTTGCCTTTATTCTAGCCTCTGGAATGGATTCATCTATTCCCAGTGCATTCCTATGGGAAACTGTGTTTTGTATGACAAACTTTTCGTAAAATGAAGTGATTCTGGAACAGATTAATCAATTTTCAGTGCATTCCTATGGGAAACCACATTTCAAAAGACAAAATTTTCTGAAAACAAATTGACACGTAGAATGAATTAAATTTATTCTAAGAGGTACCACTGTACCCATCTTCTTCAGGAATGCACTCACATATACAGAAGGGAACGTATCCAGCAGTTCCAGCACGGATGGCGCAGGGAAATCTCAGTGGGCAGATACTGGGCAGCAAGCAGTAGTAAAAGGAGACATTGGTGGAGGACCTTTCATCCTCAACAGCAGTGACCTTCAGGCTAACTCTTGTTAGTACTGCGCAGAAGGCAACTGTAAACCATACGAGGCTGAAATGTCTGCGAGGAGACCTTCTACGTCTCTGAGAAATCTCAACTGCTTGTTCATAAAACAGTGGAAGCAAATGGCAAGAGACACAAACAACAAAGGATCTCCACGTGCATCTTTCATACCTTTGAAAGAAAGCAATGTCCTACTCACTCATCGCGAGGCACCAAGCCAAGAGCTATTAATGGCAAACGCTCAGGAGGAATCATGCCATTGCCGGGACAGAATTCCAACAGGAGGAAACGCACGCCAGAACAAATGGCCAAGAGCAATTGGTGAATGCTACAGCTTGCCAAACAACAACAGGATTTTTTTATATATAATAAAATTCTGTAACCCAGGAAGACCTCAAATCTCTAGTCACGGTGGATATACACAGTGGCCATGGCACTGGTCCCATACCAGTATGGTTGCATTTGATAGTCGACCAGCATCTTTAAAAATACTGTATTTAAAATAAAGTGAATGGTTTTGAGAACCGCATCAGCGTTACTATTTCTCATAATAGTGTTGCATCTCGCTTTGGGTGCAGATTCCCAGCAGAAAGCCTTTATGAATCAAGGAAATGGGCACAGCCTCCATTGTCAATATCCACCTTCCCCTTATGTTTGCTTTAAGCACACACATACCCTATTCTCTGAACGACACCAGTAGCTGGGTCTGGGGCATCACCTAGATTTCCCATAATGCCCATTACCAAATGCTTCCTTATTTGCTCTTGAATGTCCAGATCTGTTTGTAACATTCCCCACTATTGGGTTTTGGTTTCTAGGGTCTGCAGCTGTTGCCTCCACCATCTTGGGAGGATTAGGGTTCACCTTACATCTGGAAGGCTGCAGGTTGCCCAAGTTTGACACAAGGTCTGCTGTGAGCACTGACACGATCCCTGTGCTCTTCTTTAAATCATTTCCTTCCCCCTGCCTCCACCTTGAGCCCACCTTCTCCTGGTTTAAAAATAACCCAACTTAATAGTTGGTGAACTCTTCACCAAATCTGAGTTTTCTATTGTGGCAACTGCCCATGTCAGTTGTTCTTCTCAGGCAGAGTGCCTGAAGGTACCGATCCCGAGAGAGGCTCGGAAGCACTGAAACGAGGGACCAGGGCTTCTCGGTGGTGGGCCCCCTGCTTGTGGAATTGGTGGCCCCCAGCAATCAGTCTGGCCCCTTCAAAAGGAGTTTTTAAGCACTACTCAAGCAAGCTTTCCCTGGTCTATGACGCGTTGATACTTTACTAGCTGCGCTTTTTCCTGCACTGAGTCCACCTTTGCCTCAATATCTGTTAAGTGATAATGTGACTCGTGTAATGTTTATGGTCCTTCTTTTGTTTTTTAAAAATTATTGATTCATTTTTTGATATGATGCATTTGGTTTGTAAACTAACCAGAACAGCTGTTTGCTAGATGGGTGGTATAAAAGTTCGGCAAGTAAGCAAGCAAGTAAGTAAATAAGTAAGTATGTAAGCAAGCAAGCAAGAAAGAAAGACAGAAAGTAAGTAAACAAGTAAGCAAGCAAGCAAGGAAGCAAGCAAGTAAATAATAAGTAAGTAAGCAACAAGCAAGCAAGCAAGTAAGCAAGTAAGTGAATGAATGGATGAATGGATGAATGAATGAATGAATGAATGAATGAATGAATGAATGAATGAATGAATACATTTTTCCCTGGGAGGAAGATGTTTTAAATGTCAATGCCATGCATTCTGGACCTCTGGAAAAATGGCTGGCTTAGATGAGAACTTCAAGGGATGCCTATAGTGCATGGCCCCATGGTAGCTCGGGGGGGGGGGGTTCTGGGATCTGTAGTCCAAGAAGGTTCTCCAAGTGCTGAGAAGTGCCACCTAGTACCTGCAATGGAATTCTACCTCTGGGTAGAATAAAGGCAGGTGGATCGTTCCATCTCTTTGCTGCGATGTTTTCATTCCTCTTCCAGATGCCTTCTTCCCTCTCTTCCCTTTCCTCCTCCTCCTGCCTTCCTTTATTCCATGCTTCCCATACACACACACACACTCTCTCACTCTCTCCTCCTCCTCCTCCTCCTCAGTATCCCTTTTCTTTCCCAAATTCCATCTGTCCCTTCACTTCCTGCAGCCCTGTTCTCCCCCCCCCCGCCTGCCCCCCAAATTCTCTCTCTTTCTGCCTTCCCAGGCCTGGGAGTTACAAATGATTAGATTTGCAGCCCAATTAAGGCAGCCTGTCTCCTGGCTGGAGGAGAGAAAGGGCTGGCGCAGGAAGGTGGGAAACGCACATTGACAGGCTCTGGCGTCGCCAGCGCCCTCCGATGGCACTGCCTGCTGGGCTCCTTTGTTGGCGGCTGGAGGAAAAGGGCCAAGCCCAGTGGGGGGAATGTGAAGAGGGTCTCTCTCTCTCTCTCTCTCTCTCTCTCTCTCTCTCTCTCTCTCTCTCTCTCTCTCTGCCACCCCTCCGCCTCTTCCCAAGCTGAGCAAAAAGAATAGCTAATTAAGAGGTCTAAATGCGGGCAAAACTAATTCCCTATTCAGGCCACTGATGGGCAGTCAGCAGGCTGTTGGGGTGGGGTGAGGTGGGGGGGCAAGGCGGACAAGCAAAAGAGCATGACATCATGTCTTGGGGGGGCTGCATGCAAGAACCCCAGGAAAATGGGTTAACCCTCTCCTCCCTGCCCTCGGGAGAGGAAGAGCTGGCCCGGAGGAGCACACAGGGAACGTAGGCCCATAGGGATGTTCATATGCAGAGGCTCAGGGTCTTTGAGGGTCACTCTCATCTTTGTACTAGGAATAAATATCAGAGGCTGTCTCTGTCCTTAAAATCACAAAACCCGCCCCCCTTGAAATAACACAGGCAACTGGACATAGAATGGCTTTTTTTACGTTCCCTGTCAGACTTGAGTGTTTGATTTTATTTAGAATAAAATGCATTTATTTATGTACAAATAAATAAATAAATAAAATTTATTAATTTAAATGAAGGTATTTCCTGTTGTCTAGTTTTGCATTTGTGTTTTGTGGATGCCACACAGCTCACTCACCTATTTTTAAACTGTTTATTTGTTTGTTTGCTTGTTTGCTTGTTTGTTGTGAAGCTGGACAAAATAACCAGTTTCCTCAGTGCTTTCTCGCTTTCTTGGATGGCCTTTCATTTTTCATTCATTCAAAACAAAATACAACACAAAACCCACAACAAACAAACAAACAAAGAAAGAAAGAAACATGTCGCTCCTACTCCCTACACGAGGCATGACCAGACTTTGGCCCTCCTGATGTTTTGGACCACAACTCCCAGAATTCCAAGCCTGTATTTCCAATGGCAAAGGACTGGGGGAGTTTTGGCCCAAAACATCTGGAGGGCCATAGTTTGGACGTGCCTGCCCTACACCCTTTAAATTATGACAAGCAGAAATTTCACTGATGTTGGGACAGCTGGTGAAAACTCACTTCAGTTCATTCATTAAAATGGGTCTTAATTTTAAAAAAAAAAGTCCTAGAAGAGCTTCTTAAACTTGAAATCTCTGCTTTGTCAATACTGGTATCACCTTAACTGGAGCGGTCTCCTCTATTTCCACCTTCTCTCTGCTCTTCCTTTCTTGCTCTTGTTTCTTCTTCACACCCTACAAAACATCATGGACAATTTTCCTCAACCCTCAGACCAAATGATAACTTTTCTTTAAATCACTAATTTTTTTATTCCTTCCTGTTTTCCATTTAGACCAGATTTTGATGGGTTGCATTTTTTTTTGAGCACCACTCCCAGAATCATGCTGGAGGAATTAAGGGAGTTATAGCCCCCAAGAAGCTTTCTCAGATTCTGATCCAGACCAGCTTCTTGAACTTATCTCCACGGCTTTGACTCATTATAGGTAAAAGATAAAGGTAAAGGTTCCCCCTGTACATGCATGCTAGTCGTGTCCGACTCTAGGGGTGGTGCTCATCTCTGTATTCAAGCCAAAGAGCCAGCGTTGTTTAAGTCCATGGCCATGTGGCCGGCATGACTGCACAGAAACACTGTTTTACCTTCTTGTTTTTTCGGCAATACCTATTTATCTACTTGCATTTTACATGCTTTCGAACTGCTAGGTTGGCAGGAGTTGGGGTTAATAGTGGTAATTCACTTCGCTGCGTGGCACCCGGGATTCGAACCACCGAGCTGCCGACTTTGCAGTTGACTCTTTTGGCGCCTTAGTCTGCTGAGCCACCACGCGGCCCCATGACCCATTATACTCACTTCCGAATCGTCTTTCCGTCAATGTTTCGGCCTAAGCATGGTTCCAACCCTTGTTATGCTCAGCCACCCAAGGTCCTCTTGGGAGCAGAGAAAAATTGGTGCTCTGCTGTTCCAAAATTAAGGACAAGAACTGTGTGTGTGTTGTGTCGTTACAGTCGTGACTGACTCTTCGTGACTCCATGTCCATGGAGTTTTCTTGGCAGGAATACTGGAGTGGCTTGCCAGTTCCTACTCCAGGCACCTACAGCCACTGGTATTCCCTGGTGGTCTCCCATCCAAATACTAACCAGGGCTGACCCTGCTTAGCTTCCAAAATCAGGAGAGATCGGATGTGCTTAGGGCATCTAGGTAGCGCTGGGACATGAACTAATAGGTACAAATTACAAACACGGCAGTTTCAACCACATGAAAAGAAAGGTCCCTCTGAGAGCGGAAGCTAGAGCCTTGGGTGGTAATAAACTGTTCTATTGCTAGAGATAGTTAAGCAGAAGGTTTCAGGGCTGTCTGCCTGAGATGCTGTAGCTGCACGCGTGGATTGTAGGTCTTGCAGCAGACAAGGGATAGACGAGACTCCCAAAATCCTTTCCAATTCTCAGATTACATTGCTTTAGAATAACAAATCTGTCTGTTCTCCCTTGTTGGCCCTTATGCCTGGAATCTCACCCAACCCCCAGAATACCACACATATAGTTTTCAGAAGAATGAATAAAATAACCTCATCTATAAGACGTCCAGGCTCTTGTGGAAACCATGTTCCAGTTCAATAGGATATGAATCATAGGAATTCTTGATACCGTTTCAGCAACTTGGAGAATCCCACAGTCTGCTCTGCTATAAAGCCAATAACTATGGATTTTACCCTACATCCAAAGTAATTTGGACCAGCAAATGTCCTTGATCCCTCTACTTTAGAGATTGTTCTCAGTCATCAGTGGGGCCCCCTGAGAAAAGAAACGGAGCCCATCATTAGCAACTGAGCCAAAGAAATGTGCCCCCTTTTAGGTTCATTTTTGCTGCCGTTTGCTGTCCTTCTCAAACAATTTTTAAACGTCCATCTAAAAGCGACACAGATGGAATCTAAGAATGATATCACACGGCACCAGCAATGGCCACGCTTGGCTGGAGCTTCTGGGGAATGTTGTCCAAAGCAGTAACAGTTTGAAACTATGGGTTCTCATTGGCTGATTTAAAAACCCTTTTAACTATGGCACCAAATGTCAACATGTAATGGCATTTGTGCCCGACCCTTGCTGGTTGCATGCAATGCTGAGAAAAAAGTCCTCTGCAGGGAATATAAGTGTCAATAGGGAGATAAGGATGAAAATGGCCCCACCAAAGTGATTTTTATTTTAGGGTGTTGTTTTATTTTTATTTTTAAAAGGAATTCACTGAGTGAACTTGGCCTTGCCCTTCTCTCTCAGATTGACCTTCTACACAGAGGACAAAATGATAAGTTAAGGTAAAGCAGAAGGGGAGAAGAGTCATAAACTTGTGGAAGACAAGGGCTGCTACCCTACCTGCCAGGAGTTGCCCTGTAACTAGATGGGCGGTATATAAATCTAATAAATAAATAAATAAATATCCTCCGGCAGCTGTCCACTCAAAGGCTATGCAGTGGGCTTCCCTGTCCCGCCTCCTCATCTGAGTGGGCAGCCACTGAAAGAAGTGGAAGCGGGAAGTACACACTGCCATAAGCGAGGGGGCAAATGCACTGAGGAGGCAAGGGAAGGGAGTGTGCAGTGCCCATAGACACCTCTGCAAGTACTGAGTTGGACTAAGACAGTTACTTCACGTCCACTCTCATCCCGGGAGGAAGTTTGTTGTGTGTTGATGTTCGGTTGCGGTCACATGGTCTTCTTGCGGTTCTGTCCCTGTTCCCGTGTACGCACGGGCATGATTGATGATACCGGCATGACTGTTACCGGACGTCCTTGTTCCATGATGAGATGTGAAATTCCATGCTTCTTCTTCTTGTTGTTCTTCTGCTGGTGGTGCTTGCGAGGTTTGGGGGTCTGGCAGTCGCTTGTGGAGAAGAAGATGAGGGGGATCTCTGCCATGCAAAAGCTTTCCAGCTCCTCTTCCGTGTGGCCCCTGGTGGGTACCTCTTCTGAGGAGGCCAAGCAGAGCAGGTGGGTCGAGAAAGGAGTCCAGAGAGGGGGAGCCAGTGGCAAGCTGTGGGGCAGGAGGACCTTTGCCCAGGGTCCTCCGGCAGGGAGCACCCGAAAGTCAGCCCAGAAGAACGCCAAGAGCCAGCATGGCATGGGAGCTGCTGGTCCACTCCCATTGCTGCTTCTGCTCAGGCTGCTAATTTTAATGTTTCAATGGATGTCAGGCTGAATGATCGCCCCCCCCCCCACAGATTTTCACCTCACCAAATCTGGCCCCTCCTTGCAAAAAGTTTGGACACCCTTGTCCTAAACGCTTGGGAAACGTTCAACTAGTGATTTGTAACACAAAATCCAGTGTAGTTATCTTGTTTGCTGTGTGGTGGTGGTGGTGATGATGATGATGATGATGATGATGATGATTGAGATGTAGCTGTAGAGCCGGAGAACCATTCAGTCAATTACTATGGATTTCCCCCTGCATCCAAAATCACATACACACATCTTTCTAACGTTGGCTCCCAAACTTAGATAATTGGTCTTCTTCACCAGCATTTTACTTCCCATCGTTAATTCCAGCTCCCAGATCCTATTGAATCCTGAATCTTATCTCTAATTAAATGAAAGCATGTGTGCATCCAAGAATAATTAGTGAAATGAAGCAACACAAATGTCATGTTACTGGAAGAGGAAAATCGGTTCCAAATAACAATCAGGACGAAATTCGAGCTTGCCAGCTTGTGGACTGAGCCGCGTGGCCAAATTAAGGCGAAGGAAGTGTCCAAGTCTTTACAAAGCTTTCCAGACCATCAGGAGGCAAATGTAGACTCCTTCCCCAGGACGGAGTTGTTAGCAGCCAAGTGTTGTCAGTTTATTTGCATTTCTGCCAGAGCTGAACCAATTTACTGGCTCCAAAAACATCAAGAATGTTCTTTGATCATTGTGTTATCAAGATTCCAAAATAGGTTGATAGTTAAGAATCTATGCAGCACGCAACAACTTCTCATGGTTATTGGTCCAGACTGCAAAAGCCCTTGAACAAAATTGTGGCAGGAAGACTCACTAAAGGACACTGCTGAATTTCTCCATCATTGGATAAGCATCTTGATGCAAAACTTTAAGTTCAACTTGGGAGCACTAGGAAAACAAGAAGTGTCGGGTTGGGCTGCCATGTCTCCTTTATGTCTTTGCATGCGCAAAAGACAGCATGCAGTGGTGCTCCCAAGTTGGTGAAAATGGAGGGAACGATCAAGATGAAAACATCCAAGCAGTGTTGCACAAGGAGGGAAGAGCCCAGAGGGCTCACGATCTTAGCCTTGGGGTCTTAGTTCCCGTCTGGTCATCCTCCCCCCCCCCAGCCCCAATTAAAGGACCAAAGGAAAGAAGCTCAGTGAACAGAATGGTGTTTCCTGCCTAGAAGATTAGCTCTCCAAATTACATATGAGCATTGCAAGGGGTGATTGTGTGCGTAGGGAGGGAAGCAAAAGAGGAACGGAAAGCAACCTCCCCGGCAATAAATAGCCCGTCCATTTAATAAAGAGGAAGAGAAGGGAGGGGTGGCTGAAAGAAAATGAGGTGGGTGGGTGTGGAATTAGCCTTGGCAAACAAGGGGCTTCCCTGTCCCTGAAAAAAAAGATCTTTATTGCTGCAATTTTTCATGCTTACTTAGCTCTGAATGTGGCAGAAGACAACAGCTCATTATGGGGAGGAGGGCTGCAAGAATGGGAAGGATGGGGTAGTTGGGGGGGAGAGGTCCTTGGCCCCCCAAGACTACTTCAGGATCTTCAAGAGATGGGGAGTGTTCCTGGATTCCCCCCTAACCCCGAGGGCTTCTTCCAGCATAGGCAGGGTAGTAGATTGGAGAAGGGACAAGGCAGCTATGCAGAAGGCCAGGGGAAGTGTTTTCAGTGTCACTGCGGGACCGAATGTCAGTTCTGAAAACCATGTATGGTGGAAAGGTGCGGAGAAAGCCACTTTTTTTTTTGCAGTTGTAAATTCTAAAGCAGTTGCTTGATCTAGATTACCACATTTGAAGAAGGATGCCAACACACTAGACAGGAGACACTAGACACCAAAGAAAGAGAGAAAGAACTGGGCAGGTTTAGCCTCGAGGGAAGAGAACTGAGGGGAGATTAGGATCACATTTTTCAAATACTTGAAAGGCTATCATACAGAAGAAGGGGAAGATCTGTCCTTGGTCATCACAGGCTGCATGTCACGAACTAACGAGCTGAAGTTACAGGAGGCTAGATTTCAGCTGAATATCAGGAAAAACTTCTTAACTGCTATCTGGAAATCGAGCCATGGCAACTGGACTTCTTTCATCACAGCGTTTTTCTTCTTAACTGCTCGAGTGGTATGGACAATGGGACTAGTTACCTTGGGAGATGTACAAAATAATGCAGGGCATGAGTAAAGTGGATAGAGGGACGCTCTTCTCTCACACACAAAATACCAGAACTAGGTGACAGACACTCAAATTGAGGGTTGGGAGAGTGAGAACAGACCAAAGATTTTTTTTTTTACCCAGCATGTTGTTAGCCTGTGGAACTCCCTGCCACAATATGTGGTGATGGCATCTGGCCTGGATGCCTTCAAAAGGTGATTGGACAGATTCCTGGAGGAGAAGTCCATCACACGTTACAAACCATGATGGAGATGTGTCATCTCCAGACTTAAATCTAGGGTACTTCAAGGACCAGATGCAGTGGTATCAGGAGACAGATATCTAGTCTCGTGCGCTCCCAGACGCATTTGGCAGGGCCACTGTGAGATACAGGAAGCTGGACTAGATGCGCCTTTGACCTGATCCAGCATGGCTCTTATGTTTTTATGTTCTTATGTTCTTATGAGGTGGTGAGGACTCCAATGTTGGAGGCATTTAAGAGAAACATGGACTACCATCTGTCAGATCTGCTTTGAGTTGGATTCTTGTGTTAAGGCAGGGAGTTGGACTTGATAGTAGAGATGGGCATGAAACGAAAAATTTTTCATTTCCGTTTTCGTTTTTTTGTTTCATTAAGTAACGAAATGACAAACGAATTTTGTCTCTAAAATGAAACGAAATGAACAGAAACACCAGAAATTTTGTCATCCGTTTCTTTTTCGTTACGGCAATACACTGAACTACTTTAAATGCTGAAAAAAATCACAAAAAATTGAAATAAATGGTAATGAAACAGTAACGAAATGAACGAAAACAAAAATGATTTTTTTGCAAAAATTCGTGAAAAATGGAAACGAACTGAAACGGACCCCCTAAATGACAAACGACAAACAAAACACCATTTTTGATTCGTGCCCATCTCTACTTGATAGCCTTATAGACCACTTCCAACCCCATTATTCTGTGTTTTTATGATTATTTACTCCTGTTGTTTCCAAAGAGGGAGTCGAGGCAGTCTATTTTGGTATGTACAACAAGACAATACAGTACCACTACCACGTTACAAAATCTTCAAGACTGACAGATTGTCATGGGTGGCAATTAGAGAATACTGTGAAGAAAAAAAGTGGTTTGTTTCCATTCATAATTCATCAAGGTTGATGGATCATGTATAACAAATTTATGATTTTTTTCTTCTGAATTGATGAATCAACTTGTTGATTGGTTTTTTTGCATTTAAAACTTTATAAAACAACTCTGTAAGCACCAAGAAGCATCCAAATTGCAGAGAAGTGCCCACAGGCTGTCCTCTAGAAGTCCCGGCAGTTTGCTGAATTTTAGCTTCTGGATGTCAGAAGCATGCACGTCCAAATACCCCTCCCCCTTGGAAAGTGTGCCCCCCCCCCAAGTGACTAGAGACACCAAAATTGCAAAGCGGCTTCTCCCAACTCTCTTCTTTGTGGTTGTATTAAGTGGACAGCAGAAATACAATCTTGTGGAGGAGAGTCAGAGGAAGCCCTGCAATGGTGGTGTCTCAAGGTGCTTTGGAGGCCATTTTACAGCCCGATGAATTGAAGAATCAAACATTGGTAAAAATCCACCGATTTGCACTTGCATTTGCGATTTGCTTTTTTCAATTTGTACAAATATAAATGGGCAACTTGGTGATTTTTGAATGAATTTTGCAATTTGCTTTTTAAATCTGTGCCCATCTGTAGTTACCGCTAGAGCTGTGCATTGTTTTCTGACACATATGTAAAAATGGACCAAGGCAGGGCTGTTTATGCATTTCTTAGGACCATGGGTAGAGCCACGTGGTCAAGGGGCACCCATTTGGGGAAGCAACCCCCCATCAGATCCCTTTTGTTAAATCTAGCATTCATGGGGTTCAAATATTAAAACCAACAAGCACAACATGGTTTAAACTTGGGTAAAGGAACCAAGTGCATTCCTACCTTATAAGGAAGACACTGAGCGGGAGCCACATGAACTTCGAATGACTGAATTGTCTTTGCCCCCTTTTAAGAAAAGTTGGTTTTACTTTTAGGACGGGGAGAGCAAGAACAGTCAAAAGCCTGTGTGGATTTTGAGTGGTTCAGTTTAGGCCACTAGAGTCTGTCTTTCCTCCATATCTCCTTTTTCTCTTACTGTTTTTCTCTTGGCTGGAGTATCTCACAATGGCCTCGCCAAATGCCTCTGGGAGCACATGAAACTAGATATCTGTCTCTTGATACCACTCCCCTGCCTCTGGCCCTTGAAGTAGCCTGGTTTTAAGCCTGGAGATTACACATCTCTGTGTAAACCCCATCCCCAGTCACAACCACTTTCCTTTCCTTGTCTGCAAGGATCCTTAAGAGCTGCGCATGTTGAATTATTTCAACAGGTCCATAGGAAAGAGAGATCCTTACTCATTATTATTCAGGAGATTTTCCTTCATTGGGTGAGTTTCCAAAATACATCTTAGTTATTGGTATGGCCAACCCAACTGATCCCAGCTTTGTGTGTGTGTGTGTGTGTGTGTGTGTGTGTGTGTGTGTGTGTGTGTGTGTGTGTGTGTGTGTCTCCGTGTCCCCTCATGGAGTATAAGCAATGAAGTGTGTTGAGAAATCTCTGTGTTGTTAATGCTCTGTTTCTTTGTTTTGTTTTGTTTTAATGTTTTATATCTGGATAGCCCATGTGATATATGGGGTATAGCAGATAGAATGATTGACCAGGATTCTGGACACCTGGGGTTGGATCCCTACTCAGATATGGAAAACCCGCAGGGCAAGTGGCATTGGTAAAACCATTTATTAGATATCTCTTAATTACATAGAAAGTCCCTTTAAGGTCACTGTAAGTTGCTTCTGACTTGACAGCCTGTATCACACACCCATGTTTGACACTTGGAAATTAAAATACAGCGGCACCTCGACTTATGAATTTAATCCATTCTGAATGCATGCTCTTAAATTGAACTACTCTTAAATCTGGGTACCTATCTAATCTTTTAAAAAAAATTAAAAAAAAAAAAAAAAAAAAAATATTTGTAAGTCAAGCAAACCATATCTAAAATTTGTAAGGTGGCAGTTAAAATGCCAACATACAAACAACATCTCGGAAGATGGGGCGGTATATAAATATAATAAATAAATAAATAAATAAATAAGTCGAGCTGCTCTTAAGTCAGGGTACCACTGTACACTTGCAAAGTATTTTTTTAAAAATCACCTCTATTTTTAATGCATTTGCCAGATTAATGAGACAACCAACTAATTTGATGCTCTGTCTTGTGAGCCAGCCTAATATCTCTGTTAAACTGCCTCCCTCTTTTAACGAGGGCATCAGCTACCTCCTTACTAAATTCACCAAATGACTTATTTATTGGGCTCACTGCATGAGCCTCCTTAGGCACTGTAAAGATTAAAAAGTCATAAAATCTACAGACAATTAAAAGCAAGCTGGGCTTTTTTAAAAAAAAAACCCAACAGACGCAAACCCAGCCAATACTGCCGTGCACACCACAGATTACAAAAACCCAGACAGCCAACGGGAATCAGGGTGGAAGCCAAGCCACAGGGGCTGAAATGCAGCTTTTTAAAAGATTAGGAGAACATGAAAGTGTAGGATAGTGGCAAGAGTAGTAGAGGGTGACTTGGCTTCTGATCCTCAACCGGGCAAAAAAAATATCCATTTAATGGCCTCAATCCAGCTGTTTTCTACCTTACAAGATTATCACGATTTTTATCATTATTGTATTATAATTCCTTTGGAAGACAGGCAGTATGAAAATAAATAAATAAAATAAACAAACAAGTATAAAGTGGGAAGGAGAAGAGTCATATATGCCATCTTGCACTTCTTGGAGGAAAAGCAGGGTGTATCTATTTTAGATTACCGTTTATAGGTAAGAAATAAATATAATATAATGAATAAGGTCTTGGTCTAACAGCGGAAAGACAGTGTCTGCTTTGCCTTCCGATGCTAAGGAAAGTGATTCCATCGCACAACTGAGAGTTAAGATGGGGGTTGGGTGTCATGTGATTACCGCTATGGAGCCTTCTTTCCCCTGGAAATTAAAAGCAGAAACTGTGGAGCTGTGACAAAAATCTGCATTACGTTATGGCAACACTTGGCACTTTGAAAACATGTTTTTAAAACAAAATCAATTTGAGTTTCTGCCAACGCACATCATCAAAGTGATATCAGAGTAAGAAGAATTATTCTGGAGTGTGTACAGAAAAGGCAGGGGGGAGGATATGAAGGGTGTATATGCCTATGGACACCCGCACACACACTTTTTTGATGTCAGCTCTGGAGTGTTTATCTTGTTGTCTTTATTCGAGTGAAGATACCACGGCCAGAGGGGCCCTCTCAACAGTACAAGTGATAGAGCGCTAGACCCAATTAACCGAATCAAGAAAATTCAGTGGATTGGCCTCACAATTTCCCATGTAACTACAAGTGGTACAGGAGAAAACTGGTCAACTTCACCTCCAATACCATACTCCCACAAATCCTGGAAACCAGAAAAGAAGACACAGGAAGAGCAGAAATGAGGAAATACATATGGATTTTTGACTTGTCCCCGTGCAGACAACAAGAAAACAAGAATGTTTTCTCTGAAGTATAAAATGTCACAAGAAGATACATCTTCACCGTTTCTTTCACTGAGAGAAAAAAAATGAATTTTCACCAGTGTTTTTTGTGCATCTCTGTAATATGTGCAAGACTTGGAAATGCAGCAAGTGTTGCCTCCTTGCATGAACTGAAGTACACTAGTAGCCTCGGATGGGTTTCTTGTATTTTTGTGACCAATCAGCTATCCCCATTGTCCTCACTCTGTATGTACGTTGTGAGTCACATTTAGATTCACCAACGGAAAAGCAGGCTTGTTAAGAAAATGATGGGAAAAAGATCACCATTCGGTGTCTTACTCTTGTGTTAAATTTAAGCTCTCTTAAGAACATAAGAACATAAGAACAGCCTTGCTGGAACAGGCCACAGCCCATCCTATCCAGCATTCTGTCTCACACAGTGGCTCACCATTTGCTTCAGGGTATTCCCAAGCAGATGTCTTCACCTGCTTACAGTTCCCTGCAAATGGCATAGAGAGATATCCTGCCTACCTCTCCAACTCAGAGATTGTCCTTTAGGCATCCATAATGATAGCCATTGATACCCTTGTTCTCCATGAACTTGTCTAATCCTTTCTTAAAGCTGTCAAGGCTAACAGCGTCACCACTTCTGGCAGGGAGTTCCATAGATAAGTGATCCTCTGGGTGAAAAATTACTTTCTCTTATTTGTTTGAGATCTATCCCCCCTAGTTCTAGTGTTGTGCCATAGGGAAAACAGTGTTTCCTTATCTACTTTGTCCACACCATGTATGATTTTATCAACTTCAATCAGGTCACCTCTTAAGTGCCATCCGTCAGAGTGAAGAGGCCCAGCCTTTTGAGGACTTGGCATATCCATGCTAGATTCTTGAAAGCAGTGAAAATTCTTCCTACCCTTACATTTTGGGGAGAAAAGCAGCAAGCAATCAAACAAACATTTTGCTGTAGGGTGCATGAACATAGAGCCTTGATGTCCTTGGCTTATAATAACAACAATCAATATTAGTTAAACAGGAACATCATATATCTCTAGAACTTAGAAATAAGGACTGAGATTGCATTCAATTTCTGTGTATTATAGCAAGTTATACCACAGTGGTTTACAGTAATACATTCCCTTCTATCCTATCCCACATCCACCAGTGGTTTTTTGACAATGGAAGGGATTACACTGGGAATTCAGGATTGTTGGGGGAGAAATCAGAAACCTTTTTATTTCTGGAAAATCATCACCATTGATAACATTATTATCAGCCTCCCATGGGGGAATTTAAAAAACAGGATTTCATCCAATGTATAATTAGACTGAATGTATTACTATTGAAATTGTTACTTCAGCAGTAGTTAAAAGCAGCTGATTTAATCTAAAGGATCGCATGTTGAAAGTCATGTTTTGCTGTACCTATCAGAATGCTGTTTTAAAATAATAGATGTATTCCATGCAAAAATACATTGATGTATTACATTTTACACCTTATTTCTGAGTTATGTATATCTCACCATAGTGGGGAAGGAACATACTGTAAGTTATTTTAGGAGTCTGTAAACAAGCACTAAAGAGTACTCGGGGAAATAATCTTCAATTTCAGTTTATTCTGAGTTCTTTCAGGAGGTCATCTTTTGGTTTCAGGTTCTTTTGGCTACAGGTCCTTTCGGTAAACCTTGAAATGCCCAAAGCTTTCATTTTTTTTTCATATCAGTTTCCCCATTCTGTTTTGTTTTTAAAAACTCTAGAGCCTATTTTGTCCTTTGGAAACCTCAAAGTTCATCCAATAAAAAAGTGGGATAAGTCAACAGATAATCATCTACTTCGAAAGCAAGCAACAGGACGCGAAAAACAAAAAAATGCAGGCAGTAATAGGACTGTTAACTTCATGTTTATCATGCCTTCAAAAAGGGATTGGACAGATTCCTGGAGCAAAAGTCCATCACAGGTTACAAACCATGATGGAGATGTGTCATCTCCAGGCTTAAAACCGGGGTACTTCAAAAGCCAGATGGAGGGGAGTGGTCTCAGGAGACAGAGATCTAGTCCGTGCGCTTCCAGATGCATTTGGTGAGGCCACTGTGAGTTACAGAAAGCTGGACTCGATGGGCCTTTGGCCTGATCCAGCATGGCTCTTCTTATGTTCTTATATCATTGCATCACCATTGTCATCAATCTCATTGTCAGCCGGACTGAGTACAGATGAGAAATAGAACTCAGCATCAAGATTATAATCAAAATTAGAGATGGGCACGAAACGAGCAATTTTTCGTTTTCGTTTTTGTTTTTTCATTTCGTTATGTAACGAAACGAAAAACAAATTTTGTCTCCAAAATGAAACGAAACGAACCGAAACAACAGAAATTTTGTTGTGCGTTTCGTTTTCATTGCGGCTAATACATTGAACTGTAATGAATGCTAACGAAACAGCAATTTTTTGTTTTTGTTTTTGTTTTTTTGTTTCATTACATAATGAAACGAAAATGAAATTTTTTGCAAAAAATTCACGAAAAACAAAAACAAACCGAAACGGATCCCCTAAACGACAAACAACAAACGAAACACCATTTTTTTGAGTCATGCCCATCTCTAATCAGAATAACTCTCTCTCTCTCTCTCTCTCTCTCTCTCTCACACACACACACACACACACACACACACACACACACACACTTATGGCTAACAGTCCTCCTCATGAAACTTGCAATGCTACTATTTGTAGGAATGCCAAACAAGGCGATTTTTCATAAAAGCTTCAAATGGCAGTCAACTGAAAAACGAAATATACCGTATAAGAAATTCTTAAGTTTCGTTAACCCCAGTATCGGAATCGTGAACCTTTTTTTTAGTTGGGAGTCTGTTTGTTGTGAAGCCACGAAAGACGTGGAAAACAAGAAAGGGCTCCTTTTTTGAATTTTCTCCCTCATTTGGGTTACCCTGAAAGTCCCAGCCCTAAGTCGCCATCAGGATTTCGAACTTGGCTCTAAAACAAACCAGAGGCCAATAAAGCTCTCCTAAAGCTGGTACAATGTGGTCTGCCACGGTTACATTAGAGAGTATTGTGTCTGCTGTTTGTGCATTTTGTGGGTTTTTATTATAAGGTCTTTTGTAACCCATCTTGGCTATGGAGTCAGGCTTCAATACACAAAGTAAATAACAACACTGAATATTCAGTGGTGTCTGCTGGAAAAATAAGAAGGCTGATTGTTTGGAGAATGAAGCAAACTGGAAGTAAACAGTCTAGATTAAAATTGTACATGTTTTTCTTCCCTTCTCTCTGTAGCAAAATACTGTACAGTATCACAGTATTTTTGTTTGGAGATATTGATTACAACTGTGAACAACTACATGTTGATTCAGGACAAAGATAAGGATCCCCATAATGTCTCAAAAAACAAACAAAAAAAGACAAAAACACCCCCCAGTTTTGCCTAAAGTAATCACAGATATATGTAAGCCTTGTATTTGTAAACACTCCAATGTTTTGAATGCTTCTATGTGATCCAACTACGAGGATCTAACTGTTGGAGTTTTATGCAACCTTGCATGCTGCTTTTAGTAAGTGTGGCTGGGCAGGACCTTTCTGGACTGGAGTGACTGTCAATTTAATCAATTGTTCAAGCTGCCTAGATGCCCTAAGTACATCCAATCTCGCCTGATTTCGGAAGCTAAGCTGGGTTGGCCCTGGTTAGTACTTGGTTGGGAGACCACCAGGGAATACCAGGTGCTGTAGGCGCCTGGAGTAGGAACTGGCAAACCACTCCAGTATTCCTGCCAAGAAAACTCCATGGGCGTGGAGTCACGAAGGGTCGGTCACGACTGTAACGACACAACACACACACAATCAATTGTTCCCTCTTTCTGCCTCTGATCAAAAAGCCCTGCAGTTGTGTTTTTATCTTGCCGTTATTTGTACGCTGTAAGTAAATGAAACCTTTTATCCTTTCCGCTTCAAGTTCTAGAGCGATTTATTGGGACTGTAAGTGCCAGTTGATGAGGGGGGGAAATTGTGTACTACTTTGGGGGACCTTGAAGCGAATTCTGCTCTGTGAATGTCTGTGATACAGCTGTGCGACTTGAAGAATTTAACAAACAAACAAAAATACAATGCCCTGTAATGATAACCTCTCAGCAAATCTACACTGTGGACTTCACAACAGACAGAAACACCCAATACCTTGTGAGCATCAAGTCTTCTGTCTTGAATTTATGAGGAGGTATCCAGTAGATCTTTGTGCATTCAGGACCTGCCCATCCTCTGCAGGGGCTTTCATTGGCTCAAGAGCAAGCAGTAAAAACTTAGGTTCGCAAAGTTGGCTAAACTCTCTGGGTATCTCAATCTTGATCCTTTGGAGATGAGGGTAAAAATTGTTCCGTGAAAATCCACAGCCCTGGTTACTCCTGTCATTGTTGCTGCTGCTGCTGTTATTATGTGCGACAGAGTTATCTCCAAATTAGGTCAACCCTACAAATGACCGATTTCCAAAATGTCCTAAACAGCCATGCTTATTTTTTGTAAACTCAAGCTTTTGGCTTACTTTAGGCAAGGAATCCATCCATCCATCGCACATTTGGATTGGATGTCATACTGAAGAGGGCACTGGTTTATTTTCCATGGCTTCAGAGACTAGGACTCGGAGCAATGGTTTCAAACTACTACAGGAAAAGAGATTCCATTTGAACATTAGGAAGAACTTCATGACAGTTAGAGCTGTCCGGCAGTGGAATATGCTGCCATGGAGGGTGGTAGAGTCTCCTTCTTTGGAGGTTTTTAAGCAGAGGCTGGATGGCCATCTGTCAGGGGTACTTTGATGGGCGTTCCTGCATGGCAGGGGGTTGGACAGGATGGCCCTTGCAGTCTCTTCCAACTCCTATGATTCTATGATTCGTCTTTCTGCTGGCTTCAACTTTTCCCAGCATTGCTGTCTCTCCCAGAGAATCTTGCCTTCTCATGGTGCGCACAAAATAAGACAGACTACATTTCAACATTTTGAAACATGTTGATGGACAGTATAAAAATAAATACATACATACTAGAGATGGGCACGAAACGAACAATTTTTCGTTTCTGTTTTTGTTTTTTTGTTTCATTATGCAACGAAACGACAAATGAATTTTGTCTCTAAAATGAAACGAAACGAACAGAAACACCGGAAATTTTGTCATGCATTTTGTTTTCGTTACGGCAATACAGTGAACTGCTTTAAATGCTAAAAAAAATCACAAAAATTGAAATAAATGGTAACAAAACGGTAATGAAACGAATGAAAATGAAAATGAATTTTTTGCAAAAATTTGCAAAAAACGGAAACAAACCGAAACGGACCCTCCAAACAACAAACGACAAATGAAACACTATTTTTTTTTATTCGTGCCCATCTCTAATACATACATAAGAAACATCACAAAAGACTAACTCTTTTCCTGTTTTTAGATAAAGCAGTGCAGGGATACAGAAGCTAGTATACAAGAACAACCACATTCAATTCATTATCAGGCTAGTTATTTGAGGGCAGAACTATGTGTTATATACATTACAGGATGGGAATCCGTTAATTGTCAAACATTTCTGATTGTCACCGCTGAGGGTCTATTCATCTTGTTTGCCAATTGGCTTGCATGTTTGGTGACCGACTGAATTTAGGGAGAAATGTTTCTAGGCTCCTTATGGCAATTGTCAGTCCAACTCATGTTAAGACAGAAATTATATATTCTGATTGCATAGCTGTCAGTGATAGCGTGGCAGTAGCAGCAGCGTCAATTGGCATCTCTGATTCTGTTAGTGCCAGAGGAATATTCTCTGATTACAGGGAGGGATGATGCAAATGAAGTGAACACACAATGTGACAATTAAGATGCAGTTACTGTATGTAAATGTAGGATTAACTGTCACGACTCAAGAGAGCCAACACTTCTCATCACAACAGAAACAATTATGAACAGATGTGTGCTGTGTACTCCCTTGATTTCACGGAACTGTCACTCCTATAACTCATAGTCTCTCTGTTCTGACAGCTATATTTCCACTGGACTTGGATTAGGTGGCCAATCAAACACCCTGAGACATGAACTGGGCCTCCCAACCTTGAGTTACCCAGGTATATGTGGACTACAATTCCCAGAAACCCCAGCCAGTCCAAGAACACTTGGGTGACTCAACCTGTAATAAAGGACTGCTTCTGAGCTTTAAAAGGGAAGTTACATCCTCTGTTATTTCTTTATTTATTTGTCATCCTCTGGCAAATCCAAAGAGAGCTGTCTTTCTGTCCTTTTGTTGTCTGAGGTGAAGGACAAGATGGTGGATGGGTACTGCTGAATGGGTAGTTGAATCTCCCTTCAATACTAGCAATGAGTCTGTGTCCTCTACCATACCTAAGGAAGCAGCCTTATTTAGGGAGCTCAGAAGAAAAGAGATTCCATTTAAACATGAGGAAGAATTTCATGACCGTTAGAGCTGTTCGGCAATGGAATATGCTGCCATGGAGAGTGGAGTCTCCTTTTGTGGAGGTTTTTAAGCAAAGACTGGATGGCCATCTGTTGGGCATCCTGTGATGCAGGTTCCTGCATGGCAGGGAGTTGGACTAGATGGCCCTTGAGGTCTCTTCCAACTCAGTGATTCTCTGATTCTAAGAGGCGGCGTGGTACACCCAGCTCTGTCCTCAAGGGAAGGAAATGGGTGGGAGGATTTTGGAGAAAGAATTGGAACATTTGTCATCCTTGCCAACAAGTATCTGCCGCCTGAGGTATTTGCCTCATGCTACCCAATGACAGGGGAGGCCCCATGTGTCAAGCAGAAAATGGCCCAGTTCCAGTGAGCAATGTTGGAATCCAACAAGTAGCAGCCAGTTTCGTAATGTTTCCTTGGGACGTCATATGAATTATTCAGATTTAAACAAGACAAGGATGTTGAGCTTTATGCTGGTCGCAGTTACACTCTGTGCTTCCAGGCAAGGGGCCACAGTTATAAGAACATAAGAACATAAGAAGCACTATGCTGGATCAGGCCAAAGGCCCACCTAGTCCAGCTTCCTGTATCTCACGGTGGCCCCACCAGATGCCTGTTGGAGCGCACGAGACTAGATCTCTGTCTCCTGATACCACTCCCCTGCATCTGGCCCTTGAAGGACCCTGGTTTTAAGCCTGGAGATTACACATCTACATCATGGTTTGTAATCTGTGATGGGCTTTTCCTCCAGGAATCTGTCCAATCCCCTTTTGAAGGCATCCAGGCCAGGTGCCATCACCATCTCCTGTGGCAGGGAGTTCCTCAGACTAACACCGCGCTGGAAAAAATATTTTCTTTTGTCTGTTCTTACTCTCCCAACCTTCAGTTTGAGTGTATGTCCCCTAGTTCTGCTATTTTGTGAGAGGGAGAAGAGTGTCCCTCTATCCACTTACTATTTTGAGTGAAGCATACGTGATCCTAGGCCACCAACAGCACTCCGTGCAAAACTTATGGAACTTTGATCTGGCCTCCCCTTGTTAGAATTAATCCTTCCAAAGTAACAGCATGCTGATAATTAAGTTCTGCTAATTTTTTTTTTTGGTGGGGGTATCAAAGCGAATCCTACCACATCACCACCAAAACCGGATAATCTTATAGGTAAATATTATAAAATGAACTTTATCCCCTTGAAAACCTAACCTACCTTGTAAAGGCATGCACCAGTTCAAGCCCGGCACACACCCCTTCTCTGTAGAGGCAAGGTGCAACATACCTTTGCCACATGTCAACTCAGCTGGGGCCAAGATTGTCTCCTTGGTAAGCTGAACTGAAGGGGGGAAAACAGCCTTCTTTGTGTCTTAAGTCCATGAATGCTTTGATTGGTCCACCACGGTGGTCCCGGAGCTGGGTGGGAGATGGGGATAAAGCAACTTCACAGGTTCATGTAAAATGGCTTGTCCGTTAAACTTGTTTGTGCCCATAATTGTCGACGTTGCCTTCACAGGCAGCAGAGAAAGAGAAAGAGCCTTCCAGAACAGTGGAGATAAGAAAACAATTGACACCTCTAGGTAATAGACAACATTGTCATCTTAAAACTATAGAGTTGGACGGTTGTTCATAACCATTGAGCACAATATGGACCAACTCAGAAGTATCCTAGATCTCTTGTTTTCATATTTGTTTCCCAAAAGTGATTGCAGTGGCTCAATCACTGAAGACTCTGAGCTGCCTTTTGCAACTTGGAGAACCTTAAACAGACTGAGGGTTGGAATAGTGGTGGCGAACCTTCAGCACTCCAGGTGTATTGGACCACAACTCCCAGAATCCCAAGCTTGCATTGCCAATGACAAAGGACTGTGGGAGTTGTGGTCCAAAATATCTGGAAGTTCACCACCATTGTTATAAGACCAATATGGTTAAATGGGAGTGGCTGGCAGATGACAATACACTGTGTGAATGGGGAGATGTATGCAAGTACAGTGGATCCTTGTATAACAAACGGTTTGTATAACATAAAATCTGTACAACATAAAAAAATTCCAGAGATAGCAGAAATTTGCTGTGTCTCACATACTTGCATGTAGTGCAATGCAAGTAGATCTGGCTTAGGGTTAAGACGGGTTAGCGCAAGGGCTAGGGTTAGGCTAGTTACGGGTGAGGTTAGGGTGAGTATTGGGGTGCATCTGGGTGCCTCTCTGACCCACTTAGAAGGACAGTGTACTGGCGTATGGGTTAGGCTTAGGGTTCGGGTTTGGGCTACGATTAGTGGGCTGTTTATGCCCGATTGGCACATCCCAGAAGTCTCTGTGGTCAACCTGGCCAAGTGGCCATGCGATTGGTGGAAAATTTGCATGGTCCACTCCCATGGGCGAGCCCATCATTGCGAATGTGCAGGTGTAAAAAAATAAAATAAAATAAAATAAAATAAAATAAAATAAAATCAACGGAGACTTTTTTTTGCAAGAAAAACCCACTGCTGCTACTGTAAAAATTCAAGCATTTAAAATAGCTAATTTTCGCATGTTTCTGTGGTGCTTTGGTGGGGTTTTGGGCAACGATTTCAAAAAAAATATTGCGGTCACCATTTTGGATCCCCCGCACTGCATGGCAAATGGATGCGCCCTCCCAGCCTGGTACCTGCAGCGCAGCAGTAGCAATAGCCAAGGAGAGGGGGGCGGGGAAAACCCCCCCAAATAAAACACCCTTCTGGCCTGGTAGGTGCCCTCAGACAGTTTTCGCCTACTTTTAGGGCCGGGAATCGGGTTTTTTTTTAACTTTTAAAAACTTTTTTTCTGTGCCGCTTGGCATTGCGCGGTCGCCGCGATGCAAGTAACGAGCACGACAAATCAGACCAAATTGTTCGTTCGTCGGTTCGAGCTCGAAGTCTGGCAGAGTAATTCCCGTTACCGTTTCCGTAGAGTAACGGATACGAGTAATGGAAACGGAAACGGGAATACCGCTAAGTCGTGCCCATCTCTACTCCGGACTTTAAAAATGTTTACCCACCAGCTCCGGAGTTTGCAGACAATTAAGTGTGACCCCGCCCACTTTTGCGCGACCAAACAGCAGTTTTCTTGTACCTGCTCTTTGATGGTGAAAATTTTTGATGCGGAGAGTGCCTGAGCTCTCCTCGCTTCTTTCTGTTGTTTTTCTTTTGCCTCCGCGCCTTAAAGAGGAACCAGGAAGTAAACGGAGGTCGGAGCAACTTCCACCAGCACCGGAGGTAAGCCTTTTATTCTTTTGTCTCTGTCTAAGGCTTTTTTCCCCTCCCCCCCCCCACGCAGACAGAACAAAGAAGTGCGGGGCGGGTGGGGACGGAGGAACAGCAACGAACCCTCAAGATCTCTGGTCCGAATTTAAGGGACCAGCGGATCTTAGGGGTCGTGTAAAAAGGCCCAGAATCGCCTATGGGGTGAATCCGTACAACATAAAAATGGTCACAATTAGGGATTACTCTGTTTTCAATGCATTTCTATGGGAAATTTGTATAAAGGAAAATTTGCTTAACATAATTTTATTTGGAACAAATTAAGCTTTACTTGGATGGCTGCATTTGCTTGTGACTCTTGGTGGCGAACTGAACCAAATGGGCATTTGGTATGTGGTTCTACCTGCTTTTTATGGTTTCCTGGTATTACAAGCAGTTGACTAATTCATTGCACTGATGCATGCTGAGGATGATATTTTACATTGTCACCACACATTTGAATGTGGCTGATCCTCAATGAGAATCACTGTAAAATGGACGACAGACAAACCGGACTCCTGGGAATGCAGATTTATTTTCAGAGAATCCTTTCAGAATACCTTGTGCACAAGGGGAGCCTGAACACAGGGACAACTTCCTGTATGGAATGTCCAGTCTTAAATACTCTTCCACATACATAAACGGACAAAGACGACACTCAGGATTGGTTACAATTTGCAGCAGCGCAAACCATGTGGCTTCATTACATATATGTTCATTTGTAACCAAACTTAAAGATCAGTGATACTTTGCCATCTGCATTAGCAAGATTAACGTTCGTTAATTTCTTAATGTATTGTTCTCTCTATCTTAGCAGTGAGTTTCAAAAGCTGAATACAAAGGTGCAGAACAAGCTATTTTAAGATCCGAGAAGTTTTAGCATGCGGCTTGACAATTGCTATACACTTTTTGTGGTTTGGACACATCCTGTTGCCATTCAGTTTAGAAGCCCATCTCTGCAGAGGCAGGGGTGCTTTGCAGAAATACAGAGAGGATGGTTTTAGGATACAGAGTTTACAGAGATGATGGTTTTAGGATATCTGTAAGGCAGAGGACAGAATGAAGAATTGAAGATAAATTCGAAACTTGGACCTTACTCTCACAACATAGATAATGTTTTTAGGACTTCCTTTAAAAAGGAAGAAACACACACATAGAACTGTGAGACCTTTGTGCACAATCCAGAATCCAGGCCAGGTACCTTGAGTGAAGCATTAACATATTAAACAAAATTAAGCTTCCAAGTTTGACTTTATTCATTCCCAGTTTTGAACATTTTGAAATTAAACTATGATGTGGGAACATCTGCTGCCTCATCAGGGCCAAGGAACCAGTATGGTAGCCCATATTCACCACTTAGAACATTAACCCATTTGGATTACATCTCCCAGAATCTCATGCAGGTTGGGGAATTCTGGGTGTTTTGGTCCAATCAAAATTCCCCCCCCCCAAAAACCCCCCAACCCCCCCCTCTGCTTCTATTAAACCAGTGGTTCCCAATCAGAGGTTCCCAGGTGTTCCTGGACTGCAAAGTCCAGAAACCCTGGCCAGCACAGCTAGTGGTGAGGGCTTCTGGGAATTCTGGTGAAGAAAATCCAGAGACCCAAGGTTGGGAATCACTGCATTGGACTGTTGGATGGGAGAAATGATGTAAGAGCGGAACAAGATAAATGAATATTTTGGGTCCCTTTTCCTCCAAGGGCAGTTGTGTCTTTGATGGCTGTAGAGACCTCTACCATTGCTTCCACCACTGCCAACATGCCCTTCTTGGCCAATGCCACCCGGCTTCCAGCTAGACAAATGGACTAAGGTCCAGAGAGTCAAAAGCTATGGTTTTTCCAGTAGTGATGTATGGAAGTGAGAGCTGGACCATAAAGAAGGCTGATTGCCACAGAATTGATGCTTTTGAGCTGTGGTGCTGGAGGAGAGTCTTGAGAGTCCCCTGGAGTGCAAGGAGATCAAACCTTCCATCCTGAAAGAAATCAACCCCAAATGTTCACTGGAAGGACAGATTTTGAAGCTGAGGCTCCAGTACTTTGGCCACCTCATGAGGAGAGAGGAGTCCTTGGAAAAGGCCCTGATGTTGGGAAAGGTGGAAGGCAAAAGAAAAAGGGGACGGCAGAGAATGAGATGGTTGGATGGTGTCATCGATGCAACCAAGATGGATTTGACCAAACTCTGGGAGGCAGTGGAAGACAGGAAGGCCTGGCGAGCTCTGGTCCATGGGGTCACAAAGAGTTGGACACGACTGAATGACTGAACAACAACAACAATTTGGCAGGGAGAACATAATTCCATTGTTAATTTATTGTAAACCACCTCAGGACTGCTCCAATCACCCTTCAGAGCTGAAGTCCATTTCACTTCCTCAGTCCTCGCATCTGTGTTTGACAGGGCTTGCTATTTGTTCCACTACATTTTTGCTCGTGACCTAAGCCTTGGTTTTCCCAGGCGAAGAGATCTATGCTCACTGCTTGTTTATTTGATTGCATCTTGGCTGCCTTTTTTTCAGTTTTTTAGGTACACCGCCCAGAATAGAGCTGTGCACCAAGGAGGCAGCGTATAAATGTGAGCAATAGATAATAAATAACAAAACGTGGTGCTGTCTTGTCGGAGTCTCGTTCCCTGATCCTGAGGGTGTGGGAGGTAGGCAGCAGATGGGGCCAAGGCAACGGGCACACTTCTTTGGGGGGGGGGGAGAGGTGACTTCAAAGCCAGCCGCACTCTGCGTGTGCTTTTGCTTCCCTCCCTGAAGGATGACGGGCGTGATAGATGTGACATCAGCTAGAGACAACTCCGAGGGACCAGGGCAGGCCATTGTTCCGTGCCAGTGTGAGGTGATGTCCGTCGCCTAGGAACCTGGGGCAGAGGGATAAAAGCGTGCTTTCATCTTCATGACCTGCTCGGCTAGCAGAAAGGACTGAGGCAAGGCACCAGCCTGGGGAGACATTGCCAGCACGCAGCAGAAGGGACACGAATGGGAGGCAGACATGCACGCGTATATTCGTGCACACACACACACACACACACACACACTTAAAGGCCTCATTAAAAGCGGCCTCAGCCTCAGAGGAGAAGGCTTTGCTGGCTGAACCCCTTGGTTGCATTTAATTAAAGCCCTTCAACTCTACCACCACTCGCCACCCATCATCATTTTATTATGCATTTCTACTTCTTTCACCAGGGATGAGCAGATGCAACTGGGGCTGGGAAGACTGCTGTGTGTCCCGGTATTGAAAAGGATAGATTGGCTAGTTCAGGTTGACCCCACAAAGGTTCGGGAACGCTGCAAGCAGAAGAAAAGCAAAATCAAAGCTTCTAAATGTGTAAATGAAGCTTCTGCACTGGCTTCTTTTTGCCTCTGGCCATCCTGTCTGAGGATGGAAGAAGTCATCGAATCACGGGATCATAGAATCATTGTAGGGTTGGAAGGGCCCTAGGAGGTCTTCTAGTCCCACACTCTGGCCAAGGCAGGAGACCTCATACCATCCCGGACAGATGGGTGTCCAATCTTTTCTTGCAAACCTCCAACGATGGGGCACTCACAATCTTAGGAGGATAGCTGCTCTACTGTTTAATGCAATGGTGTCCAAACTTCGGCCCTCCAGATCTTTTTGGACCACATCTCCCACAGTCCTTTGTCATTGACAATCTAGGCTTGGAATTGTGGGAGATGTGGTCCAAAACATCTGGAGGGCCAACATTTGGACACCCCTGGTTTAATGGCTCTCGCTGTCAGGCAATTTCTCATTTTTTCCAGGTAGGCTGTCCCTCAGATGAGTTTCCATTAATGTGTGTGTGTGTGTGTGTGTGTGTGTGTGTGTGTGTGTGTGTGTGTGTGTGTGTGTGTGTGTGTGAGTGAGAGAGAGAGAGAGAGAGAGAGAGAGAGAGAGAGAGAGAGAGAGAGAGAGAAATGGATTGATAAGGGAACAGAAAATATGTTTTAAAATTCATGTGTTGTTTATGGTGAGTTACTTAAGCTGAATATGCCATGGTATGCTAAAGCAGAGATTGGGTACATTGTTTGTATGGGGGGGGGAGATGTTAACGGCTAGGCATACCATATAACAGTGATGGCAAACCTTTTTGAGACCAGATGCCCAAACTGTGATTCAAAAACCCACTATTTTTTTTTTTGCAAAGTGCCAATACAGCAATTCAACCTGAATACAGGTGGCTGTGAAGGGGTGATGTTGGGTACCCACAGAAAGGGCTTCAGGTGCCACCTTTGGCACCTGTGCCATACGTTCACCAACACTGCCATATAAGGTTAAGTTTTACATTCTGCATCGGAGATAGACAGATTGTATGTCTTCCGCGTGGCCAGAATTGGCTAGAGGGCAAGAGAGGGAAATAACTATCAGGTATATTAACTTTGGACACGTGTGCTTGGGTAGAGACCGCGCCTTGAGTGCCGCTCTCTCCATAACTGCAGTTATGTTAATAAAGGTCTTTCCCTTTCTCCAAATCTCCATTGTTTGTGTTTCCATTCTGGGTAAGGAACGCACATAACAGGATCCAGAAAAAAACTTGAAGCACTGCTTAGTTCTCTTTATCAGTATACAGTACAGGGATACCTCTTAAATTTGATTAGTTCTACGGGTCAATTTGTTTCAAGAAAGTTTTGTCATATGAAACACGGTTTCCCATAGGGATGCATTGAAAATGGATTAATCTGTTCCGGAGGCTATGGGTCGTTTTGTTTTATGAATATTTTGTCTTACAAAACGTGGTTTCCCATAGGAATGCATTGGGAATGGAGTAATCTTTTCCGGAGGCTAGAATGAAGACAAAAATAACTGGTGTCCCCCCCCCGGGTACAGCAGAAAGTTTTTTCATCTTGCGAAGCATCCCATAAGGATTTTTTTTTGTCATGCAAAGCATGCCTTTTCCTGGATTTTTTTTGTTCCTACGAGTTTTTTTGTCTTACGAGGCATTTGTCTTAAGAGGCACCGCTGTACAAAGTATACACACACTGATAAGTATACACTTGTAAAAGTGACTAACAAATATATACATTTCAGCAAAACATTTCCACCTGCTTCAGTAAAAACACGATGCTTCTCAGATGGAGGTTATACGTACATTTTTACATTTTATACTTCACCAATACATTGAGTCTGTTTTGTGTTGTTTTTATCACTAAATCCAGGAAAACGTTTCAAGGCAATCTAACAGGTTGACCTCTAAAAAATGAAAGCAGAGGACAAACAACAGAGCCACCTCAAATGTTCAAGTGAAGTTCTGCTTCAGCTTCAGAGGTATCCTTAATTTAACTGGGACTTCCCTTATCCAGCCACAGACACCTCTATTGATATGTAAGGAACACAACATGGCATTCCTGTAGGAAAAGTGTAATAGCGCTGTGCAGAAAATCAGTTATTGGAGACAGCAGAAGTAGCAGTGTTTCTTAACTGGGGTCCTTCAAAGGGCCAGATGCAGGGGAGTGGTATCAGGAGACAGATATCTAGTCTCATGCACTCCGAGAGGCATTTGTTGGGGCCACTGTGAGATACAGGAAGCTGGACTCGATGGGCCTTTGGCCTGATCCAGCATGGCTCTTCTTATGTTCTTATGTTCTTAAGGTAAGTACCTTCCAGAAGAAGCTGGGTTCAGTCAAACCAATATTTGATTTATATAAAACTGATTAAAAGTATAACTTAATAAATCTAGAGCTCAGTTAATAAATATAAAACTAGAATTGAACAAGCTAGAAATTCATTCCAGAAAATGAGGAAAGACTTGACAAACTTAGACTTATCTATCAGTCTTCATACCCAAATCATAACAAATTTAATATACTCTATATCTGATGAAAACTTCATACCCAAATCATATGTATTTATTTACTTTATTCATTGCAGACACATTATTTTTTTTATTTTTTTATTCATTCATTCATTCATTCATTCAACTTATATGCCGCCCACTACCTAAAGGTCTCTTCATGCAGGAAGCTGGAAGCATTTGAAATGTGGATGTACAGAAGAATTCTGAAGACACAGTACCTTGGACAGCCAGAGTCACTAATGTGGCCACATTACAGCACATTAATAAAAAGCTAGGCATTCTCAATATCGTAAAGAGAATAAAGTTACAATATTTCAGCCACATAATGCTGAGTTACAAATGCCATCTGCTACAAGTTATCATTCAAGGAAAGATGTGTGACCCAGGGTATAGAAGAACGTTCTGGTTTAAGAATTTAAGCCAATTGTTTGCAATGGGTACAGCTTCTCTGTTTAGAAGAGCTTTAGTTAAATACAGATCATGCTATGGTTGCCAACGTTCTACAAGGACATGGCACTTAAAGAAGAAGTGATGTGAGGATTATCCCTTAAGTGTGAATACCCCAAACCACCAGGAGCAGAACATGGAAAACACCCATGTTGGTAGTCTTTGGGTGCAAGTCTGAGCCCAAGGCTTTGGTGTCAAGTCTCGAGTCTGCATCTTTGGTACCAAGTCATGCCCTAAGCACATCTGATCTCACCTGAAGCTAAGCAGGGTCGGGCCTGGTTAGTACTTGGATGGGAGACCACCAGGGAATACCAGGTGCTGTAGGCGCCTGGAGTAGAGACTGGCAAACCACTCCAGTATTTCCTGCCAAGAAAACTCCATGGACATAGGGTCACGAAGGTCAACGAACGAGTCGTTCACAACACACACAACACACACACACACACACACACTGAGCCCCAAGCACCAAGTCTGAGTCCCGATTAAAAACAAGCCCCCCCCCCCAAAGGGAGGGAATGGGTTCCAAGTTGCAAATGGAGTCCAAATTGAAAAACAAAGAACTGAGTTGCGTCACCACTCTAACTTATGTCCAACTTGACATGCCTTGACTTGGGTCCCCATCAAATGTGGAAGCAAACCTTAAACCTCAGTATACAGTTTTCTAGGAATGTCTTGGGGAAGGACTACACCTCGATTTGCACTCTATCTGTGGAATATGTTTGGGCCTCGAGAGATTCTCTGTTAAGATGGAGGGCTGCTGGAAGGAGGGAGCGACTGTTCGTAGTCTGCTTATTGAATACACCCCCGGAATCCAGCTTAAGGCAGGAAAGGTTGGGAAAGGGAAGCCGCCGTAAAAACTCCCACAAGAATTTGCAAGCCTCTCAGCACTAATCCCAGCTGAAGATCAGGAAAGTCGGTGGAATAACTTGTGGATCTTTTTGTTATTTTTATTTTGCATGTGCCCGGGTAAATTTAGTTCCCATAAAAATGAGTAGTTGTCAGCGCTGACTTTAGAGGCAGCTTTGGTGTAGGCAGCTGTTCTGTAGAGCAGGGGAGATAAAGCCAAGCTGATACCCCTGAATCCTGCCCTAAAACCTTCCCTGCTCTCCCCGCTCGACTCTCTAGCACACATGTGCCATTCTTTTAAGACTTTATTTATTTTTGTATTCATTAACCACCCAAATTTCCCTCGGGAACTCTGGGAGGTGTACAACCAATTGCGGGAATAAACAATTTGCCCAAAAGAACAATCCCCACAATAAATAAATAAAAAAAAAGAAGATTAAAAAAAGAAGATAAAACAAAACAACATACGGCATATGACAAAAGATCTGGCAAGAAGGGGTGGGAAAAACAAAATGAACCATCTGAGGAACAAACATACCATTGTGCCCTCAGTGATCACCGAAGTATTCCCTAAAGAGGAATTTCTCACTCTGTTAGTTAACTATAAGGGGTGTGTGTGTGTGTGTGTGTGTGTGTGTGTGTGTGTGTGTGTGTGTGTGTGCAGGGCCGGCACTAGGTATTTTTGTGCCCTAGGCGAGGGGGGTGGGGTGGCGGGCGGGGCGGCGGATGGGGGGGGGGGGGGGCGGGGGACAGTGGATGATGGGGGATGGCAACAGGCGTGGGGGGCAGACGGCGATGGGCATGGGGGATCGGCGGTGATGGGGGCGGGGGCGGCGAGTGGGACAGCGGTGGGCAGTGGGGGGATGGACGGCAGTGGCCAGCGGTGGGGGGCCAGCAGGCTGGGCAGCGCACCCTCTCCATTTTGGCGCCCTAGGCAACTGCCTAGTTCACCTTAATGGACGCGCTGGCCCTGTGTGTGTGTGTGTGTGTGTGTGTGTGTGTGTGTGTGTGTGTGTGTGTGTGTGTGTGAGAGAGAGAGAGAGAGAGAGAGAGAGAGAGAGAGAGACAGTGCAGTGCAGAAGATGTGTAAAAATGTGTGGCTTAGAAAAAAGAACTTGAATAAGTGTGCATGTGGTATGAAATTCTAGCAAAATAGTGGGGGGGAAAATCCATGCAAAATAATGCAAACAAAGTCTTGCAAAATGACATAAAGTTGTCTTGAGATGACCAAGTAGGAGGGGAAAATGGGATTAAATTAAGACTGGGGGTTCGTGTTGCAACGACCAAGGACAATGCAGCAGTTCACACACACACACACACACACACACACACACACACAAAGCAGCTGCAAGTAAGCATCCTATTGTGTTGACCCTGCTACCAGGCACATGTAGATGGCGCCTTGAGTAGAGGAGGCCAGCAGAGCAGGGTGTCTAAAATATTAGATGCAGGTGAATTACCTGAGGCTTCTGGGCTCCAGTTTTGGTGCATGAACAACAGGGATGGGGTGGAGGAATGTTTTCCCTAGAGATCCATAGGAGGAAAATGTTTGGGTTGATTTCATTTCAGGGTCTTCCACGTGTCTGTTTTGGGCATAGAACACAATACCAAAGGACATTAAGTCCTGCTAAACCAAAATGTCATCCCTGACAGATGGGGCAGTCAAACACTAGTTTTGAAATATCCAGCAAAGGGAGACATTTCAGAGATGGTAGCCGTGTTAGTCTTTTCTAGAAATGCAGGTAAAAATCAAAGAAAAACAAAACAAAACAAAAGACACAACATATATGGCATGTTAAAGACTAATTTTCATATTTTAATGTAACGTTTCGTGGACTACTGCTATGTCTGAAGAAGTGGACATGTAGTCCACGAAACATTACATTAAAATATAAAAGTTAGTCTTTAAGGTGCCACAAGTGTCTTTTGTTTTGTTTTGTTTTTCTTTGATTTTTGCCAGCAAAGGGAGAGTCACTTCTGAAGTTGTCCGTTGCCTTGTTGAATGGCTTTTTCTATCAATAACTTCTTCCTTGTGTTTCAACTGCCTTTCTTGTAATTGGTGTCCAGTTGTCCATGTCCTCTTTTCTGGAGGATCAGAAAACAGACTTGGTCAGTCTTCCGTATGACATCCCTTTCAATATGTGAGCATGGCTCTCACACCACATTGAAGGTTCTTAATGAGCTTCAAGGAAGTACAGAACGAGAGCGATGTCCGTGTCCTGATTTGTCCGTGTCCTGCCCTGCAACTGGTATTCAGGGGCGTCCTATTGATACCTCTGATACTGGTAGTATTACATAGACATCCTGATCAGTGTTCTCTTGATGGCTTTACACTGCATTGGCTAAGAGGTGCTCTACAAAGTTGAAAGCTACAGCACTACAGTGCTATAGCGCTCACTTCCATTCTCCCAAAAGAAAGAGCCATAAACAACTGCTCGTTTTCTAAGAGGCAAAGTGTGGTCATGTCGAATTGAGTAACAGACTAGGACACAGGAGACCCAGGTTCAAATCCCCACTCAACTCTGGAAATTCTTGACACCGGTAGAAACATTGGAAAGTGGAATAAAGCATCCTGAACCCTAAAATAGAAACCCTCCAGCCTTCAACTTTGAGCCTCTGGTCTCATGGGTTCTACTGTTTCTTGAACCCATTTCTAGCCACCAAGTCTGCTTCAGTTTTATTCCAGCTGAAGAAATTATTTAGTCTTATAAAATAAAGTTAAGGCTTACTGGGAGTTTGACTTTTGACAGTCTTCTCTAGCTAGTACAGGAATTCCATTCTATTGCAGAGGCCTGTGCTTCCCCCCTGGCAGCTTCACGGCTGGGTTTTTTGCTCGATTTTTGTACATTTGTGCCATTAAATCTTGTACAGTATTCACAGGCATGGAAATCCAACCGCAGAAGCTACCATGGGAGTGCAACCAGATCACACAACTAGGCACATGGCCAGCACTCCATTCACAGATCATGGCTGCTTCTACATTTGGAGCTAAACACACACGAATACTAAAGACGCTGGTCTATCCTTTATCTCCAAGGCCCAAAACACTTGGAAAAACCTATATCCACCTCTGAAACCTATGCTGCTCTCTGATGTGTAACTTCGAGGGTCTATCCCATAGGTTTGATTCAGACACATATTTTTAAAGAGCCTGGGACCTCGGTTTTGAGTACTTAATAAAGCTACCAATAATGTAAGCATCGATTAATTATTAAGAGTAAACACTATATTGCTAAGGAAAAAAAAACCTTGCTCATGAGCTTGTAATTATCAATATATACTCCACTCTATATGAATGAACAAATGAATGAACGAATGAACAAACGAATGAACAGACAAAAGAATGTTTTTCAGGCTGTTTGACAGTGTTCTGGAAAAACTCAGAACAACTATCAGATCCCGGCTGTGAAAGCCTTTGAGGAAAACAGTGAATGAATGAATGAATGAATGAATGAATGAATGAATGAATGAATGAATGAATTTATCTGCAGTCTATCCAAGTCATGGTGTGTGAGAGAAAGTAGATATGAAAAGAACAGATTGTCATGCTGGGGCTGCTCTGGTCTCCTGGTTGTTGTTGTTGTTGTTGTTGTTGTTGTTGTTGTTGTTGTTGTTGTTGTTTTTTTTTTTTTTTTTTTTTTTACAGGCTGATACACAATTTGGTCTTGCTTGTAGAACCAGTATACCGTGTGAAGCATATCCTATTTCATGAATTTACCGAAAATCTTTTGGCAGATTGATGATGGTGGTGGTGATAATAATGATAATGATGACCTGTCTCCCAGTAAGGGGACACAAGGTGTAGCATAGAATAAAAAAAAGAATAGAATAAAGAACAGGGTAAGAGATACAGTGAAACCAATTAAACCATAAAACTGATTAAAATACAATTGAAAAATTAAAAATGAAAAAACCCCACACATTAACAATTGTCCCAATTAAGAAACGGCATTCAAGCACTCAGTCATGGTTGATAAAAAGCCTGCTTGAAAAAGTGGGTCTTCAGTGACCAGTGGATGGATCAAAGGGCGGGGGGCCAGCCTGATTTCCTAATGGAGGGTACCTGGGGGCAGCCACTGAGAAGGCCCTCTCTCGTGTCCCCACCAAAGAGCCTTGCTCATGTATAATGGCAGACTTTTATTGATCTCCTCTGGATTACAGGGGGCTTAGGAAACCATTCACATTCAAAATTGCCATCGGAAGCCTCATGCATGAACCATTTTGGAGGAGATAGGCCTGTTTTTTGCAGAATAATCATCTAAAGATCGACCCATTGATGACCAGGTTGTGTGTGTGGGGGGGGAATCAGGTGATTTGGCAGCTTCAACTCAAAACCGCCAAGTGTTGATTGAGGAGGGGGCCGCAGGAAGGCGCCGATGTTGCTTCGGCGTCTGCTCCAAAGATGTTCAAAGGTGGCAGATCTGAAGCAGCCACCAGCTTCTTAGAACAAAGCTTCATGTTGATTTGAGAGTCTGGTGTTTCTTCAGAACTCAGCTCTCTTTCAGGGCACGAGAAGGACTTTTGCCGTTAGCTGGTTCCAATTTATTCACTCCTCGGAGGAGACAATCATCAGGGAAGGAGATAAATAATCTTCAGATGGAACAATTAAATTTAACTGCCTGAAGACTATTTGTCTCCTTCCTGACTATCCTCTCGGCTGCACGCCTTATAAATTGGATCCAGCTATCATGAATATGGAGCGTTGCCCCCGGTCGCTCAGGCCAAGATACTGGGGCGTAGATTAAGTGATCATTGTTGATCTGAACACAGTTTCAGGTCATTTTGAATTTCTCAGCTGTGAGACGGCCAACTTGGCAGACATGAAGTCTCTTTTCCAAGGGTACGCAGGCCCGCATTCACAGCTGGGTGCTAGCATGATTCACGGGATGTTAAGGATATTCTGCAGATGCATGACTTAAAGGGAAGTCTGGCCCCAGATATCAGCAGAAGCGATAGGATGGATCAGAAGAAGCACATTGGTCCTCAGAGTGTACTTTTGGCCTTCCTTCAGCCGAGCTTTGGAAGCGCCAATTCCCAAGCTGGAATGCTAAATAAAAACGATCTTGGAACACTCTTTGATGGCCAATAATAAAAAAAAGTTTTCGAAATGTTAAGTTTGCAGAGTTGGACAGCATTTTTAAGATAAAAATCATCGTGCAATGTAAAAATCCATGCGGCACCAACAGTTTCTAGAATTCATCTTTGCGTCCTCAAACTCCGGGGTGAAGTGCGATGGAAATAATATTGTCAACCTTTTGCTGCCTACCTGAACCTGTTGGGATCGAACACATGTCATGGTCTGCCACCCGAGATCTGCCTTGCCCCTTCTTTGGATTTCTTTGAAAGGCAGTTAAAACTGAGATAAAAACTTGGATTTTCTATCGTGCTTTCCCTCACTAATTCAGATAATAATAGCCGGTTCATGCTAGTCATCTTTTCCCTGCCATCTGAAATCTTTTTTTTTTAATGTCAGATTTATTTGGCAGTTGTATTTCTACCGGGTTTTTTTTCTTGTTTTGACTTTATGATTTATATAATTGCTTTTGCTTATGATTATGATTCTTGTCACTTGCGTTTACTGTATTGTATATTTGAATGTTGTAAGCCCAGCCAGATCAATGGATATTTTAAGATAGATAGATAGATAGTAGATATTAGATAGATAGATAGATAGATAGATAGATAGATAGATAGATAGAGATAGAGAGAGAGAGAGAGAGAGAGAGAGAGAGAGAGAGAGAGAGAGAGAGAGAGAGAGAGAGAGAGATTGATTGATTATCAATTGGAATTCTGGGATATGTGGTCCAAAATATCTGGCATGCCAAAGGTTCTCCACCACTGGTATAAGGTGTTCCTAGTAAGCCACTCCTCAACCTAGTAGTTAGAAAGCATGTAAATGCAAGTAGATAAATAGGTACCACTGTAAAAAGCGGGAAGGTAAACAGTGTTCTGTGCACAGAAATGCATTTGACCATGTCAGCCACATGGCCACGGACTTTCACAAGTCCGCTTAGAAACGGAGGTCAGTGCCACCCCTAGAGTTGGACACGACTAGCATGCATGTGCAGGGGAAACCTTAGTAAGCCACAGTGTAGGTTTATATGTACATTTGATTGAACACCCAGACACAAGGAATCATGGACTAGAAAGTAAAATGAAACAGGTAGAAGTCAAAAATGATATTCTCCCTTCATCTTATGGACTTACCTTCCGAAAGTTATGAAAATCTTCCAAGGGTTATGGAAGATCCTTGCAGCAGGCATGACCCATGGTGAGAAAAATGGGTGAGAAGCTTTCTTGCAGACTGGCCTGGATACCTTCAAAAGGGGATTGGACAGATTCCTGGAGGAAAAGTCCATCACAGGTTACAAACCATGAGGGGATGTGGAATCTCCAGGCTTAAAACAGGGGTACTTCAAGGACCAGATGCAGGGGAGTGGTATCAGGCAACAGATATCTAGTCTCATGGACTCCCAGTTGCATCTGGCGGGGCCACTGTGAGATACAGGAAGCTGGACTCGATGGGTCTTTGGCTTGATCCAGCATGGCTCTTCTTGTGTCCTTATGTTCTTATGTTCCCATTGCTTCACCTACAAAAAAGCAAAACTGCTTTCCACAAGTTTGAGGACTTCGTTTTTGAACATTCCATGCCCTTGTGACGCAAGAGAGAACTGTGTGGTTCCCAAAGGTTACACAAATGCAAGACTGGGTGATATCCTTTATTGTATCATTTGAAAATTAATGAAGTAGCAAGGGTTTCATGGGGGAAATCCACTTCCCTGCTCATGAGGCTCACACCCCTTCATGGAGAGTGCAGAAAAAAAACAACTATAGACAGAAGTCCAAAAAATGATGATACTGTGGGAGATGATCCAGATCTTCTTGATCAGGGGGCCATCAAAGGGTAACTGGCAGACTTTTTGTCTCAAGAGGAGAGGTGTAAAAAATCCAGACCTTGAGTTAGAGACACTAGAGGCCCAACCTCCGGGTTCGCCTTGGGTGGTTTGGCTCTCAAGTCTGCTTTGGCATCGGCAGCACGATCTACTGCAGTGCTTTAGATGTCTCATCTACTCAGTTCAAATTGCTGACCCTCTTTTTAATCCTACAAATGCCAAATGGAATATTCTGTGACAAGCAGTATTTCTGCTCAGTATTAGCCCATGCCTTATTAGAAAATGCCCATGCCTAACTGATTTTCGATGATTATTAAACATGATACGCTATCTGTGGAGGACATATATACTTGGGTGTTCCTCCCTAGCATCCCTCCAATGACGAATTATTTTAAAAGCAGTTAATCCTGTAGGATGTTGACATCATGTAGGATGTTGACATCACGTCAACATTCAATCACTTGAAAGTGGAATAGACAGGTGCTCATCCCCTGTACTGGAAGAATCTTGAACTGGTTGTAAGATTGGTCACACAAATGGAGCAGCATTCCCTCGGTAGAAAAACTCGGGATACGGGTGGCTCTGCTTATGGAATCATTCCAGATCCTTTCTCACTTGGAGTAAACCCTGCTTTCGTTCGCGTCGTTCCAAATGCTACAAGAATGTTGTATCTTTCCAGCAGTGTTCTGGAAATAAATTACCCACGGGAAGCAGTGATGTTTACCTGTGATGATCTTGGAGGGGGCACAGGTGAGGAGGAAATGAGTCACAAATGGCGTCCGAGTTGTTGCAATTAATCTCCCAAGTTGAGTCCAAGTTGAGACGCCAGTGTGACGTAAGTCTGACTTGACAGCAAGTCCCATGACTTGAATCCCCTTCGCTGCTATTGGCAAGATGTCGGCAGCCCCCCCCCCAACCAGGAGTAAATGAAGATTGTCCCACATTCTGGGGCAAAAGGATTGCCTATCTTCACCGTTTTCAGGCATGTTGATTTCTTCTGGCATTCCTCATCAGCACATTTGCACTTGTAGGATTTGTGGTCTCTTTAGAGAAAATACTAAAACCGCGGTCATACCTGGATTTCCTTCGTATTTAAATTTGCTGCGTATTTTTTCGGGAGCGGTCATGTGGTTTTAAATGAGCAGTTGGTGTCCTCTCCTCTGCGTCGTACCTTCCTATTCTGGTTCTGTCCTAACCTGTGTACTACGCATTTAAATTGTGAGTTAAATAACGGATTGAAACAGTTTGATTTACACCAAACATGTCCTAGTTTTTCTCCCATGAACACCCTTTCATACACCTACCTTCTAATCGGTTTTCTTTTGACTGTGTCTAGTATTTTTCTTCTTTTTCTTTAGTGTTTGTCCCACTATGTGGTGGAGTCTGCTGGACAGATCCATTGTTTTGATGCAACTTTATTTGAGAAGTTCAGCCAGCCTGCTGCCTAGCCGACAGCCCCTGATATTCCTAATCGGTCACCCATCCAAGGACTAACCAGGCCAGACCCTGCTTAGCTTTTGAGATCTGATGAGATCAGGCTTCAGGTTGGTGTCTACTCTTGACAACTCCAAAGGATATCCCTTGGCAGAAGGGACAACGAGGAAGTCTCTCTCTAAAGAATGTGAAGATATCAGGGTGTCCTCTGGGCAATGACAGCACCTGTTGACAGAACCTTCCACTCTAGAAGCACTAATGCAAGCTTGTTGTGAACACCACTGGATGAGTAGCTGAATTTGACCATGGCTTACAAAGGCCACCTATAACAAATGGGCCCTTAAAAGGACCAAGAACTAATCATAATCTCTAGTAACAGAGAAGGCTGGTCAACAGCTAAAGAAAAGCTACTGCATTAGCTCTGCCAGACACACAATGCTGCACTCAAGATGCCCATAAAGACAGACATCAGCAACGCCGCTGCCCCCCGCCTCCAAAAAAAGAATAACCAACAGGAGACTTGCAAATGAGAGACATCATAGAAAGTATGACAGTGCTATATCGACCAAGCCTGATATCCAAACATTGGCAACTGCCATCCCAGAGCAGGCTGAGACATAGAAAATAACAGTATAGCTAATCAATTGCACAGAACCCTTTATTTATCAATCACTGAGCCCAATGTTTTCCTTTAAAAACCCAAGGCAATTTTCATAAGAAAAAAAAATACAGTAGGACCCCGGTATCTGCTGGGATCAGTTCCAGGCCTTTCCGTGCATAATGAAAACCGTGGATAAGAGAGAACTCCCCCAAGCTGCTGTTTTGTGATAGCAGCTTGCTTTACGGCTGCTGCTTTGCGATAGTAGCTTGATTTACAGCTGCTGTGTTACAACTGTAGCTTGCTTTACAGTTGCTGTTTGTGAGAGTAGCTTGCTTTGCGGCTGCTGAATTCTTATATTAATTTTTTCCTCTGCCAACCATGGATAACTGAATCAGTGGTTAATGAATCAGTAGATACAGGGATCCTACTCTAAATAAAAATAAATCACAATCAGAGACTCCAGTTGGCACAGCGATATCCAGGGTTATGCCCCTGATGATAACAATGAAGAAGATGCACTGAAATAGGCCAAAAACTTACAGCTAGTCCTGATTCATGATAGCACACATCCCCACCTTTAATAGTGGGTGGTGACAAACTTGATTATATGTTTACAAACAAATGGCCCAAAGTACGTGAGATCAGTCTGTGCCTTAAGTCCAAAGATGATCAGTGGCCAATAATGTACAAACTCCTGAATTTATTTCACAATTGTTTTGATCACTCAGATTCCAGAAATCTTAAAGAAATAGCAGAGAACCGCCAGGTCTGGTGTCAGAAGAAAGATCTACCCACCACTTAAAATGGATGCCAGGAGAGGCAAGTGCCTGGTCTCATAAATGACTAGATTGCTTGGGCGTTACATAACAAGCTACAGGGTGGTGTTAGCAGAACCAAGGCAAGCCTCATAGGATGGTGTGTTTAAAAAATGCCAATACAGGTTTTTTTTTGTAAGTGATGAACCAGCAACATCACACCTCTGTCAGTGTTGCTGAGCATCTGCCATGGAAGAGGTTAAAGTCAGTTGTCCCCCAATGTTGTTGAGGTTGCCTGCTATTTATTGAACATTAAGAACGTTGTCTGATCTGTTTATTGATCATGCTAGGGTGCAGGAACCAAGGCGATCATCTCACAAAACAACCCCCAAGTCCAATGCTGGTTTCATGGACACAAATCATACCGTGCTAGCATCGGCAATGACACCCCTTGGACAGCAAATAGAGAATGGAAAGACACACACACACACACACAATTTATGGCATCGTAGTTTTCATCCTGTTTTGTCTGTCTGGGTGGAGACTCCAGCCATTCAGCCGGCTTCAGAGACAGTGTGAATTCCTGCTGCAGGTGCTATCAATTAATGCCTTGATTCAACAGCAAGATCAAAGCCATCCACAGATGGGAGCGAGATAGAACAAAAGGCAGCTGAGCACCCCCCCCCAATAACATCACCCACTGATGCTCCCACTTTAAAAAAAATACTAGTGGGGCACCAGCTAAATATGGAAGATAAAGTGTGGCCTATGAATAGCAGAGGAGCAGGGAGTTGAAATAGATATATCATTTCAAGGGTTTCCCGTTCACAACACCAACCAGGCTGAAATTAGATTTCAAAAAATAATAATCCTAAACATGCACAAACGTTTCTAAAATTCGCCCTTAATTTCGCCCTCCTCTAGAGGTGGAAAATAGCCTTGCTCCACAGAAGTTCCAGGGTTGCAGAAGGCACACAGCTCAAAATAAATAAATAAATAAATAAAAATTCCTCCATTTAACGCTTTACACCTGCGGAGGGCTCTTGTCATCAGCACTCAGGTGTGGGTTTTTACCTCAGGCTGTGAGTGGATGGCCATTTCTCCCACTGTTTGTACTGAAGTGCCTACTGTATCTTTTGATGTTTTCTTCTACCGACAACATGAGGTAAACATAACTGTGAGTAGACTTGTTTTGTCACCCCATGGGTAGTTAGTACATTTGTGGAGTGCGTGGCAGGAGTGGATTTCCCCCCCCACACCCCTTTCTTCATAATTTTTGCAGCATTTCCATGGTTTATCTGGGTTTCTAGCTTGGCTGAAAATCAGTCCTGTGGGTATTCTGATGGCATCAAGGGCCACATCTCAATTGGGCTGGAGTGTGATGCTTTTAGCACCACATCTTTCAGGTTTTTACTCCTAGGATTGTGACTTTCCGCCCCTCATAATAGATTTATTTTCTTTTCTTTTTGCCTGCTATTTTGTGGATTTAATGTTACCTTTGAATGTTCTAAAATGCCTCTTCTAATTCCCCGTTCTTAACTTGAATATGCCTTAAATGTCCTGGGTTGTACATTATTCCTCGTTATTGTAAGCCAGTTGGGGTCCTTTTCCAAGGAGAAAGGTGAGGTAAAAATATTCAAAATAAAAATAAATAAATAAATAAATAGGATTGGCTCATCTTAGGTTTCCTAAGAAGAAATAATTCAATGTTCATTTCCTACTTTAGTCTTCTATCAAGTCACATGAAAGTCAAATTCCCCCCTTCAGTGTTTGCCCTAACTCCAACATTGCTAATGGATTTTTTTAAAAAATCAGAATTAGAACTCAGACCCTTGTGGGGGATGTTGGAAGATACTGCTTTTTCCCTTCTTTTCTATTTGGTGGATGTGACTCTAAGGATGTGATTCTGCTGCCAATAAGACACCACTGAAAGCGGCAGGTGGTGTGTGTGTGTGTGTGTGTGTGTGTGTGTGTGTGTGTGTGTGTGTGTGTGTGTAGCAGTGAGCGACCTGCTCAAAAGGATGGTGTTTCACTTCCTATGAGTTGAGTCCTGAATGCACATCTTGGAAACACGCAATAATGTAGATCATCTCCATCCTTCCTGAGAGCCCAAGCAAAGGAAAACGGCCATTACCTTGTTAGCTTTTATAAGGCAGGGCCCTGTTGCAAATGCTGAAAATGGTGAAAAGCTCTGCTTTTTGAGATGGACTTGAGAGGAGTAGCTGGTCTGTGTTGATAAGTGGTGGACGGATTCCTTTAGCCACGGCCAACTTCTACGGCAATGAAAAGGAGCAAGCCATTCAGGGATGCTGTGCCATATTAGTTCACCACAATTTCACTTCATAAATTGAACTTAAGAAGTGGAGACTGTCAGGAACAGTGGCAAGGGAGGTGGGACACTGCATGGAGAAAAAATGTGCACTTCTTGGTCCCCTTTTGCATAGACCAGTGGTTCTCAACCTGTGGTTCCCCAGATGTTCCTAGACTGCAACTCCCAGAAATCCCTTCCAGCACAGTGAGTGGTGGAGGTTTCTGGGAGTTGCAGTCCAGGAACATCTGGAGACCCACAGGTTGAGAACCACTGGCATAGACCCTCCCACTAAAGTTTCATGGGATGACTAATTATTTCCTTCAAGATGGTGGCAATGAGTTCAACCAGTACCAAGTGACTGTGTATGGTACAACACTTTCATATCTGTCCAGAATGTTTCCTATGATTTCTCCCCAATAAAGTTTGAATACACAAGTCTAGATTCTTGACCTTGATTCTTCATCTATCGATACAATTTTATAGAATTCTTTCTTGTCTCTTGACAACCTTCTGTGGCTGGGTGAGTTGGAGACACTACAGTCAACCAGTAAGCTATGTTTGCCTCATTGCTTTCTTAATAAAAGAGATAGAACACCCCATGAAAGTTAGAAGTAATTCTTTTACAAAAGGCATTGAGCCATCTGTACTTTTTATTTGTTTTGTAACCTCTCCGTAGATCTGCGTGATATAATATTGCTGCCTTGACTTTAGCTATAAAACCATGAAGGTTATATAGTATTATATTACCTTTATGGTCTTGGTGGAATTTTATTGTTCTCTCTGCTTTTATCATTTTGTTGGCATCCTGGAACTTGACGCAGATTTGATGGCATGAATGTAAGAGTCCAACATTCTTCGGCTCAATGGGTCAGTTCAGATATTACACCAACCCATAACTTCAACTGACCCCATTGAATATCCTTCAACATGGTTTTTGAGCGTTGGGACATACAGCAGGAAAAACAACATTTAATCTGTTTATCTCTGTGTGTTTTTTAAAATAGCGTTAGCTATTTGGCTTCAGTTGTGCCAATGGTTTCCTCAGTGCATCATAAATGTGGATATAATGGCAAACTGCAGTTAATAGTAAATCATAGCTTGGAAGCTAGCTTCATGCTGTATTTTAATAGGTTGATTTGGGCTGACCTTTGCCAACCGTGGCTTGGGAGCAGACATCGGTCTGGCATAAAAGCAGAACATGCAGCTATTGGCAGTTCACGCAGAGACTTCAATCAACCAGAAATAAGCTATATGCAGTGTTGTGGGTTTTCCAGAAAATTTTCCAGCGCCTTAAAAAGAGCATGATCTGATCTGGCATGTTGATTTGACCCATGTATTCTACACAGGAATGTCCTAGTGTCCCAAAAGCTCAATAATATTTGAGTAATGGATATATTGGTGGTTACCGTACTAGACTAAGACTAGACCGAGGAAGGCTTGGATTCAAAATGCTGGATATCTCAGTGGTTGAGGTCTCTGGCTGCAAAGCAAGAGATTGGGAGTTCGATTCCTCACTGTGCCTTCTGGACAGAAGCTGAACTTGATGAACATAAGAACATAAGAAGAGCCCTGCTGGATCAGGCCAAAGGCCCATCTTGTCCAGCTTCCTGTATGTCACACTGGCCCCGCCAGATGCCTCTGGGAGCGCACGAGACTAGATCTCTGTCTCCTGATATCACTCCCCTGCATCTGGCCCTTGAAGTACCCCAGTTTCAAGCCTGGAGATGACCCATCTCCATCATGATTTGTCACCTGGGATGGACTTTTCCTCCAGGAATCTGTCCAATCCCCTTTTGAAGGCATCCAGGCCAGATGCCATCACCACCTCCTGTGGCAGGGAATTCCACAGGGACTAACCACGTGCTGGGTGAAAAAAAAAATATTTTCTTTTGTCTGTTCTCACTCTCCCAACCCTCAATTTGAGTGGATGTCCCCTAGTTCTGATATTTTGTGATAGGGAGAAGAGTGTCCCTCTATCCACTTTACTCATGCTCTGAATTATTTTGTATGTCTCAATCATATTCCCCCCTCAGGTGCCTTTTTTTGCAGACTAAAGAGCCCCAAATGTTTTAGCCTTTCCTCATAAGGGAGGTCCCCCATCCTATTAATCATTTTAGACACTCTCTTTTGCACCTTTTCCAGTTCCACTATGTCTTTTTTGAGATGCGGTGACCAGAATTTCCCTCAATTCTCCAGGTGGGCCCTTACTATTGTTTTGTACAATGGCATTATAATGTTGGCTGTTTTATTTTCAATCCCCTTTTTGATCATCCCTAGCATGGAATGGGCCTTCTTCACCGCTGCCACACACTGGGTAGACACCTTCATGGAGCTTTCCACCAGCACACCAAGATCTCTTTCCTGAACCATCATGGATAGCTCAGAGCCCATGAGTTGATAAAGTTTTGATTGCCAGTGTGGTGGCAATGCAGCAGTGCTGGCAGTGTGTGTGTGGGCATGATGATAGCATGACAGTCGCAGGCAGCCTTCCCACTGGGCATGAACTGAAACGGAACTGCAAACTGGTTGGGTTTTCTCTTTGGTTTGTGGTTATCAAACCACCACGATCCACCATTTCCCACGCCGGTGCCCATCTCTAGTGAAAAGGGAGGACAATTTGCCAGTTCGAACTCTTGCCTGGCAGTTTAGTGAATGTGTATGCAGGGCTGGCACTAGTTTTTTTTGCACCCTAGGTGAGGGGCAGCGGGGGGCGGGGCAGCAGGGGGTGGCGGATGGCGGGGGACGGCGACAGGCATGGGGTGGGCGGCGATGGGCGCGGGGGGCGGCTGGTGGGCGGCGATGGGCACGGGGGGTGGGCGGCGATGGGCGCAGTGGGTGGACGGCGACAGGCAGCAGGACGATGGAGGGCAGTGGCCAGCGGCAGGGGGCAGCAAGCTGGCCAGCACCCCCTCTCCATTTTGGTGCCCTAGGCAACTGCCTAGTTTGCCTTAATGGACGCGCCGGCCCTGTGTGTATGCCCACTTGCCCTCATGGGCCCACGTCTCCTGAAGTCTAGCTCTTATGGACAAGATGCTCTTTTGCTTCTCAGGGTACCATAGCACCACCAAAAGGGCCCCATCACGGACTATGGGTGGGATTTTAAATCATGCTGCAGTCCAATGGGAATGGTGAGGCTGCTTACTCCCACTGACAACTCCTTGGCAGAGCACTTGAGCTCATGCATGCCAGGCAACAGTACTCACATCAGATGATGAGCTGGTTTTTCGCCATCTCCTTTTCCATAAAGGAAAGCTCATGCGACACAAATGTGCTAAGCCTTCCACTTAGAATAACGTACCTGTAGTCTCTGGCAGGGTGACAAGGAATTTGAAAGCTGCTTTCTTTGTCAAGGAGCTCCGTGGCACAGTGGTTAAATGCCTGTACTGTTGGTAAAACTGTGCTCACGACCCTGGGGTTCAATCCTCGGTAGCCGGCTCATGGCTGACTCAGCCGTCCATCCTTCCGAGGTCGGTAAAATGAGTACCCAGCTTGCTGTTTGGGGGGGGGCAATGTGTAGCCTGCATTACTGTAATTAAAACTGTAAACCGCCCAGAGACTACTTGAAGTGGTATGGGGTGGTATATAAGCAGAACACTTTGCTTTTTTTGATCAACCAAAGCTCGCCAGGTCTTCTGAACTTGGTGCACCATGGTTAGTGCCAACACGAATTAGCTTCCAGCCCCAAACACGGCTTACGACGCCAGCTTGTTTAAACAAAAGTTGGGATTTAACTCGTCTTGGGCTTCTATGTCATGGCAAGATGTGGCTACTTGTAAAAGCAGCGGTGGAGGTTTTAGCGCTCATTCCAGATGTGTGTGAGGAATGCATGGGTTAGAGGGGGCTGATGTACCTCTGGACTTGTGACGTTGGTGTAGTAGATAAATGTAGCTTGTGCAGGATGCAATCATATTGGATGTAAGGGGACATCTGACCCTCCCTCTACTTCTTTTGCCATTCTGTGGGAGATGTTTTTTTTAACCTGTGCAATGTGGGAAGGGGATCGCAGGGACTTCCCCCCTCCCCCTCTGCTACAGGCCTGCCCTAACCCATGCCACCTAATTCCCTTGACAACAGCTACATCTATTTTCCTTTGGAGAAAGCTTCTCAGCTGCTTTTGTCCGTCAGGGAAGAGCAAAGCCTTGGAAGAGAAAGAAGGCATGGAGTCTTAAGTGTCTTATGAGCAGCACCTCTCCCCACCACCACCACTCCCAAGCAGTTTCCCTGCCTCTCCGCAATTTGCAGCAGTTGTGGGGTGGGAGAGAGGTGTCTCTCCTGGTCTGTCAGCATGCTGGTTTTAGGGAGGGTCTCCATGTACTCAAGCGTAAGGCTCGGGAACTCCCCGATCGTAATCCTGGCTCCACCACTGACTCGCTGGGCCACTTGAGGCAACTCGTTTAGCGGATCTGTGCCTTAACCTGTCTGCCTTTAAGAACTAGGAAGAAATTGCTGGGGACTGAGTAAAAACACTAAGATCTACCAGTAGGAAAACAAAGAGTTGAGAGATTTCTTGAGTGGCTTTTTGTGCACCTCGGCCCTCAACCAGGAGCACGACTCGTTCACAGGCCTGTTTATGAGGCCAAAATGTGATTCTGAGCTCTGCAGATGAAGATCCGTATGCAAGCATGGCATATAAATGCAACTCAATTGCAGCAATTGTCTTGTGTGGAGTTGTGCCAGATACATCATTTTACTTTCCCTAGGGCACTTTAATAATATTCCCAATGGAGAAAGGATCAGCCCTTGTGGGAAAGAAACAGTTGCGTCCCTGGCACACACCATGCTAGAATGTAGATTATATAGGACTCAATGTACTCAACGTCTCTACCCAATTTTGAGTAAATGTACCAGTATATCCCCTACAGGCTATTTGACAGTTTCTGCTGTCGGGAGCAATTCAATCAATAACACAATCTGTGGCTAAGTGTTTACTCTCAGCCTTAAGAATTCAGAAACATTAGACAACTATCTGACTTATGAGTTATACTGTTTGTCATATTTTACTGACTTGTGTACTTTGTTTGTATAACATCTATTATGTTATTATTTATGAATATTCAAGTCTATGACCATATAACAATAAAGTATTTCACTTTCCCGCCATTGTTCCCACCAAGTGAGAACTGATGAAGATTCTTTTCAGCTAGCCAACGGCAATTCAGTGTCTGAAAAGCAAAGCTGCCTGAGTGTTTTAAAGCAGTTTTGTGAAGACCATGGATTCATCGCACCACTCCAGCAAGTGCTGTCTGTCGAGCGCGGGGGGCAAAAGGCTGTCGCTGGGTCCTGCTTTGTGCCGCTTCTGAGTATTACTGGATTCACTCAGCAGTGCTATTTAAAAGAACATTTAAATGCAGATGGCTTCAGGCTACCCTCAAGATGGCAGCATGTGCAGACAGTATGGCACCAATCCTACAGGGAGTTCTGTGCGGAGGAAACTTCCAACAGAGCATTTTAGGATTGGAGCCTAGACTATGAATAAAGAGAGTTCACACTGTTAAAGGGGATGTGCTCGCAGACAAACAAGCTCCAATTGTGTGACAGAGCTCTTAAAAATAATAATTATCATCCATCCATCAAGCTTGCTGGAAATGGGACCTGACACCTTTCCTGCTTGCTGATTTTATTCTCTGGTTCTCCTGCCTACGATGGGGTGGTCTCATTCTGTCCCTCCACCCCGTGTTGGGATTTCAACCATGCAAAAGATAGCTTGGCATTTTGTCCGTGAGCTACCTTCTGGAGGTGTGACTCAGAGTCCTGCTTCTGTGCAGTTCTGCTTGCGAATGGCTAGGCACAGTTTTGATGAACCTTCCTCACAACCCAAGAGTTCCAGGTTCTCTTGATACCAGGCGTTCACCCAAAGCTACTCAGCTCAGGAAGGAAAAACAGGACCACTCTCAGCAGTACATCTGTCTTTTACTTTTGGACCACAGTTCTTAGAAGAGTTGCAGCAAACAAAGAGGCCTCATGGCCAACGGAAACATGCTATTGGATGTACAAGAGCAACCAACCACAATCACAGAAACAAAACAGCAACCAAGAGAGGAACGGAAAGGCAGAATCATCAACCGAGGTGTCACATCAGATGCTTTGCAGTACATCTATGACAACAAAGTCCAATTCCACATGTTGTGTGACTTCATTTTACTTTTAAAAAAACACAAGTAGAAAGGGACATTTTAAAATTAGCATAGAAATCCTTTCTTTGACAAGGACAGAGATCTGTCTTTTACATCTGTGATGGTACCTCTTGGAAGACCGGTTAAATCTTTGACCTCGCAAGATGGTGGAGCTTTCTGTTGCTCTCAAACCAAAAGTGGCAGAATGGAAAAGACCCGTCCCCATCAGGAACAAACTTGGAAGGATGACTTCAGCCCCAATTAACGAAGACTAACACAGAAATACACCTGGAGACAGGGCATCCCTGTGTAATTTCTGACTATCTGAGTGGATGCATGCTAACTTCAAGACTACATTCTGGGTTGGTCAAAGACTCTCTCTGCTTTTTGAAGAACTGTAATTAATGGTAGGCCATCACACACTCACTCACAAGCGTGTGCGCATGGGTGTGCACACACACACACAGACACACACAGACACACAGACAGAGTGAGAAAGTAGAAAACTGAAGTTTGTAGAGTGTAACAAATGGAACTTTTGGTTTGTATCTCTCACACAATGAAGAATTAGCACTAGAGATGGGCACGACTCAAAAAATGGAGTTTCGTTTGTCGTTTGTCGTTAGGGGTTCCATTTCGGTTCGTTTTCGTTTTGCAAAAAATTTCATTTTCATTTCGTTACGTAACGAAACAAAAAAATGAAAACAAAAATGAAAAATTGCTGTTTCGTTAGCATTCATTACAGTTCAATGTATTTGCCGCAACGAAAACGAAACACACGACAAAATTTCTGTTGTTTCGTTTTGTTTTGTTTCATTTTGGAGACAAAATTCGTTTTTCGTTTCGTTACGTAACAAAACGAAAAAATGAAAACAAAAACGAAAAATTGGTCATTTTGTGCCCATCTCTAATTAGCACGACATGCAGAACTTTATGTCCAATGGCAGCATTGACTGAATCTGAGAAGTTTGTTACCACTGATGGGGACTTGAGTACTGGTACTTGTTGTCAAGTCGGATTTAAGTTGTGCCAACGACTCAACTTAGTTTTGTTTTAAAAAATTTATATGATTCAAACTCGATTCATGACTCTGAAACCATCATTTCCTCCCTTTCATTTTCCCCCCCTGGGGAAGAAAGCTTATTTTTAATAGAGACTCAGGCTTGGGACTCAGGACTTCGTACCAAAGACTCAGACTTGGACTCAAAGAGTTATCAACATCCCTGTTCATTACTTAATTTCTGGTAAGCAGATGGATCAATGGGCAGACTGTAACGCTGTATTTCCCAGATGTTAATGCTAGTCGATGTTTCTCTCCAAAGAGTGAACAGTAAATCTAGTTGCCATCATTTTGGCCTTTAAAATCGAAGTCATCAGGAGGTTTTTTGGTCTAGGTAAATTAGAACCATGTTGCAAAGTCCTTGTCCTTCCCCTATCTGCCTTTTCCAGATTGCCTTTTAAAAGCTTTCCTGAGGTTTAACCTCCTCCGGGTTGTTCGTCTGTGGAACGCCTTGCTGCAGGTGTGGTGACGGCATAGAATCATATTATAGGAACATAGAATTGTGACGTTGGAAGGGGCCTACAAAGTGCACCAAGTCCAACCCCCTGCTCCATGCAGAAATACAAATCAACTTTCTCTTGAATGCCTCCAGTGTTGAATGCCTCCAGTGTTGTAGCACTCACCACCTCTAGAGGTAATTGTTTCCACTGCAGATGGATGGCACAGATGCATTTAAAAGGGTATTGGACAGTTTTGTAGCGGAAAAGTCCATTGTAGGTTACAAGCCAAGATGGGGAGAAGTGTCATCTCCAGGCTTAAAAGGAAGGTACCTCTAAAGTGCCAGGACCAGGGGAATGGCATCAGGAGACAGGGATCTAGTTGTTTTATGGGCTCCCAGAGGTCTCTAGAGGGGACACTTGGTACAGAAAGCTGGACTAGATGGTTGGCCTGATCCAATGGGGCTTTCATGGACAAAAAAAAGCGGGGGGACTGATCTTCAGCTGGTAAAAAAAACACATGCCCTAGTATTTTGTTGATCCATAAAAGATGCACAAATTCTAGTGAGATTTTCTTAGCAGAATAGCTGAGGTAGTTGAGGCATCTGGCCACAGAGCCAGCAGTTGGGATGGAGTTTGATTCTCCACTGCGCCTCCTTAGCAAGGCCTGGACTTGATGGTCCACTGGGTCCCTTCCACGTCTGTAGCTCTATGATGATGATGATGTTGATGATGTTGTTGTTGATGATGATGATGATGCCCACCCCCCAAAAAAGCTATGTTTAAAGAGACTTCCATAGAAAATGTCCCATTTTTAGCCTATTGGGTCAGTTATCCGGGAGACAGTGGTGATGACTAAAGTGAATATTTCTTAGCTGCACTGTGGGAGGAGGCAACAGATGGAGTATTAGCTTTGTTAGAATGGCTGCAGATGAAGCATTTAGATTTCCTGTGTTCACAGAATTGTACTACACAGGATCTTATCCATATCTTCTTATCCAGTTTCTCAGTTATAATAATGGCTTCAAACAAACAAACAAACAAGCAAAACCCGCATAGCATTGGAATTAACTGCTTGGGCATCTAAGTTGCACGGGATCTGTTAGAAGACTTGGCCAGCATGATGGCTGTGAGGGAGGTGGCTAAATTTATCTAGTGGTGCTACCACGAGATCTTATGGCCAAATGTGAATGTTTCGGCAAGCAGAGCCTTAGCTGCAGGTCATGGAAGCCGAAGTCACTTCTGTACCTGGACAGGAGACCATCTAGGGCAAATTACAGGTCTACTGCCTTGTGAATCCAAGAAGTAATGACCAAACATGGTTGCAGGTGGCAATAGCACTGCAGCTGGATCTTCATACTTTCCAAGAGCTGCTTCTGTGGCACATAATTCTTTGAGGGATGGTTTTCAGCAAATTGGGGGGGGGGGGCATTAAAGTTGTTGTATGCCACTAGAGATGGGCACGAACCAAATGACGAACCAGAAAAAATGGATGACTCTGACTGTTTTGTGGTTCGGCTTGTGACCCAGTTTGGAGATCCTGATTTGTACCCCTGGTACTTCAGTTTGCCTCAGCAAATGAGATGCCGGCCAACCCCTTTCCACTACCCCTTGCCTCCGTAGTTGATCCTATCACCTCCTCCTCCTCCTCCGCTGGTGCCATTGTTAGAGAAAGTGGCCAGCCCTTAGAAGAGAACCTGTCCTGCTGGCCCTGACAACTGAGGCAGGTCCAGGTTTGGAGGTGACGGGGACAGTGGCAAGGAGGCAGGCAGATGGATGGTGTCCCTCTCCAGCATAACTCCCCCCCCCCAAAAAAAAATCAAACTGCAAATTGGGTTTTTGTGGAGGTGTGTGTGTGTGTGTGATAGTTTGTGGGTCACCACTGGTTTTCCTGTTTGTGGCCATCTCTACATACAACCATCTATTTGAGATGCTAAGCCTTCTGCTCAAATCAGCAGGACTGGCCACAGGAGACGAGGAAAATAGAAATTTGGTGATAAACTAAAAAGCTAGAAACATATTTTCTGTAGGGCAATCTGGCAAGGATCTTTTGGTCTCCATGATTATGGACATTAAGGTCTCAACCAGTTCCATCCGCACATGATCTGAATAGAGACAGGCACGGATTTAATAACAAATTGAAAAAGTTATTTAAAAATCACGAATTCATACAAATGCGAATCGATTACCTTGACAAATACCAATTTGATGATTGTTGGGTGATTTCTGATTATCAATTCGTTGGAGTGTAAAACGGCCCACCAGGCACCTAGAGGCAACAGAATTTCAGAGTTTTTTCCTCTGACCTTCTGTACAATCACTCCAAATCTGGTGGAGATTGGATTTTGCCACGTCAGCTACTAAAGGGCATTTTCTGAGGGCAGTGGCTGGGGAGGGGAAATTTGTGGATGTATAACTCAGATATCTGATGCCCAATCTTCACCCATCGTGGAGAGGTTGTAGAGGAGAGATAGCCTTCTCAGCATTTTGTCTGTCTAGCTGCCTAGGGGTACTTTCCTGAGAGGGGAGCTCTTTGAGGGTATACACCTCAGACAACTGGAGCCCAAATTCCACCAAACCTGCATGGCATGTGAGAGTCTGCAGAAACTTCTCTGCAATTTTAAAAACATTCTTTAATTCATTATCCGTGATTCATCAACCTTGACGAATCACAAATTGAAACAAATCACAATTTTTTTCTGATTTGTGGCCATCTCTAGATCTGAACTTTCTGTTTCCAAACTAGCAGAAGTTTAAAGTGCAAACAGAGTTTAAATAATGTTTAATTTTTTAAAAAAAATGGAATTAATGTTTAAGTAAGTCTGACTAGTTGGCAGGAGATGTTTAAGTAATATGATGCAACAAATAATATTAATGAAATAGCGTTATTCTTTAATATTAATTAATATTTAATGACAATGGGGTGGATTTAGGGTGAATGTAAAAGCAACAGAAAATAACACTAAACCATTTAACACTGCTATTTTTAGCAGCTCTAACAGATGTAATAATAATTTATTTGTACAGATCATAACTATATCTCGTTTCTGTTTTTTAATACTAGGTCCTGCCAGTTATTTTCATTTCTTTGCTATTTTACCTGGTCCGTTTTGCCGTTCATTTTCTAATCCCCATTCTTCCTGCCAAGACATTCTGTTTTGGGCGTGAAGCCCTTGATCCCGGTTTGGCTCACCACTTGCCAGCCCTTTCTTACAAGAGCCCCCAGCTCTTGTGAGAGTTTTCCCCAAAGGCCGGTTTTTGGCCTCAAAACGCAGCGACTCCGCAAAGGCAGGGGTTGTTTTGCTGGTGAAGATCAAAGGTTGATTTAGTCGTTCCACCAAGAGGATGCTCTGTCCCAGATGTCACACGGCTGCCCTTTGCCCTCTTGGAGGGAAAAGGAGTTGAGAGTCCCACACAGTTTAAACACCTTTTGCAATATCACGGATTGTAATTATTTAAAGGATAATAATAACAATAGAGAAATGAAAAAAAAAACGTTTGATCTTAGAACAGTGTGCTCTTCCTCATTGCTGCAGGTACAGTGAGACAAGAAACATTCACAGGACATTGAGCCTTGGCGCGCTTCCTAAGCCCTTCTCTCACCTTCTCTCTGCAGGCCCCGCTAAGCCAGAATCACTGTAGGTTTTTCCTTCCTTCCTTCCCCTCCCCTCCCCCTCCCTCCTGCACTATTCAGAATGAAAAAATATAATTATGTATTGCTTCTGGATCCCTAACGAGCTCTTCTCCCTTGCTTGAAAATATCTTTCAAATGTTTAATTCTGTATCCTTAAGGCTCCAGGACGATAACACCCTTGTTTTCTTGCAATGGTAACGACCACGTCTCAAAAAATCTCTTTGGTTAAAAAAAAACACACACACACACACACACACACACACACACACACACACACACGCACACGCACACGCACACGCACGCGCACACGCACACAGAAGGATAACACACTGCTCCGTATCTCCCTATCTTGGCCTGTGGTGCCTTGCTCAACAAGTGTCGTTGTTTTTTTTTTAAAAGAAGGAAGCATAGATGACGAGCTGCCTGTTCACTGGAAGCTGGATTTTCTTCACCTCTTCCTGCCGTGCCTCCTTTCTCATACAGTAGTGGCTGCCCCGTATTGAAACAAGAGAGGGGAGGTCTCTTTGATGCGAACGCAAAACCTCCCCTCCGGCCAAGCCTTCTGAAGTGGGAAGGGGAGGAAGTCACTTGGCAGCCACTGCTCTGCGTCGTCTAATACGAACACGAGTCCAAAGTGGTCCAATTGTTCCTCACTGTAGCAAAAAGCACCTGTGTTTCCAAGGACGTCCCGTGAAACCGCGTTCATCTCCTTCACCACGAGTTTCACCACATCCTCTGCCGACGTCTTGTTGGTGACGTGCAGCTGCACGGAAACAAGAGGCAAGTCAGAGAACAAGCAAAGACCTCACAACGACGGTGTGTGTGTGTGTGTGTGTGTTGTGTCGTTACAGTCGTGACCCCATGACCATGGAGTTTTCTTGGCAGGAATACTGGAGTGGTTTGCCAGTTCCTACTCCAGGCGCCTATAGCACCTGGTATTCCCTGGTGGTCTCCCATCCAAGTACTAACCAGGGCCGACCCTGCTTAGCTTCTGAAATCGGGCGAGATCAGATGTGCTTAGGGCATCACAACGACGTTAGACTCCAACAAGTTGACCATTCTGGAGAAGAAGCCTCCACTAAGGAGAAACTGATTCCCTTTACCCCCATCTCTCATTGTGAAGGAATGCTCAACAAAGGATCTGCTATTGTCAGGAATACAATCTGAAAACACGAGACTCGAGCCTGATGCAAGCAGAAAGTTCAGTTTGAGCTCTCTCTGTCCAGGATGCTGTAGCAAACAGGACCCAAGAGACAAACAGGACCAGAACGGGCAGAACATGGGAGATGTTCCACTGAGAGGTCCACAGGACCTGTTTTTTTTTGGGGGGGGGGCAATAAGTCAACAGTGGGAAATACTGGGTGATCCTCAAAATCATCATGGAGGATTACAGGACATCAAGACAGCAGGTCATCCTTGACTGCCCTTCACCCAATGAGAAGGAATGGAGGTACCAATCCAACTGTGGATGTTGTGTTCAAAGGCCTACAGTGTAGCCTTTCTCACCAGGATGCAATCAAGAGTGGAAAGCCAGCTTGACAATCATAGATGACAAGGGCGATATGACTGCCAACTATTTGGGCTCTGGGGAAACACTGCCCTAAAATATTCCCTCTTTAATGCAAAATGGGTGTTAGGCTCCATGAACCTGGGTTGAAGGTCAGTGCTCACCTCACATGCCACCACGAGTGAGAAAGAAGATGTCTGCCCTTGTTCAGCACATATAATACATCCTCATACATTTTGCTATTTTATTTATTTATTTATTTATTTATTTATTTATTTATTTATTTATTTATTTATTTATTATTCACACTTGTATACCGCCCTATTCCCACAAAGGGGACTCAGGGCGGTTCACAGCATTAAAATGAGAACAAATAAAAACAGCGAAGTAGCTAAGACAGCAATTTCCGAGCATAGATAGGTGGATTAAAAAAAAAAAGACAGACGGAGCCCCTAAACATCGCCATAGGCATCCCGAAAGAGAAAGGTCTTAAGGTTCTTCTTGAACGCCGCCAGCGAGGGAGCCTGCTGTAATTCGCCGGGGAGTTTATTCCAGATAGATGGTGCCACCACCGAGAAGGCCTCTATTTACTTTCCTCCTCTTATTATTTTTCCCTGCGCTTTAAGAAGGACACTGACCACTAGGATGATCTGAGGACTGGAAACCAAGTGCTACTAGGAAAGTCTAAAGCAGTGGTTCTCAACCGGTGGGTTCCCAGATGTTCCTGGACTGCAATTCACAGAAGCCTCCACCACTCACTGTGCTGGAAGGGGTTTCTAGCAGTTTCAGTCCAGGAACATCTGGGGACCCACAGGTTGAGAACCACTGGTCTAAAGGAACTTGGCAGAGTTAGCCTTGAGCAAAGGAGTTTGAGTGGAGATAGGATGGCACTTTGGAAATACTTGGAAGGCTGTCCTACAGAGGAGGGCCAGGATCTGTTTCTCAATCATCCCTGAGTGTGGGACACACCACAGTGGGCTCAAGTTGCAGGGAGCCAGATTTCATTTGAGTGTCAGGAAAAAAACTTCCTGACCATCAGAGCAGTATGACAACAGAACTGATGCCCTCAAGAGGGGGACGAACACTCCAAAGATAGAGGCATTAAAGAGAAAATTGGGCAAACACTGGTCAGGTTGGACTCAACAGTCTTATAGGTCTTTTCCAACACCATTTATTCTATCAATATTTTTGGGCTGGTCCTGGCATTGGGAGTGCCAGGAAGCCATCGTGACCTATGAGGGTGATAAGGCAAAATGAAGACTTGATACCTTCACGTTGGTTTCTTTGGACAACCCTGTTTCGTATTGAGGGGACACGTGTAAGGTGAAGGAGCCCGATGACTTCCCCGGGTTTGCTACGTGGGTTGGCTCAGCTGTCTCTGGGAAGGTGTGCGTCCATTCCATCGAGCGTGTCCGAAAGACAGGTTGAGAGCGTTCCGCGGTCCAGCCGCCCTTGGGGCTGAACGCCGAGCCTATCCGAAACCTTGCAGGGCTGCGGCATCCTGACGTTCGGCTTTCCGTCGGAGAGCTGTCCACAGAGCCCGGGCAGGACTTTCTGGCCACGTGGCAGAGAGGTTTGGGGAAATCCAAGCTACTGGTGCGGACGCAGTACGCCTGCCTCTTCTCTGTAATATGCAGCAGCTCGATCTGCCGGCTCGGAAGCACAAAGTCGCTGTCATAGAGTTCCGGGGGAGGCCGAGGCTCCTCCGGAGGGTAGGGGGTGCTCTTGAGCTCGTGGCCCTGCCGCACATTAGGGACACCGTCCCTCAACGCATGGGAACTTTTTCTACTGCAGCATTTAGGTCCAGAAATGGTGGAAATGAGGTCAAGCTCTTGAAGACTCTGGGCTCTGCTGGAGTCATAGTCACTGTCGGTAGCCAAGAATACCTCTAGAGAGCCCTCGTCATCAGAGATACCATGTGAATCTGCAAAAAGAGGGATACAACTTTCTTGTTAACCAAGCCTGGATGTCATATTATGCATATCTCGGGATTATGACTTCAAAGATCTCCACCTGGTGCAGTGAGGCAAAGCAGAAGCATACATACAGTATAGAAGCAACCTTTGGCGTCTGTCAAATGAGTACATCTATAAACTAAGATGTGTGAAAGTTCTGGAGTATGCAAATACTTCACTCTGTACCCGGTTCCTAATGTGATCAAGCTATATTTTATTTGGTCTTTTGTGTGTGTGTGTGTGTGTTGTGTCGTTTCAGTCCTGACTGACTTTTTGTGACTCCATGTCCATGGAGTTTTCTTGGCAGGAATACTGGAGTGGCTTGCCAGTTCCTACCTCAAGCGCCTACAGTGCCTGGTATTCCCTGGTGGTCTCCCATCCAAGTACTAACCAGGGCCGACCCTGCTTAGCTTCTGAAATCGGGCGAGATCGGATGTGCTTAGGGCATCTAGGCAGCTCTTATTTGGTCTTAGTGCCTGTTAAACCCAGATTGATGATGTGGAGAAGATGCTTGGAGCAGACCACTTGTCTGCTAGACCCTTGACCATCCTGGGTGCTAAAAGCTGCCAGAGAGCTTGGAACCCATCCCATCCCCACCAGATATGTGGTGTCCTACTGTACATTCAATACCTGGAGGAGGAACAAACCATGGCAGAATCTGAGTGGTTGATTATTTTCCAGAATGGACTGACCCCCCTGCTACTCAAGGTGCTTCTCGATGAGAACCATTTCTACGAGTGGAAAGCTGGAGACAAGGGAAAGCGAGTGACTACCAGCCCCTGACACAGCTGTAGAAAAGCATCAGGAGGACTCTCACCAGAGTTGAACTTGCGGTTTGCTTCAGGAGATGGGGTGGGGGAAGGAAGGAAGTCCAAATGGGAAGAGGCGGGCCGAGTTTCCCCTTTCAGGTCAGCGCTTGACTCTTCAATGAAGAAGACGAGTGAAATGCCACAAGACGGTTGCTTGTACCGGGCGTGTTGCAGCGCATCCATCAGCCAACGCATCTCCCGCCAGATCTCCTCCATTTGCTGTCCCAAGACAAAATCAGGTTCTCTATTGGTCTTCGTGTCTATAAAGTGGCTTTTAAAAAGTGGAGAAGGGCACAGATGAAGCGCACATGAGAAGGGCTCCACCACTGTCTACTCACCAGGTTTACTCATAAATGGAGTATCTGCATATGAACATGCGGCTCTATGCATTTGGTTTGTTCTTCCATATGGACTGAATTCATGGGGGACATAGCACTCCTTGGACATGTGAAGTTATTTGACACCCTTATGACTATTTATTCTCTGCATCTCATGATGTCAGATTGCTAACCTGCTGTACCATCAGTCCAGAAAAATAAAAGGCTTTGGAACTGTGCCATGGTGTTTCCTCAGAACTGAGGATTCACCACAGGCTGGATGGAGCATGCAAACTTCAGGGGCTTGAGTCTAAGGCAGTGGTGCGAACCTTTGGTGCTCCAGATGTGTTGAACCACAAGTCCCAGAATTCCAAGCCTAGATTGCCAATGACAAAGGACTGTGGGAGTTGTGGTCCGAAACATCCGGAGTGCCAAAGGTTCGCCACCACTGCTCTAAGGGACTTTTGTTCTGTGGAATATTCCAAAATACTTTCGCACAGGCTCTGAAAGGACCCACATGTGTGATTCATGGAGACCGCAATGAAGAACCAAAAGAAGGAACGGCATCAGGACCACTCTCCAAAACATAGCTGCATCTGCACTGCTGAATGAATCTGCCCAGGTAGCAGCCAAGCTAGTGACTTTGAAAAAGATGAAGAACTAGGTCCACCATGGAGCAGATGCCCAATGGCGAACCACCTGAGACATGGCGACACACCAAAATATTACATTCTGGCCCTTTTAAAGTGGAAGACACTGGGTGGAAACTATCTAAGGTCATCAACAGATGAGATCCTACCCTAGCACTTTCACCACAGTATTCCCGACATCATTACCTGCATATAGTCCTGGATCTGGTGGTGCCTTTGTTTGGCCGTCGTGAGTTCCGAGTCGAGAAGGCCTCCCGAAGGCTCTGCTGGGAAAGAAGGGACTCCAGCTCCAGGAGTGCAGACACTTGGCAATACTGGTGAATGAACTCCTGGTCGTAGGTGGAAAAATGAACTGGAGGAGGAAGAGAGGCGTGGAAGTCAAGGATCACCCATGGTGGACACCACACAGCATCAGATCTCAGCGTTGCTAAGGGAATGGTTGGTTTGGCCTTTGGTCTTTCCTCATTCTTGGTGGGGTTTTATGGGCAAGAAAAAGACTTGCAGTATTTTTCCATTGATAGGACTACATTTCTGTCTAAAATGGTTAGACCAAAAATTGAGCGTCTTATATATGGAAGCAAGCTGAGAAGAGAACTGTGCGGTTGCAGAACTGTAATTTTGGTTTGGAAAAGTCAGGGACCTCTAATAGATAAGCACAGTACTTGTAATGGCATAGTTTCACTAGTCTGAAATGGGCAGACCTGTCTTGCCACTGGCCATGAACCCCCCCCCCCAACAACGGTGGCATTTGTGGAGCTGCAGTTGAAAACATTGACGTTCCTAAGGTTTGGCCTGGAGGCCTCAAAAGGGTTCCTCACCTAGCTCAAAAATCTGGAGAGGGAGAGTGAGAAACCCAGACTGAGGAGAGTAAGGGTTGTTCTGCCCGGGGGCGGTGCACACGTCATCTGAGGGAGGCAGGAGCAGAAGAAATGAGACGTCTCCTCCGAAGTCCAGAACTTCTTGACTGTATAGGCGGAAATTTCTGGCCTGGAGAATTCAGACACGAGAAAGCCAAGTTTTACGGCTGCTGCATCACCACTTACGCCGCCTTACCCTAAAGCTGCCTGTTTCTTACCAATCTGCTGAAAACGTCTGCCTGATCTTAAGGGGCTGTTGTTGTTTTTTTGTTCTACGCAAAGAATGGGTTTCCTAGCTAAAACTGGGATTTGCAAAAGGTCATATAGTGGGAAAGAATCTCCAAACACATGATATCCTTCCAAGCTAATATGCCCAAGATAAACTGCAAAAGCTCTCTAGGTCCTTTGGTTATGGTTGTCTGTGGAGGCCATCATGTGTTGATGCCTGTCCACAATGGCATACACTTATGCCACAGGGTTTCCTGATGGCACTGTTTGGTATGGGGGGAAAAAGTATCTCCTTGTGTTTCTCCTTAACAGCTATCTATCCTTCCCCTTGATGAGCTGTCTGGCACCAACCTGGCATGTCGTCTTCTGGGCCTGATTCAGTGAGATGCGAAAGGGCTTTGTGGATGAGTATCTTCACTATAAGGACCCTGGAAGGCAGCCTTAACTGAGGAGACAACCCTGGGATATAAAACGGTAGGACCCCCGTATCCACTGATTCATTATCCACTGATTCAGTTATCCATGGTTGGCACAGGAAAAAAAATAAAAAATTCAGCAGCCACAAAGCAAACTGTTGTCATAATCAGCAGCTGTAAAGCAAGCTATTGTCACAAACAGCAGCCATAAAGCAAGCTACTGTCTCAAAACAGCAGTCATAAAGCAAGCTACTGTCAGGAAACAGCAGTTTGGGGCTGGGTGGGCAGGCGTTCTCTCTTATCCATGGTTTTCATTATCCATGAGACGGTCTGGAACCAATCCCCAGCGGATACGGGGGTCCTACTGTACATGGGCTGCAGCATTACAAGGAGGGTGGACACACACACACACACACACACACACACACACACACACACACACACACACTTGCCATCTTTTATTTTTAAAATTTCCCTCACTGACACAGTGAACTGTGAAAATCATGCCAGGTTGATGCATTGCCATTTTGATATACCACTAACTCTTGGAACAAGCAAAAAAAAAAAAGGGGGGGAGGGGAGTACCCACCAGCCTCCTGAATGAAGTCTGAGAGAAAAGGCATGAGAGATGGCTATGTTGACTCCATAGGTTTCACCCAGAGAAGAACACATGCCCCTAACAGAGCCCCAGCTGAGAAGAAAGGCAGGGAAATGGGGGTCACCTCCCTTTGGTCTCCCCAACTTCAATCCCAGTGTGCTCCCCTTGTTCTGCAGCTCTCCATGGCTGCTGGCTCTTTACTTGTGAGTAAACTGGGTAAATGTAAAAAGGTAAAGGTAAAGGTTCCCCACGCACATGTGTGCTAGTCGTGTCCGACTCTAGGGGCGGTGCTCATCTCCGTATTCAAGCCGGAAGAGCCAGTGTTGTGCAAGTCCATGGCCATGTGGCCGGCGTGGCTGCAAGGAAACACTGTTTTTTTTTTTACCTTCCCGCCTTTTACGGCGGTACCTATTTATCTACTTGCATTTTACATGCTTTCGAACTGCTAGGTTGGCAGGAGCTGGGGTGAACAGCGGGAGCTCGCTCCACTGCGTGGCACCCAGGATTCGAACCATCGAGCTGCTGACTTTTAAGTCAACAGTTTTCGGAGCCTTAGTCCACTGAGCCACCACGCCCCCTATGTACTCATGAGTAAACGCCTTTTTGAGACCTTTATACAGAAACTTGTATCATTTAGATAGCACAAAGAGCACTACCAGTACTTCACCCAACTTAATGTGTAAATGCAGCGTTGGGAAGATGTTAAATAGGATCTCATGTTCTAACTGTCAACTCTGTTTCTTTGCCGGTTTCCCATCCTAATCTGGAATCATAGAATGAACTGTTTTTCCTGATCTGGAACAAAAACTGAATGCTACAACGAAAAACATATTCACACCAAGTTGCATTTCATTCTCTTCTAATATCAAGCTGAACAGAATAGGGATGTGTATATTAACCAATACAGTAGGACCCCGGTTGGTTCCAGGCCTTCCTGTGGATAATAAAAACCGTAGATAAAAGAGAACACCCCAAGTCCCCAAAACTACTGTTTTGTGACAGTAACTTGCTTTACAGCTGCTGTTTGTGACAGTAGCTTGCTATGCGGCTGCTGATTTATTTATTTAATTTATTCCTCTGCCAACCATGGGTAACTGAATCAGTGGATAATGAATCAGTGGATACAGGGGTCCTACTGTATCTGTCACACTGCTGTGCTGTATATCCTCTCTGATGTCTGTCTAAATTTTACAATATGCAGTGCTGCACAGGAACCCTTTATTGGTTCCGCTTATGCAGCATCTGTACAAAACCAGAAATGATTTCAGGACCAGGCTCACTCTTGGCTATGTAATCCCTGCTTCTAGTAAGTAAATAAATTTATTGATTAGTCCTATGACCGTATCAACCAATAAAAACACAAAATATAAAATACACTGAATTTCATGCAACACCATCCAATAGGGTACCCTACAATACAAATTCAGAATATACAGAAGTCATATATGTAGATCTCCTTTACAGGATACTCCAATTTGTTTGATGTATTGGGTTCTTAAAGCTGCAGCTTTAAGTACAAAGGTGGCAACTTTGTGAACAATGTACGCATTAGAGCCCAAAAGAAGGTAAGACAATCTGTGAATTTGGTCCCTATGGACTGCTCCTTCTAAAAAGGGGGATAGATATTCAAGCCTGCTTCTAAAGAAAGCAGCCAGTCCATGTCCTGGGTAATATTTGTGGCCTGAAATAAAATTGGAAAGGGACATTAAACTGATGCCGATTTAGTAACATCCCCGCCCTGCCTGTGCTGTAAAGTCTGCAGAGCCTCCCTGCCTCTCCAGTACATCCCCAAGTTAGACGCTACCTCATGCACTGGGATGTTGACCTGCTGCATCAGTTGCTTGATTGCCTCTTGGAGCTCCTGAAGGAACAGATGGTGGGTGGTGTCCATCTCTTGGTCTCCGGGGATGGGGTCCTCCATCCTGGCCAGGTTCTGCACCCACTCCCATTCCTCCCTTGAAAACAGAAAGGACCCCTCTGTTGTAAACCAAGCTCTGATAAGATGTGTGAGGCAGTGGGGGCTTTAAGTGGCTGTGGTCTGTCTGCTGGCTTGGAGATTTTCTATTTCAAAGGAAACGTGCATGTTGGAGACAGGTTTGAAGCAGCCTTCGGTGCTTGGGTGTCAATTTCACATTGTGCAGTTCTTCATGGCTGGGATATAATCTACACTGTCTCTTTGATTTGCAAGAAGGCAAGAGGAGGACTAAATGATTCCTATTGCAAGTGACAGAAGGGAAGTCCTTATTTGGGTCACAGGCACTCTAGGAATTTGATTCCTTGTAGGCAGACCAAAGCAAAGCAAAAAGCAAAAAGTGTTCTGCTTATATGCCGCCCCATACCACTTCAATTAGTCTCTGGGCAGTTTACAGTTTAATTAAAGCAGGCTACACATCCCCCCCAGCAAACTGGGTACTCATTTTACAGACCTCGGAAGGATGGAAGGCTGAGTCAACCATGAGCCTCCTACCTAGGATCGAACCCCCAGGTGTGAGTCCAGTTTTACTGCAGTACAGGCATTTAACCACTGCACCACGAGGCTCCAAATCAAATCAAATCAAGTTTATTGCAGTCATGTGACCCATACATACAAATATACAGTAAAAGCAAGGAGAAAAACAATGAGAAATACTAGTAAATGGGAGCATCAGGGGAATGGGTGGTCGAAATGATCTCTGCCCTCTTGCGAATGGCAGCCAGAAGGAACTTTGCAACCTGTGCTGTAACATATGAGTTCTTGTCTATTAGGAGATAATAAATGCTTGGTGGGGAATTTTTGTTTGGGAAGCCAGCCTGGTTGCCTGTAAAGGTCTGCTAAGATGCACCAAGCCTAGCTTGAAAACCATACCTTGAGATGTTTGGGTTGTCCCGTATCTTCACATGGCACAAGATATTGGGTAGCTGTTCAGGCACCAAAACCCGGATCTGGTCAACAGCACTGCAGAGTTTCAGGTAACCCAAATAGAGACCAGGTGGGAGAGCCCGGCTGCCTCGCTGGTGATAGACCAACTTGTCCTAAAGGCAAAAATATATTCATAGAAACATCTCTTCTGTATGCACCTCCTCTGTGCACATCTTGCCATAAAAGTCCCGGAAAACCCAGGGCAAACTAACAGACCAACAGTAAAGCTGAGGTCACCAAATGATGATGATGCCACATGCTTCAAGATGATTACGGGTGGTGGGATACAACAAGAAAGCAGGTCAACCTGAACAGTGTGACGTTGCCTGAATTAAAAACATGGGTTGGCTGTTTTGTCTGTCAGTTCCTAGAAGCTGCAAAGAGAGGCTGGCATTGACAGGAGGCACCGGAAATATTACCAAGGAAACTCCTGTCATATATCTTAGGATGGTGCTTGGGTGCCTTTTGTTGCCACAGACACTTGACCAACAGGAAATGAGGCAGGGAGGGACATCCTATATGAATAAAAACTAGCCAATACATATGAATGTATAATGCCCCACAGCACTGCTTCAACCCCTTCCAATGAAAAAACATTTATTTTTGTTGTTATTAAAACAAGGTATGGGAGCCTGTTTTCTGAAAGTGGAATTCTCTGCATGTTTAGTTTTATTTTTGCAGTGGAGTCAGGAAGGCAGTAAATGGCCCTGGGTGAGGTGAGGGGTGTGTGGCCTGAGACACACACACACACACACACACACACACACACACACACACACACAATAATAATAAGAGGCAGGCATTTCTTCTTGACTGAGAGCTCACAGTTACCTGCAAAGTCATAAGCAGTACATCCAGAGCTGTCGGCTCTTCTGGAGATGAGAGGGATTTGCGGCTCGTCTGCAGCTTTGAGACGGGGACCCAGCGGACATTTTCAAACGCCTGGTTTGTCCTCACTTCCTTGAGAGTCACCACCAAAATGTTGCCCTGCTTGTCTTTGATAGGTTCAAAAAAGACCTGCCCCAGATCCTGGATTCCCAGTAAACCCTTCACAGACATAAAGAGAAGAAGAAGAAGAATGACATTTCTGGAAAGCAGAAACCTGGAAAGTGGAATCCTCTATCCTCCATAATACTATAGGGTGGAGCAAAAAAAAAACCAGAGTTGGACCTAGAGAAGAACTCTCGTTTACCAAAGCCTTTAAAGGTGTGATTACCCAGGGAAACAGTTCACATTCTGGACCACTTGTGGAGTGGTCCATTGAGATCTGTTCCATGGCGATCAAGTTATCTGTGGGGAGCAATGCTCCAGCCCAATCCTGATCCATGTCAAGGGAGACCTAAAAGATACATGAGTTGCCCCCCCAAGGAGATGCCTTTCTGCAAACCAGCCCCGACGCATGCCATCAGATGTTTGCCTTTCCCAATGCCTGACTGCACCCTTTGTAACACGTGGGTGATAAAGCAGGGCAGTTAAAAAGACACTGAGCTCTCTTCCAGGTCTGAAACCAGGCGAAATCGGATGTGCTTAGGGCATCTAGACAGCAACGCCAACTAGAGATGGACACAAACCATGCACAGGTGTTCTGCGGGGACTGCGTGATTCCCTGGTCTTTTTGGGCGATCACCTCGTCACCACCAGCACCAGAGAAGGTGGTGTGGAGGGAAGCACATTGGTGTCGGCAAGTGGGAGGGGAGCCACGTGGAACTGAGCCGAACCACCGAATCATGGTTCGTGCCCATGTCTAATCCAAAACCGCCGCCACTCATAAATTAAACATGCAAAACAATGGCTAGACAGGGAACATCAATATAGCAAGCTCATAAAAACAGTAAGAGATGGCGATTTTAGTGTAGTATTTTAATATATTGTACTTATTGTATTTAAATGTTTTATTGTTGTAATTTTATTGCAATTTGATGTTTTAATTATTTGAGTTGTTTACTTTGATTGTGAGCCACCCAGAGACCTTTGGGTAGTGGGCAGCATACAAGCTATATAAAATAAAATAAATAAAATAAATAAGAAGATGCCTCCCCCCCAAGGCTTCAGTAAACAACCTGGTTTTGAGCCTCCTTTTAAAGGTCAAAGCTGCCTATAAGATGTAGGATTTGCCCTAGCTGTATTCAGACCGATGAAGCTGTTTGGATGAACAGCAAAACGTTTCTATCTCTCAAAAAAGAAGTCCAGTAGCCATGACTCAACTTCCAAATAAACTCACCTGGATGACTGAGAATCTTCACAGACTCCTTTTAAAGAGATAGCACAAGTCTATTCCGCAAGCCTACTGACTTTCTCATGCAAGGTGTATACCTATTGTCTACTCTTTGAAACTGCATTTTAATTGTATTAATCCTTGTGATCCATCAGTTACAGATAGAACAATGACGATGTAACTTATATCATGTTTTCCTCCCTCAAACTCACCAGAGTAATTATAAACCAATGGCTTCATAATCTGAGAACTCTACACCTCTTGCTTACTTTATCAACTGCCTAAGCACATCTGGTCTCATCTGATTTTGGAAGCTAAGCAGGGTCGACCCTGGTTAGTACTTGGATGGGAGACCCCCAGGGAATACCAGGTGCTGTAGGTGCCTGGAGTAGGAACTGGCAAACCACTCCAGTATTCCTGCCAAGAAAACTCCATGGACATGGGGTCATGAAGAGTTGGTCATGACTGCAACGACACAACACACACAGGGCTCCTGTGTGCAATTCCTGGTCCATGGAGGAGAGATCCCTTTGCCTTTTCAGTCACATTAAGCAGCTGAGATAACTCGGCATCCAGCAAGTACTGGATCCGTCCAGGTCAAGTTGACATCCACATCATTCCGGCTCTAATACGCTTCAGGCTGACCACTGTGTGGAAGGGGCATCTACCCTTGAGTGCTCTTACACTTCAGAGAGGGACTCTTTTTACCTGCATCTGCGAGATGGCCAGCAGCATCTTGAGACGGGTTTGCAAAATGCAGGAGCAGGATGACTGGGAGACCGTGACACACTGACGCAGCCAAAGTATTTCATTCCACATGCATGACACCTGCATAAAGCAGAGCAACAGGATCACACGCGTTATGCTAGGGTCCTCGGATCAAAGCAAAAAAAAAGCGTTCTGCTTATATACTGCCCCATACCACTTCAAGTAGTCTCTGGGCTGTTTACAGTTGTTTTTAAATTATAGTATGCAGGCAACACATCCCCCCCCCCCGCCCCAGCAAGTTGGGTACTCATTTTACGGACCTCAGAAGGATGGAAGGCTGAGTGAACCTTGAGCCTGCTACCTGGGATTGAACCCCAGGTTGTGAGCACAGCTTTACCTGCAGTACAGGCATTTAACCACTGCGCCACGAGGCTCTTGTTTGGGCTGCAGAAGGAACAGCCATGCCAGTTTAGTAGTCTATTTTGAAATCAACAAACCAAATCCCTCTCTTTTTTTGTCCTTGGTGAAAGCTGTCATTCCGCAGCAGCGACAGTGGAGAGATCGTTTCTCAAAATGCTCTATCTAGGTTCCCTCTTTCTGCAGCACAGCCGTGTTGGTGACTGTTTTTTTTTTTAAAGTTAATAAAACGGGGATTTAAAGAGAGGTGTTTTGGTAGATTATAACAACATATTTTATGTGTTGATTTAAAAATTTAAAGAGTTATTCCACTCACAAGATGCTTAAAGAAGATTAAATTAAAACATCATAAAACAATAAAGGCGTACAGTTTTGCACCAGGTTCTCGCTATGGAGTTACTTCAGGACATCAGGTCTAACACTGCCTAAGGCAGAAAGTGGAAGTGGTGGAGTGTTGTGTCTACAGATCCTAATTTAGGAGGGAAGCTGGGTCACAAAGAAGATGGGTCTAAAATTGGAGGCCTTTTTTCCATGCCTTCTTGAGACGGTGGTGCCAAAGAGAACGGTGGTGCCTACAATGTCCCCCATTGTCAAGCCTTGGGATGAAGGAGTCACCTTTGAGAACCAGAGAAAGTCCTGCATAAGGAGGCAGGAGTAGCTGTCGTCGATCTCCACCACAGGGACGTGATCCTCGTGCGTCACCAATATGTTGTCATCCTTGTAGAAGATGGTTGCCAAATGCAGGCCCCTGGGAGGAGAGACAAATCCTTAGTCGGGGACTGTAGAAGGAACCGGAGGATGAGTCCCCCTGCTTTCCTGCTTTGGCCTGGAAAGCAACAAACCAGAAGGGCGAAGAGAAGGGTGAAGAGGGTTTCCCTCCTCCTACTTAGGAAACGTCCAACAAGTGGGCGTGGGGGTTACACAGGCTTATGGATGCACACCCTGAGGAACGACCCACCCACTTACCTTTTCAGGGTCTTTAAGAATTTGCTGCCTGGATGGAAGAGGTACTTTAGACTCTTGGAGACCGAATGCTTTCTGCTCTGTGGCTGGTTCTTGCAGAGCTCTGAAAAGCAAAGAGACCACGCAGGAGATGTTATATGTGCCAGTGCCATTTTCATCTCGCCACCCCCCTCCCGGTTTACATAAAATATGCAGGTCGTCACTCATGATCTGGGAGTGGCTTGAAGCCATCTAGCTCAGTGGTTCTCAACTTGTAGGTCACCCAGATGTTCCCGGACTGCAACTCCCAGAAGCCTCCACCACTCGCTGTGCTGGAAGGGATTTCTGGGAGTCGCAGTCCAGGGATATCTGGGGACCCACAGGTTGAGAACCACTGATCTAGGATAAAGTGCAGGGTGCACATGTTAAGCTCTCTAGCGTGATCTCAAAGAAAAGATGACCAGATGCATGAGAACTAGGGCAGTAGAGCAGTCAAAGGCTTGCCGCCCAAGTCAAGGATCTAATCCTTGATTTCCTCCTTGGCCCAGGGGGGTCTTGCTTCATTGCCAAGGACACAGAGTCATTCTCTCCAGGCTTTGCATGATGGTGTCCCAACACCTTTGTTCTCTTGTCATCATCTTCCCCCTCCCATAGGTTTCCTGCTCCATTCTCTCCTCTCCCCCCCCCCCCCCCCCAGGCTTCGACTTTCGCCACACACATCCATTCTGCAGAAGCCCTCTGGCTATCTCGTTCTCTTTTTCCACCTCGCTGCTTCTTGTCTCTTAGATCCTCTTCCCACCCCCGCCCTGTCCTGCACTCCTTTACCGCCCCCACCCCCTTGGATTTTGATGGCATATCCAATCTTTGCTCCTCAAACTGGAACGTCTGTGAACATTCCATCCCTCGGGAGGGCTCACAGACAAGCAACAACCAGTTTCAACCTATTATGTATGTATACAAGATAAGGGTTGTACAGCACCACTGAAAGCGATACGTATCATTTTAATTGTGTGTTACCATTCTTACTGCATTCATCTTAGCAGCCCTATGAGGGATGTCATAATTGTTCTAATTTATCAGCAGACGAGAGACAAAACATAATGGCAACCTATCCAACTCCTCCGCATGATGTTCAGAGACAGGGATAAAGTAGGAGTTGGCTGAGCGCCCTTAGATCGTATAGAGTCTCCTACAGAATCTGCCCAGATGAGATTTAGTGATTCAAACCTTACAGTGGCAGGAGGCCCATGATTCCAAAAGCACCCCCCCCCATTTGCAGTCTAGTGATGGGGAAGGAAGAGCTGGAAGCACGCTGGGGGCAGCAAGGTTAGAGCCACAGGGCCACTGCAGCTCTCGAAAGACCTCACATTGTTGGGAATGCACAGCCAGCCAATTGGGGCAAAGAAGGTCAGATTGCGGATGGGATTTCCAGAAGAAGTCCAGAGGAAGGCTCCTTCCCCTCTGGTCCTCTCCTGCAGCCTGAAAAAAAAAAAACACAACCACTGGCAGCCTTGGGCCAGTGGACATTGGAACTTTCCCACCCCCATTTCCCTATATACATGTTTTGGGACAGCAGTAGTCTTATAGAGGGCAGGTAAGAGGATTACTGTCATTTTCTGTATGTTAAGCCGTTGCTTCTACATCCAACTCCACTGTGGTTTAAGGCACTTGGTGGGATCCAGTCAGAGGAATGCAGCTAGCGTGCCATATATCCCAAAAGCATTGGGATCCCCTTTAGGGAGTTTGGGGTGAGGCCAGTTCAGGGTCCAGCCTGGTTTTGAAGGCTAGCCATGCGGACTTTCCCAGAAGATAAAACCGGAGGTCTGCGGAAAGCCTGAGTGGCACCCAGCATGTTGCCATTCTGGTGGGGCTTCATGGTTATCCGGGACTGGATGACCATCGTTGGTCCACCAACAACCCTTTCTGAATGGTTGCTGCAAGTTGATTCCATTGTCAGTGATGAAACTGTGGTGCTTTATTTCCCATGAGAAATGAGTGTGGTTGCATGGTGTGTTTCGTGAGAACTCGGGATGCTCAGGTAGTCAATTTGGCAGTCTTAATTGGTTTTCCCCAGGGCTTCAATAATTTGGTGCAGGGAGGAACAGGTAAAGAACCCTATTAATAATTAATAATATTTCCTTCCATGACTGTTTTTCCTTAAAGCTAATTTGAGCACTGATTTCCCCACTACTTTCTTGGCTCTGGGTAATATTTATTTATTGCACAGCAGGTCCATATTAACCAGTTGTATACAGATGGTGTGGGGGGAATGATTAATCCGGTAAAAGAAAGTGCCAAGAAACCAGAATTTTTTCCTTGGAGATTCTCATGAGCTTCCACACTCAGTTATGAACATTTGAAAACGTACTGACAAATCTCACTGCTAGTTATATTTTGTCCTCCGCCTCAATGCCGCCTTCTTGATGTCTAAGATGTTCATCCTTCTGAGGTGTTCAGAAGGTTCTTCCCATCCCCATTCCCTTCCTCTGTTTAGAACATTTATTTATTTATTTTTATTATTATAGAGTTTTTTTTACCCGACCTTTCTCCTTGGAAAAGGACCCAAGGCAGCTTACAGTAAGGAGAAACAATACACAGTCCATTACAATTAAGGCATCTTCAGTTTGACAAACAGGGAATTGAGGGGTATCTTGCAGCATTAGAAGGCAACATTAAAACTAACAATTGATGTTAAGTCATGTCAAGGGATGACAAGTAGGGATGGGCACAAAACGAAAGATGAAATGCTGATTCGTCAGTTCGTTACGTTACGTAACGAAATGAACCGAACCGAACTGCACTGCACCAAAGAAGCGGCATTTTGTTACAGATAAAACAAAACTGTGGGTTTTTTTCTTTCTTTCTTAAAATGAACTGTTTCATTTGTCTGTAAAAGTCCTCTTACCTGACTGGTTGTGTCCCTCCTCCTCCTCCAGTGCCACTGCCCCTGGAGCTGCTGCTTCCACCAAAGCCCATCAGCCAGCTGGTGAGCAGGCCCTAAACCTAGGCTGATGCTGCCACTGCCGAGCCGTTGCCATGGCAGCAGAAGAGCAGAGGGGCAGTGGTGCCTGCGGGATGCCTTCCCGCCGCTGCTGCCGCCCAAAAAAAAACCCAGGGTGAGTGGGCCCAGCGGGAGAACTCACTGAATGCGCCAATGCAGCGGCTGAAAACCAGAGGGCAAGCGGGGCCTGGGGGAGGCCTTCCCACCAGCGCCGCTGCCACCGGAGAGGAGAGGAGAGGGCGAAAGCAGGCCCAGCAAGCCGGCCTAGGCCTGCCACCGAAAGGTAATGAAGTGTTTCATTTAAACTGCATTTTGCATGATTATTTTTTTTGGTAAAAATTTGTAGAAAACAAAACGAAACGAAACGAAACGTGGGGGAACGAAACAGAAGGAAACGAAACACCATTTTTTCGTTTCATGCCCATCCCTAATGTCAAGTCATCCCAAAAAATTATAATTGGATCACAACAATGATCTCAGAAATTGCTTTACATGTCCAGGGAAGTTGATGCAGGTCTATTTACAAGCCGTGTGTGTGTGTGTGTGTGTGTGTGTGTGGCCATCCACAGCCTTTTTAAGCTTAAGTGATTGGTACATGCTCATTTTGATTTCTGTATTATTGTGGTGTTTATGAGGATATTATTTCATGTGGTGGTGGTGGTGGTGGTGGTGGTGGTGGTGGTGATGACTCACCATGGCAGACACAGTGCTGGTGCACCATTTTCACCTGGCTGAGAAGGTGATCCAGAGCTTCAGCTTGATCTCTTCGCCGTGGTGCCCTCCCATCGTATTCCCTCCAGTCTGAAGTGGGAAGGAGATCAAATAAATGCAGCTACAGCCAAAATAACTCTTACTTAACTCTTCCTGACTGAGGGCTTTATGAGCCTCCCTTATACCCCTTCTTCTCCGTTTTGGGGAGTTGTGTTTAAAACCAAACTTGGAAAGGTAAGTTAAAGATAAGTTATTCATAGAACCATAGAACAATGAAGTTGGAAAGGGCCTATAAAAGCTATCAAGACCAACCTCCTCCTCTATGCAAGAATAGAAATCAAAGGATATCTGCCAGGGGGTTGCCCCAATTTCTCTTGAATGGCTCCAGTGTCGGAGCAACTCAACACCTCTTGATGTCATTGGTTCCGTTGTCACTATTATATCCAAAACTTTACCCTTACATCAACAGCAAACAGAAGCCAAACTGAGACCACCCCTGTTCTAAATTGTATCATGCCCGAATCAATACTACTATTCCTTTTAGTGTCTGCTTTCAAGCCTTAACTTTTTAAGAGGTTGCACAGGGGAGACAGTAGTGAAAGTCTGAGGTCAAGGAGAAGAGGAACAAGTAGAAGACAGTAACTGGAAATCCTACATGCAGTTTAGTGGAACAAAGACCCAGTGCGTTCCAAACTTGGCAGACTACAGTCCTAAAGAATATTTATTGGTACCCTTGAGTTTGGTTCGAAAATCCAAATTCGGCTGTGGTCTGTGTCAAAGATAATAACATTTTGTAGATGAAGCTGTATTAGTGATGATCAATATATATCTTCATGTTCTATAAATTACTCTGCTTCTAACTGGCGGTGGGGATGGCAATGAATTGTGGGAAACAGCAGCCCTACCTTCTGATCACTGGATTCACTCCCAATGAGTCTTCTGCTATTTAAATCAGTATAAATGTTTTTTTTTAAACATTAATAGCTCTGTTTAGGTTTTCAGGACATGGTTAACCCTAAGGCAGTGGTGGCAACTTTCGGCACTTCAGATGTTTTGGACCACAGCTCCCACAGTCCTTTGTCATTGGCAATCTAGGCCCAGAATTAAGGGATTTGTGGTCCAAAACATCTGGAGTGCCGAAGGTTCACCACCACTGCCCTAAGGCATGAAAGGAGGGAGCAGGCCAACCCTGTTCTTTCCATCATCATTTTCCTCCCATCAAGGGCAATATTTACAAAAAGGAGGAGTTCTACTCGTTTTTGCAAAGGATACTGGTTTTCCACATCACTGGGAACCATGAAGACCTAATGGAGGGGCCTTACATGTAGACAATGTGTCTTCCAACACTGATGGGGAGAGTGGGGCTAAGGTGCTCCCTTCTCCTCGTGCATTTTGGTTAATCCCATCTTGAACTCCAGGATGGAGCTTCTTTGAAGGCAAATTTTGCGGAATACTGGGAAGCTCAGAATGAAGAACCAATTTGGTTGGGCTCTCCTCCGTGGACCGGGACTAGAGAAGTTCAGAGATGGAGGCCGTTCTAGCTGTATGCTCCTTCTTAACTTTTGCATCCAAGGGCAGTATCCACTGGCGGGAACTGCATGTGAGGATGATGGGATGTCACAGCTGCTGCCAGCAGGAGGAGACGATGAAGTAGAGCCAGAGTAGTAGACAAGTGCAAGTCTTGGGTAGTTCATTTCAGTATGTCTAGAGCCTCGCTTTTGCTGCTGGCTGTCAACTGGTTAGACGTTTCTCCAGACCAATGCTGAGAGGCCAGCTTGCCTAGACAAATAAATAAACAGTACCTCTTCTCCCGTGCTTCTTAGTTACGAGGTGGCGGAGCTACTGAACAGCCCAGGCAAATGTTCAGGGAGCAGCTCTTTTACATTAGCTTTACATTAATTGGTTTATATACTCTCCTGTCCTGCTGCTTTCCATGGAAAGATCATTTCTGTTAATTTTGGCTGAGAGGCTGGCGCTATTTTTAGCTGCTATCCAAACACCCAAGGAGGTGCCTCACACTTTTACGTGACAAAAGTTGGTTTATTTTTATTTAGGGGAGCCATCGTTTCTTTCAAACGTGAAAGCAAGCCAGATATTACAGCTATGAATCATATTACACGGTCTCTAACGCTTGCCGGGACACTGTTTTCAGAGCTTAACTCCTAAACAAACTCCCGTGCGGTCACACTGGACCTCCACGTGCCGACCACATGGACAGTCCTTGAAATATTGCCCCTTTTCATCTTGGAATCACGGAGAGTGGCGACCGGCACAGAAGAACGAAGGGCTCTGTTTTAATGGCGGGCATTGGGCAGCCGTTTCAAGGTGAAATGTCTCGCTGAGAGGTGAAGCACCGAATTCTGAAGTGCCCACACCCATCACATAGTCCTTACAGCCAGGCCTCCTGTAAGAGTCCCCCCGGGCTGGCACGGCTGTGTTTTTTCATAGGTACAAAATTGATTCTGGCACTTTGTATTTCTAACAGGAGTGCCTGTGTCTTTAGGAAAGCTAAAAAATCTTGGCCTCCTGTTCATAGGGTGGGAAGGTAAATCTGATGTAATTTCAAAAGCACAAGGTTTGTCTACATCAGCAATCTGAGGGTTTAATCTAGATTTCCCCTTACAGACCAAAAACAAAAACGGAACAGAATGTTTTGTGGCCACTTGCAGCAATAGTAGATCTATAGTCAGCAGGACACCTTCCCACAGACCGCATGAAAGAGACTTGACGCTGCACTGATATGCAATTTGGCTTCCATTGGCAAGGCATTGTTTTCCCCCAAAATGGCTCTCTAGCAGAAGACGGTCCACATTTTGGTTGGAGACAGTGCATCCACAACAACAGATTGGGCTAGCAGTGATTATTTTGTTATTTATTTATCATTTATTATTTGTTATATTTTTATACCGCCCATCTTCCGAAACGGAACTCTGAGCAGTTTACAGTTAAAATAATTAAACCAGAAAATACAATTTTTAAAAAAGGCAGAAGGGCAAAAGGCAAAGTTACTAATAAGATAAGAAGAGGTGAAACCCTTCACAGGAGATGACGCGGACGGCAAAATACAAAAAAAAAAAAAGGTAAAAAGGTCGTCATATGCCTCTCTAAAAAGGCAAGTTTCAAGGCCTTTTTAAAGGCGGGCAGGGACTGTGCTAGGCGCAGCTCACTAGGGAGCTGATTCCACAGCGTAGGGCCCACCACACAGAAGGCGCGGTTACGCACGAGCGATTTCCACGCCTCCCTGGGTGTGGCCACCCTAAGTCAGTGTGCCTGCGCCATTCTCGTGGGCCTGACCCCAGTTGACCTTTGGGAGATGCGCTCCAACAGGTACTCTGGTCCCAAGCCGTGGAAGGTTTTGAAAATCAAAACCAGGACCTTGAACCTTATCCAGAGGACAACGGGCAGCCAATGCAGGCGAGCCAGGACAGGGGTGATGCGCTCGAATCTACGAGCACCCAGCACCAGTCTGGCCGCAGCATTCTGCACCCACCGGAGCCTCCGGACAAGGGTCAAGGGCAACCCCACATAGAGGGCATTGCAGTGGTACCTCAACTTACAAATTTAATCTGTTCCTATTGCATGCTCTTAAGTCAAACTACTCTTAAGTTGGGGTACTTATCTTAAAAAAATTGAAAACATAAGTTAAAAATGAAAAAAATGAAAAAAAAAATGTAAGTCGAGCAGACCATATCTAAAATTTGTAAAGTGGCAGTTAAATGCCAACAGTTTTCCACTCTTAAGTTGAATTGCTCTTAAGTCGAGCTGCTTTTAAGTCAGGGTACCACTGTACTTTATTTTATTACTATGCCAGCTTTCTTCCAGCTGAGAATCCACTGGCAGGGAGGATGACTTCCCCTGGACAACGGAAGCCATCAGACAGACGGAAATAGGTAGCGATGGCAAGACATACAATGCAAAGCCTCCACCCTCCCACGTTCAAACTTACTGGACGGAATAGCAAAGGGTGGCACTGAAGCTTGCGGTGGTCCCCAGCCTTTCATGTTGTAGGCAGATACTTGGACATAATAGGGTGTACCCTGTGGAGAAAAAAACAATGCGGAAGGAGTCATTAGGATTCCAAATAACCTACCTGCTAGCAAACCAGGCAGCGTGAAGGGTAGCTTCATGTTCTCGTTCCATAACACAAACGCTAAGCATTCTTTGTAACATGTTCTCACTGGGATAGCAGGTAAAAGAGGGTGAGTTGGTGTTTGTGGCTGACAGTGGCTTAAGATCCCACCGTGGGAATCTTGCTGACGCCACAGAGGTCACCCCCCTCTTGTTGAAATTCTGTAGTTAAACAATTCCTCCCTTCTGCTATGGATCTGAACTAAACTTTCTAAGGAACTTTGGAACAACCCGGCTGTTTGCCAGATTTGAGGAAATTCAGATTAAACCTGAATGGGCTCCCAATACTCTAGAGATGAGACTCCGGCTTTACGAGACCCAACCCTTTCCACGCAACCGTGCAAAAGAAACCATGAATCCATTCTTGTCCTTTATTACTTTGCATTTAATGGGAAAACAGTAACTATGTCTTAATAATTCCCTCATACCAAACAGTTACTGTATTATTAGTAGGACTGCCCTGAATATTTTTTTAACTTGGATGCTCACTTTATGTAATGCAATCCAAAGAAATTGGCCTGAAAAGTCTTCTTCTTGGATTTGTTCACTGTTGGTTTAATTTTTTTTTAATTCCTCTGCTAAGCTACTTGCTGTTTCATATCCCTTTCTCCCTTCAGCTTCACAGCCTCTTTCGCTCTCGCTGCCCCTTAACAACTGGTGTGTGTCTGTGCAGTTCTGTTCCAAGCACTGCTGTAACAGGTTGGACACAGCTTTGTCCAAAATTGTACATCGACGACCACAACCCATTGCATGAGGGCACGTAAGGGCCGTAGAGACATAAGAACATAAGAACATAAGAAGAGTCATGCTGGATCAGGCCAAAGGCCCATCTAGTCCAGCTTCTGGTATCTCACCAAATGCATTTATTTTATTTATTTATTTTAAACTTATATACCGCAGCCTATTTCCCCACAGGGACTTGAAATGCACAAGACTAGATTGCTGTCTCCTGATACCACTCCTCTGTCCAATCCCTTTTGAAGGCATCCAGGCCAGATGCCATCACCACATCCTGTGGCAGGGAGTTCCACAGACTAACAAGGCAAAATGAAAGGGCAGCAACTAGCACAACCTGGAAACCCGGAATGGCTTCACAAGAGCTGAGCTCTGCTGTAAATGGCAGGTGGTGTTCAACATGCATGGAAAACACACCCCAAACAAGGGAAGCACAATCCTCTCAGGCCCAGTTTTCATCACCACCCTCCTCAATGCTCCAACAATAGCTGGAGGCATTTTAATTTCAGGAATTTAAAATACATATATATATACCTGTTGCCATCCTGAAACTTGAACGCCCACTTATTCATCATTGTAATAATCATGCCAATTCTCTTAGTATTCCCCCCAATTTAACAACTCATGCCAATTTATGGAAATATGTTTTGTGTTAAATACTGGTTCCATTGCTCAGTATATTTTATATATATATATTTTCTTTTTTTATTAATTTAAAAAATGCACTGATCCAGCAGCCCCACCGTGACATTCCTCCAAGCCAGCAATAAAAATAGATCTTTTCCCAGGTGGCAACGAGAGTCCCCCTGGAGCAACCAGGCCCACGGAAATCCTCTGCCTGACAAACTGCAACTGCTGATTGTGTTTCACATGGGGAAAATGTTAGATTCTCTCCATGTCCAGCCAGGAAGAGGGGAAAGATCTGTATTCATACATGCCTCTATTCCTGTGCATCACTTCCTTACACTACAGTCACAACACGCTTCCTGCCACCTCTGTCCTTTCCCTTGGGTGCCACATAAGAACATAACGACATAAGAAGAGCCCTGCTGGATCAGGCCAAAGGCCCATCTAGTCCAGCTTCCTGTATCTCACAGTGGCCCCACCAGATGCGTCTGGGAGCGCACAAGACTACATATTTGTCTCCTGATACCACTCCCCTGCATCTGGCCCTTAAAGTACCCTGGTTTTAAGCCTGGAGATGACACATCTCCATCGTGGCTTGTAACCTGTGATGGACTTTTCCTCCAGGTAACTGTCCAACCCCCTTTGGAAGGCATCCAAGCCAGATGCCATCACCACCTCCTGTGGCAGGGGGTTCCGCAGACGAACAACATGCTGGGTGAAAAAAATATTTTTTCTTCTGTCTGTTCTCACTCTCCCAGCCCTCAATTTGAGTGGATGTCGCCTAGTTCTGGTATTTTGTGAGAGGGAGAAGAGAGTCCCTCTATCCACTTGACTCATGCCCTGCATGCCACCATAGCTCAGTGGGTGGCACATACATTTTAGCTGTAGGACTCTTAAGACAGCCATCTAACCCTTATCTAAATGGAATATCTTATTGCTTAGACAGCCATCTGACCTGAGTTTCCCAGGTCTTTTTCCTGTCACACTCAGGGTGGTTTGGGAGCAACTGTTCCCTGAATGGCTGCCGAGACATTGGGAAGGCCAGCTTGACAACATGGGCTAGTTTGAAGAAGATGGAATCAGAAGAAGGCAGCTTTTGATGTCCGGTCATACCTCTGGTAGACCCTGGCTCTGGGACTCAGAGCTCATGCCATGCTCACTCTTCACCCATTTTGGCTACTATTGCGGGTGGTGGTGGTGGGACTCCAGCCAGGATAAACATTGCTAGGCGTAGTCGATCAGAAGCACTTAATGTGATGACTAGAGATGGCCATGAATCAGAAAAATGGCATTTCGTTTGTCGTTTGTCGTTTGTAGGGTCCGTTTCGGTTCGTTTCCATTTTTCGCAAATTTTTGCAAAAAAATCATTTTCGTTTACGTTCGTTTCATTACCATTTCATTACCATTTATTTCATTTTTTGTGGGTTTTTTTAGGATTTTAAGCAATTCATTCATATTGCAGTAACGGAAACGAAATGCACGACAAAAATTCCGGTGTTTCTGTTCATTTCATTTCATTTTAGAGACAAAATTTGTTTGTCGTTTCGTTACGTAACGAAACAAAAAATGAAAACGGAAACGAAAAATTGTTCGTTTCGTGCCCATCTCTAGTGATGACATTCACCTCTTTAGATAAAGAAGCAGAGCCAAATGCTGGACAACCCACCTGGCATAAACTATGAATACCAACAAATGAAGTGCATCGATTGACATTCAAAGGAAATGGTGTTGGGTGCTCTTAACGCAAGGTTGCAACCCAATGTCCAAGGGGATTGCCACAACCTTCTGCCTTCCAAATTGTACCTCTTGGTGCCAAAGAGACCACAAAAGCAAACAGAATCTTAAAATGAGCCTTTATATAGAGCTCTGCATAATAACCTGTGGGGTGTGTGAGAAGGTGCGGGTCTGTGAAATGGGTTCATTCCATATGGAAGGCAGGCTGACAAAGGTTTTTGGCCACTATCACTGGCCAAGTGTGAGATGGACAGAGAGCCACTGTACAGTGGCCTTTCATTTCGCTGACAGGACAGACAGAGAGAGGGGGTTGGGGAGTCAGGGTCACACCCAGAAGTAACCTTGTGACTTGACACTAGGGATGGTCACGAAACGGAAAAGTAATGTTTCATTTCATTTTGTGCTCACCACCCTTTTGTTTTGTTTCATTTCTTACGATTTTTTTTTAAAATCGTACGAAACAAAATGAAATAGCTCCCCTGGGTCCTAGAAGCACCAGATCTGGTGCCCGGGACTCCAGGAGCCATTTTCAGAGGGCTTCTTCTGAGCTGTCAATGTCTTGAGTACCAACTGGGCCAGGTTTAAAGGGCTCCAGCCATTGGTAGCTCAGCAGGAGCCCAAAAATGATGGAACAAAACAGTTTGTTTTCATGGAAAAACAAAATGCTGCTTCCTTGTTTTGTTTCGTTTTGTTTCGTCATGTAACGAAATAACAAAATGGTATTTTCGTTTTTCATTTCCTGCCCATCCCTACCTGACACTCAGCCTTACTCACCGAGAGAAGCCCGTGGATGGTGACGCACAGGTTTTTCAGCTGGTCCATCACCACTTCCCCCAGCGGTGGGGAAAAGGCAGGGGAGCCACTCCACTCAACTGCAAACAAAGGGGAAAACACAGCCACCCCGTCAGGAACTGGGGCAAAAAGATGTAGCCCTTGGCAGGCAGGCAGCGCCAGATTAGACTGCAGGACTGCCCAGGCTGGTCCAGCTGATGTGGAAAGGGGATTGACTGTGAAACTCAAGAACCAGCGACACCACAACGAGCTGTGCACACTGGGGGGGGATTGTCTGGGAAAACAGCAGAGAAGAGGCGGGGGAGGAGGGCAGTTGGTGACGGAAGTGTGAAGTGCCCGAGAACAACAAGAGGGCACACCTTTCTCCCACACAGAGGACCTGGGGCTTCCCCCCTTCTGTTCAAAACCGATGGGTAAAGGAACAGGAAAACAAAGTGGTTTTTAGAGGAGCCTGGTGGCACAGTGGCTAAATGCCTGTATTGCAGCTAAAACTGAGCTCACACGATGTGGGATTCAATTCCAGATACTGTAACAGGTTCAAGGTTCACTCTGCCTTCCATCCTCCTGAGGTCGGTAAAATGAATACCCAGCTTGCTGGTGGTGGTGGTGGTGGGGAATGTGTAGCCTGAACAATTGAACTGTAAATCACCCAGAGAGTGCTTTAAGAACTATGAGGTGGTATAAAAGCAGAACACTTTGTTTTGCTTTAATCCATGAAAGCTCACACCAAAATAAATCTGGTAATCTTTAAAGTGCTACTTTTTTTTACCTTTTCCCCTTTCTTTTTTTAAAATTGCTTTAATTTTGCTAATAGATTCAACAAGTAACTTTTCATGTAATTTCTTAAGAGTTAAAAAGTGTTCTGCTTTAAAAAAAAGTTATGCTTATATACCGCCCATATCACTTCAAGCAGTCTCTGGGCGGTTTACAGTTTTTAATTACACATTGCCTCCCCCCCCCTCCCCCAGCAAGCTGGGTACTCATTTTACTGATCTTGTAAGGATGGAAGGCTGAGTCAACCTTGAGCCTGCTACCTGGGATTGAACCCCAGGTCGTGAGCACAGTTTTACCTGCAGGACAGGTATTTAAATACTCGCCACGGGGCTTCTTCAGATGTTAGATACATTTTAAGGGGAACAGTGACTGACAAAGGCCCTCTGGGAGGACAGGAACAGAAAATATTCACTATCAAGTTTTCTTGGCAGCTATTCTCTAGAATGCCTGTGTTAACAACCAGGAAAGGTATATAAATAGCATTTCAATAGATAATCATCTATGCTGCTGATTTCTTGCTCACTTTGGATCCTCTCATATTCAGGATAAATCCACAGGTAATATAATGCCCCGCCCCACACTGCAAACAATGGCAGAAATTGCATAGCTGTGTGTATACAAATCGTGTTGATCCCATCAGCCATAGATGTTAATGGTTATTTCAATGGTTCTTATTCCCTCCATCCCCCAAAGGTCTCAGGCTCCTTGGGGTTTATTATTATTTTGATTTGAAGAAACCTCTGGGATAGAGGAGAACAGCTGGCGCAGATGCATGATTTTTTTTTGGACATTCATGGCTCCCTGCTTCCAAGGGAAGCCTCAAAACCCGAGGAGGGCGTGAAAGGAAACGTCTAAAAGATTAGGTTCCACGGCTCATTACATGGCTAAGAAAAACACAGGCACTTTTGTGCAAAAGGATTGTATCCAGTAAGTAATGTGTAGATCTTAAAACGAGATCAAGTCTTCTCCCAGGCATCAACTAGGACAGGCCTGCCCAAAAGGCAGACCGCGGGCTACTGGTAGCCCATGAAGGGTTCAAAAGTAGCCCACCAGCCAGCAATAAAAAAGTGAGGGGATTAAGTTCTCCACCTCTACCTCCCCCAACTCAAGGAACACCACTGCCTCAGCAAAGTTCTGGGTCTGCCAGCCCACTGTCTCAGCCGAGTGGGGCAGTTCAAGGGCCATGGCATGGTCCCCTGCTCTCCCCACTGGCCAGATGATCGAGGGGGTACAAGGGAAGTGTGTGCCAGTCAGCCTTCCCATAGGAATGCATTGAAAATCAATTAATCCATTCCGGAGGGAACCGATATCAATGCATTCCTATGGGAAACTGCTGCTCTACTTACAAAAATGTTTACTTACGAGCATGTGCTTGGAATGGATAAAATTCTTAAGTAGAGGTATTAATGCAGTAGCCCTCAGGCACTTTGGGCCAGAAAAAGTAGACCTCGGCCTGTTCAAAGTTGGACAGCTCTGAACTAGGACATGACTTCTAAGTCAATAAAAGATTTCTGCCAAAAATAAAATATATCCGTTCACAGGTCCCCAGTAAGTTAAACTATCAGGAAACAGGGCTGTGCGGATTTTAGAGGTTTACCTTTGTATTTAGTGACAACGGCTGAATTGACGCTCAGTGGTTCCTGGAAGGAAACCTCCAGAGAACTGCTGCTGGCCACGGAAAGGCGAACGTTCGTGGGTGGATCTGGAACCCCTGGGAACAGATAAGATGGGTCTCAGGAGGGAAACATGCAGGAAAGAGCTGAATCTTTCCTTAATCTAATCCTAAATTGCCAATCAGGATAAGCAAGACATGGAGATCGTTATTATGGGATGAGGCATGATCTAGAAACCTCTGGGTTTGTTTGATAGGAGGCAAGAGCCGGAGAAGAGATGTGATTGCATTTTGCATAGTTGAAGTGGGACAGGGATGACAACCAATGAGAGGCATCAAGACCGAAAAACTTCACACACCCTTCCCCCAAGTTTCAGGACTCAAATGATGAAGGAATGGCAAGGGAGCCTTAATGAACTCCACCGGCTGCAATTGGATTGCCGTCTTTGGTTCAAAATCATTTCCTTCCCTCCCAGCGTTCCAAAGAGAGCACTTGGAGAAGCTATTAACGAACTGTAAAAGGTATGAGCAATTTGTAGTTCAGGACTGCTTAGTATTCTTGATGTTTCCCTCTGAAGCAATAAGATACTGCTGCAAACAGGAACACAATATTTGGAATATCTGTGACGGAAGAATAGGAAGAAAGAATATTTGGAGAGAGAGCGAGTATCAATGTGAAGAAATGAACATTCTCTCTCTCTCTCTCTCTCTCTCTCTCTCTCTCTCTCTGTGTGTGTGTGTGTGTGTGTGTGTGTGTGTGTGTGTGTGTGTGTGTGTGCACGCGTGCGTGCGGGTGGGTTGGTAACCGAGCAGCTAGATTGGCCTTTGTAATGGCTGTTACATTTGGGGTTATAAATAAATTTTCCTCAAAAGCGAAATGAGCTGGGTGATTGGGTGGGCAGAGTTTCATTTTACTTACACCACCTTTCTGTAATCTTACTATTTTCATGAACTACAGTCAGTCACACACAGACATTGTGTGTAATTGAGTCTGCTTTAGTAATTCACTTGGTCCACTATGGACTTTGAGGCTGCCTTTATTTATATCAGGGGTCCTCAAAGATTTCAATCAGTGGGCTGGTCCACTGCCCCCCTGACACCGCTGGGGGCCGGACCATAGTCCAAAAAAAAGGGGGGGGTTGACATGCAAAAAGGGAGAGGGGGCAAGTGGGCAGAATCATCCCTCCACGATCAGCCCATGATCGGCACATCTCCGGGGCTCCAGTGATGCCTCCTGCTCCAGATTGCCACTCTGAGGTGCCACCACTGGGATCCCTCTGATGCGCCTCCTCCTCCAACTCATGTGGTGTGCAGTGAGAGAGGGGTTTGTAATTGGTCCCATGGGCTGGATTCAGGACCCTGGGGGGCCGTATTTAGCCCCCGGGCCGTAGTTTGGGGACCCCTGATTTATATCAACCGGCAGGGCATTTTATGTTGCTTTTGGGTAAGAGATGTGGTTTCAAATGTCCATCCAACAAGGGGCTCACAAGGATGACTTGAGGGAAACCGCTCTCATTCAGCCCCAACGCCTTGTCCGCTATTGCCAATGAATGTTTGTGAAGATTCTCAGTCATCCAGAAGTTTGAGTCATGCAACTGGAGTTCTTTTCTAATAAGATTGAAATGTTTCACTGAAATGTTTCATTATTACCAATCAATAATGCCTGCACTATTCCATTTCCTGTCTCCGACACTTCCTACCCCTGATCTACTTGGGTGGTGGTGGCCATGAAGCACCTTGCTCTGCTTAGACACTTACGAGCGTGCTCAAATCCAGCATTCATGCGCTTGTAAAGCCGATAGCGCCACTCCCAGGCTTTCAGCTGCTTCTCTTTTTCCAAGCCATCTGTACCAGAGACCTCGTTGCCCACCTGCAGAGTGAGATTGTTGACCTGCTGTTCTGCCTCCTGGACCAATGTTGACAAATGCAACGTCCGACTCTCCAGGCTTACAACTTCGGAAAGGGATGAGAAAGGGGAAGAAAGGAACACATTCAGAGGGTGCAGAAGAAAAGAAGCATGAAGGACTGGCTCAGCTGCTCGTCTCCCAGGGTCAACCTTCTCCAACCTGGTCCTCTCCAGATGTGCCCGGTTAGAAGAGGCTACTCTATGACTTTAGCCTCAGAATATCCTCTGGCTCAATAATCCCTCACATCCAAGCAACCCACCCTTCTCCTCCTTTCCCTGGCAATGTGGGATAAACAGCTGGTGGAGCCCATCTGTATTACTATAGGAGTTACCTGATAGGTGACAGAGCTGCTATTCCACAGCTGCTTCTGCTAGAGAGGAACACTGCTGAATGAGAGGAGCAGAGATTGCTATGGCAGAGAGAACCTGCCCACTCATCTGTGGGCAGAAACATGATCTTTGGTCAACACAGCCTGGCAGTAAGTAGGAGGAGTGCATCGGTTCAAAACCGGCAACTGGATGTAGCTTGTTAGCACGGAATTCCAAGATGTTTTCCTTGACTTGCAAGCAAGGAATACTTCCTGGAACTAGAAGACTCCTGAAACCAGGAAGCACTCTGCTGGAGAGGGACAACGGCGGCCCCCTCTTTCCCGTGTTTTCAGGGGGAACGGAAAAATATGTGTCTTCCTACGCTTCTCTCCTAGAATCAGCTTTGAGCAAGTTCCAAAAAAAGCAATGCAAATTAAAACACCGTACCTGCTTTTTAAAAGAACTCTTTCGCCTTCCTGACCGATGTCAACATTGCTGACATCTGCATGTGCATTCGAATGAAACACCAAAAAAAAAAAAAAAAAAAAACCCCGGGCACATCAGCCTTTGTGAGGCTGGGTTTTGTTGCCACTGACGGAGAAGGAACGTGTGTCAAATGATGCCAAGTTCAAACACTGCCTTTGCAAGAGTTTCCAAGGACAAGAGAAGAAGCCCTGCCTTGAGGTTCAGAGAGCGTGTCCTTGATTCTCTGGAATCTCTTGGTCCCAGGGCCAGGCAGCAAAGGGATACGGGTTTCTTTGGGAGTTCACTGCCTCCTTTCACTGAACTCCATTATCCCATCGGCTGCTGGCTAGGTCTGTGGCTACTCTCTGTGTGGGCCACCCAGCAAGCCGAGACCCCAGTGGCCCCATCCAGCACAACCTATTTAGAGAACCAGTGAATGAGTGAGGGAGTGGGCATGGACCTTTGCGTGTGTGGCTCTGAGAGAGAGAGAGAGAGAGAGAGAGAGAGAGAGAGAGAGAGAGAGAGAGAGAGAGAGAGAGAGAGAAAGAGAGAGAGAGAGAGAGAGCGCAGAAAACTGAAGTTTGCAGAGTGTAACAAATGGAACTTTTGGTTTGTATCTCTCACACAATAAAGAATTAGCATGACATGCAGAACTTTATGTCCAAAGGCATCATTTACTGAATCTGAGAAGTTTGTTACCAATGATGGGGACTAGAGATGGGCACGACTTGAAAAAATTTTTTTTCGAGTTGTCGTTAGTCGGGCCAGTCCCATTTCGGGTCGTTTCCGGTTTTCGCGAAAATTCGCAAAAATTAGTCGGTTCGTTTTTTCGTTTTTTCGTTGTCATTAGTACTGGTTTTTTTGGGGGGGTAGCGGGCTCCTGGAGGCACCTCTGTGGGGTGGGTGCCTCCTCTGGCCCGCTATAAAGGGAAAGTGGGCTCCTGGAGGCACCCGTGGGTGCCTCCTGCCACTAGGAAGGGGAAGGAGGCTCCAAGAGACACCCCTCTACATGGGGGTCTCCCTTCCTCACCTGCTGCTGCTGCAAAATGCTATGCAATAGCCATATGGATATTGCATAACATAATGTGCAGACAGTGAGACCAGTGTGAGAGTGATAGGGTCATACCCGCCCTTCACAAGGCTCTGGCACCACCATGTCTCACACAGGGAATTGTACTTGCTGCGTGTAGTGCAATGCAAGCAAGTAGATCTGGCTTTAAGGTGGCTTTAGTGCAAGAGCTAGGGTTAGGCTAGTGACGGGTAAGGTTACGGTGGGCTAGTGGGTTGCACCTCTGGGTGCCTCTCTGACCCACTAAGAAGACAGTCTGTGACGTATGGGTACGGAGTCAAGGGTTAGGGTTAGGGCTAGGGCAGGTTTTAGGGGGCTTTTTGGCACATCCCAGAAGTCTCCATGGCCAAGTGGCCATGCGACTGGTGGGATGGCTCCAGAAATTTGCATGGTTGTCCACTCCCACATGGCTGGCCACTTGGCCAGCCCCATCATTGCGCACTGCGCAGGTGTAAATAAAATAAAATAAAATAAAATCAATGGAGGACAGAGGAGGAGAGGAGAGACATTTTGTTGCAAGAAAAAAACCCACTGCTACTGTGAAAAATCTGGCAGTTTATAAATTTTCGCGTGTTTCTGTTGTGCTTGTGTGTTTTTGGACCACGATTTCAAAAACAATATTGCGTTCGCCGCCCCATTTTGGATCCCCCGCCCGCACCGCATGGCATGGCGATGGCGACTCGCGAGTCCGGCTGCCCAGGACGGGGGGGAGGCGGGACCCCCCCTCCAGAAACCACCCCTCCGGTAGGTGCCCTGCGCCCTTAGTCAAGCAGGCATTTTTCCGCCTGCTTTTTTTGGCCCGGGAATGGGTGGGGGGAGAGTTTAAAAGTTTTTTCCTGTGCCGTCCGTGCCGCTTGCTTGCGCTTTAATTGCGGCGGCCCGGCGGCCGGCGAGACTGGGCTTTTTGCTGGCTGCGAGCCTGCGGCGAGTCCCACCAGAGCAGCCGAGGACGGGGGATGATGGGGGGGGGAGGCCGTGGACCTCCAGAAACAACCCCTCTGGTAGGTGCCCTGAGGCACGGCAGGCATTTTCCCGCCTGCTTTTCGGCCGGGAACCGGGTTTTTTTAACTTTTAAAAACTTTTTTTCTGTGCCGCGTGTGGCATCGCGCGATCTCGCGATGCAAGTAACGAGCACGACAAATCAGACCAAAATTGTTCGTTCGTCGGTTCGAGCTCGAAGTCTGGGGGAGTAATTCCCGTTACCGTTTCCGTAGAGTAACGGAACCGAGTAACGGAAACGGAAACGGGAATACCGCTAAGTCGTGCCCATCTCTAATGGGGACTTAAGTAATGGTATTTGTTGTCAAGTTGGACATAAGTTGTGCCAAAGACTCAACTTGATTTTTTGTTAATTTTTAAATGATTCAAACTCGATTCATGACTCCGAATCTATCCTTTCCTCCCCTTTGTTTCTTCTGGGGAAGAAAGCTTGCTTTTAATAGAGACTCAGACTTGCTGGAGGAGAGTCTTGAGAGTCCCCTGGACTGCAAGGAGATCAAACCTATCCATCCTGAAAGAAATCAACCCCAAATGTTCACTGGATGGACAGATTTTGAAGCTGAGGCTCCAGTACTTTGGCCACCTCATGAGGAGAGAGGAGTCCTTGGAAAAGTCCCTGATGTTGGGAAAGATGGAAGGCAAAAAGAAAAGAGGACAGCAGAGAATGAGATGGTTGGACGGGGTCATCAATGCAACCAATATGGATTTGACTAAGCTCCGGGAGGCAGTGGAATATAGGAAGGCCTGGCGAGCTCTGGTCCATGGGGTCACGAAGAGTCGGACGCGATTGAACGACTGAACATCATCATCATCATCATCATCATCATCATCATCATCATCATCATCATCATCATCAACAACAACAACAACAACAACAACAACAACAACAACAACACCAACACCAACACCACCACCACCACCACCAACAACAACAACAACAACAACAACAACAACAACAACAACAACAACAACAACGGACTTGGGGCTTCGTACCAAAGACTCAGGCTTGGACTCAAAGAGTTGTCAACATCCCCGTTCATTATTTAATTTCTGGTAAGCAGATGGACCAATGGGCAGACTGTAATGCTGCATTTCCTAGACGTTAATGCTAGTCAGTGTTTCTCTCCAAAGAGTGAGCAGTAAATCTAGTTGCCATCATTTTGGCCCCCCAGCCTTTAAAATCAACGTCATCAGGAATTGACTTCGTCTAGGTAAATTAGATACAAAAACTTCCTTAGCCATTAGGGGTGGCGTGAATCATACTGCAAACCGGGTCTCCCCGTCTCCAGGGAGCTAGTGCTCATCAACCGTTATTCAAAGCCACTCCCCTTCTGCTCTCCATTCACAGTGATGCCTTCCGTGAAAGGGCATTCTGTTCCTGATTTCCATTCCAGACTTTTCGCTTTTTTGTGAGAGAGACTATCGGCAAATAACCAGCCGCTGAAAGTTCCCCCTACTGCTGGTAGCCTGGAAGGAAGCCAATTCATTTCCTCTGTGTTACGTTCACTTCACCTGATCAGGCGGTCGTGTTGAAGCAGAGCAGGTCTATTACGGGAAGGCATTGCTTGGAAACGGATCTGGGCCTTCACCAGCGGTGTGAATTCTAGTATGGTGAGAAACTCAACTTGAAGACGTCAGGGCTTCTGCTGCCCCATTTCTAGCCAAGGGGCTTGAAGGATCTCACCTTATGTTTTTGCCAGTGGCTTAACGAGTCAGTTGGGATGCCCTGCTGGCTGCCTTCTAAACATGCCTAATCAAGATACTCACTGAAAGTTTATTGGGTGACATTCTCCTCTCGCTGTCTATTGCTTGGATTTCCATTGGAATCATTTTGTGTTCTAATGTACACTTCTACCAAATCAGTTCCTAGGTGGTTGGCATCACCCTACCTACAAGGTGTTCCTACTGCATTAAAAAACACAGTAGTTTCCCATGTATAAGACTATATTTTGGTCTAAAAATGTTAGAGTAAAATTTGAGGGCCATCTTATACACGGAAGCAAGCTGATGAGAGAACCGCATGGCTGTGGAACGGGGCATCTTATAGATGGGAAATATACCGCCGATGTTTGTCAATGTCTCACAAACTGTGAGAGACACCATACAAAAGCCAGGCACTAGCAATACTCTTACAGTGACCCCCTGCCTATTGCGGGGGTTGGGAACCCTCCCTGACCCGCGATAATTGAACATCCATTATGTGGAAGCAGGTTGTGTTGAGCCTGGAGTTGCCTAGCTAGGGACTCTTGTACTTAATCCCAACCTGGGGCTGCCCTGAATAGGCCTGCAAGGGCTTCCCCAGGCCTGTCGGAGGCCCCAAAAGGGATTCCGCATGAACTGGAAGTGACTTCTTATAAATTGGAAGTGACCTCCACATCGCCAACAAGCATTTCTGAGGCCTCCGACAGGCCTAGAAAGGCCCTCAGAGGCCTCCAAAATGCTTTTCAGCAATCCGGAGGTCACTTCCGTTTCGCATGGAAGCCCTTTGGGGGCCTCCAACAGGCCCAGTCCTGGGGTGAGTACAGGAGGCCTGAAACAAGCCTTTCCCCCTTACCCCAGAGGGCCTTTTTTCATATACTGCGGTCCCGCGATATAGCAGGACCGCAGTATATGAACCGCAAAAGGGGGGGGGGTTACTGTACTGGCCATTTAGGTACCCGCTCAAGAACAGGATGGTATTTGGATCAATGTGCCCCTCCACCCCCTTTTGGATGACTTACAGTGAGGGCTCTCCTTGGCTCCCGCCAACAGGAGTGTCTTGGCGATGGGTGAATTGTTGGTCATGATCGCAATATCCAAAGGCAGAAGACCTTCGCTGTTTGGGGTGTTAAGATCCAACTCTTCCACGCTATACTGCTTGAGCAGCTCCTGTACCTTATCAATGTCCTGCTGTTCAACAGCCTCAAAGAGAGCAGCATTGCCTTGAAACTGCAGAGACGAACACAGACAGACAGTTGTCTTAGATCTGGGAAGACCATTCGTTTTGCACATTCAGTTGGGTCAGTTGCTTTGCCATGTTTAACAAAATGAAAACGACGTGCTAAAAATAAAGGCTGAGTAGACCACTGCCGGGGCTGGAACTTGCGATAGATTGCATCTGGTTTCACTGCTCCACTTTGCTGTTGAAGCCATCAGGTATCCTAGTTGCAATTCACCCATTGACAAACAATTCCACTGAGACAATATTCTTAACTTCCCAGATAAGCCTAGCCTGATTAATATCACATTGAGAGTGTATAATCTGCATCTAATCAGTGAGTTGTTCCTCATTTTTTGGCAGTATGATCAAGCCGCTCCCACTGTAACAATCTTTCAGAAGAGGTCCTCAGTTGAACACACAGCTAAACACACAGCGCACTGGGCACAGAGAACAACATCTCTGTTACAGGAAAGAAGAGTAGGAACTAGTGGGAGATATTTTTGTGAAAGGATGACTAGGCATCATTCTTGGCTGCCACAATGGTGGCTAGGTATTTATCCTGGAAAAGGTACTTGGCCAAGAACTGGAGAGAGTGTGGGGGAAATAGCTTGGCCCTCTCATCGCAGCATTGTTGACCTGTGTTTCTATGCCACAGCTGATGGGATAGCAAAAATCCAAGGGTTTATGACAAGTAACTACTTTGCAACATGGAAATCTACCCACATGGTCCTGGCTCTATGGTATTAATAGAAGTCAAGTCATTTTCAAGATCAGAGTAACTACACTCTCTTCTTTTAGAGCAGTGGTTCTCAGCCTGGGGGTCGGGACCCCTTTGGGGGTCGAACGACTATTCCACAGGGCTTGCCATGAGCCAGTGAAGAAAAAGGCACAAACAGCTTGGGTCTGGAGGAGGGGGGGGAGGAAGCGGGTGGAAGAGTGAGCAACAGCTTGATAGATTGGAGGGGATGTCAATCAATGGCACCGGAGGTTGCGACTGGCTGACGGTGCCTGTAGAGGGAAGTTCTTTATGGCCCCTTGGGCAGTGGCCCGCCAAAGGGGGCTTGTGGCCTCTTCCAAGCAGGGCAAGGGGTCACCATTAAAGGGTTGCATCATTAGGAAGGTTGAGAACCACTGTTTTAGAGGGTGACTACGTGGGAATTCGTCCCACTCTGGGGACAGACTGGTCTGTTGTGTTTGCTGATGACCAGGCAACATAAGTGCCATTGAGGACCAGCCTGTCCCCAGCATGTTCCTACTGCATCTTTATGGCTTCCCATCAGGGGCAATTCTTTTTCAGGTGTTGTTACAATTTGGTTGATTTCCAGCATGTGCTGGGGTCGACCCAAAGCAAGGCTTGCTGCTTTCAATTTCCCGGTATCATTAAGCAGCCTAAGAAGGCAGCATAGCCACTTGATGATGCTGGAAAATTAAAAACTTCCTCTGCTCCTGTGTAGATGGCAGAGAAGAGAATCAAAAGGGCTTTTAAAGTCCATTAGGATAGTGTTGATTCACTGCACCTTTTAGAGGGTGAATTTGAAAGCTTCCTACCAGAAGGAAAAGGAGACAGGACTATTTGTATTGCTTGTTTTCTTAAGGGAGGCCAGCCAGATTTGGTGATTTGAAATAAGTATACTACCTGGATGCAAGGACCACATGAGAATGTCAGATCCTTATGTGACTTAAGGAACCCTGTTTAGTCTGATTCAGTCCTCTCCAATTTCCATGTAGTCAAGTCCTTTGCCTCTAGCATCAGGTAGTGTGATTTACTAAGGCTTATGATAGAAGTTCAGATTAGAGATGGGCACCTTACAAAAAAACTACATGCTGTTTCGTTGTTTCGTAAGCTTTCAAAACATTACAAGATGAAGCAAAATAGGAAAGTGTTGTGTTACAAAACGAAATGCTTCTTTCTCCCTTTGAAAACAAAATGTTTCATTGCTCTGTAAAATGGCTCCCTTGTAAAAAGCTAACCACCAAATTTGGTGCCTCTAGGACCCAGGGGAGCCATTTTATAGAGCAACAAATTGTTTTGTTTCATTACGGATTTTTTAAAACAAAATTGTGTTTAAAAATAAAACCAAATGACCCTCTAGTAGAAATGAAACGAAACCATATGAAACTCTATTTTTCCGTTTGGTGCCCATCCCGAATTCAGATCCTATCTACATTCTCCATACTGATTCCCACCGTACAAGCACAAGAGGGAGGAACCACAGCATAGTCCGAGAACAGCATTAAAGTGAGGCTCCGATGTCGAAACACACCTCCCCTGCACATGCTCAACACAGGCTGCAACTTAACCCTCGGCTACTGGGCAGCCACATACTCACAAGGTAAGACTTCTTCAGCTTCTCCTTTTCGTTCCTTCCTGCTAAGCTCCCTTCATCAAATGACATGTAGTTAACTCGGAACTTTCCAGAGAGGTTCCGGTAGAGCCTCTTGGCTGCATTCGGGGAAGAGGGTCCCGGCTGCTTCCTTGACTGTGCCAGCTGCAGATCTTTCATTTGCTGTGTCATGTTAGGCGAGGAAGACCTAATGAGGAGGAAACGAGCGGTGATTGAAATAAGTGTCAGCAGAGATTGGGTTGACCAGTGAGTGGGAAGACCTTCCGTCTGTCCAGGAGTGCTTCTGCCTGAAGGAACCTCAGAGCTTGCTATAGAGTTGTACCAAAATAATTGGCTTATTATAAGACACTTTTGAATAATGTATGTGTCATTTGCGCCATTCCTTACGTCCACTGGTTCTTGAGACCTGCCTTGCAGAAACTCGGCCCTAGTTCACAGAATATATGTAGTGAGAAACTTGAACATGTTCACAAAGTCATGATCGCTGATATTTTATTTCTGAAGAGAAAACCGGCTTTTTTGGTGGCTGGCCAATTAGCAGCAGGGTTTGGTGTTCTCACCATTCCTTCAGCTGTCTAGTTCTTGTCCTAAACATCAATAGTCAGCATAACCAAAGGAGCCCTGAATTCATTTAAGACACACAGAAAGAGAAGATCATGGATGATTAAAGTGCACCACAAAGAAAGCAAGACATGAAAACATTAAAAAGCACACCAGTAGCATCAAAATAAGAACAACTGCCAGTTTCATACTAATTATTAATTACTTATTAGTTAGTTATGTGCTGTCAGGTAGGAGCTGACTTATAATGTGCCTAATAGGCCTTTCAAGGTAAGCTAGATATTTAAGAAATGGTTTTTACCAGTTCTGCTGCCCCAGTGAGTTTCCATGGCAAAGTGGAGATTTGAACCCTAGTCTTTAGAGTCCCTGTGCACTGTATTGCACTACACTGAGATCAACGCACTTATTAGAAATACCTATTACTTAAATATGCCATTCTAAAAACTTCTGATTTCAGAAGTTAAGGGTCATGGTATGGGGCGGTATATAAGCAGAACACTTTGCTTTTGCTTTTTGGTGTACAGAGCACTGTAAAGTTGGCGTTCAAGTAGCCAACCATCATAGCTAAGAGGCATGGATCCCGAGCTGTGGAAGGACTCAGAGGAGAACACCAGCATCGGGGCTCCCCCAGAAACATAAACAGAATCGGCACAACCGATCCTAAACAGGATGAATAAGTACACCTCTCTGTGTCTGCTGGGAAAGTAGTAATGATGTTTGGCAGCAGTTGAAGCTTCTCCGTTATCGTTCAAGGGCTGGGATAAGGGCACCTCTAGAATGAACCGGTTACTTACCTGTAAAGGTGGTTCTTCGAGTGGACCTTCGTGAAGCCACACAGATGGGTTTCCCAGGCGCCCCTGCGCCGGAGGCCGGCCTTCCCTAGCAAAGGAAAGTTCGTTAGTCTCCGCCCCCGCCCAGCGCGCCTGCGCGAGGGCCTTCCCGCCCAAACCTCAGTTCCTCTTTACCGCCATAAGACAGGTGAGCACCAGTCCAGGCGTGACGGTCTGAGGGGAGGCGGGCGGGTGCTGTGTGGCTTCACGAAGGTCCACTCGAAGAACCACCTTTACAGGTAAGTAACCGGTTCTTCTCCTTCATGGCCTTCGTGAAGCCACACAGATGGGTAATTGCAAGCAGTAGTCACAGGCTGGTGGGGAGTCACGCCGTTACATAGGAAAGCACGGCTCTCCCGAAGGCTGAAGAAGATCTCATGCGGGTGTCCAGCCTGTAGTGGTTCACGAAGGTCTCTGGTGTGGCCCATGTGGCAGCTTGGCAGATATTCTCTAAGGGGACGCCCTTAAGGAATGCCGCCGACGAGGCCATGGCCCTGGTAGAGTGGGCTCTAATGGGGCCAGGAAGAGGCTTTTTTGCAAGCTCGTAGGCCAGAGTAATGGTCTGAATGATCCAGCGTGTGAAGCGCTGGGAGGAGACCGGACGTCCCGCGGCCGCGGGGTCATGGCAGATAAAGAGCCTCTGGGAGGATCTCAGAGTTTTAGTCCTGGAAACGTAGAAAGCAAGGGCTCTTCTGACGTCGAGGGAGTGCATCTCTCTTTCCTCTCTGGTCGACGGGTTCGGGAAGTAGACCGGGAGGATGATGGGTTGAGAGATATGGAAAGAAGACACCACCTTAGGAAGGAAGGTGATGTCGGGGTAGGCGATCACCCTATCAGGGTAAAACTGCAGGTAAGGTGGATCGCACCGGAGCGCGCAAAGCTCGCTGGCCCTGCGGGCAGATGCGATGGCTACCAGGAAGGCTGTTTTCAAGGAGAGCAGCTTAAGGTCGACGGTGGCCAGGGGTTCAAAGGGAGGCCTCTGTAGTGCTCGGAGCCCGAGGGAGAGGGACCACTGTGGCGGTATGGGCTATCTATCTGGGAACGTGTTGTTGAGCCCTCGCAAGAAGAGCTTCAGCCTCGGGTGTCTGAAGAAGCTGGCTGCTGGTGACAAGGGAGGCTGATGGGCCACAATGGCCGAAAGGTGGACCCGGAGAGACGACATGGTGAGTCCCGATCTTTTAAGATGGAGCAAGTAGCGGAGGACCCAAGTTAGATGAGGGTTTACTGGTTTGCAAAGGCAGTGAACCTGCGCCACTTATAAGCATACTGGGAGATTGTGGACGGTTTACGGCAGGCGTTGAGGATGGTTTCTAGCAGCTCTGAATCCTCCATGCTGTCAGCTGGAGGCGAGGGAGATCGGGATGCAGCACCTGCCCGTTGTTTTGGGACAAGAGGTCCGGGGGCTGTGGCAGGCGGAAGTAGGACGAGGCCATTCGGAGAAGTGGGGCGAACCATGGTTGCCTGGGCCACCAAGGTGCAACTAGAATGAGATCGGGAGCCTCTTGGGTGGCTTTGATGACGACCTTGTCGTAGGGGAATAGGGGGGAATGCGTATAGAAGTGAGGAGACTAACGATGGCGAACCTCTAGCCGAAGGCGGTAAAGAGGAACTGAGGTTTGGGCGGGAAGGCCCTCGCGCAGGCGCGCTGGGCGGGGGCGGAGACTAACGAACTTTCCTTTGCTAGGGAAGGCACAGGGGCGCCTGGGAAACCCATCTGTGTGGCTTCACGAAGGCCATGAAGGAGAACCTACTGGTTCCTCAGCTCACCTGACCCTGTTGGTCTAATAGAAGCCACATGCTGCCCACTGGTCACTTGTAGTGACCTCACCTCACCTACGGAACCACCACCACCGGAATGTGTGCTGGAATAGGACACGTCTTCCCAGTGTGCTAGAATTTTTTTAAAAAAATTGACGGGCATTCAGAAATAGCATCTCCTAACTAAGGGTGTTTTTACACGACCCCTAAGATCCGCTGGCCACTTAAATTCGGACCAGAGATCTTGGGGGTTTGTCGCTCTTCCTGTGTTCCCACCCCCTCCGCACTCCCTGGCTCCTGTCTGCGTGAGGGGAGGGAGAAAAAAAAGGGAGAAAAAACGCAGGCTCACCTCCCTCTGCCGGTGGAAGCCTCCCCGAGCCCCGTTGTCGTCATGATTCCTATCTCTTAAAGGGGCGACAGGGAAAACAAACAAACACAAGGCGAGGAGAGCCCGGCACTCACTACTCTACATCCACATCAGAAATTTTTCAGCTCCGGAGACCAGGTACTTGGAAAATGTGCTGGGACGCGCTTAGGTGGGCGTGGTCGCACTTAAATTTTTGTAAACTCCGGAGCTGGTGGGGAAACAATTTTAAGCTCCGGATCTGGGAGCCATTTGCCATGGATTTTAGGGGTCGTGTGAAAAGGCCCTAACTGAGGAGCCAATGCCAGTTACAGCAGTAGTCTTGAGTCTGATGAGTGACGGGGCTCAATACATAGCAGCTTATATGCCTGTCATTTCCACAGCTTCGAGCAAGCAAAGTGCAGCGCCTGCCTCTTGCGTAACCCTTCTGCAATTTCTAGCTTCAGATTGCTTCTGAAACCGAGTCCCCAGGCAATGAGTCTAGGCAAGTGTTCCTGATGAGTTCTCCGGTAGTCGTTTACCATTCTTATCCCATATATTATTACTACCTACAGATGAGAGGTAGTACTTTCCCCAAGGGTATCATTCAGTACGTTCTGCAGCTATGCATAAATATTTCTCAAACTCTGACATTCTACCCGATACTTTTTTCGTACACCTCTCCCCGCCCCAGTTTTACTTAACAATGTCCTACTGGGTTATAAGTTTTTTTTCTGGAAGCATGCCACAAGGATGGAAAGCAACTTCACAGCCGCTGTTTTCTTAAGGAAAGGTGGAGTAACGTGACGACTTCATGAATGTGAACTCAGCAGCAATTCAGCTTCTAGCTGTGTACATCTAAAGCTCAACATTTCACTGGGACTGTTAATACCTGTTTTTAGAGAATAGTCTGCACTTGCTATCTTTCATATGCAGTTGTCAGAAGAAAAAAAGCAAAATGTACCATTTTTGAAAATACAAAGGCAAAGACAACTTGGATTCTGTAAAATTAGAGATAGGGCAGGGTTATCCAACCTCCCCGGCTCTTCTATTATTAGCAAATGACCATCACAATACACTCACTATGTACACTTAGAAGAACAGGTAATTTTCAGAGAGCAAAGGATGGGGAGACTGAACCACAGACAGGCAGTGGAAGATGTCAGACAGCAATTAAAGGGATACCACCACACATAGATACAAATTAATTTAAGCTGTGAACAACTGCTTAGAGTTGTCTGAAATACTAAATTAGGAGGACACAAACCAAAGTTGTAAACTGGCATGACGTGCACAAAAAAATCCGAATAGAATTACGGTGGTACCTCGAATAACAACTGCCCCGGATAATGAATTTTTCAGATAACGAATGCAAATTTCCGGGTATAGGACTGCCTCTGATAACGAATTTTCTCTTTGGGTTGCCTCGGATAATGAATCACAATTCTAGGTATAGGCCTGCCTCAGATAACACATTTTCTCTGTGGGCTGCCTCGGATAACGAATTTTCCTATGGGCTGCCTCGGATAAGGAATTTCCCCTATGGACTGCCTCGGATAATGAATTTCCAGCATGCATCAGTAAAAAAGAGTTATCCCAGGTGGCATTGCATCTGTACCTTTAAAGTGCAACGAAACTGCAACGAAAACGAAAACCACGGCAAAATTGGTCGTTTTCGTTTTCGTTTTGTTTTGAAAAAAAAATTTCGTTTCATTTTCATTGCGTAACGAAATGAAAAACGAAAACGAAAACGAAAAATCACTCGTTTTGTGCCCATCTCTAGCAAACACCCCATATTTAATGTTGTAGGGGAAAGTGGCACAGGTGGGATTTGTCCACCTAACAATTCTATTCAGACCAATGTCCAACTTATGAGACGATTCAGACCAGGGTGATGTGAAATCAAGGTGAACTATAAATTGGAGGACGTGCCACCTACTTTCCTCAGACTGACAAAGCTGCTTGGATGAGCAGTGAAACGTTTCAGTCTCTCAAGAAAAGAAGTCCAGTTGCCATGCCTTAACTTCCAGATAAACTCACCTGGATGACTGAGAATCTTTATAGACAACAAATCACAGCAAACAGAAAACCACCCCAGCTGAGCACACTGCAAAGGAAGGGCGTGCCAACTCAGGTGATTATCTTTGTAAAAAAAAAAACAGCCTTGCAAAAAGTATTCATAGAAACCCTGCCAAGCTCTCTCAGTTACTATGATTTTTATCTGTGACAATGTGGGCTGGGGAATTACGTTAACTATCTTGCTCATTACGAGGCTGTTAAAGAGCTTTAAAACACAGGGAGATTGGCTCCTAACAGGCATTGTGGTGGAATGGGTTGTGGAGACGAGCATGCCTCCCTACAAAAGAGGGTATCCCAGGTTTCTGTTATGTCTTGACCTGCAGAAGCAGAATAGTTTTGTCACTGGAGGTGAGGCCCCAAAGACCCCCAGGACACAGCAAGCTTAAATCATAACATGATGGTAGCACAAGGGTGAGCCAGGTCAGAGAGTTTGGCTGATGCCGGACTGCCACAACAGATTGTCAGCACTGGCTAGGGCTGAGATTGAAACCCAGTACATAGGTTGCAACTGCAGAAAGCCCACTGAAATAGTAGGTTGCAACTGGGGAATGTCCATTGAAAGAGTAGGGATTTACATGGTGACTTAACTCCTCTGTAAGCTTCATTATTTCAATAAATCTACTCCAGCTGCAACTTACCATTGGCTTTCAGCCATTGTCCACCCATGTACTAGTGAGCTGGATTTGGTCTTTTCTTTTTAAAAAGCTATCTATATAAAGATATGCAAAGGATGCCATTGGAACATTTGGCACAATTGTTTCACGTGTCAGGAAACAGCTGCATGCACAGAGGCTGGGTTCATACACAGCTTAACTACAGATATATTTTGTGGATTTGGGAATGGGTGGTTATCTTTGGCATGGGACAGCACAAGTTCAGATGACAGAGGGCTCATGTCAGATAACATGGGAGCAAAATGATCACTGCATGTTCAGGTCAAAGCATGATCATCTGTAAAGATATCAGGGGGAAATGGCTGGAGGTAACACTTTGGGAACATGCCAATAATCTTGGTTGAGAGAAATGAATGGGTGACAGGCACTATGGACTGACTAAATGTGGGAGAATCCAGATGGGTTGTAGACTGATGCTTTTTGACCTTCACATGACTGTACTAAAGGATACTGCCTCGTTGGTTCACGTAACATGAGTGGTGCCACATTTCCAAATATGAGTCCAGTTAAATGAACGTTATTACTAGCTTGCTAAAATTCGATAGACTTGTAATCTCCCAAAGCATAAAAACACCTGAAATAAGCCACAAGATTTTCCATGTTTTTAAAATTTAAATCTGAGATGGACCGCCTGTTATTTTATATTGTCTGCATCACAGAGCTGCATGCTTCACCAACCGACCTCTACCATCTTTGCACATAATCAGAGTCTGGTCACAATATGAACGAAATGGAAACATTTCATTGCACTGCACACTGCGTTTGGGGTCTGTCTCCTTTTTTAAAGTTTACCCAATACTTTTTGATGGTGAAATTAACTAGTTCAAAAGCTGAAGGGCAGCATACTCTGGTCTTGTCCATCAGCCAGGACCCCTTGCTTCTTAGAAGGACCATCACAGCAAAGGGTAAGTAAACATAGCCTTTCTAATTAGTCACAGAAGAAGCTGCTGCTTTGATTCTTACATAAGAACATCAGAACATAAGAGCCATGCGGGATCAGGCCAACGGCCCATCTAGTCCAGCTTCCTGGATCTCACAGTGGCCCCACCAGATGCCTCTAGGAGCGCACGAGACTAGATCTCTGTCTCCTGATACCACTCCCCTGCATCTGGCCCTTGAAGTACCCTGGTTTTAAGCCTGGAAATTACACATCTCCATCATGGTTTGTCACCTGTGATGGCCTTTTCCCCCCAGGAATCTGTCCAATCCCTTTTTGAAGGCATCCAGGCCAGATGCCATCAACACCTCCTGTGGCAGGGAGTTCCACAGATTAACAACACACTGGGTGAAAAAAAATCTTTTGTCTGTTCTCACTCTCCCAACCCTCAATTTGAGTCTATGTCCCCTAGTGTCTTGTCCTGCCGTTCCTATTCCTTCTTGTTTTGCATTGTGCCAATTAGATGGCGAATCGCCGACCTGCACAACATCGGGAACACAGCCGGAACACCAGCTAGAATGTCAAGGTGGCTGGCAAAGTGTCCATCTATCCATACAACAATCTCCATGGAAGGATAAGGAACAGCATGGGTGCATTCATTCAAATCAGAACCCGGCTGAGAACCAGGAACAGATGGAAGCTTCTACATAGACTCTTTGTTTGAAAGGCATCTTAACTGAAGCAACAGCTCCTCTAAAGCCTAAACTCCAATATAAAGCCTTCTTGGACTGTGAAAACACACTGGAGTCTTGTAATAATAGAAAGAGTTTTGTTTATTTTCATTTGTTTGATTTATAATCCCCCTTTTCCCCAAACGAAGACCCAAGTCAGTCACAACAAAATTAAAAACAGGTGCAGATAAAACAACTTGAATTTGTAATCCCTGCATGCAAGCAAATTGCAAACAAAAACAAATTTAGATGACCCATCTCTCACTGACATTAGAAAAAGGCCAAGAAGTAACTGGAAACACAAACGGCCAAATATATATAGAAACTGTCTCCTACAAACAAAAATAGCCTAAACTACAGCCAGTTTGTTTCTGCAACCACCCTTAAGTCGTTCCCAAGTGCAGTTAAGAGACAGTGGGTAAAATCCTATTGCTCGACATAATAAGACGGTTACTTCATGTCCTTCCTCGTTCCGAGATTACATTCGTTTCGTGATAACGTTGTTCGCAGTCATGTGGTCTTGTCTGGTTCTGTCCCTGTTTCCGTTTACCTGCAGGCATGACAACTGTTACTTCACGTCCTTGTTTCGTGACAATTTTCCTGGCTTCGTTTACCCCCCCCCCCCTTTTTTTTGGCCTGGGCTTCCGTTTATCGATATTTTGAATCTCCACAACTTTGCCTTTCATGTGTTAAGCGGCAAAACTCCCGGTTTCATGCCTTCTTCCCTCTCTGCGATGCATTGTTTACGCCATTGGGGTTGTACTGAAGAATGCAACTTTGCACTCCAGTCACTAGATGGAGAATGCATGTGTTGCGTGACAAGTGTTACTCCATGGGCACTTGTCTCAAAACAAGAACCGAGACAAGACAATTCCCGAGGCCAGGGAGAGGTATATCTCATCATGCTCTGTTCCCAGTTCAGGGGGCATGGTCAGGATGAAGTCCCGCCATGGAGTAACCTTTTTTTCGTACCGGTCCCAAGCAGAACAGCGAACTGCGATGAGAGGGACATGAAGAAACCATCTAAGTCACAACTAGGGCAAGCCCTTTAAATGAATGGCACTAACAAAGGAATTGGCTAATAAAATCCCCACTAATTCAATTGGGTTGCTCCAACTGTGAGTTACTACACCAGGCAACAGAATTTCAGCCACTCATGGAAGCATGAGTCTAGCACGGGACTGTCTTCTTATTCATGGCCAACAAGCAAGGAACCAACCCGTGAAGCTCATATGAACCTTCCTATGTCTCCAGACTTTCCACAAACAAAGAGATCCAGGTAGTTCTGCTGGCAACACTGGATGTCACAGAAGCAATGCAGTCCATGAAAGGAGAAAAAGGAAGCCAACCGATCCAAAACTCAAGCGGCATCATTAGCTGAAGGTCAGCTCTCCTCAGAAATGTTAATGAGAACCATCGGCAAAAGAGTTGTGCATTGCTGATGACACGAGGCACAGTAACATCTTGGAGCAAAGTCAGACTAACAGGAAGAAGAGCGACAAACAAATCAGTCAATGAACAAGCTTCAGCCACCGGCTTCTAAATCAAAGGCCTTCCTGTCCTGCCCAAAAAAGCAGTGAGCCCAGATTTCAGGCTTCACATCGCTAAGTTACATCAGGCAATAAGGGAAATACAGAGCAGACATAAAGATGTCTGTGAAAATCAGGCAGGCAGGTAGCTGGAAGGTAAATCGCACCTCTCTAATGAGGTGTGAATTGCTTGAGATTTAGCCTCAATTACTACCAAGTATTTGGGTTCTCACACTTCAGGGGGCTGAGACTGTGTGGTAGACTCGCTGGCTCAGAAGAAATCCACAGGCGTGTGTGCTCTGCAAATCTGAGTCAGTCTCATAAGCAACAGACTGAGTAAGTTGGGTAGAACTGCAAATTAATTTTGAGATCACATTTGGGAGATGTTTCCAGAAAGATCCCAAGAGCATGTAAATACAGTGATTTAAAAAAAATGCTATAGAACACGATGCATGTGGGTGGGACGGGAGGCTCAGGCATTTTCAAGTACTGTCCGGAAAGAGAGAAGGTAACTTCCTATGGCTCAAATGGATCTGAAAGAAGGAACAAAAAGCTGATACCTAGAGGTAAAAGAAGTCCCATAACTAGAAGTGGGTTTGGGTTCTTCTGTTTCAGGCCCACCCTTGGTTTGGTTTGGTTTGGTTCGGGTTCATACAAATGTAAAAAAAAAAAATTGTACAAACCCTAACTGAGCCAAACCAGTTCAGGTCCGACTTACCGGATGGCAGCAGCGGTGACGGGGGCGGCGATCCTGGCCATGGTGGCGGTGGTTGCAGGGGCTTTTTGAGGCACTTTTTTTTAGTGCTGACCACATGGCCCCAGGGGCTGGATCAGTGCTCATTTTAATTTTTTTAATTTTTTCTTTGTTTTAGGGCACTGACTCTGCAGCTCCTGTGGCCGGGTTGGCACTCCTTCCCCCCCCCCTTGATTTTTTAAAAAGTGCTGACCGCAAGGCTCCTGGGGCCAGGTTAGCGCTCCTTTTTTAAATGATTATTTTATTTTATTTTTGTTTTTAAAAGTCCCCAGCCATGGGCTTTTTGAGGCGCTGGCTTGGGGCCAGCACCTCTACAGGCCTACCTCCCCCCACCGAGTTCCAGGACCAGGAGGACGGCGGCGAGGACAAGGTGGGGGGGGTTAATGAAAAACGAAGCAAATGAAATGGAAATTTCTATTATTATTATTTTCATTTTTCTTTGATGGGTTGGTTCGTTATTCGTTTCATTAGCTAACAAAACAAATAATGAGTAACATAATGAATTAAAAGTTTGTTTTGTGCCCATTTCTACCCATAACTACAGGTGGGCATGAAACAAAAAACCCATGGTTCAGGTTCTTCTGTTTCGGGCCCACCCTTGGTTTGGTTTGGTTTGGGTTCATACAAATTTTTTAAAAAATCGTACGAATCCGAACCGAGCCAAACTAGTTCGGGTCCGACTTACCGGGTGGCGGCAGTGGTGGTGGCGGCAGCGGCCACAACATCAATGCACAACCCCAACAGCAGTCCACAAAAGCCATGCTATAAGACATCTGTTAGTCTTTCAAGTAGTACAGGATGCTTTGGTATAAGCTATAAGGAAAACCAAACTTGAATGAATTTGATCAAGTAATCTGTTCTACATCGGCAAAGATCAGACATCCTGACGCATGAGATTCCAAGCGGTTCGTCAAGACCTGTGATTTGCAGCATTATCATTGGGGCAAAAGTGATCAAGGATACAAATGCAACAAATTGGGTGCGACAAAGGTTCCAATGTGTTCCATGCTACTGCTTTGTGTAGACATACTCAAAATCATCTTCCAGGAGAGCTTGCCCATTCAGCACCCACACTAGAGGTCTTGCCTGTTCAGTGCCTTTGGCAACTCCTGCCGCTCTCAAAATTAGAGGCAGGGTAGAGCAGACAGAGTAACTGCCTATATGCCCTGAGCCTTCTTGCCTGATCTCGGAAGCTAAGCAGGGTCAGGCCTGGCTAGTACTTGGATGGGTGACCACCAGGGAATACCAGGTGTTGGAGGTGCCTAGAGTAGGATCTGGCAAGCCACTTCAGTATTCCTGCCAAGAAAACTCTGTGGGCATGGGGTCATGGAGAGTCTGTCATGACTGTAACAACAACAACAACAACAACAACAACAACAACAACAACAACAACAACAACAACAACAACAACAACAACAGAAAAGACAGAGCGTTCTGTGAGACAGCACCATTAGGACAACCTGCCTTGGCTGGAGAAATCCATGCAGAATCATCCCTACTTGCTTTTCCTTGCATAGTGGAGCTGACTCCTCCTCCTCCATCTTCTTCTTGAAAGCCCTATTGCAAAACTCATTACCTTGATTGCTGCCATTGGGCTGGGCCTTGTTTGCTTGTTCAGTTGCTGTGTGTTGTGTAATTGTTTAGTAATTTGTATAATTTTTACTGTGGCTCTAATTACAAATGTTAATGGAATGGATTCTGTTGGAACAAAACAACCCCTCTGGTCCACACCTTTCGGCCTTTGCTGAAAAACAGCTTGGACAGAGTCTACTGAAATAGGCAAGCTTTCCCTGAATGATGAACTACCCTATATGACTTTTATATGGCTCTACCTTACATGATCACATAGACTAGGCATGTCCAAACTTCGGCCCTTCTGATGTTTTGGACCACAACTCTCAGAATTCTAAGCTTAGATTGCCAATGGCAAAGGACTGTGGGAGCTGTGGTCCAAAACATCTGGAGGGCCGAAGTTTGGACATGCCTGACATAGATTTTGTGTTTATAGACTCCATGATTGCATTGACACTATGTTTTCAATGTTAGTTTCCATCAATGCTGTAAGATGTCCCTCAATTCCTTGTTCTCAATACTTGAACATGTCTTAATTGTACTGGACTGTATATTGTCCCTCATTACTGTAAGCCACCTTGGGTCCTTTTCCAAGGACAAAGGTTGGGTAAAAATACACTAAAACAAATAAATGAATAAACAACGGGCAAGCGACAGGGATGACTAATATGAAGGTATATTGGGGGGGGGTACAGAAACTGGGTTAGAAATTTGAAAGTCTTGCCTCTCCTTGTCCTTTGCAAACGTCATTGTTTGATACAGAGCTACCTGTTTGTCCTTGGAATATCTTCACTTGTTGTGCAGTGGTTAAACTACTGAATTGCAGCCAAAACTGTGCTCAATCCCAGGTACTCTGCTTGTGGTTGGCTCAGCCTTCCATCCTTCCGAACTTGTTGGGAGGAGGGGGCAATGTGTAGCCTGCATGAGTAACTTGTAAACTGCCCAGAGAGTGCTTTAAGGAAGTGCTTTGGGGTGGTATACAACCAGAACACTTTGCTTTGCTCTTTGTTGTTCTTATAGAGGTTCTACTTCCCACCAAAAATAGATTGACCAATTGGCTGACTGGTTGAGATTTGATTTCTTCCATCTGGAGTGATGGAGTCATCCATGCCAGAAAGGAGAGAGAGAAGGGTATGGGGACCCTTCTTGCATCGTTAGCACGATCACTTGCGTTGTTAGTCTTAATTGGAGCTCTTGTGGGTGGCCATCACAAAGAAGTCAGAGGTGAAGGAGATAACCATTAAGAGTCCTACAAAAATATAATGGGGGGGGTCTAACCCTCACATCTCAGAAATATGCCAGTACGGGAAAACTTTTAGTAAAAAAAACCCCTAACCTATCTCTCATATGTGGTTTCTGCTCTATGTGTGCAAAAACAGTTCATCAAGCAGTACCTGGGTTTCTTGATCTTTACCTGTGAACAACCAGTCTGTTTGCTAAGTTGTGAAAATACAGTGGTACCAACTTAAGAGCAGCTTGACTGAAGAGCAATTCGACAAGAGCAGAAAACTGTTGGCATTTTAACTGCCGCCTTACAAATTTTAGATATGGGCTGCTCGACTTGCAAGTATTTTTTCCATTGTTTTGATTTTTTAACTTATTTTTTCAATTTTTTAGATAGGTACCCCAACTTAAGAGTAGTTCAACTTAAGAGCATGGGTTCAGAACGGATTAAATTCGTAAATCGAGGTAGCACTGTAATTACTTCTCGGAAAAAAGGAAACTGGCTTAATTAACCCCACCCAACCCCAACCCCAGAGTGGTCTCGCTGCTAGATGGGCAGTATAAAAATCCAATAAATAAATAAAATATTTGATCCCTTGTAGGAGTTGATAAATCTGCTCCTTCATCTTCAGTCTCATTTCGGTATTTGAACTGTGCCTCCCAAGACCTTTAGGAGTCCCATCCTATAACCTTCCCAGTTATGGGTTATTAAATGGCGCCTAAAACCTACATTACCGAAAGAAAAAAGAGAAAAGAGACCAAGAGATTGTCAGGAAGCTGATACAACATATAGGGGAGGGAGAACCCCTTTTGTTTCCACTGGTGAGATGAGTGCATGTGCACCCTTCTTCGCATGTCCCACTACTTTCTCTCTGCTTTCCCCTCCGTAAGTCTCCTTCTCTAAATGTGGTACAAGCAAAGGGCAGACTAGCACCTGTCTGTTTCTGGCCACCAAGTGGCTGCCTTTCCCTCTCTTGCATTGTCATTAGAGGTGGGCACGAAACAGAAAACCAATGGTTTGATTGGTTCTGTTTCGGGCCCACCCTTGGTTTGGTTCAGTTTTGAGTTTGTACGAATGTTTTTTAAAAATTGTACAAACCTGAACCAAGCCGAACTGGGCCAGGTGGTGGTATACGGTCCCACCGCCACCTCCGGAGCCTCGGCTGTGGCCAGGTGAGGCGGCGGTAGACTGTCCCACCACTGACTCCGGAGCCTTGACCACGGCCGGTCTGGGCAGCCGTAGACTGTCCTACCGCTGACTTTGGAGCCCCTACAGAAAAGAAGATGGCTACAAGGAGGGGTTGGATCGTTATTCGTTTCATTAAGTAACAAAACAAATAACAAATAATAAAACAAATTAAAAAATTGTTTCGTGCCCTTCTCTAATTGGTATGTGTTGCCTGCCCCTCCCTCTCTGCCTCTGGTGCCTTCCCTTCTCAGCCATATGCCTGCCTTCATTTCTCCCAAACTCCAGCTCTGCACCAAATTGCAACTTCAGAACAGCAAAAACAGGACTCCTTGGGAAGTGAAGATTGCACAAAATGGCCTATCACTGCTCCCTCTTGACTCCAACCAAACCTATTTAGACCACACCATCCCGTACCAAAAGGGCCAGTAGCCTCAGTTGGTTTCTGAATTTTAATGGAGCTTCACAGAAGACTTTTGTCTGCGTGTAACAAATCATTTTGACTCGTTTTCAGTGTGCATCGCTTTTGACTTAACCTAGTAGTCGTAAATCTGGGAACCTCAATATCCTTTCACGGGACAATTTAAATAAATATTTAAGGATGAAGGGACGGGTTGGCACAGGTGGATATTTGCGCGCTTTGTTCTCCAAACATTTTACTCAATAATAAATTAGCTTTTAAATTTGATGTTACGTTCTTGATAAAATGGCATGGGTGCAGCCTCCCTTTCCACTGGCACTTCAAACGCACCTGATTTCATTCGTCATTAAGTGGGCAACGGATCTTTCTCTATGGAGTCCAGAGGCTGAGCACACCCATTATGGACATTTGGTGGCCGTAACATCTGATTCTACCCCCATTTGTAGATTACAAGCTGCATTTTTTTCAGTGTTCTTATAGACACTTTACTGTAATTTCCAGGACAGCAACATCCAGTATGTGTCAGGAACATTGAGAGATCCAGGACCGAAGCAGGGATATTGGTATTCTGCCAGATAAATAGGTATATTTAGAGGCAAAGCTCCAATATTAGAGCTGTGAGGTTGGTACATATCATCAACAGGTATGCTGGGAGAGAAAAGCAATGCACCTATTGAATAGATACGGTTAAACTGCATGCCATCCGTGCGGGGAGAATCCGGCTGGTTTGCTTAAAGGACTGTCTCTTTTCCTTTCCCCCAAATTAGATTCTGGAGAGACTCAGTGGGTTTTCCCCAATGCATTCCTCACCGCCAACCCCTAATTGCTGCTTAACATTAAATATCGAAGTGAGGAAAGGCTGGGCAAATGTCCTTGCTCTGGGAACACGCCGTTCCCTTTAATTACATTGTTTTTGCTTGGCTTTTATTATTATTGTTTTTGTTATTATTATTAGTTGTGCTGCGGGTTCCCTCCCCCCCCCGTCCCCGACAGGGCCAGAGAAGCACATGCTAAATATGGCTGGTTTTTAAAGTCCACAGTGAAACCCGAATCGCGGCACCAGACTGACTGGAATCGGTGCAACCCAGGGTTATGAGAGATACACATTCCAACCCCTCTCACTGTCCTCACTCAGATCCAGAGTGAAATAACAGTGTGCCCCTCCCGTCCTGGTCTCGCCACAAAATGTTTCCGGTCTACCTAAAGACATACTGCTGTTGCAGGTCCTCTTCCACACACAGCATTTTACGCAGGCCAAACGCCGGCGACGTTGCTGCCTATTTATTCACAAAAGCATTCCCATCCCAAACAGACTCATGAGTTCCTTGTTACCCCTCTACTTTGTAAATCTTGACTGGTAATTCATGACTTTGTAATTCTGTGCTCGTAATTCTCCAAATTCCCCTCTACTCTTTCCCTGCTTCCTCTCCCATTGTTATCTTGTCGTGTCTCTCCCTCTGTGTGTCTACATATGTTGAAATCACAGTGAGCTGAAAAGCATGCTGACTGAAGGACGCTGTTGGGCTTTGGATGTGGTGGCTTGCTTGGGTTGTTTGTTTTTTGTACGGGGAAGGTTTTATGATTGCATTGGGAATCTGTCCTAATTGAGGCCATAGTCAGGATTACAGTACATGGGTATGTGCTTCATTTTGTGGGAGAAGCTTTAAATACTCTATAATTAGCATGCAGCATGTTGGGTCCCCCTCCCTCTCCAGTTTAAAGGAACAGGGCGAAAACACGACTGAGGAACAAGTCAACGTGACCTAAACTCATAAATTGCTGGAATAAATTATAGTGGCTTTAGGGAACTTTTGTCGGAGCCTTCGTTCTGCTCCTCCTTTCGCTGACAGCACCAGTAGGAAGAGATGAGATAGATGCGGTGTAATTCCAAGGGTCCAACCGAAACACTGCTCCCCACCCCTGACTGGTCCCTTGCCTTCATTTCCTCTTCCATTAGTTATTTAGTTACTCATGATTAGCTAGCTCATTACAGACCATTTCCCTGCCACTGAGCTCAAGGCAGGGTACATGGCTGTCCTTCTCCATCAGGTACCTCACCACAGTCCTTAGATCTAATTTAGGCTGAGACTGGAGTGGACGCACCCCAGGTCACCCACGACCTTCATGGCTCAAGTGCGGAACTGAGCTTAATTATCCCTTGTTTATTTGAGCTTTTTAGCTGGTTTTTAAACAGTTAGCTAATTCTTCTTGATCATTGTCTATATTTTGATGAGTATTATGTTGACATATATTTCTGTCTTGCTCTATCTATATAACGGTAACGATAACGATAATGATAGCGATAACGATAACGATAACAACGCTAACGCTAACGATAATGATAACAATAACAACAATAACAATAGCAATAATTATTGATAACAATAACAATAACAATAACTATAAAGGGGGGGAGAGAGGTGTACATTCTCTCTCTCTCTCTCTCTCTCTCTCTCTCTCTCTCTCACACACACACACACACACACACACACACACACACCACATTGTTGTTGTTCATTTATTCAGTCATGTCGGACTCTTCGTGACCCCATGGACCAGAGCCAGCCAGGCCCTCCTGTCTTCCACTGCCTCCCAGAGAATGGTCAGATCCATGTTGGTTGCACTGATGACACTGTCCAACCATCTCATTCTCTCTAATTCATTTTATTGGAATGCACTTTATAGTGGAGCACAACAACAACAAGGACAAGAACATGTGCTGTCAATCTCTGACCAATGGCAAGATTTTACAGGATACAACCTCTGACCTATGGCAAGCAGTTCCAGAGTACACAGGAGTGTTTTCCACTTCCCCATTTTGTGAAGACAGCTCTGAGATGGTGCAGTTCGCACAAGGCCACCCAGGCTGGTTCTACTTATAGGAAGTCCAATGGAGATTTGAACTTCCAACCTCTGGCTCCGCAGCTAGAGACCTAAACCATTGAATGACCCAGCAAGCTGTTATATTATTACAGTCCAACAACCTGAAGGGCCCATTTGATGTAGTTCATCGTTTATCACTGTTATCCTGAAAGCAAGGTCATTAGTTATAAAGAAAGAGGATAGAATAGAATAAAACTCCCCACATCCTCCAGAAAAATAAAACTTGCATGCTTTAAATTGGAAGAGCCTCATGGCTCAGTGGTTAAACTGCAATACTGCAGTCAAGGCTCTGCTCACAAACAATGGAGTTTGATCCCAGACTCAGCTATCCTTCCAAGACTGGTAAAACCAGTTCCCAGGTTGCAAGGGCAAGTGGGATGTAGCTTGCAGAAGCAAAACTTTAAACTGCCCAGGGAGTGCCTTAAGTGCTGTAGGGCAGTATATAAATTACACATGTTGCTGATGAATTTTGGTTATTACATCTAGAGTTAGAATGTCCTCCAGAGACTATTGAGAGAGTGCAGTTTTTCTATCACTGGTCTTCATATCCATCTTAAGTGATGTAAGTTATTGGGAGAGAGAAAGAGAAGGGAAGAAAAGACAGCAAGTGAGAGCGTGAGAGAGAGCATAATGTCACCCAGTAAGCTTAATATGTACGCCGGAATTTGAATCCAGATCTTCCCAATCAGACTGTTAACACAAACCTAACCATGACGCCTTGTCCTGAGAAGTCCCCCCCCGTCCTGAAAATAAGTTTCCACCCAAGAAACCCAACAGCAAAACTGGCAGGTGTGTATGCGTGTAGGGCACAAATCTGTGTCCAGTGATAGTTGCATCATTCACAAATTGTACAGAGTCGTTCTGGCCTAACGTTGTGTTAGTTTCAGCTTTCTTGGGTTTCTTTTTAAAGAACTTCAAGCCGTTCTGGGCATGGAGAATATGTTGATGCTACCGAGTTAGATCGACAGACTTTGTCATGGCTCAGGTAGACCCACTTAAATCAAGGGGACTCCTAACAAATCCAAGCAGGAATATGTCTGGATCGCATCCGTTATTAATTTTTTTCCACATGTAGGGATAATGGCTCTGAAAATACAGGAGGCAAGGGGTGAAGAACTCTGGATGTCACATGATATTTAAGGGGAGTTGTAAGGCTCCAAACACACGCTTGCCGTTTGTGGCACTCGCATGTTTTCTGGACATTTGGCGTCAGACCGCTAGGGCTCTGACAGTAGGAAGCGGGAAGCTATTCATGCAGGTTGTTGTACCAGTTGCTGTGGCAACACGAGCCCGCTTGGAGCCAACAGCTTAATCTGAGAGCCAGCACAGCTTGAGAACAGGACTGGGTTAGGGTGGGGGGTGGGCGGAGGGGGGCAGGGGTAGAGAAGGGGACAGACTGTGCTCTAGCAGCAGGCCGCCTGCCTGAGCCTCTGTCGCCCCAAGCTGTGCTGAGCTAAATCCAGGAGGCATCCCTGAGAAAGCGAAAGCCGTGGGGTTGGTCTCTCTCTCTCATTCCTTCCACTCCAAGCCAGCCCCAGCTGATGCCATGGGGATGCGCAGTGTTGGGACAAATGTTTCGTTTGGGGCCCAGGAGGTGCACTGCCTTGGCTCCTGAAAGAGAGGCAAATGGGTGCCACAAGCGCTGTGGGTCTTTCGTGAGGGAGGCGTCCCCAGACCCAAAGACATGGCCATCCATTTTGCCCGACAGTCCCCTGCCAGGAGAGGAGACTCTTTGCAAGCTGTATTGCTGTGCTATTGCCAGGGCTCATTAATCATGGCGACGCAGCGAGTCCGGTGCCTCTGTTGCATCTGTCAGCTTAAGGAGAGCCACTCTGGGTCCTGTGAACCTGCTCATTTGGCAAGGACCATCCATGTTACACTTTGCCCCCTTCTCTCTCTCTCTCTCTCTCTCTCTCTCTCTCATACCAACACACACACACACACACACACACACACACACACACACACACACACACACACACACACACACACACACACACACACACACACACACACACACACCAGTTTGGAAGGGATAATATGTCCTGGCTACGGTCTTATTACATCCTCATCTTCTGAACACCCATCGGTTGTGGCAAAATAGCAGCCATAAACAGAAATCTGCAGGCCTTTCGACGTTATTACGGCAGGCCGTTGTACAGATTAGAGTTTATTCAATGCCCAAATTTAAAAGACGGGTTGATCCAAGGGGATATTTAAGAGAGGGCATTTTATTCTGTGTTTTTGCTTTTTAAAAGTGCTATTCTTATTATGAGTTTGAATATACTTACAGTATATTATAATAATTTATTATTTGGCTTTAAACTTTGTCTCCTTTAGTACTTTAAGGCATCTACCTTGCATCCTTTTGGAGAAAGGTGGTAAACAAGCAAGCAAACAAACAAACAAACAAACATTTCCTAAAGAAGCACATAGAGAAACCTAAGCCTCAGGAATCTTTGAAACTTTCACTCTTGGACAGAAATGGAGGAGGAAAAAAAACCCTACTGTTTTCTCCTTCCAGAGCTCTCTGTGGAAGTTTCTCCTCCTCCAGTCTTGCAGAATTTCATTGTAGTTTCTTTTTTGTAAATGAGAAACTGCAAACGATTGATTGTGACCTTCCTCCACTCTGAAGAATGCCATCTTTCAATGCGTTCTCAAAGGCTTTCATGGCCAGGATGAGATGGTTGCTGTTGTAGTGTCCCCCCCCCCCCCCCCCCCGGGGTTGTTTGGCTGTGGTTCTGGAAGTTTTTCTTCCTAACGTTTTGCCAATCTCTGATGCCGGCCGCAGAGACTGACAAAACGTTAGGAAGAAAAAAACCTCCAGAACACGGGCAAACAACCCGGAAAAAAACCTGCAACGACAATGCCATCTTTCCTTCATGGGGTTCACCAGAAAGCGCATAAGCTGTGTAATATTTGGCAGTTCACAGTGCAGAGAAATGGGCAAACAATGGCTGGTGTGGAGGAGGAGGAGGAGGAGGAGAAGGAGAAAAGAGAAATGAAACAGAGGTCTTTTTTTTTATATAAAAAAAAGGAAAACTGGAGAGTCTTGCTGGTTGAGGCAGAAGTCTTGGCACTCTCAAGGCAGTGGTAGTCCAACTTAAGAGCAGTTCGACTTAAGAGCAATTCGACTTCAGAGCGGAAAACTGTTGGCGGTTTAACTGCCGCCTTACAAATTTTAGATATGGTCTGCTCGACTTATAAATATATTTTTTCTTTTTCTTTTTTTTCTTTTTCAACTTATTTTTTTTCAATTTTTTAGATAGGTACCCCGACTTAAGAGTAGTTTGACTTAAGAGCATGCATTCGGAACAGATTAAATTCATAAGTCGAGGTACCACTGGACATCCATCTCAGCACAACCAGGAAATCTCCAAAGACAAGAAATTTTGGGAGTATTTATCATAACCATCATATCTCACCTAGACTGTATTTGATCCATGTTTAGCGAAGGGTGGCCATTACAGCGTGGCTGGAATTGAACCCCTCTCAGCTCCAACCAGCACAGACATCGACGAGGGATATTGGAAGCTGCTCTCTAGCATTATCGGAAAGGCCATAACATTGCCAACAAACTAATTTAATTGAACTGAATGGGCGGGGGATATTTCTATCCCATGTTTTATGTGTTTGCATTGAAATGCAGGAAGGACATGATCAAGTTAAATCAGTGTATGAAATCCTCAGTCCTACGGTTGAGTTTAATTCAAAAAGTTAGATGGAGCTGATACACAGAAAGACAGACTCGGTACCAGTCACCATAGTAGGTTCATTTCTCATGATCTCATCGTTTTGATAGGACCCCTGAGAAATTTTGCATCTTCAACTGAAAAGTATCTTAGCTTGCAATGCACGTACCTCTTCCAGTACGAGTCAAATGGTACAGGGAGGGTTGTTTTGAATAGTCAGATGTTGCAGTTCGTCTCCGACTCCTCAAGTTGTTGATCTTGCAGCAGAAACCTTAAAACCTCCTAGTGGCTGTAGCTATTCTGTGTGAATATTCTGAGAGATCTGGTGAGAAAATTTTTAGCTTTTCCAAATTAACTCCTTTAAGTTTTTTTACAGTACAGCCTGGAACTGGAATGACCAAAAGGAAGGCCTTGCTGAATGGCAGCAGAGTAAGGCCTCTACCACACTGCACTTAAAAACCACATTTTTTATTTTTAAAACCATATCAGCATTTCTGGTCCACACCCTGATGTGCTTCAAAAAATATACATGCCTTACCACGCCTCCTGAAGCGCGGCCCACAGCATTTTCCTGAACCTTGCTCCACCGGTTTTATTATTTTGATTCACATTTTTGTAGAATAGAATTGTGCATCAAAAGCGAATGAGGGTGGGTTATAGTGCACATTTTTGCTATTTTGCTCTTTTAAAAAATATTTTATTAGATTTTTTTTTGCCTCCTTAAAATAACAAGTGGATTACTGGGGTACCGTAATCTTGCGCGGAACACACGTTTGTTTTTCGTACATTAACTAGTAGACACATTATACACAGGGGGAAAAAATTCAATGCTCACCTGCAGCAGCAACACGAACCTGGCATGCCAGGGATAGCTACAGCCACTAGGAGGTTTTATATATATATGCCATGAGGACTGTAAATGTGCATCTGTCACGTGACCGCTTTCTTAGAAAGTATGCATCACATCGAATTACCATGCACATTTAACAAACATGTGATAGGGGCCTAACTCGTTTCTTGGCATATAAGTATCCAAGCTTCGCATCTCGATTTCCAGCGACTGGTTGGCAGCACTTCTCTTCATTATTTTACACCCACAAAAGTTTGGTTATGTTTCCCCCCGTCCTGATTCTTTTCATTCTCATTTCTTTCAGAATTTGTTTCCCCCCTCCCCTTGTAAAAACCATTGCGGGGGTGGGGGGCAGGGAACTCCAACCTAATGCTGTCCACAGGTTTTGCAAAACAGCTTAAGAGACTAAGGATGATGGGAGATATTTCAGTCTACCAGGAAAGCCCCTGTTGGAGAAAGTTTTTAGGGCATTTTCACCTCCTCAACCACCAGCTAACCTCCTGTTGCACTTTGCGTATTGCAGCTCACAGAGATTTGGCTGCAATGTAAAACAAGGAAGCCCTTGCCAATGATAAGATGCTTAAAAGGGATTTGAGTCAGCCGCACTTATTATTTATTTACAGTGCTACCTTGTATAAAGGAATTAATTTGTTCCCAATGAAATTATGTTAAGCAAATTTTCCTTTATACAAATTTCCCATAGGAATGCATTGAAAATGGAGTAATCCCTAATTGTGACCATTTTTATGTTCTACGGATTCGCCCCATAGGCAATTCTGTTAAGCAAATTTCCCCTATCTCCGCAATTGTTTAATGTTGTACAGATTTTATGTTATACGAACCGTTTGTTATACAAGGGTCCACTCTATTTATTAATTAATTAAATTTATATACTGCTCCATCTAGCTGCATGGCTACTCTGGGCAGTTTACAAGGTTGAGGAAATATCATTCCAGATACACAATAAATAAATAATCCAATAATAAAAACATAGTAATTAATAAAACAATATATATGAGAGCATCAAACAGGAGCAAGATGTCCTCAAAACAAAAACAAAAAAGTGCATAAACAGCAAATCCTTCATAGCATATATTAATACCCAGGGAAAGCCTTTTTAAATAGCCACGTCTTTAGATGTTTCTCAAAGACTGGGAGGGAAGATGCCAAACAAATCTCAGGGGGAAGTTGATTCCAGAGGGGCTACTACTGAGAACGCCCGATTTCTTGTCAAAGATTTATGAGCCTCCTTCAGCGATGGATTTTACTTCTGTTAAGATATTTTTACTCTTACACGTACAGTTTTCATAAAGGAGGATGTTGCATTTTGCAGATTGCGGTCTTCCATCGTATTAACGGTGAATCTGAAATCTGGCCCTGATACGCTTGCTATCACACAGAAGAGAGGAATGCGCGGAAGGCCCTTTGGTTGACACTGACCACGCAGTTTCGGTCTCAGGCGAGGAGAAGGGCTGGCAGCAGGTTCACAAGGGATAGCGGCTGAGCGAAAAAAGAGAGGCAAGGTCCTTAAAAATGTGTCTGGCCAACGGAAAAGGAGGGGACGGGTCAGGCTTTGTGGATTGGAAAAAGGAACTTGCTGTGGTGATGATGGTGAGGTGTAAAAAGAAGATAAACAGAAAGAGGAAATCCAGGCTGATGCCTAGAACCACAGGCTGTAGATAGGAAGAAAACTCAAGTTTACATATTGAGTTGAAATAACTAGCAAAATTTGGGGCTGCCAGACCACAGTTTACATGAATATGATTCTGCTTGATGTGGAAGGAAACACTGAGGGAAAGCATACGTTCTTCAACCAAGCTATGGGATAGACTGAGAAAGTCACATTATAAGCGGTCGAAGCAGCTTCTACATTTCCAGACCCTTCACGCTTCAAATGTGCAAATATGCTGAAGAGCATCTGCGTTAGAAGATCATTTATAAAACAGAAGGTCGTGGAGAGATCCAAGGGGGAGCATCTCTACTACAATCACATTCTCAGTCTACCAGCAGTTCATATCTATATTGAACCCAGTATGCCCAAAATACTTATTTAAATAATCTTATTTAAGATTTAAAGATTTAAATTTGAAGGACAAAGGGCACTCTTTCAAAGATGAGGATGTACACATATTAGACAAAGAAGAGAGGTGGTTTGAAAGAGGAGTAAGAGAAGCCATTCATGTGAGCATTGAAAACCCCTCCCTCAACAGAGGTGGTGGGCTCCGGCATAGTCTATCTGCTACTTATCAGGCTGTGCTTTCCAAAGTCCCCAGGCAAATCAAAAAGCCTTCACCACCAAGGCCATAGCTAACGACCCATTCTTGATAGGTTTCATCACCTTAGGCCATTGTTCACCTTAAGGCTAAGGATACTATTGTCTTCCTAACGAGCCTATTTAGGCCACTGTTCATCTTATGAGCCTAATTCAGGCCAGGGTGACAAGAGGTCAAAGCTGCCTATAAGATGGAGGATTTGCACTAGCTGTATTCAGACCGATGAAGCTGTTTGGATGAACAGCGAAACGTTTCTGTCTCTCAAAAAAGAAGTCCAGTAGCCATGACTCAACTTCCAGATTCGTTTCATTTTGTAACAAAACTACTTTAAAATTTTGTTACAAACAAAACAAAATGAAACTACTAAAGAAACGAAATGAAACACTATATTTCTGTTTCGTGCCCATCTCTATGTACAGCACTACACACTATTTGGGGTTGTCTTTGCGATGCACTTGGCAGCAACAGCTTGCTCAAACTGCAGCAGAGGTTGGTCTGACATGTCAGGGCACTGGTCTTCCAAATTGTTTTGGAGCTCAGTTCAAGATGCTGATTTTCATGTGTGTGTGTGTGTGTGTGTGTGTGTGTGTGTGTGTGTGTGTGTGTGTGTGTGTGTGTGTGTGTGTGTGTGTGTGGTGTCGTTAAAGTCATGACCGACTCTTTGTGACTCCACGTCCATGGAATTTTCTGGGCAGGAATACTGGAGTGGCTTGCCAGTTCCTACCCCAGATGCCTACAGCACCTGGTCTTCCCTGGTGGTCTCCCATCCAAGTACTAATCTGGGCCAACCCTGCTTAGCTTCCGAAATCAGGCGAGATCAGATGTGCTTGGGGCATTTAGGCAGCTGATTTTGATATATAAGGGCCTAAATGTCCTGACAATGCCACATTACTTGAAAAAAATTGCCTCCCCCCCATAGAAACCTGCCTGGAGTATGAGAATCTTAGCCAAGGACCTGTTGTGTGCCCCAGAGAGCCCAAGACCCTCAGCTGGTGGACACATCAGACAGATCTTTCCAAATATCTGACTCTCACTGTGAACTCTGGCTCCATCTCAACTGAGCTTCTGATAGTTCATCAAAACTGGATTGCTCAAAAGGTCCTCTAGGGTGGTTTGCCCTTTTAAAAATGGGCCCTTAAAAATCACAACAACTTTGGATCTGCTTTTAAGGAAAGTTTTGGACCTGTTTTGAATAACTTTAACCTACTGCAAATCACTTTGAGAGCCCTGCTGGGAAGGGAGGTGATAACAGTGCTATAGAGATATAAAAGGAGAGAGAATTTTAACCACCATGAATCCAACAAGGGAGAAGAGGCAGCAGAAAAAGAATGTGGGGTAGTGCCAATCCGCACCGTTAAACCTGCCCAACGAAGAATTCTCTGCCATTCCAAAACTTGTACAACCCCTGCCTCAAAGATGAGGACACTGTGGCCCAGTAGATGTTGCTGGAGAATAAAACCCAAGATCACCATTGGCTCTACTGGCTAGACAGAATGGGAACTCCAGCCCAAAACTGGGAGGTCCACGTTTGGCCCACTACTACGCTACACCAACGAGATGATGCAGGAACTGGATACTAATCGACTGCACCGTGTTTCCCTTAACCAGGAAAGCATCGGCCAAATAAGAAAGGGGACCGTAATCACACTGTACAGAGAATAATAAATAGGTTGGAATGAAAGATAATCCCAGCGGGGCCTCTGGGTGACGTCAGCAGTGATCAAGATGGCACTGGATTTGCCAGGAAGAGCAAAATGACATTGTGTAACTTATAAACTTATTGCTTCCTTTCACAAACGATGATTATACGTTTCTGTTTTCTTAATGACAAGTGAATGCCGGAATGGACTCCAGCTTCCAAACACTGAGAACTTGGAAAATATTCGCCTTGAAAATAGTCATTATTTTGGGATGTTATTTTCCCACTTGGTTCATTTTCTCCTGCTGGAGTCGGATGAAAAAAAAAAAAAGAGAGAGAGAGAGAGAGAGAGAGAGAGAGAGAGAGAGAGAGAGAGAGAGAGAGAGAGAGAGATGTTTTCTTTTATTTTGGAGGGAGAAGAGGAATACAATGGACCCTCGTATAACAAACGGTTTGTATAACATAAAATCTGTTCAACATAAAAAATTCTGGAGATAGGGGAAATTTGTTTAACAGAATCGTCTATGGTGTGAATCTGTACAACATAAAAATGGTAACGATTAGGGATTACTCTGTTTTCAATGCATTTCTATGGGAAATTTGGATAAAGGAAAATTTGCTTAACATAATTTCATTTGGAACAAATTAATTCCTTTATACAAGGTACCACTTTGTATTTGTTGTCATTTGACAGAAAGCTACACTGAAGAGCAACAATTGAGGGAGCTCCTTTCAAATGGTCTTCAGGGCCGCAACTGGGGGGGGGAGCAGGTGATGTGCTGGGGTGTGTGTGACCCAAATGATAAATTGCTCTTTGTACTATTCCATACCCCCACCCCTCCGAGGGAGGGGCACATGGAATCCATGTTTACCCCGTGTGATCCAGACCTTAGTTGTGGCTTGCAACATCTCACAGCAGTTGGCTGTCTGGAGCCATTTTGAAATATTAAGGTTGGCAGCTTTCTGAAACAAGGAAGCATACGTATCTGTACACGTATACACACATGTAAATACACTACAAAATACCACTGAATATGACCTTACAGCAAATGGGGATCAAGGAGTTACAGGGCCCTATGGGTGTTGTATGCCCAATATATTAAATCAGTTTTCTGACTCTATATACCATATTTTCCCGTCTATTAGACATACCCATGTATAAAACAGCCGTTTTCAGAGATAAGGTATGGGCAGTTTCACAACTACGCAGTTCTCTCCTGGCTTAATTCCGTGTATAAGATGACCCTCAGTTTTTAGTCCAACGATTTTAGGGGGTGGAATAGTGTATACATGGAAAAATGCAATAATAAATTCAGAGTAACTACCCCTCAGTCACTCAATAACTCCCTTACTCACACAGATTAAAATCCTGATTAACTTGCATGTATCCTTTTTCACCCAAGATGATACAAAACTGTAAGAAAAAAACAGTTAGTAGCATTGCAATTCCCCTCAGTTGAAACTGTGGCCACAAACAAACCGAAGCATTTGATATAACCACAAGACCATGTCATTATGGCCTTTGCATTGTGGCACGTATAATCTTTCCTAAGTATTCAGCCTATCCTAAAATTGCCTGGAAGTCCTGTGTTCATACACACTTAGCAATATCTTACTCCGCCACGGGATAATACATGGGTCAAAGCTACCACATCCCTACCAGGACTGCAGTTCTTGAGCTATTACAGCACAATCAAAGTACATGTGAATTCCTGACAAACCAGGGGGGAAACCACACACATTATACTTTGATGGACTTACATGACTTCTGAAGTACTAGGAGACTATTACAGGAGGTAGGAATAGTAATAAACAGCAGCTAAGTGGGGCTTTAATGGTTGATACCCATAATGTTATTTATTAGGGATGGGCATTTCATTTTGGAACCAGTAGGTTATGAAACAAACCACACAAGCCCATTTGGTCCTCGGAACTGGCTGATACACGCAGATCCAATTGCTTTACCTTTCTCTGTCTCTCGCAGGGTTAAAATCAAACGAGGAAGCACGCTGCGACATCATCTGTGCTAGATCAGTGATGCTGGCCAATCAGGAGCTGTGCAGGGACAGTCATCATCCTGCCTCCCTCTCTGATTGGCCAGCAGCACGAAGCAGGAAAAATGACATTGCAGCGTGCTTCCTCATTGGGCAGAGAGGCAACATGAAATTGTCCTATCTGCATGGGGTAGAGAGGCAGCAAAGACATCAGTTTGCAGGGTTTCCACCCCAATGAGATTTGAGCTCCTACAAATCTGTCTTCTCCTAAAGCTTGGTCCTCTGTAAGTGTTCTTCCAGCAGTCTTTCCATCATCAAAATGGCAGAATGGATTTAAGTGCTCTAGGATATAAAGATTGGCACCAGCTCTGTGTTTTTCTATTGCAAGATCCCTAAAGAAGCCCTAGACCTCAGGCATAGCAACTGGAATATCTGTGCGGGATAAAGTTCAACCTTTTGTCTGCTGTAGTACTTAAAATCTGGCCTTGTTTTTATTTCTTAGTTGAACTTCTTAGCCTCTGATTAGAGGGAGGATTGGGACACTTGCAAGTCACTTAATAGCACTTAAGAGCAGAGTTGGCCAAGTGAACCTACGAAGATGGTGTTTTCACACCAACGCACTCCTTTGCTTGTGCAGGGGGAAACATGCAACATCACACATAAGCCAGTATACATCCCTTAACATGCACCCTAGAAGACTTGTCATCAGCTACTCCAAATCCTCCTATTGGGCAAAAATGATCTGATCTATGTATCGACTGTACTGTGGTAAATTTAAGAGCTTCTTAGAAAAACTATAAAAGTCTTGCTATCTCAAACTTTGCAACAAAGGAAAGTTGACTCAGATCTGGTCCAGTCTTTTGATAGACTGTCAACAGACTACAGACTCCCGAAGCTACTAAAATTATTTAAGAGGAAACAAAAAAAAGTTAATGACCATTATTTTTTTTAAAAATACCCTGCTTTGAACATTAGATGATCTTTTTGGAGATGGTTTAGAGCTTGAGTTAGTGAAATGAGCAACTCTCCTAAAACGGATGGCCCCTTCATTTTTGTAAAAGCTACCTATATAGGCATTTGTGCAGAATAAAAGCCAAACTTCAAACATCATAATCCTGCACCATGTTAACAAGTTTCCAGGATCAAGCCCTGCCGATTGTTTAGAGTTTTGGCAAGCGCGAGCGACACGGCATAACTTCACAAGCTTCAGTAGACCACAAGGACAGTGTCGAAGCTCAATTCCATACAGTTAATTCAATAAGTCACAGATAGCATTACTTCACAATGCAGAGAGACTCCAGAGTTATTAGGGGAATTGTACAGGGGAAGGCGGAGGAAATGGAGAAGGAAAACACAGGGGGTGGGGGGGTGAGCTGGGATGTGCATTAAAGCAGTGACAAGCAGAAGAACAAAAACATCCCATAAATCAAGCAAAGTTGCTGAAATACCAGAACAAATGACCCCATATCTTGGCCTGAGCATTGGCTTAAAGCACCCCATACTCCCACCCTCATCAAAATACCTTCAGTCATTTCTTCCAGCTAGTCCATCCTGGAAGAGGCTAAGTTCTGTGCCGAGTTTCATGTAGTTTGAGAGCTGAGCAAAGAAATCCAGAAAAGATGTAAACAGTCGGCACAAATAGCGGTAAGATTTGAAGAAAATGCCCAAGTAATTAGGAGATTTAGGTTGTTTTTTTTTTAAAAGGTAAAATGGAACCTTGCAAAAGGGAACTTTGGACAGGGTGGTCGATGTCAAGTAGGGAAGAGAATTTTTTCTTCTAAACAAAAACACACAACGGCTATTTTCCTATGTTTTTTGCATTCATGTGTTCATATCCAAAAAAAGAACCTCTTTCACCACAAAGGTTTTGTGTTAGTGAGAGAGGCATGAAAATTGCATTTTTATTGGCTACCCTCCTTTTGTTGAACCTTTGTTTCACTCCTCACCTTTCAAATCGCCCAGTAAATTTTTCAACCAATAGTGTCGCAAGGGTTGCGGTCAGCAGCCAGTCAAGACATCCAGTGATGGGCTGAAAATTGTGAAAGTCGTAAAAGGCCCTTGATCGCTGGGGGTGTTTCCATTGTTTGCCTCCTTTCATGTGAGATGGGAGTGTTCTGTTATCTGGCACTTGCCTCCTTACGCCTTGCTTTGTCTTGAATCCCCGCCCCCTTCTTTGCTTTCTCAGGTTTTTTGTTTTTGTTTTGATCCCACCCTCCTCCTTCATTTCTTGTCAGATTATTTTCAACTTGTTGGTCCTTTCCTTCCTTCGATGCTGCCTGCTTGCTGCTGTGTTGGACTCAAAGCACAGAAGACGCTAATCACTGCCCCCACCCCACCAAAATCCCAGAAGGGGGTGTTCCTGATCTGTACGCCAAGTCCAGATACACATCAAGTTGATAAATACAGTGGTATCTCTTAAGACAAATGCCTTGTAAGACAAAAAAAAATCATAGGAAGAAAAAAATTTCTGGAAATAGGTATGTTTCGCATGACAAAATTCCTTTTGGGATGCTTCGAAAGACGAAAAACTGTTTCCACATGTATCCGGGGGGGGGGACACCCCAGTTATTTGTTTCTTTATTCTAACCTCCAGAACAGATTAATCCATTCCAAATGCATTCCTATGGCAAACCACGTTTCGTAAGACAAAAAGTTTCGTAAAATAAAGTGACGCCTCCGGAACAGATTAATCCATTTTCAATGCATTCCCATGGGAAATCGCGTTTCGTAAAACAAAGTTTTCTAAACAACATGACCCAAAGAATGAATTAAATTCGTTTTAAGAGGTGCCACTCTACTTTGCTGGTTTTTAATATGCCATTACTGTCACTATAGATATAACCGTTTAACTTGTTTTAGTGTTGTAAACTGTCTTTGAGTTCTCTTGAAGAAGGAATATAATATATTACACAGAGCCATTCATGCCACTTCATTTACAACCACATCACGATGCCGAATCCATTGTCACGAATTAATGTACAGAACACCCCAAGCAAGATCGAGCTTTAAAGCTGGTGAATAGTCTGTGCATGTATGCATGCGTGTCCATATGCATGCGTGTCCATGTGCACATGCAGGCAGTGACCAAGTCTTTCTCACGGGACTTGCAGCTTTTTTTATTGCTACCCAGATCCTTTCATTATGATCGCGAAATCCCAATATTTCTTTCCACTCCCACCCAGGGTTTTCTTCTTGAAAAGCACAGAGGAAGCAAACCCTGCATTCGGCAGACAGGAAGGGGTGACAAAAATGTAAGGGGGCGGAGAGGCGGAAACCCATGCATAGACCATACACACCGATACACAACTGGCTTGTCAGTCTTCCTACGCTTCGTCTTCCAACCAGCTCGAATACTTGGCTTCTAGAAATTTAAGCCCCTGACTTTTGCCAAAGCCAAGATCCAAGAACACTGGAGGGACCCATGGTCTGAGATGGTACAGCGCATTCATAGGTCCCTAACAGTAGGGACTTTGTGGCACCAGCTTGTAGAAAAAAAACACGCACCTAAGAAAAAGTCTAATAATGAAGTACTTATTTTAGTAAATATCATATGAATGAAATAAGTGTTTTCTCCAAACTTCAAGTCTCTCCCTGCCACTTTCCCCAATTTTATTTTATTTTATTTTTTTACAAGAGGAATGCAGCAGACTCTGTGTATAGTTAGCGCTAAACTTTGGAAAGAAGGGGGAGGGAAGCTTTTTCAGAGTACATAAATAAGTGCTGCATTAGCTAAATAAATCACTCACTGTACCCCAGGAGGGACAGGCACCTTTTAATGCTCTGCTTCAACTGGGAACAGACTTAGATATTGGCCAGCACTGGGAGCTTAAGTGAGCTGTTTAGAGTGAAATGTCTGTTCTCCTTTGGGGCTTGGTTCCTGAGATATTTGTTGTTGTTCAGTCATTCAGTCGTGTCCAACTCTTCGTGACCCCATGGACCAGAGCTCGCCAGGCCTTCCTATCTTCCACTGCCTCCCAGAGTTTGGTCAAATCCATATTGGTTGCATCAATGACACCGTCCAACCATCTCATTCTCTGCCATCCTCTTTTCCTTTTGCCTTCAATCTTTCCCAGCATCAGGGACTTTTCCAAGGATTCCTCTCTCCTCAAGAGGTGGCCAAAGTACTGGAGCTTAAGCTTCAAAATCTGTCCTTCCAGTGAACATTTGGGGTTGATTTCTTTCAGGATGGATAGGTTGGATCTCCTTGCAGTCCAGGGGACTCTCAAGACTCTCCTCCAGCACCACAGCTCAAAAGCATCGATTTTAGGTAACATGTAAGGCAGACCCTGCCCTTCTGTAAAATGTCGTTGACAGTACACAGGGCTCAGGACGTGGGGTGCCCAAGTCCAAATCCCTATTCATCCTTGTGGACACATGCAGAAATCCAGGATGTTTGTGACTGTGGCACCCAAGGCTATTCTGAGTCAGTTTACTAATAGTTCGTAAGCAAGGATGTGAAAGGTAACAAAAAAATCTATGAACCAGGTGAATGATTCTGGATGGAAGTGTTATTTCTTATCTCTAGGAATACTATCTGGGTGAAAAAGGGGTGTGGTGGCTCAGTGGACTAAGGCTTCTGAAAACTGTTGACTGCAAAGTCAGCAGCTCGGCGGTTTGAATCCCAGGTGCTACGCAGCAGAGCGAGCTCCCGCTGATAACCCCAGCTCCTGCCAGCCTAGCAGTTCGAAAGCATGTAAATGCAAGTAGATAAATAGGTACCACCATAAAAGCGAGAAGTTAAAACAGTGTTTCCTTGCAGCCATGCCAGCCACGTGGCCATGGACTTGTACAACACTGGCTCTTTGGCTTGAATACGGAGATGAGCACCACCCCTAGAATCAGGCACGAGTAGCACGCATGTGCGGGGGGGAACCTTTACCTTTTTTACTATCTGGGTGTGCTTGAAGCTGGGTGAAAACAATTAAATAATTCATCAGAAAGTGTAGACTGGAAAAAGTGTGGCAGAAACCTGCATTTCCGAAGTCTACACAGTCCTGAGCTTCAAAATTCTTCTGGTGTGATGGTCATATCACAACACATTCCCACGTCTTCAGCTGCAATGCACTGGGGGTTGAGGGCAGGACCATCGCACAAAACGGACACGGAGAAAGTGAGACGTTCCTATTTTCTCACAGATATTTAAAGCACCATTTCTGAGGTGTACATGCAGCAGAAAGAGGTATAAATCCAACAGCAGAATCGCAGAAATAGACTTCAGATGGCCTATTTTAAAATGTTGCCCTACGGATCAGAGATAGGCAGCATGAGGCAGCTCTTGTGCCCCCTGTTCTAGTCAGGACAAATGAATTAAAATAAATACAAAATTAAATTAAAAAAAACATAACAGCAAAACATCCCTGCAAATGGAAGACCTGTACGAAAACTGCAGAGACTATCCGGAAGTTGACCCACGGCAACTGGACTTCTTTTCTTGTGAGATCAAAATGCTTGATTACTCATCCGAGCAGCTTTGTCATGTTGGTGCAAGGCCTCCAATGTATAGTTCACCTTGGTTTCATGCCACTCTAGTCTGAATAGGCTTGTTAGGTGGACAGTGTCCTGGATAGGCTCATAAGATGTACAATGGCCTGGGGTGTGTGGAGGTCCGACCTCTTTAAAGTTACTTGGACAAGACGTGAAACATTTTGATCTCATAACACATCCAGTTGCCATGACTCAATTTCTGAATAACCTCACCTGGATGACTGGGAATCTTCACAAACACAGCAGAGACCAGGTTACAAACATTCATCCTGTTGTGCAGGGATTTTTCTGCTGCTTTAAACACGACGGAGCAGTAAGACCGTTTGCAGTAGCAAGTCTCTGTTGCAAATCTCGGGACTCTTCCCCCTTAATCCTCAAGCCAGAGCTACTATTAAAACAGAGTAAAGAGAAAAATGGTTGGGCGTTCTAAACTTGTGGGATTTGAAGCTTTGATTTCCCCAGAACGGCTGAAAATCTCAGCACCCGTTGACATCATCGGGGACCAGGCGCGTTGGATACCTCTGAATAATATACCCTGGCTTTAACTATTTGGGGCTGTCAAAATGAATAGGCTCTATATGTCACCAGTCCTACGTCCCATGGGAAATAATCAGAATCAGAAATGCACGTAATCCAGCTAAGAGAGCAAGGCAACATGTAGGGCATGAATTGTTTCTGTGAATGGCTCTACAGAAGAAATTAACTGAAAAGTAACATTTTCAAAAGCAGCCTGAAATGCCAAAAGAGTGAATCATAGGCTGCTTCCTCCAGTAGAGTCCCTTTAACTCCAGGGAGGAGTGGGCTACTGTTAGTGAATAGGTGCTTTATTGGCCTCCCACCTTCCTCAACAACCTGGTGGCTTGGGAGCCGTTGCTCTCCGATGCATTTCAAGATCCCCACTGCCAAGCTTTGGGGCTGACTTTCAAGAAGGAACAAATGGCAGCCCACGGTCATGCTGCGCACTCGGCATGCACACATGAGCAATGAGCTGTCTCCCCGAAGACATGACTGCACGTTGAAAAGATATGCCCTCTTCCATTTATTCTGTGGAACTCCCTGCCACAGGAAGTGGTGATGGCATCTGGCCTGGATACCTTCAAAAGGGGATTGGACATATTCCTGGAGGAAAAGTCTATCTTGGGTGACACACCATGATGGAGATGTGTCATCTCAAGGCTTAAAAAAAACGGGGTACTTCAAGGGCCAGATGCAGGGGAGTGGTATCAGGAGACAGAGATCTAGTCTTGTGTGCTCCCAGACGCATCTGGTGGGGCCACTGTGAAATACAGGAAGCTGGACTAGATGGGCCTTTGGCCTGATCCAGCAGGGCTCTTCTTATGTTCTTTCCCAGCTCAAATGTGGAGAAAGTCTGTTCTGAATTACAGTGGAATGGACTTCCACCTGTCATTCACAACCTCAGCCCCTTTCTCAGGGCGAGCACACCATAAGGGTAGTGTCGGATTGTCCATAAGCAAAAGCAGGTTTGTTCACACATGCCTGCAAGAGACCATGGCCTGAATAGGCTTGTAAGATGGGCAATGGCCTGAATAGGCTCATTAGATGGACAATGGCCTAAGGTGTGTGAAAGTCCCACCTATGCCACCTTTCCCAACACCCATTAAGTATGGGTCCTTAGCTATGACCTTGCTGGTGGAGATGTCATTGTCCATCTAATGAGCCTATTCAGGCCATTGTCCAACTTACGAGCCTATTCAGACCATGGTGATATGAAATGAAGGTGAACTATAAAATGGAGGACTCGTCATTAACTTTCCTCACACTGACGAAGCTGCTTGGATGAGCAGCAAAACTTTTCGATCTCCCAAGAAAAGAAGTCCAGTGGCCATGACTCAATTTCCAGATAACCTCACCTGGATGACTGAGAATCTTCACAGACACTCTGATACTATCCTACATAGATAGCACTCATCACTTACCTCCCATGTGAACCCCAAAGCATACGTGTGGCACAGGCCAGAGATAAATTCACAGAGTAAGAGGATAAAAAAAGAATAACTCTGTTGACTATGGCAAGACCTCCTAAGTTTTCTTCCTCTCTTTTAATTCTCAGGGAACTCTTTGGACACTCACACAAGAAAGGTCTGACATCTAGGCTGTTTTAAAACCAATCTCCCCATTTGCTGATCATGATGCTAAAAATATGTGAATTTCAAAATCCTGCAGATATTTCATAAAATCACTTCACCCAAATGTCTGATTTCCCCCTCGCTCTCAGAGACATGGAGATTGGGTGAGAAAGAGAGTTGTTCTTAAAGGGCACTTTTACACGACCCCTAAGATCTGCTGGCCATTTCCAATTCGGACCAGAGGTCTTGGGGGTTCGTCGCTCTTCCTATGTTCCCACCCCCTCCACACTTATTTGCTCCTGTCTGCATGAGGGGAGGGAGAAAAAAAGGGAGAAAAAACGCAAGCTCACCTCCCTCTGCCGGTGGAAGCCGCCGCAAGCCCCGTCATCGTCGTGATTCCTGTCTCTTAAAGGGGCGGCGGGAAAAAACAAACAAACACAAGGCGAGGAGAGCCCTGCACTCACTACTTTACATCCGCGTCAGAAATTTTTCAGCTCCTGAGACCAGGTACTTGAAAAGTGCGCTAGGACGCGCTTAGGTGGGCGTGGTCGCACTTAATTTTTTTGTAAACTCCAGAGTTGGTGGGGAAACAATTTTAAGCTCCGGATCTGGGAGCCATTTGCCGCGGATTTTAGGGGTCATGTGAAAAGGCCCAAAGGTACCAATGGTCCATGCAGACAATTTATTAAAAATTATAGGGTGCCGCCAAGTACAGTCTGATATTTAGCGACCCTTCACAGGTTTTTCCAGGTAGTGAATATTCAGAAGTGGTGTATCATTCCCTTCTTCTGCAAGCATCCCGGATCTAGAGATGATCCACTCCTCCTCATTGAAAATACTTAGCAGATTAATTCATATTATGCAAATTACATAATACCAAAAATAACTAAATAAATATAATGAGCCAAGCTATATGCTGCAAACTCAAACCCACAGCTATGAACCTAACTGACCCTCTGTAGCAAGACAGAAATGAATCAATGGCCAAAACATTTAATGTTTCCCCAATCTTCTATAGCCAGCGATGTACAGCATTTTGTGCAAACGAAGTGAAGAAATAGTGGATTTATGCCATTTTCAGTAGTGATCTCAGAGGGTCATCTCATTCCATCAGCAAAAAGAAACTTGTATTCATTATCCCTGTTCTTATTCCTTGTTTTGTTCTCATACTGGCCCACCTTGATATCCAGTTGTGTTTATCCTATTCCCCATCCTAGTGGTTTCATATTCGTACACACTCCTGCTCAGACATAGCTTGAGCTGCAATCTTAGAAAGATCTAGAGATAACAATCTACGAATACATTTCCCCTTGTATCCCTGAATGCTTTAATGCAATATATTTGTGGCAGATAAAAACTGTCAACAACCAAGGATTCTAAGTGACTCCTTTTTCCTGTTTCTATAAGTGATCGAGGCTACTTTCAGACAGAAGGCTCCTAGTTTTAACAATCAGAACCTATCTTGTTAGCAGTTTTGGTTTTTCCTCTGTTAAAAGATTTTCTTTTTCTCTATTAGGGGAAATGCAGGAGATTTACAAGTAGATTACGCCATTAAGCACGCTGTTTCCCCAAACCTCCGAGAAAGAAGCAGGGTTATGTTGCGATAAAAGCCTATTTTGAAAAAAACAACAACACAAGATTATAAGAGCTCACAGGGCAAATCCCTCTGGTGGGTATTGTTGCCAATTTCACAGAGAAATACAATGACTGAGAAAATATCCAGGTTGGCCAGAGGTACGCACGAAACAACCTCAACATTTTGTTTGTACAGAGAAAATTTTATGAAGAGAGGAAATTAATCCCTTCTGAAGACCATCTTTGTACACGGAGAGCTGCTTTATTGTACAGCCTGGGATGAGCGCTCAGAAGGCCAACATATGTCATCTGAGCAATTTGTCAAAAGCGCAAACAGCAATTTGACATGCCATTGGGCGCCTTTTCAGGTTTGGATTAAACAGAGGTGGTCCAAACTGCAGGGTTTCTTGATTATTATTTTTTAAATTTTTGTTTTGCTGGTGATAAATGACTCAGATGAACTCCAAAGCTGCATCCATGTAATAACAAGGAGAACGCTTAGTTTTTTTAGTTCCAGCAGTTCTGGGAATCACCCCGCCTTGGGCCTTCTTTGGATTCCTATTTAAACTGTGCGGAGTGGTACTCCTGTTTCCATGGTGTGTCTCCAAGGAGTGAGTTTGCAGAATTTATACTACTAGCTCCCATGGGAACTGCAGGAAAAAAACCAGACGTTCCTCAGCCAACACACAGGCACAAACTCTTGGCCGCATTCCTGACATTACAATATCCTTACCAACAATCAATGACGTAAACCTGGCAAAGATGCCCACGCCCTTTCAAGGACACTTGACTTCTGATCAAGTCACGCTCTGGCTTCAGGCTGTAAAACAACAGGTACAAGGCATGCCTTAGCTAAGCTTCTAATAGGACTCACGATGCAGTGTTATTTGTTGTTATTCTGTTTTGCAAGGCAAAGACCAACTCCACGGTGCTTTTATCGGGTTACACACACTGGTGATCCTTACTAGATTACAAGTCTTCAGCAGGGACTCAGTTTGCTTTCTATATGTGTGAATTTCTCTCTTCGGAAAGTACTGGTTTGCAGTGGAAAGAAAAACATGACAGCCTTAAAAAGTCCAAGTAAGATGATGGATGGGGTGTGGAAGGGGTTGTCCTGGGCCCACCCTGCATCTCTTACCATTCCATGCTCAGAGACCTGGGACGGAAGTCAGGCTGCTCAGCCAAGCCATACTCAGCTTTCCTCCTCTTCTCCTGCTTCTGTTTTACTGACAACCGGTGTGTGAACTTAGAAAGACTGCTCTCAGACCTGAAGAAGAGGGGGAAAGGAGAGGCATTAGCTCCGTCGCGGCATCATGGCAACCAGAGGGAATGGCAGGTGCAAGAGCCAAGATGGAGAAGAGCTAGCAGTTAAGGGCCAGTAGAGAAGGCAGCAAAATAGGGCATTCACAGGTCCCGCTGCTTGACAACATATGATTAACCCTTGGGGCAAACGAGTCTTAATTGACTCAGATTTCACCAGGGGAAAATGTCTACTACGAATGATTTTTGTGCTTGGGTGGTGGATCATTTAAAGACCAAAGTGGCGAAGCTGATTGGGGTGAGCAGTATTAGGGACCTCTGTCCAGATTACGAAGTCAGAAAGCACACGGACTGAACAGAAACTGGTAGAGCCCTTTGCATTTACAGCAGTCTGGACATTCTGAGCTTCCTCCCATGCTTTTAATTGCTCTGCTTGTACAAGAAAAAGGTGGTAAGAAGGAAGTTGAATAGGCAGCTAGTGTGTGATTTGGATGATACATCCTGCAGTGGTCAGTGGAGATTTTGATCTGCCTTCGTGACCGAGAACAGATAGGAGGCGTGGCATTAATTTAGGATGAACGAACCTAACAAATGCCATGAAAATGAAAGGGAAAGTGTAAGTTTAGTGCTCCAAATACCTTAGGAGAGAAAGGGAAAGAGAAGACATTTGCTGAAGCGCAGAGAATACATTATATAATCCTGAAACAACACTTTAAAATGTATCTATAAATCAGACCGACGGCCTATTTGGCTTAATGCAATCTTCCCGATAAACAACAGATCTTCTGGGTGTCCAGCAGAACCCCTGTTCACCATTTACTATCCAAAAATCCTTTTTCTGGAAATGTTGGTGTACCTGATCTAGTTTATCATGTTACAGTCTTCCAGGACACTATTTATGTACCATCATTTAAATGACTATGTAATCCACCAATGCTACAACGGAAGCCTCGTCATAATTAATGTATTTTCCATGGATAAGACTATATTTTTGTCAAAAATTGTTAGACTAAAAATTGAGGGTCGTCTTATCCACAGAAGTAAGCCCAGGAGAGAACCGCATGGTTGTAATACTGTAATTTTGGGTTGAGAAGTGGTGTTGTCAAGTCAAGTCAAGTTTATTGCAGTCATATGACCCATATCTGCAAATATACAGTAAAGGCAAGAAGAAAAGCAAAGAGAAGTACTAATAAATAGGAGCATCAGGGGAATGGGTGGCCGAAATGATCCCTGCTCTCTTTCGAATGGCAGCTAGAAAGAACTTTGCAACCTGTGCTGTAACGTGTGAGTTCTTGTCTATTAGACAGTATTGAACTAACCACTTGGAAGGGTGGCCTTGGAATTTTTTCAACAGTGGACAAATTAGGGTATTCCTAATTTGTTCATAAAGTGGACAAAATAAAAGCACGTGCTGAAGAAACTCAGGAGCCTCGTTTCCACATGGGCAAAATCTTATACACAGAAGTAAGCCCAGGAGAGAACCGCATGGTTGTAATACGGTAATTTTGGGTTGAGAAGTAGTGTTGTCTTATACATGGGGACAACGTATAGATGGAGAAAATATGGTAGTGATTTCTTTTTAAGGGATTCATTTATCTAGGACAAAGAACACCATCGTTATCAAATCATATAGCCTATTACGGACACATGACTCATTCAAAGCATCAATGAACAAAATTACATGGCTGAAATCTGTTTCCACAATTATACCCTGTACAATGAGGATGATGTCAAGATGCACAGTTGTGGTGGTTTCAGGGCAATAACACGCTTCATAGACCTCTTCCAGGTTAGATTCTAATTGCCTTTTAGAGGCAGGCAGATTTGTGAACGGGAGCAAAAAGTGAGAGGGGGAAAATAGCAAAATTTTCTGGTGGCACTTGTTGAGGTTGAATTCTACTTTATACAGTTTCCTTGTAATCTAAATTTAGTATGCCAAATTTCATTAAAAAACGTAACTTTTTCAATTTTCTGTTTTTAAAACGTCTATAATTCCTGCAAGTCTGAAACGTTTGGTTATTTTTCTGTATTATTCTCATGCAGCGTTTGAGGTGAGAGAGCAAAAAAAGCAATATTTGTAATTTCTAAAAAATTATCTTAATGCCTCATAAGACAAAAAAACTCGTAGGAAGAAAAAAATTCTGGGAATAGACATGCTTTGCATGAAAAAAAATTCCATTCCAAAAAGCCATTCCGCATGTGCCCAGGGGAAAAAAAAACTAGTTATTTTTGATTTTATTCTAGCCTCCGGAACAGATTAATCCATTTTCAATGCATTCCTTTGGGAAACCACATTTTGTAAGACAATTTTTTCTTAAAATTAATTTGTAGAACAAATTAAATTTGTTTTAGGAGGTACCACTGTATGTATCGCTGCCATGTTTTAAAATGTCATGATTCAAATGCCACCCTGGTGAATCCCCTGGAGACGTAAAAAGGACAAAGATAGGAAAAACTTTAAATTATGACTCCAAGAACAGAACCATCTCTGGGTGGAGAAAGACCTCTCTGGTTTATCCATCCTTGCAAGAAACTGCTCAAAACAAACACACCGAGATATGAAAACAAAAACAAAAAACAAAAAATGAAGCATTTGTTTATGAGTGTCTATTGATATTTATATTTGCTTGTATGTTATGTATCCTTCAGTCAGTTTGCTTTTGCTTCTACTAAACAAAATACCTCAAAAACATTTCCCAGAAAGACTCTCTCTCTCTCTCTCTCTCTCTCTCTCTCTCACACACACACACACACACACACACACACACTGGAATCAACCAGCTATTTTTCAGATGGGTTTTAAACCATCGGCATCTTTAATTCATTAGCTCTGGTTATTGATATTGTCAGCTTATAAATTTGCTGTTACTCAAGACAGGGTGGAGACAGTTTTTTGGAGGGTAAACTGTTTAAATATCTGCACTGGGAAAACTAGGGTCAGGAATTTCAAGACTGTCCATCTTTTTTAAAAAATAGAAGTTTTTGCATTGATGGAAATAATGGTGGATTTCGGGGTGGTTTTTTTGATCTTAAAAAAAAAAACAGTGGAAAACAAAACAATGGAATAAAACACTTGGGAGAGGTGCGTCCATTCAATTAGAAACACTAGGGAAAAATCTGAACAATTACCCATCACGATAAAGCCTGAACAACAGAGGCTAAGGCTCAAATGCTATCTCTATCATTAAATTCTCCCCTGGAACTCCATGTCAAAGCTCAGGCAGTAATGAGTCATATTTCAATTAACTGGAGCTCAATATAACTAACCACTTATCTTTCACACAGTTTTTACATTCAGATGCCAAGGTGGAGGGGAAAAAAGATATCCAAGTGACATGGATTAAAGTGTTAGAAGAATTGTTCTCCATAGGCCAGCCTTTTCACACACTACAAAGGTGGGCAAGATTTCACCGGATGTGATATTCATTAACCACACAAGCATTTTCCTTTTCATTGAAGCTGGTAGCGGGCCAGGGGAAGGGGGAAGGGGGTGGGTTATACAGCAGCCCATGCTGTGTTATTAAGATGTACATTGGGTTAATATGGTCCCCTGAGGGATGGTTCTTCACCAGAGAAGGAGTGCATGCCACAACCTTTTTGACGCAATAACATAAAATAAAATGCCCTATTTAGGACACACTTCTCCAAGTATTTAAAATTTGGTCGCATTTCTAACATCTTGTTCTGACAGTTCCTGGGAAGCACAAATGCTCATCTAATCCATCTCAATCTTCAGCCCCCCTCACCTTTTTAATTTGCCTGCTCCATAATTTATAATACAGGCAGGAAAACCAGGGCTGTCCTCTAATCTTAGGGCCTAAATCTCAACAGCCTGGGAGAGAATGGCCAACAGGACATTTGGTAAAGCTACAGATTCCCCAGACAAGCCAATAAAGGTTCTTCTCCTAGACAAGCCCTACAGTGTCTGCTTTACAGGCACAAACTCTTCTACTTTTTATCTCCCATCCAAAAATAAATTTCACTCAAGGCTTTGTGCCAGAAATGCAGACATGATGCTCTTTTTTTGTCACTGCAAATCCCTGGAAACAGAACGCTCGTCCGCCATTTTGGAAATGCTTCCCTCCTTTTTGTCTTTGTTGACAAAGGAAGGCTTTTTTTTTTTTTAAAGAAAATCGTTTTCCTGCTGGCCACTCATTGGATGCAAATCACCCATCCCAACCACTTATTCCTCTTCCCAGCTTCCAAATTTGCACCGAAGGCAGATGTGATTTAATGGTTTAAAGGAAATGTTTTAAATGAGTTTTATATAGCAACCACAAAATTTCGTTGTTCCTGCAAGGGGGCAATGACAATAAAGATTCCTATTCCTATCCTATTCCTTCCTATTCCTATTCCTTAAAGTGGCAATGTGGAAGGGTATTAATTCAGGAGAGGCGAAAATGTATGCTTACGATAAATAATATAGTGATAAATAATATAGGATACTCCCCCTGTACCCTTCAAGCAATGGGTTATTGCAAAGCCACAAATGAGGTGAGGCTTCCAAATTAAAGAAATAGCTTTACCGAATCATGTGCCCTGGTCAGGAAACCAGATTTTCTAAAGAAATCAACATTCACTGTGACCTCGTACCTGGGCAGGATTGTATCCCCCTCTTCCCAGAGGGCTTTCACCTTGGCTAGATTTAATGTTCTTCCCTCCAAACTTTTGGAGGGAAGGTATCAAGGTTTACCACTATTAGATCATAACTGTCCATGTACCAAAGACCAGCTGGAAACTGTAGATCATGTCCTTTTATTCCAGGACTGTTCAACTTTTTTCCGGCCCAAAGTGCCTGAGGGATACTACACTAAAACCTCTTCTTACGAATTTTATCCATTCCAAACACATGCTCATAAGTAAAAACTTTTGTAAGTAGAGCAGCGGTTTCCCAGTGGTTTCCCAGCGGTTTCCTGTATCTTCATAACCAAATCTCCCAAGATGTTACTTGGAATACTATTGTGCTCATCTCGTATTAAATGTCACCCCAAACTCACTTGGCTGGACCTTTCCCTTTGTATATTCAAAGGATTGGAAGCAATTGTAGTGCTTCCTGCTATTTGCGCAAATAGCAGCATACACACTTCAGTACACTACAGAAATATGCCACATGCAGTTGCTTATCTTTCCCTCGATACTTCAAGTATTGTGCACAACCAATAGCAACAAAAAAGACTATTTCTCTGCAAAAGGCAGATTTTCCATAAAGAATCCAATTTTAAGTCTGACTAGTTATTCATTTTTGCTGCGTTTTCAGCTGTGTTCTATGGAGTGGATCTTTCCTCAATCACCGTTTTGCCATTCTGTAATCTTCTCTTTCCAATCAGCTGTTCCAGTGTTCAGTCACTTGCATCCCACAAGAGAAGCATAACTACAGGGAAAGAACAGCAATTCAAGAGATACAGTCTATTTCTCTACATTTCTGTAGAACCCACACAACCAGAAGGAGGAGGAGAATTCTCACCATCATATTTTCCACTCTTACCGCACAAAGGAGGGCCTCAAAGTGCACAGCTAATGTTAATTAAATTGCTCATAAGAAGCCTTTAGCTCATGTTGTTGTTGTTGTCATTCAGTCGTGTATGACTCTTCGTGACCCCATGGACCAGAGCTCGCCAGGCCTTCCACTGCCTCCCGGAGTTTGGTCAAATCCATATTGGTTGCATCGATGGCACAGTCCAACCATCTCATTCTCTGCCGTCCTCTTTTCCTTTTGCCTTCAATCTTTCCGAACATCAGGGACTTTTCCAAGGACTCCTCTCTCCTCATGAGGTGGCCAAAGTACTGGAGCCTCAGCTTCAAAATCTGTCCTTCCAGTGAACATTCGGGGTTGATTTCTTTCAGCTCATGGATCATATCATAATCTTTCCCTTGTTAATGTGGCATTTATGGAAAAGATGAGAAAAGAAATTGCATGTGATGATTCCAAAGACCCGGGTGAGGACAAGAAAACTACATCTTACGACCATATTACTCTGCTGTTCTCCTCTTCAAAGACGCAGAATTTATTCCGACTGGGATAGTCTGCTTTCACCAAGAGAACCACTAAACATCAACACTTGTAAGTGTTTTGGATATGACAGCCTCTCCGCCAGCTTCATCTACCACATCAGAAGAGCTGTAGATGAAGCTCTTCCTGCTATCTCCTACTGCTCTTTGTTTGTGCCACCTGCGTCCTTTCATCGAATCATAGAATAATGGAGTTGGTAGGGGCCTATAAAGCCAGAGAGTTCAAGTCCCTGTTCAATGGAAGAATCCAAATCAAAGCCATTCCACTTGCTCCTAAGAGCTTACCTTAAAGCACTTTTTAATAAATCCATGTAGGTTGCATGTGTATTGCCAAAACGCATTTCTTCAAGGCTCATGTTCCCTTTGCATTATCATTTCACAGCAGCCTTAATCCTGTTTTTGCCACTGCAAACACTTCTGACAGAGAAATGTTCCCACTTGAAAACAGCTAAACTATTATTTCAACAACACTGTAAAGATTTAACAAGTTTCTCGCTCAACATTTATGCTTGTGGCCCTCCAACCAAAGAAATTGCCACGGTGGAACTACCAGGCCACACAATGAGGCATGCGGCTTCTATCGTTGGAGCTGCCCGTGAACAAATATGGAACAGGTTACTGACCTTTGGGTCAAGACAATGTGACTCTGAAAGAGACTCTTTCACCGGAGGGTGTTGCTATTTCTGTCTACTTCTTGCGGAATTTCTTTGTTCTACTGGGCCCAGATGTTTAAGGCGATGTGACGCAATGAAGTAGGTTTTAATTTCAATTCGAATTAGTCTGGGCTTCTTTTTTGCTCCCAATTTCTTCTTTCTTACTGATGGTGGTTTATTGGGATGTCCATTAATATCCCCCCCCAAGAAAAATTAAACATGATTTAAACTGCATTATTTTAGTTATCGTTACCCACACTAGGTCATGGAAAGGACAGAAAATAAATGCACAGTGGACCCTCGTATAACAAACTGTTTGTATAACATAAAATCTGTACAACATAAAAAATTCCAGAGATAGGGGAAATTTGCTTAACAGAATCACCTATGGGGAGAATCCGTACAACATAAAAATGGTCCTGTTTAGGGATTACTCCGTTTTCAATGCATTCCTATGGGAAATTTGTATAAAGGAAAATTTGTTTAACGGAATTTCATTTGGAATGAATTAATTCCTTTATACAAGGTACTACTGTAATAGGTAAAGAAAACACAACCGAACCTTGAAATGTGGTCATACAGACCTTTGCATTTTTGGGGCACACAAAACATCTAACTTAATCAATTAAAAGAGGTCATTTAGTTATGAAGGCATTCTCCTCCAAGCCACTCAAGGGGTTGAAATTCATGAAATACACAGGGATTCACAAATTATAGCTGTGACTACACAATCAAGTAGTACAGGTTGATTTGAAGATTATTATTTTTCTGACCATGTCACACAATGATCAATTTGAATTAGTCTCAACTTTTTTGCTCCCAATGCAGCTCCCCCCCCCGGGTCGTGCTGAGGACATCTCCTTTTTTCAAGCTGGAAACAATTCATAAAGACTCTTCCCCATTGACCAGTTGAACTGTTCTTGTAAAGGTGGGTATGGTGTGTGGCATTTCTGTGATGTAAGCAGCAGGGTTGTGATGTTCAGGATCGCAGGAACACCCACCCCATATTCTTTTCCCTAACTGTCCTCCGAACGTCTGTAATTTTTTACAAATATGAGAGTACCGCTCACCTTAACACTACTAGTTTAGCGCTAGATCACCTCTGGACAAGGAGAAAAATGTTTTAAAAATTACAAACAAAACAGAAAGAACCCAGTTGACATAAAATATGTTCATGTGATACTGGGATTTCTCTGAACCTTAAGACAAATTTTAGAATACCGCTTCCTTTTCTGGAACATTGTACAATCCTTCCAAATCCAAGTGGCTTGACAGGGACCCATAAATGGTTCAGCATAGGAAGAAAAGTAGGGGGCAAAGGAAGAAAAGAAGTGGGAACTGTGAGCTGAAATCCAAATGGCAATACAGTGGTACCTCTTAAGACATATGCCTTGTAAGACAAAAAACTGTTATGAAAAAAAATTCGGGAATAGGCATGCTTTGCATAACAAAAAAATTCCCTATGGATGCTTCTCAAGACCAAAACAAGAGTTCCGCATATACCCAGGGGGGGGGGAACTAGTTATTTTTGTCTTTATTCTAGCCTCCGGAACAGATTAATCCATTTTCAATGCATTCCTATGGGAAACCACATTACGTAAGACAAAATTTTCTTAAAAGAAATTGACCCGTAGAACGGATCAAATTTATTTTAAGAGGTACCACTGTACATCAGAGTGTAAACACTGAACTCACAAATTTACCTGCAGACCGTGTGTGACCACTGACTGCAAATTCAGCCATCATACAGTCTGCAAATCCAAATCAGAGCTGTTCAGCTTGCTCGTGCGATTCCCCACCTTAGAGTCACATCCCCATTTGTCTTTATACAGCAAAAGCTCACTTTGTTTATAAAAGTATATGCCTTGGCGTTAAGAAATGCTAGGTAGCAATGCCACAGGTTACAAAGCGGCCTTAGAAAGTAGCTTTAAATCTCGCTTGTTTTTCAAGGCTTGCGGACCGAAAAAAAGGCCTTAAATATTTCATCACTTACAGCATTCGGACTTCAAACGGAGCACGGCGCTTAGTGTACACATTGTGAAATATCTGGCTAAAATGGAGGTGTAGGATGTCCAGGAAGCATGGGACTGCCACATCTTTTTCTCATCTGTTACGGAGTTTGTTTATTGGCCCCGTGTTTTTCTTTGCTCGTTTTCAAGTTAAATCTGTAAACTATCGTCCCATCTCACGTTAAGTAAAACTTTCTGAACTTGCTATCTACTACTCAGAAATATTCACCGCGTGAATTCAATGCACACCAACTTTTATAGCCATCTTTCGTCTCGAATTCCAATTTTGTTGCCGGCTCTCTTGAAGGGATCCTGTCTGAGATGAATGAGAGAGCCAAACCCTATAGGAAAAGCTATGAATACAGAGTTTTGACCAATTAATGCTAGATAGGAAGCCAACTGCATACGAAATCCACAAAGCCATGTTCTCTACATCATTCATAATGCAGAGCATCTGCAAAAGCTAAAACATGGTGACCCGAGAAGTACAATTTTTTTTTGCCAGTCTTTAAATCATTATTTTTGTTCCTTTCTATATATGTGTGTGTTACCCGTTGTGCAGCTTACAGCTGTGTCCTCACAAACAATGCCCTGGAGGAAGCTTAGCATATTGAAGCAGTCAGGATGAAAATTATGTCTGAAAATAAATCTGAAAGAGTTTATTATAATTTTTAATAAGAGCCATCATCAAATAAGAGCAGCCCTACCGTAATGGCTGACCCAATGGATTGCACCACTAAAGTCTGATGCATTTCAAGTTTCAGGATTCAGAGGACTGGTGGTGAATGGTGATAAAGGCTCTGCCACCCGGTAAACTGTTACCGGTCAAACTGATCACATCTGGGGTGAGCAGGAAAATAAATCTGACCTTGGGCTTGGCAGGTTTTCTGCTCTTATGTTGAACTGCTCGTAAGTAGAGGTACCACTGTATTTTCCCTTTAAAACATCTACAGACATGGACTGTCAAATTTTCTCTCTTTCACAGATATGCCATAAGAACATAAGAAGAGCCATGCTGGATCAGGCCAAAGGCCCGTCTAGTCCAGCTTCCTGTATCTCACAGTGGCCCCATCAGATGTGTTTGGGAGCGTATGAGACTAGATATCTGTCTCCTGATACCACTCCCCTGCATCTGGCCCTTGAAGTACCCCGGTTTTAAGCCTGGAGATGATACATCTCCATCATGGTTTGTAACCTGTGATGGAGTTTTCCTCCAGGAATCTGTCCAATCCCCTTTTGAAGGTATCCATGCCAGATGCCATCACCACATCCTGTGGCAGAAAGTTCCACAGACTAACAACGCGCTGGGTGAAAAAAAAAATATTTTGTCTGTTCTTACTCTCCCAGCCCTCAGACTGAGTGTATGTCCCCTAGTTCTGGTATTTTGTGAGAGGGAACAGAAGTTGACATCTAAAGGCAGCCTCCCATCCAGACATTAACCAGACTCAAGTCTGCTTCGCCTCATAAAGGTTCGTCCATCTTCTCTTTTCAGGCCACCTGCATAACTGGAGGAAGTATTGCTAAGCTGTGCCCCTTTATTTACACAGGGAGATGTGTACAGGGAGTGATGTGTACAGGGAATGATCTGAATGTATACCTAGTAACCTACTTTCTGAACCATGAACAGTAGCACTCCATGCCATGTACATAGTAAGGCACAGCACCAAATGTACAGGGTTGCGTTTCCATAACCATATACAATACTGTACATGCTGTTGCTTCTGATCATATGGAACAGCACATAGCTACACAAGGCACTGAACCTCTACTTCTGGCTACTGGAAATGTCATTATAGCCCCTCTGGCTTCTAACTGTATGGCTCGTTCTAACTGTATGGCTTCATAAGCAATACAGTATTAGGAGGGCATTCTCCTCACAAGGGAAGCCAGATTCTCCAGCCAGTTCGACATCTGTAGCAGTCAGGTGCTTCTGCTGAATCACAACCAACTGGTATCTGGTATCATGGGCATAAACGTCCAGACCAAACCAGACCAAAGCAGGTCTCAAAACCATATTTCACTAGGAACGCATTTAATGACAAACAGAAAATATACTTCTGTAACGCAAGACAACAGAGCAGTGCTTAAACATACAATATATTATATAGAACTGACAAGGTCAACTTTACAACAAAAAGAAGGCACAGAGTCCTACAATCCACATCAGATTATTGGGAAGGAAGAAAGGGGAAAGCAAACTTGTACTGAATCATAGAGCTGGAAAAGACCTCAAGGGCCATCCAGAGCAAACCCCCTGCCATGCAGGACAGATGGCCATCCAACCTCTGCTTAAAAACCTCCAAAGGAGACTCCACCATCCGTGGCAGCATATTCCACTGCTGAACAACTCTAACTGCCTTGAAGTTCTTTCTAATGTTCCAATGGAATTTATTTTCCTGCCGTTTGAAACCATTGCCCCGAGTCCTAGTCTCTGAAGCCATGGAAAACAAGCCTATCCCCTCTTTGATATGACATCCTTTCAAATAGTTAAACACAGCTATCATATCCCCTCTCAACCTTTTTTTTGTAAGGCTAAACACTCCCAGCTCCCTAAGCCACACCTCATGACGTAAGACATTGCTTCCAGACCTTTGACCATCCTAGTCGCCCTCCTCTGGACCCGTTCAAGGTTGTTAACATCCTTTTAAAATTGAGATGTGCAGAAGTAGACACAGTACTAAGAGGAAAAAGGTTGCTGCCAAATGCTAGGCCAGGAAAGGAAAACTTAACAACCAATTTTTTTTGTATTACACAGACCTGACTGGATGAAACTGGTGGGATTAACCTCATAAAGGTGGAAGTCAAGACTGAGCTGGTGTAATCCCAATGATGTAAAGCTCAACAGTCTTCATGTCTGAGTGGGGATTCTGGAGACCCCTTGGCTCCCAGTATTGGGTGACTTCACTATCCACATTAAGGCCACCTTGTCTAGAGTGCCTCAGAACTTTATGCCCTTCATGGAAACTATGGGGTTGGACCAAATAAAGTAGATTGTCCTATGTGTGCTGCAGGACAGTCCCTATACTTTTTCTTCCTCTGCTGGACAGTGTGGGCAGTGATATGAGAGTAGAGAACTTCTCTAGTCCTTCTTGATGGGGTTTGGACTTGCAAAGACTCACAGGGAATTTCTGGGTGTCGTGGTCGGCAATCCAGACAACTCCCCACCCTCGTTAACATTTGGAATAAGGAAACTGGCCATGGCAGTACACATGACTAGTCAAAAGCATGCCCTCCAAAGAGTGGTCTAGTCTACTGATTTACTAGGGAGCTGCCAGTGAGTTAAACAAATAGAACAGAGCTTAGAGCAATGGTGGTGGAAAATATGGTACAAAGCTGACCAAACATCAGCTAGAATTCACTAGAAGGTCTACTCCACAGTGATGCTGTGAGCAAAGAAACCACTTCCCTCTGTTAGCACTTCATTGCTCAGTCATCCAATGGAGCTGTTCAGTGCGGTTAAGGGCCTATTGTCCTTTGGCTTTCAAGACGAAAATGTCGACCGCTCAGCAGCCCACGGTGGACAATTTGCACAATACTTTGCAAATAAAATCACTTCACTCCGTTCCAACTTGGATGTTATAAATAACTGAGGCAGTCCCAGTAGATGTAACATTGGCTCCTGCTTGCCCAGTAATAATGGATAGATTTCATCTTGTGCTGGCCAAGGATGAGGGCAGAGCCCTTGGAGAGGTGAAGACCACTACATGTATAGATTGCCCTTCCCAGCTCATGTAAACAGCCAAGGAGTTTTGGCCTACTGAGTCAGACGAGTGGTGAGTGCATCCAAGACAGGATTCCCAATCCGGCTTAAAACAAACAAATTGATGGTTGTAGGACCTTTGTTGAAAAAAAGCTCTCCCTGGCCTCCAGGATTCCAGATAACTACCAGTCAGTCTCCAATATTCATTTTTGTGGCACCATGCTTTAAGCATGTGGTGGCCTGTTTGTTCCTGGATGAAACTTATTATCTACATCAGTTTCCATTTGGCGTCAGATCAGTGTATGAGAGGAACACAGGGTTGGTTTCTTTGGTGGTGGGCCTGCCTTGGGGACTGAACAGAGGAGTGTGACTCTGGTAGTTCTGCTGAGCCTGCCACTGTGGTTGGTTGGTTGTACACTGGCGGCAAGGTATGTCTGTCAGGGGAGCACTGAGGGTTAAGAGAGGAGAATGAGAAGACATAGATATGGGCAGGCGCTGACCTGAAAGGGAAGGGGTGTAAGGGCTTCTTGAGCAGTGCAGGCATGCAATTTTAAGAACTCACCTATGACACAAAAAACCACGTACCTTGCACTTCCGTCTAACCAATTCATCTGATCATTTGCTCCCTGTACTAGTAAGTGCGGGTGAACCCCTTTTTTCTTCTGCTTGCTTGCCTCATCACAAAATTCCCAGGCTCCGTAATCTGGAGATTTTACATGATGATGAGGGTGACTCTCTCTCTCTCTCTCCCACCCCCATTCAGAGCTACAATTATGAAAGCATGAAGAGGTTTTAGGTTTTCAGGGGATCGTGCCGTTTCAATTAGTTCACATTGAGAATCACAAATGGGAAGAACCTTAAACCAGGGGTACTGTTCCCAGCATTAGGTGCCTAGATGCCCTAAGCACATCCGATCTCGCCTGATTTTGGAAGCTAAGCAGGGTCGGCCCTGGTTAGTACTTGGATGGGCGACCACCAGGGAATACCAGGTGCTGTAGGCGCCTGGAGTAGGAACTGGCCAAGCCACTCCAGTACTCCTGCCAAGAAAACTCCATGGACATGGAGTCACAAAGAGCCGGTCATGACTGTAACGACACCACACACACACACACACACACACACACACACACACACACACACACACACACACACACACACACACACACACACACACACACACTGTTCCCAGCCATTCAAGGAACCAAAAAGCAGGCCTCTGCCCCACCCTCGTTGTAATCTTAATGTCCACATTACATCTTGATAAATATCTTCTCGTCTTGCAGTTTTGTACCTTTCAATAAGCATATGTTGCAAAGCATCATACATGTATGCAGGGCAGATGTAAGGATTCAGCATCTCTTTTCCTACCAAAGTGAAAGCTAAGGAACTGAAATTCATACAACTCACAATAAAATAAGTTCAGCAACCTACTTTGTCCTCGTGGAACAACAGAGTGTGTGTGTGGGGGGGGGGATATGAGTAATATACCAGGATTCATCATTCATGGAACTCATGGAGAAAGGCATTATATCAGGAAGGGGGACATATACACAGGTATCCCTTAAAGTGCCCATCATGATGTGCAAGTTGAAATCAACAGCCTTGACAGCTTTGATTAGAAGTTGCAAGATTGTATGTTGTATACTAGGGATGGGCACGAAACGAGCAATTTTACGTTTTCATTTTCGTTTTTTCGTTTCGTTATGTAACGAAACGAAAAACGAATTTTGCCTCCAAAATGAAACGAAACGAACTGAAACAACAGAAATTTTGTTGTGCATTTCGTTTTCGTTGCGGCAAATACATTGAACTGTAATGAATGCTAACGAAACAGTAATTTTTTGTTTTCGTTTTCATTTTTTCGTTTCGTTACGTAACAAAATGAAATTTTTTGCAAAAAATTCACAAGAAACGAAAATGAACCGAAACGGAGCCCCTAAACGACAAATGACAAACACCATTTTTTGAGTTGTGCCCATCTCTATTGTATACAGATAAGGAAGGCTTAGGAGGCAACACACAATTACAGAAGGACCTACTGGAGGGATGAGGATCCACTAAAGCAAGCCTAATTAGAAGAGACTTTGAGTACCAAATGACAGTATATGTACTTATAAAGGAGTTATGGGAATCTATCATGCAACAAACAAATGAGATATTGCTATCAAGTTACGAGTCAACTTATTGTGGCCGAGATATCTAAAAAGTAGTTTTACAAGTTTCATCCCCACCTCCCAGCATCAGGGTGTTTCCATGGCTCAGCCAGTATTATTTGCACCCAGTGCGCTAGAGTGCTGAAAACTGTTGGCTGCAAAGTCGGCAGCTTGACGGTTCGAATCCCAGGTGCCACGCAGGACAGCGAGCTCCTGCTGTTAACCCAACTCCTCCCAACTTAGCAGTTTGAAAGCATGTAAATGCAAGTGGATAAATAGGTGCCGCCGTAAAAAAGCGGGAAGGTAAACAGTGTTCCGTGTGCAGAAATGTGATCTTTGCCTTGGAAACGGCGATGAGCACCGCCCCTAGAGTTGGACACGACTAGCATGCATGTGCAGGGGAAACCTTTGCCTTTGCCTCTACCTACTGAATCCTAAGCTGCATGACGCTATACGGGGTATCCAAAACTGATGAGATAACCTGAAGTCTCTCCTGTGCCCCAAGAGAACAGAAACCTTTTTCAAGCGCAAGAAGAAGGCACTACAAGCACCTATACATCTAGGGCAAGCCCAGAGCTACCAGGACGACAATTATGTCCAGAGGCAAATTGAAGAAGTTCACATTGGCCGGCCGTGTTCCTTGGCAGCCCTGTGGAACTCGGCTCGCTGGCTTGCCAATATAGATGCTCACATTTATGCAGGCAAAAATGCCAAAAGAGAACTGGAAGCAAAACACATTGGTGAGAAAACTTTGGGGCTGGTGGCAGGGAGCACATATACATAGAAAATTGCTCAGCCAAATGCCTCCTCCGATCCAGTTTAAGAATGCAAAAGCGGATACCCCTATCCCTTCTTTAACACGCATCAATTGACAAGATTGGCTTCACAATGCATGCTTCCTTGTCTAAGGACCAAGAGAAGCAGCAGGTGCAGCATGACATCCTGTCCTTATCACCCTTTCTTGGACCCTTGCCGGAGACGAGAGAGGGGAAGCGTCCACCCATCAACATCCTGAGGAATGAGACGCATTGCCAGGTAAGAAGGAACACATGCACACACAAAGAAAAAAAAAACTCAAGTCGGTCCCAGTATAGTCCTCCTCCGTGGACATTGTGCCATCAGGATGGCTGCATTCTTACTCACCTGGTAATATTTGGATCAGTTCTTTATTGCTGTCTCCTGTATTCCCTTCTCAGAAAGGGGGATTCTGAGCAAATGTTCTCCAGCAAATGTTTCAAGGCACCCGCTTTGGAGGATGCCCGCAGGTGCAAATTCTGTTGGAAACAGTCACCTAGACTGGGAGCAGGTTCTACCAGCCCGAATCCTCACTAAGAGGGGGCCAGCTTTCTTCCACATCCTTTCCTGATTTGTTTCAAACCCACCCCAAATGAAACCACCCCCTTCATTTACTAGCCATACTTTCCTCACCCATCACCTTAATTCTCTCTCTCTCTCTCTCTCTCTCTCCTTCTTTCTGCTTGTCTTCCCCCCATCATGTTTCTATAGAAACAAGATTAGCGGGTGGGGGGGGAATGAAACAAGCCCATGTGACTAAGATTCCAACACTAAAGAATCTCTCTCCCTCCCCTCTGTGTCTTTCACTCTCTTGCTAATGTTTTACATAACAAGCCATTGTATGGAAAGGAGGAGGAGGAGGAGGAGGAGGAGGAGGAGGAGGAGGAGGAGGAGGAGAAGAAGAAGAAGAAGAAGAAGAAGAAGAAGAAGAAGAAGAAGAAGAAGAAGAAGCATCAGGTGATCAGGGAACTAGAGTTAATAGCTATCATGCTTTGAGATTCACAATCACCGTTTGCCGTGCAGCCACTCTCCTATGGGGTAAATGCTGTCACTTTTTCACTTCTCCAACATGGTCTATAATATGTAATTGAAGTGAAGCTCCCACCCGGGTTTAATTGGATGGCCAGTCAACTAAGCCAAGCTCACTTGCTAAAGGAGTAAGACATCAGTCTGGACGTGGGTCTGGGCCACCAGTGACCAAGTCCCAGCTTTGTGTATCTTTGTGACCCCCTGGGAAACCAAAACATAACTGTTGGGTTGGGAGTGGGACAGGAAGGGGAGGAAGGTGGAAGGGAGAACAATATGAGCTGGCCAATGGAGTTGGTGAGTCTTAAGTGACCCCACAGACTGCTCATTGTGCAACATGACTGTTACCTACAACCTGCTTTAGATGTATCAGCTCTTGGTGTCACCTTTGATGTAGACAACTGGCACCGTCACTGGTGTTGTGATAAGCTATCAAACTGCGTTAGAGTAATGACAACCCTAACACTGCACCAGCAGCTAGCTCTCACCAGCTGCCATAGCTCTCTATAACAAGTACTGTTAAATTTTAATCCTATGAATCCAGTCCAACCCCCTGCCATGCAGGAACCCCTCACAACAGCCTCTGCTTAAAAACCTCCAAAGAAGGAGATCCCACCACCCTCCATGGCAGCTTGTTCCACTGGCGGGCAGCTCTAACTGTCATGAAGTTCTTCCTCATGTTCAAAGGGAACCTCTTTTCCCATAGTTTGAAACCACTGATCCGAGCCCTAGTCTCTGAACCCATGGAAAACAAGCCAGCCTCCTTTTCGATAAGACATCCTTTCAAATATTTAACCATGCCTATCATATCCCCTTTGGTAGCATCTTGTCTGCAGTCTCCATTTTGAGTGCTACACTATCTGGCCACCTAGTCTCATGGAGACACTGATGAATTCAGACACTTTTTGGAGGCAGTTTGGTTGGTCCTAATAAACACACAGAACAATATAGCTATCTTTGGTTTTGGCTTATGGTAAGAAAAAGTCTATCAAGGTACTTATAGATGTCAACTTATAGTTATCAAATAGATGACTATTTATGTGCTTAGCTAAATATGGAATTCAACATAACATGAGTGTGTGATGTAGTTGGGTCAATGTTCGCGCAATGCGAAATATGTCATGGGAGAGGAAGGAACAGCAACACAACACACTCGCTTAAACTTGTTAATTTGTTGTAGATTGCTTTAATCGTCTAATTAATGGTTGTTTAGTTTTTGATTAGTTTTCAGCATTGTTGTCTTATTGTGTGATGCAATTTTTGTTCTGATTTGTTGTAAACCGCCCAGAGTGGCTCTGTTGCCAGATGTGCACCATAAAACTCAAACAAATATAGGAAATAATAAAAAGGAAATGTATAGTATAATTGGAGGAAGAGGCAAAATGTAATTATGGCCCTAGAAATACGCTTTGGTTACAATCTGGATCTCAATATTGCTACTACAAATTTGTATTTTGCTGTTTAATGGTAGCAAGTAGGTCTCAGTCTCATGTTCCTGTCTTGCTCTCAGATGATAGTAGGTTTAGAATACACCACAGAACCAAGCTTTTCTCAAGCACGTGAGTGACAAAACATTTCTCATATTCTTATTGTGACAAAGGCCCAAGATAACCACCATGCTCCTTAATGCTGGACCACCCATTAGGGCACCAGCTGCTACTCACATTCCAACACATCCAAAGGATGTGTTTCAGGGCTGGTGCAGTGAAAATGAAGATTAACAAAGAAAGTGTTTGAAAAACACATACTGGATCTTTCTGCATCCTCCCGTTAACTGGAACAGCTTGCTAGGTGGAAAAACAGAAGACAGCTATAAGCTGCTGAGTTGAGGCATCAGTGTGAAAGGAGTGCTTTTGCATTTATCCATGTGTCTCAAAGCTGAGAGATAAAATAATCCAGGGAAAAACTGGTTTTAGGCTCATATTAAGTTTTCTTTCAAAAAACAAAGCTTACCTGAATATTAGATTTGTTGATTAATGTTTGGATTGTGTTCAACTGTTGGGTTGCACTTTGGGTGCAGGAAACAGCTTACTTACTTACTTACTTACTTACTTACTTACTTACTTACTTACTTACTTACTTACTTACTTACTTACTTACTTACTTAGGTAAAGGTTCCCCCCTGCACATGCGTGCTAGTCGTGTCCGACTCTGGGGCAGTGCTCATTGCCGTATTCAAGCCAAAGAGCCAGTGTTGTGCAAGTCCATGGCAACGTGGCCAGCATGGCTGCAAGGAAATGCTGTTTTTACCTGCCTGCTTTTTTTTTTTTTACACTTCTTGCATTTACATGCTTTCCAACTGCTAGATTGGGAGCTGGGGTTATCAGCGGGAGCTCAGTCCGCTTTGTGGCACCCGGGATTCGAACTGCCGAGCTGCTGACTTTGCAGCCAACAGTTTTTGGAGCCTTAGTCCACTGAGCCACCACACCCCTATACTTACTTAATTACTTACTTACTTACTTGCTTGCTTGCTTGCTTACTTTTATCCCACTTTTCTCCTTAAAAGGATCCATGGCAGCTTACATCATTAAAAGACAATATAAAAGCTAAAACCAGTGAGTACACAAATACTAAGATCAAACAAATATTTATCACACACACAAAAAACATATAATCCATTGAAGAAGAACAACACTCCCGCAACCAGTCACCAGGGAAAGCCTGCCTGAAGATAAAGGTTTTTTTGCATCATTGTGGAAGGACAGCCAAGTTGGGAGTCAGCCTGGCCTCTTGTGGGAGGGAGTTCCAAAGTCTGGTTATAGCGACAGGGAAAGCCCTCCCCTGTGTCCCCACCAAACACACCTGTGAAGATGGTCAGGCTGACAGAAAGGCCTCAAGCGGGTTCCTAAAGGAAGATGCATCTTGAAGGAAGGCTTATAAAACCATGACAGGAGACAACAGATAATTCACGAATACAATCATGATCGCACCCTGGTTGAAATCCAGGACTGAACTCCATTTCAAAGAGTTAAGCCCCTTGCATTCATGGGACAAATGAAGGAGCCCGTTCTTGCCGCAGCAGCAGCTTTCTGCTTCAGCGTAGAACACAATGCCAAGAAATATGTTAGACCCGTTCTTAATTGTTTCTATTTAAAGTAGAGTAACCAGGTCATGAAAATGTCCTCAAAACAGCACAACTCTGATACACAGTGCTCATAACAGATGCCATTATTAGGTTGTGTGTGTCGCAATTAGCTTGCCTCACACTCAGAATCCTAATGTGTGCAGCCAAGATGGAGGGCTACAGTGGCTTCCCTTTCACGGAGAATATAAAGGGATACTGCATCTCATTGGCAAGTGAGTGTTAGCCATACAGTATTCCAGAATGCATGTAAAATATAGGCACCTAGGAAACTGGTGCAATTGGCTCCTTGGTCAAAATACAACGGAGCAATTTAGTATCTAGCACAAGCCGATTTGAGACTTCCTTCCTCTCCTTGCAGCTCTCTGTGATGGCTCTCCGGGACAAGTTTTGGGGGTCTAGGGGAGCTGCTGGAAGATATGAGGATTGCTGATTCTGAGTATAAGCAAGAGCACATAGTAGCACTTGGTGGGAAATGGGCCAGGAACCCCTTTTTTGTATAGGGGGAAAGAAGCTAGGGTCTTGTGTCACTCAATAGAACCAAGAGAAATGAGCATAAGAACAGCCTTGCTGGAAGAGGTCACAGCTAGAGATGGGCACAACTAAAAAAAATAATTTTTCGTTTTTCGTTTTTCGTTTAGGGGTCCGTTTCGGTTCGTTTTCGTTTTTCGGCCCCCCCGCACATTTTTCGTTTTCGTTTTCGTTGCAAAACAAAATGAAAAAACAAAAACGAAAACGAAATTTTTTCATTTAGTTAGCATTCTTTTCAATGTAATGTGTCTGCCGTAACGAAAACGAAAAACACGGCAAAATTTTTCGTTTCGTTTCCGTTGTCATTTTGCTTCTGAAAAATTTTTCGTTTTCGTTTTTCGTTGCGAAACGAAACGAAAAAACACAAACGAAAACAAAAATTTCGATGAGTCGTGCCCATCTCTAGTCACAGCCCATCCGATCCAGCATTCTGTCTCACACAATGGCTCACCATTTGCTTCAGGGTATTCCTAAGCAGATTTCTTCACCTGCTTACGATTCCCTGCAAATGGCATTGAGAGATCTCCTGCCTATCGCTCCAATCCGGAGGTTGCCCTTAGGCATCCATAATGACAGCTGTTGATACCCTTGTTCTTCACGAACTTGTCCAATCCTTTCTTAAAGCTGTCAAGGCTGACAGCTGTCACCACTTCTTCTGGCAGGGAGTTCCACAGACCAGTGATCCTCTGGGTGAAAAAGGACTTTCTCTTATTTGTTTGAGATCTAGCACTCAAAAGTTTCATGGAGTGCCCCCCTATTTCTAGTGTTGTGCGATAGGGAAAACAGCTTTTCCTTATCTACTTTGTCCACAACATGTATCATTTTATAAACTTCAATCAGGTCACCTCCAAGGATCCATGTTTTTGACCATTTGACAGCTGCAGTGGTTAGGCGTGGAAAATATCTACTGCAATAGTGAAATTTAAAGCTATGACAGAAATGAAAGAAAATGGATCTCCCAAGAATCTTAACGCACTGTACATTATAAATTTCAGAACCACTTCCAATCAGTCCCAAAGCTGCACTAGATTGCAGGGTAAACCTCTCCTCACTGTTCCTCATCTCATTCCCACTGTTTTTCTTTTGGTTTGCTCTATCTCAGGGGGCTTTCAGTACAACTGTGAAATATCTGGCTTGGTTGGAAGACCTCACCCACTCAAACTACATTTAAGCCAAATTGCTGAGGCCCTTAGAGATGCAGTGATGGGTCAATGATTTCATTCTGTAGTTTGTTCATCTTGACCTTGGCGTCATGTCCTGAGCCCTGATGACTCCACTGTAACTTTAAAAAGAGTCTATGTTTGTTTAATTGTTTTTGCTTCAACTGGATGTTTAAACATATTTTATAAGGGCTGTTTTCAAGTAGGTTTTACTTCATGAGCTGATGATCACTGTAACACGCTCTAAGCAGTTTATTGTGGAAAATTGGCATATAAATTAACAATGTTCAGTGTTTCATTTATTTGGTGGAAAGCAGCTGTAATTACATAAAATGATAACTTAGCAATCCTGCCTTACAAAACTGTAATATGAATGAGCACAGTGTTTGCTTCTCCTTCTCCAACTGAGCAATCAAATTGGCGAAAGGCATATGAGAATGATATCTAAAGCTAGGATTATGTCTATTGTGCCTAAACAAACTTTAGTTTAAAGACTGTTTAGATATCCTGATTTGTCTGGATACTGTCATCATAATTCCAAGTTCAGACAGCACACTATTTCTTCCTGGTTTTTATTATCTGTTCATGTCAAGAGGACAGTGGGTAAGTCACATAATGCAGTTCTTAGGTTCTTCACATTGTACCACCATAAGCATACGCTCTTGGCTTATCATTATGAGTGAACATGGCCAAAGCCTGATAGATTAAAGGTGGACTTTTCTTAACATGAATCTCACTGATCTTCAAAATGATTTCTTTTTTAAAAACTGCTCTAGCATTTTTCACTGTGGAATTTCCAGAGGTCTGTGTATATGAGGATGTTCACATATTAGACAGAGAAGATAGGTGGTTTGAGAGAGGAGTCAGGGAAGTCATTCATGTGACCATTGAAACTCCCTCTCTCAACAGAGATGGGGGCCTCAGGCATAGTCTATCTGCTACTTATCAGGGTGTGCTTTCAACAATACCCAGACAAATAAAAAAGTCTTCACCACCAAGGCCATTGTTCACGACCCATACTTTATAGGTTTCAGTACCTTAGGCCATTGTTCACCTTAAGGCTATGGATGCTATTGTCTACCTAACAAGCCTATTCAGGCAATTGTTCATCTGATGAGCCTATTTCAGAACAGGGTGACAAGAGGTCAAAGCTGACTATAAAACAGAGGGCTCACACTACCTGTATTCAGACTGATAAAGCTGTTTGGATGAACAGCGAAATGTTTCTATCTCTCGAGGAAAAGAAGTCCAGTTGCCATGACCCAACTTCCAGATAAACTCCCTTGGATGATTGAGAATCTTCACAGACATTTTTCCACCTGCATACTATGCCCGACTACCCCATCCAGTCTAACATTCCATGTTTTAGATTTGCAAAAGCATGTTCAAATGGTTGTTTTCGCATATTGCTGACAACAGAATCCTAAGCGGTATCTGAATAATTCTGGTAGATATATAATTGTAATGTCAACAACAACAACAACAACAACAACAAACAACAACAACAACAATGCAAGTGTTGTGTTGTCATCTTTAAAAGCACACAAGGTTCCATGAATATTGATTTGCCTAATTTGTCATTTTCTCCTTGTTTTAAGATAAGTTTGGCTGTACCCACTGCTGTGCAGAGCACTCTGGAATGTCCAGAGGTTTGCACATTGCAGAGAAGCAGAAGAATGCTGTGGGATGGAGTGCAAGCCGCCTCAATGCACAGGCAATCACAAGCAGTTGCTCGCAAGCATCATTGTCCTTTTGTGGGGGAAGCAGACTTGTGTTCATCCATTTGAAAGAGGGTGAGCAAGGGCCATAGGAAAGCAATACAAGATGCCCTGCCACCCAGGTCGTTTTTCAGCAATTGCACTCATTGCTAATCAGCTAATAAACGTCAAGGTGTGGGTCGTGGCGTCATACAGCAAGAACAAAGCAACATCAGCCATGTGTGTGTGTGTTCTGTCGTTACAGTCGTGACCGACTATTTGTGACCCCACGTCCATGGAGTTTTCTTGGTAGGAATGCTGGAATGGCTTGCCAGTTCCTTACTCCAGGCACCTACAGCACCTGGTATGTTCTAAAGTTCCCTTGTTTGAGAATCCTTTCACTACACAAAAGGTCCTGGCAGGCAGCACAATGGTTTAAAGCACTAGGAAAAGAAACACACAAAGACAGTTTAACAATACCATGCAACTGATCCATACAAAAAATCATCTTGGCATAAAACGGGCTCAGCCATAAGATTTGACAATGACATATCATGGATCAGCAAATGTGTTGTGCATTGTTGGAGTAGAGGTAATGCTTTCTAAAGTGTAGAGGAAAAGTATGACAATAAAGCAATCATGGGGACAGGAGGACGGGAAGCCTGAATAGATTAAGACAAAGAGGACTGCAGGGGAAAACAAAACAAAAATATATACACAAAATATATATACACCGGTACAATAAACCACACACTGGAACAAATACAGGAGTGTTACATTTCAACCAATACACTATTCTACTTGTTATCTCTAATTTGAACCGTAATGTATATAATGCATTGCTCCCCGGCTGCTTCAAAAAACAGCAATACATACATTGGATCTTTTCTCTGGAGAAATGTCCTCATCAACTATAATATTGAGAACTCAGTGTGTGTTATGGCAATAGCTTCTTTTTCCATCCAAGCAAACTCTTATTTGCTTGCCAAGATATATTCATCAAAAATACTGTATCCATGGCCAATCCAATCCGGAGTTTTAGGAAGCTTTCAGGCTCCAGAACATTTGATAGCAAAAGACTCCATGCACTAATTGCACACTTCGAAAAAAGTGATTTCCCTTCTAGTAGTTTGGAAATTGCATTTCTGCTTCATCCATGCCTGTCAAGGAATTACATATGTTCTGGAATGGCACTTTAAATATTCTGTGGAAATTATATAAAAAGCACATGGGAAATTTATTTTGCTCCTAGAGCTTTCGGTGCATAAAAACGCTGATCCTAGGAACAATCCTTTGTGTGCCGTATGTCTACCATACTGCCAAATCTGAAGATTGGTGCTAAGTGATTATGTGTTTAAAATAACCTCCTCGTTGTTCACAATTAGAGATATGGGAACCTCAGCTCCCATATGGTACTAATTGTACCAAAATTCTTTCAACTTCCTTTGCATTTCTGAATGCTGAAACGTGATTGAGATGCAACCATTCGCCCGACACCAGGCTAATGACATTCTGGGAAAGTTTAACACATAATGAGTAGTATGATAGATACATCTGGCAGTTCAGCTGGAAAATTTTGAAATACCAGAAATATCCATGTCGCCTCATTCAATTTCCCTGGTATTTGAAAGGAAAGGGCTTGATCTATATACACAGCAGAAGGAAGGAGAACTAAGAATTTAGGAGTCCTGAGGTGGTAGAATGGGATGGGTCACTGTAGACATTGGGGAGGAAACCACATTCTGAATACCCCCTTAAGTTAAAGAAACAAAATCACTAGCATCTCTTCATTCCCAATAAGCAGAAAAGAAGCACTATAAGAGGTCACCTCTCCTCTTAGCTTGATACATTTCTATTCACAGATAGTTTTTTGCGCAGGGGAGAATATTCAAAAATATGCCATTCCTTCAGGGAAAGTCTGCAGCAATGGAGACTTTTTCTGTCTATAAGACACCCCCCCACACACTTTTCTAACCCAAAATTACAGTTTCGCAACCACACAGTTATCCCATCAGCTTGCTTCCACGTATAAGACAACTCTCAATTTTTAGCCTAACAATTTTAGATCAAAAATATAGTCTTACATATGGAGAAATACTGTACATTTACTAGCTTAAGACTCTCCAACCCCCCTGTCCTCTTCATCCTGTTACCGGCATTGAACCGACCTGTGAGCACTATTAGGAAGGAGAAGCACCTAAGTGACCGTATACACCCAAACCAGACCCCCGGAAGAACCAGCAGTTTCTACAGGGGAGCTAGAATTATGTGGTTTGCTTGATACCACCGATGACGAAAAGGATATGGGTGAAACTGGGGATGGCTTTCTGCCTAGCAAACAGGGATCAAGGTCATGCAGGGACTTCCTTTTGTCATACATGACTGTCACCGAGCGGTCAAAGAACAACAACAACAATAAACGAGAGAAGCAGTGGACCGTGTGTGGTGCGGCAACTGTTCCACTTGGCAGAGCCCCGCAATTGGCCAAGAGGGATACATCTGTCGTCTGTGGTTGAGACCATTTCTGAAGAAACCGAGGAAGCAAAAGAGAGGGATGCGGAACTTCTTAGATGCGACAAGGGGAAACCTGGCATCAAACGAGGAACTGGCAGCTCCAAAGAGTCCTGATAATTTAGCTCTATTCCCTTGTTCCTCGGAATGCGCAGCATTCGCTGCTGCTTTTGTTCACGCCAGGGTTCATGCAAATGTGAGCCAGGAACGAATGGGCTGGACTTAATCGCTTGAACTGTAGGAAAGGAGTCATCACAGTTCAGGCTTCTGGCTTCGTTCAACATGTTCCCGGAGATAAGTTCTCTTGTCCCCGACCCCCCGCCAAAACCAACCGTACTGCCATTTCCCTCCTCAGTCTAAACCAGAGGCAAAACACTGCAAGGATTCAATCGTCTCCCTAATGAGAGGGCTGCAGTCCCTCCTCCTGGGGAACAAAGTGTATCACAAAGAAGAACATGATTGCCTGTTTTATTGACTGTGTGCAATTTTTTAGTAAAACAGCTTCCTGTTCTGAGAGGCCCTCGAGTTGCTGCCAGCTACTTCCTTGAACGTGCGAAGGTTCCGTGTGAATAAAGAACTGGGGTCATGCATTGAGTTCCATTTCCTCCATTCCCCCATTCTTTTTCTTTGCCTTATTCTGATTTTTCATCTTACGCTCTTTCCCGACCCATTTTATCTGATTTCCAGCCTCCTTGGTATGTCTGCCCCTTCTAACATTCCTTGTGACATACATATATGCATGCAAAGGCAAGCTTATACATGGGGGGATAGTGACTGATTATATTATATTTTATTTATTTATTTATTTATTTATTTATTTTTACAACTTATATGCTGCCCACTACCCAAACGTCTCTGGGCGGCTTACAATAAGGAATTAAAACAGTTAAAACATCAAAAATCAATAAATAATTAAAACAACAACAAAAACCTTATACTAAAATCGTCACACTAAAATTGCCATCAAAGGACCCACAGTCTATGTTGTATCAATTAAAAAACTTCTGGAACAGGAAGGTTTTTACCTGGCACCGAAATGTCATCAATGTTGGCACCAGGTGGATCTCACTTGGGAGGGCATTCCATAGCTTGGGGGCAACTGCCGAGAAGGCCCTGTGTCTGCAAGCCATCCCTCTCACCTCCTTGAGGGATGGCTCTTTCAAGAGGGCCCCCTGGTTCGATCTTAATTGCCGGGTAGGTTCATATGGAAGGAGGCGGTCCTTCAGGTATCTAAGTCCTAAGCCATTTAGGGCTTTATATGTCAAGACAAGCACTTTGAAATTGGGCTCGGGCAGCAACTGGTAACCAATGCAGGTTACGTAGAATCGGAGTGATGTGATTATATCAGGCATGTGGTCCTCTAAAGGCCTTGCTTTGCTGGGGTGCCCACAGAGAAGTGGTCCTTGCACTTCAGAGAATGTGAGAGGCACAAGGAGCTTCAAAATTGAGCAGGTGGGATGGTACGGAAAGGTTGTTTTAAAAAGGTTAGTTTGCTGATCGGGCTGTTACTCAGAAAATATATCTATATTTTACTCCTATTAAAAGAGGTCAATGCATGGGAAGAGGCGAGACACGCTAAAGACGTGAAGAGGTCTAAGACAAGAGCTGGATCACTGCAACGAGCAGTCGATGGGACTTTAAGGGATCACTCCCATCCGATCCAGGAAAACATCAGTAGGAAAATGGGACAATGGTAGCAACTGAGAGTATTGTAAAAGTAAGTCACTGAAACGGCTGTGAGTTTTTCGGGCGGTTTGGCCGTGTTGCAGAACACGGCCAAACAGCCTGAAAAACTCACACAACAGCTATCACATCCTGGCCGTGAAAGCCTTTAAAAATACATTAATTCACTGAAAATTAGCCCGTGTGCAGCCCGATTCCTGTTCCAGCCGACAGCCCACCCACAGCTTGACTGATTCATCCTTGCCCCTGACCTGCACCACCTCCTCAGACCTTGGTTTTCCTTGGTTTTCCTGACAGAAATGGTGGAGCTCTCGTGCCGATTGGCTCTGAATTCCAAGGTGCTGCACCAGGCCTGCCTTAAAATGCTTCCAACTTTCAGAGGGAAACTATGCTATTGTTTAGTCTGAACCCAGCACTTGCATTGGAGCCTATTCTTGTTTTCTGAGGCCAAGCATCCGAAGATCCTGTCGGGAATGGAAACGGTGTTATTCTGGGCTGCCACTCAGCCGGTGTATTCCAAGTTTGGGGAAGCAGTGATGTGGTTACCCTGACTCAGCCACAAAGTCTCAACGGTTTTGGGTTTTGGATGGGCATCAAGAACCTTTAGAGGACCACACTGCCTGATATAATCAGTCACTCTCCCCCATGTATAAGCCTGCCTTTGCATGCATAGATGTATGTAACGAGGAATGGGAGAAGAGGCAGACATACCAAGAAGGCTGGAAACCAGATAAAATGGGGTGGGAAAGAGCGCAATATGAAAAATCGGTATAAGGCAAGGGAAAAAAAATTGGAGTAAGACAAGAAAACAGAAGGAAGCATTTCAAAGGCCTCTTTACTAAAGCATGGGTGAGAAGTGTCAAGGGCTACACTAAAACAGCCCCAAAATTTAGAGTAACCAAGGCTTACACAAAAGCTATCACTCTTGCTCCATGGTTTATTCAGCTTTTGATTTCCCACCAATGTATGGCATTGCTCTTGCAGTTACAGTGCCATGGAAGAATGTGGCGATCCCATTGGATCTTATTAATCCACAGATAAATTCCATTGTGAAGGAAGAAGAAATGAGATGGGGCCACATGCTCATCTCTGACATTCATAAACAGACATCCGATCACCTGTTCCTCAGGTACCGTTTGACTGTCATGCTGTTGGCATGGCATGTCAATGAGAGGACCGGGCATTACTCAATTCTCCGAGCTGTTTTCCAGGGAAGGAATCTCACGGCCAAAGCATTACAACATGGGTGGGATGGAGTGGGATAAAAATTCTCACCTTGAACACCTGCCACAGACTTCACTGTGCCTCAAAATGGCTTCAAAGAAAGAGATGGGGGAGGGTGCAGGGGGAGAGAGACCTAGAAGTGCCTGGAAGGCTACTTTCATTTTTGACTTTGAGTTTTGGGTTAGGGTTAGGACTTAGATGCCCTAAGCACATCCGATCTCACCTGATTTCGGAAACTAAGCAGGGTTGGCCCTGGTTAGGACAGTGGTACCCAGACTTAAGAGCAGCTCGACTTAAGAGCAATTTGACTTAAGAGTAGAAAACTGTTGGCATTTTAACTACCACCTTAGAAATTTTAGATAAGGTCTGCTTAATTTACAAATATTTTTTCCATTGTTTTATTTTTTTAAACTTATTTTTTCAATTTTTAAAATAGGTACCCCGAATTAAGCGTAGTTCGACTTAAGAGCATGCATTTGGAATGGATTAAATTCGTAAGTCGAGGCACCACTGTACTTGGATGGGAGACCACCAGGGAATACCAGGTGCTGTAGGCCCCTGGAGTAGGAAGTGGCAAGCCACTCCAGTACTCCTGCCAAGAAAACTCCATGGACATGGGGTCACGAAGAGTCGGTCACGACTGTAACAACACAACACAACACAACAACACAACACAACCCACACACACACAGGGGGGGGACTGTAACTTGTCTAAAGCTGCACAAAGGTTGATGAAGAACATATAGCTCTGTAGACTGATGGGGCTACCAAAAGGGCTTTGAGTCACATAAGGGAGTGATCCCTCTGGGGCCCAACCCCACATGGTCCCAGAGTGTTGGTTTTTGAGGAAACCCAAGGTGAAAGGACTGGAGCATCCACAGACAATAGCAGTGTGGGAGAGAACACTCTCAGGATGCTGATAGGAAGTTTATTAAAAGTTTATTAAAATAGCCCTTATTAAAATAGCCCAACGCGTTTCGGCCCAAATGGCCTTCTTCAGGGACTTTTTCACTGTGCTCCAAGAAACTCTGGAGACGTTAAATGTCTTGCTTCTCAGTCTCTCCCACACTGCTATTATTTTGAGGAAACCCAACACTCAGACCCATCCTCCATCCCTAGACCCTCCCCTGCTTTCCCCACTCTCTTTTTCTCCTGGACCACACGGAATCTAAGTTCGTCTCCTTTGTTTATAGCTCCCCCCCAAAAAAAACACGATATTGGTGACCCCAGAATATCTCATTAAAAAAACCCAGCCTCTGTATGTAAAATCTACGTGATGATTCCACTGACACTTATGTCCTCACAGATTTCATTTCTCTCCACCAACAAAAACTGAAAAATTGAAGTGTGCCAATTCTCAAGTAACAAATTGGCACACGCCTGGAAATTAAGAAGAAACGTCATTAAAATAATATTATGGTCTGAAAGGTGACTGTATAAAAATGACACTTTGTTGCTGAATATATTTTCTCCGTAGGAGCCTAGTGAGTCACACACGCTGTGGCAAAACGAAGCCCAACGCAAAGAGTCCCTTGCAACAGAGTGTGCTTGGTACATATGGGATTTGTGTGTGTGTGTGTGTGTGTGTGTGTGTGTGTGCTACTGCTAATATAAATGACAAAAACACTCAAGAGTCTCTACCTTTCATTTTTTTTTTGTTCTGAAAAAGAGACCACCACAAATTAATGACCTGTTTCAGGTCCCCCCCCCTTCGCCCCCCATCTTCTGTCTGACCTTTCTTCCACCAGGTGATCATCAAGTCTCGAGAAAAGAAAACTAAGGGGAGATGCGATAGTACGTTTCCAGTACTTTGAAAGGTAATCATCAAATGGAAGGGCAGGATGTGATCTCACTCATCCCAGAGCAAAAGACATGTAACAATGAGGTCAAGTTAGAGAAAGCCAGATTTTGGATGGTTCAGAATACCGGGGGGGGGGGGGGAATCTTAGCTGTTAAAGCAGTACGTCAACGGAACTACAGTACCGTATTTTTCCATCTATAAGATACCCCCATGTATAAGACGACTCCCACTTTTAAAACTCAATGGGGTGGCTACAAAATCTTGTAAATAAATAAATAAATAAATAAAAATAAATAAATAAAATCATAGTTTTGCAACTGCACGGTTCTCTCCTCAGCTTGCTTCCGCGTATAAGATGACTCTCAATTTTTAATCTAACAATTTTAGGGGGGGGGGGAAGCATAGTCTTATACATGGAAAAAATACAGTGTTTACCTTGGAAGATAGTGAGATAGTAACAGTGCCTACAAGCCTACTGGGAGTTATACCCTAGTATTGCAGTGATGTATGGAAATGAAAGCTGAACTATAAAGAAGGCTGATCGCCGCAGAAACAATGCTTTTGAGCTGTGGTGCTGGAGGAGAGTCTTGAGAGTCCCCTGGACTGCAAGGATATCAAACCTATCCATCCTGAAAGAAATCAACCCCGAATGTTCACTGGAAGGACAGATTATGAAGCTGAGGCTCCAGTACTTTGGCCACCTCTTGAGGAGAGAGGACTCCTTGGAAAAGTCCCTGATGTTGGGAAAGGTTGAAGGCAAAAGGAAAAGGGGACGGCAGAGAATGAAATGGTTGGACGGTGTCATCGATGCAACAAATATAGATTTGACCAAACTCCGGGAGGCAGAGGAAGATAGGAAGGCCTGTCGAGCTCTGGTCCATGGGGGTCACAAACAGTCAGATACGACTGAATGACTGAACAACAACAACAAATGTGAAACTGCACAATTGCACCTTACTTGGCCCACACCTGGTAGGCACCTTGTTAATAAGCGGCAATTTGCTGCCACAATTAATGCAATTTCATTTTCTCCAGAGTAAAATCTGAACAGGACTCTGGCCAATGTGCAAGGAGTTATGTACTGCTGAATATCTGGTGGATATGACCAACCCATATAGCATTTATTGGTATTTAGGAGATGAAGCTTTTACTGCCGTTTACCCTGGAATGCTTGAATAGACCGCAAGGACTGTTCTGAGGTATGTAATTGCTCTTCTCTTCTTGGTCAGAAACAGATGGGTGGAATAGTCATAGATAGCAATCTGGGAATATGAGATAGCGTAACTTTAATTCTTCCCACAGTGGCTTTAAGATTACAAACACAAAATATTTTGCTGCTTGAAGATGGCGCGGAAACAAGCCCCTGCTGTTTTACACAGTCAACACAAATGCATATATGGCTCTATTATGAAGATGGTTCCAGACCATCCAGGGGCCTGAGAAACTTGAAAACTGTATTTGCACATTCAGTGTCAAGTAAATATTAAATAGTCTGCCAGAAATTTCAAGTAGAATTCCTATCTGAATTCTGAATGATTTTGAAGGGCGTCTTATATTTCAAATCCATTCCATCTGCCTTCACTTGTAATGACTTCAGTCAGCAAGTCTTTTTACTACTACATGTAAGATTTCTATTACACTATCTCCGAAATCCATTGAAAAGATTAAGGTTAATCCATAAGAAAAAAGCAGCTTCTTAAAATATGGTCATTTCTCTTTTCTGCGGCAGCCGCCAGATGGATGTTGATCTGGTATTCTAGCGTTCTTGCTAAAGGTTAAAGACTTATTTGAAAGACCACAGGCATCCTAAATTTCAAAGGCAAGTCTTCTCCATCATAGAAAAACGGCCTGTCGATGATACAGCATCTCATTCCCTCGTCTTCATTATATGTCCACAGCCTGAAACCTCTGTTTCATTTCCCTGGCTAAGAAATGTCGTGGAGGTAGAGTCGAGTAGGGCATTTGTGATGCAATAAAAACATTCCTGCCTGCAAAGCATGAAACCCCAAAAGTTTATAGGAAACCACTGTCTTTGGATGTCTGCATATCTTCAGGCATCCTGGGAGCGCTAGTTGAAAGAAATGGAGAAAAAACAAGAGGCCGATAATGATGGTTTCTGGATGAACACTGTGTGACTATTGGCTTCCACATTAAAGTTCTAAAGCTTGGGACGCTGAGCTGGTTTCGGCAGCCAGTGGACAGGGAGGCTCCCTGGGTGTGCAGGTCATGACAGACATAGAGAGAAGAGCCCTTGGCCTTCAAGTATAGCAGGGGAGAGGGGATTACAGGCACCATCTTTCCCCCCATGTTTTCTGGAAAGGCTGGTCAATTCTGTCAAGGGCAGTGGTGTCCAAACTTTGGCCCTCCAGATGTTTTGGACCACGACTCCCACAGTCCTTTGTCATTGGCAATACAGGCATGGAATTCTGGGAGTTGTGGTCCAAAACATCAGGAGGGCCAAAGTTTAGACTCCCCTGCTCTAGGGGACCTATCCTCGCATGCATAGAACATGCATAAGCCATGCAAACCTACTAATTTACCCAAACTTCTTCTAACAACTGGAAGTGTAATTTGAAAAATGATGGAAACGAAACATGTAAATTTGGAAATATCAAACACTTGGGCTGAAATACTAGGAAAGTACTGGCATTTGAACTATGTAACATGGTAACGCATAAGCAATGTATATGTTTAAGTAACTTGTTAGGTTTAGAAAATTCAATGAAATATAAAAAAATAACATGGCCCTCTTATGTTTTTATGTTTCAATGTGACTTACTCCAAGGAAAAAGAATTCATGACTGCAACCTTTACAACTATGTACCGGCAAGACTAGAAAACAGAAGGTGTGGGCTTTTTACATATGTAACTCAAATTAGTAACAGTTTGTGACCAAAGAAGCAAAGAGAATATACTTAATAAGAATTCAGCAGAATTTAGCATTGGTTAAAAAAGAAAGAAAAAGAAAAACCTAAACAGGAAATAAAAAAAACCAGAAGGAAGAAGAATCCCTGTCAGAAGAAAAACCAATAAGGAAAGCACACATAGTATGTTCATCATCACATTGCAGGGACCAGGATAAATAACTAGTCCAATAATCATTTTGGATGATTCATACGTTTTTGGTGTTGCCATTGTATGCGACTCAAACCACACAGCATGACCTTCCAACCGATCTCTTTTCATCAAATGACTCTGGTTCAATTTGCATTCTGGAAATGCATTGTGGTTCTGGTGGAACCACAGATATATAAACATACAGCCAGCCAATGGACAATATTTGTACACCTAAGAAAGCATGATGAAGACGTGACGACAAGTATATGATGTATGGCACTACATGGGCAATTTACACGGCATGGTATTTTTAATGTCATGAATCTAAGGCCTTTGATCTCGGATAAGACTTTAACCGTTCACATTTGCCATTGACAGATAAATAGGAAAGATGTTTGTAAAAGGAATTTTAGCTATGTAGATATACCAGTAAGACGCAATTGGCAACTTTCCCCCTGCTGTTTTTAGAGCTTATGTTATCAATAAAAGGTTCATACGACTCAAGTAAAGCATACAGTATTTCTCTCTTAAAAAGCAAATCTCACCAAAGGATCCCTGCTACCTTGGCCTCCCTCCATTGTTATCCAGGTGTAAGATATATATGGCAAATCTACTGTCATGTATGATCTGGCTTGGCTTACATGTACCAGCAGTACAAGGATTTGCAAAACAACAGCAGTTTCACAGACAACATAATCACAAAGGAACTTGATGGCCACGGATGCTAGAAGTGGCTGAAATGACTATATAGTGTTTTGTTAAAACAAATACAGTGGACCCTTGTATAACAAATGGTTTTTATAACATAAATCTGTACAACATAAAAAATTCCAGAGATAAGGGAAATTTGCTTAACAGAATTGCCTATGGGACAAATCCGTACAACACAAAAATGGGATTACTCCGTTTTCAATGCATTCCTATGGGAAATTTGTATAAAGGAACATTTGCTTAACATAATTTCATTTGGAACGAATTAATTCCTTTATACAATGTACTACTGTATCTATTTCTTTTTTTAAATTGAAGGTATTGAAGATGTCCAAATCTCTCTCCTCTCTCTCTTTCTGTGTGTGTGCGCGCGCGCGTGCATGTGTGTGTGGGGTGTGTGTGTGTGAGAGAGAATGTATTTTGGCATGTTAAAGGACTAGCTGAGTGTTTCCTTGCTTGAATTATCCATCAGGGGAGAATTCAGGCTCCAAAGAAAGCAAAAAAGCCACAACTATAATAATAACTTTTTAATGACTCGTTGTTTACTAAATTACACAGACATGGAGGAGAGCGGACCACTGATGCATGTCGTAGTCACTGTTCAGTAAATGCCTGTGGTGTTCATAGGACAGCTTTTCACACAGCAGTCTGTGCAATATTGCTGTTCAAAATAAATAAATGAAATACTAGCAATTACCTTAGCAACAAAGTACTGTGGTTTGGTTGTTAGAAAAATATACTAACAACATAGAGATCCTTGTAGCAGAAATACTGTGTGGGCAAAATTTGGTTGAGTACCAGTTCTGCTGAGCAGCCTATGAGAGGACTGAACTGGAACGGTACTAGGATAAATTGTTCCAAAAGATGGGTAGACAGAGGGCATATAGATTGGACCTTGTATGCAGCAGACAAAATTCACAGATAGATTAGAAATGGGGAATTTTAAATCAGTTTTAACAATCCATAAGGCTCTGCATTCACTCCTCAGTAATGAAGATTTTCTTTCCCTTCTGGAGTTTTAAAACTTCTCGAGCCTTGAGGTGTGTTCTGGAACTTGATGTTTTGTAGATTCTGAGATATGTGTTGGAACTATTTTTCCTAACCGGTTCAACATATATGAAGAGCAGTGCATGTTTGCTTTCATTCTCAGTTTCTTGAAATATTGCTTTAATAGATGGACATCAGAATTCCCCCACCCTTTACTTCTATTTTTCCTTGTTTTTCTATATTTCCAGGTATTTTAAATTTCATATGGGGGATTGACTCCAAACAACAACGACAACCCACGAATCCTTTGGCTTCTGGATACAAAATTGTCCAGATGGGCAAAAGGAAGTAAATGAAAATCGTGTTGCGATTCGATACTCATAAAACAAATGACCCATGAGATGAAAAACTTGTAAGACGAATGAAATTTCCGGGAATAGCCATGTTTTGTAAGACAGATTTTCCACTATGGGTTAAATTCATCTTACAGGGCACCATTGCAGATCGGGTGCTGCATACCAAGCAGTGTGCAACACCCAATCTCCAGCATCGGGGGGGGGGGGAGGTTCTGAGGGAAGCAGCAGCGGTGGTGGCAGGACTGGACAAGGACCACTGTGTCCCTGCTTTAATGTGTGTGTGTGTTGCGTCGTTACAGTCGTGACCGACTCTTCGTGACCCCATGTCCATGAAGTTTTCTTGGCAGGAATACTGGAGTGGCTTGCCAGTTCCTACTCCAGGCCCCTACACCACCTGGCATTCCCTGGTGGTCGCCCATCCAAGTACTAAGACCCTGCTTAGCTTCCGAAATCAGGCAAGATTGGATGTGCTTAGGGCATTTAGGCAGCTTTGCTTTAATGTTATGTTATCTATTAATGCTGTAAGATGTCCCTCAATTCTTTGTCCTCTTGAACATGTCTTAATTGTACTGGACTGTATATTATCCCTCATTCTGTAAGCTGCCTTGGGTCCTTTTTCCAAGGAGAAAGGTGGGATAAAATAAATAAATAAATAAATAAATAAATAAATAAATAAATAAATAAATAAATAAGAAAAAGACTGCTCCCACACAGCTGACAGGCAGGTTGGAGCTGTCAAAATCAGCTGTTTGTCGGGTGCAGGGGGAACAGCCTTCTGTTGTCTGGTGATTAAGGAGGGGGGGTTGGAACAGCCTTCACATAGGAATGCATTGCAAACCTATTAATCCGTTCCCTCCAGAACAGATTAATTAGTTTTCAATGTATTCCTATGGGAAATCACGTTTTGCAAGACAATGTTTTTGTAAGAAGAATTGCCCCATAGAACAATCTAAATTCGTCTTATGGGGTACCACTGTATTTTGCATATTGGTCTCCATATGTATGTATAGTGAGTGACTGGGGTTTGGCTGAAAGTTGCAAACTGGACATCTGCCAAGAAAGACAGATAAAAGAGCTGAGAGGTGTTGAAGAATGTTTGTGAATGAACTGTGGTTTGACTGATGGGTATGATTCCTGGCTACAGATGCTATTTTACATATAAGGGTGTTTGAGAGGCAGAGATTAACAGAAAGAAAGAATTAAAATAAAGAGAAGAGGCCTGTGCTGTTAAATCTTGGATTTGTCTGTTTTATGATGAAGCTGGGAAAATTTGTATTCTTGTTGGAACTTATGTCAAAACAAGAATGTATAGGTATCTAGTGATCTAGCCATTTAGCAATCTCTGTCTAGCAACTGTGTGTGTCTGAGAATGGGAATAGCTTGTGCTTTTTTCGGGGGGGGGGGGTTATAACCCATTTTTGTTATTTCTGAAGGTAGCATTATAAGACCTTTAACCCAGAGGTACTGCTGGTTAGTGAATGGGATATGTGGTTTATGTAGTGTCACCAAAGTAACTGAGGCTGCGTTTCACCAGAGACATTCTTACTTGTTCTCCAAAAGCAATGTAAAGTCCACTTTTGTCAGAGTTTGAACAAAAGGATAAATGGGAACAATATGTGTTTGGATAGATGGGTGATAGAGATAATCCAGAAGAAGCAGGCTCTAGTCACAGTCTAAATGGCAACCCTGAGTTTAGTGTTTGAGAGCATTCTTGTCATCTGGATGGGTACGTATCATGTACAAAGTAGGCACAATTTATTCCAAACATGTCCAGATTTCCCCAATATTCACATTTATACCGAACTGCAGAAGCCATGGCCTTAGAACTAAATTTCCTAGGCTTCCTAGGAAATATACCCATATTAATTCCTTCCTTGCTGCATTACTGCCTCTAGAGTGTGTTGTGTCGTTACAGTCATGACCGACTGTTCGGGACCCCATGTCCATGGAGTTTTCTGGGCAGGAATACTGGAGTGGCTTGCCAGTTCCTACTCCAGGCGCCTATGGCGCCTGGTATTCTCTGGAGGTCTCCCATCCAAGTACTAACCAGGGCCGTCCCTGCTTAGCTTCCGAAATCAGGCGAGATCGGATGTGCTTAGGGCATCTAGGCAGCTCTTAGGGCATCTAGGCAGCTCACCTCTGGAACTAGCTCTCCCCAATTTCAAATCCAGAAAAGAGTCAATTAAAGTCATCTGAACTGGGACTATTTGACACAGTGATGGACACTGCATTGAAAAAAAACATGGTTGAATTGAGATTAGCCTCCTGCAACAAAGCCCAATTCAAAATAATAGAAGTTTCCAAGAGAAACCAGAAACCATGGGAGGCAGGGAAATGAGATGGGATCTCGGTAAGTTTATTCTTGCATAACTGGTTAGTTGGAGGGTGACTGAAAGGAACAGTAAACCAGGTACTTTAGCCCCTATTTGGGCAAGCCCTGAGTTTTGCATACTGATTTTATTTATAAGGTATCTGACCATTATAGCAGAACAGAAGAAACCGAAGGAAATCAAAGAAGGATAGTACAATGAGAACGGATATGAATGGGCAGTAAGAAACAAGATAATGTGACAAATCATGATGTCACATGACAGTAATATTAGTGGATTTCTAGGTCAATGAGAAAGCTGCCTAGATGCCCTAAGCACATCCGATCTCACCTGATTTCGGAAGCTAAGCAGGATTGGCCCTGGTTAGTACTTGTATGGGATACCACCAGGGAATATCAGGTGCTGTAGGCGCCTGGAGTAGGAACTGGCAAGCCACTCCAGTATTCCTGCCAAGAAAAGTCCATGGACATGGAGTCATAAAGAGTCGGTCACGACTCTAACGACACAACACACACACACAGGTCAATGAGAATGACAAGAAAAATGCAACTCTCTGCTTTCCATAAAGTGTGCGAACCTGGAATAGTAGATAAAAGTTCGGCACTAGTGCAAAATTTTGTAAAGGGAGACGTTGCCGTGTTTTCACGATCCATTTTGTTATTCTATTGCCTATCAACAAACTGGTGCTTGAAAGCATTTCAATATATCAACTTAAAAGCCAAACAGAACACATTACAGGGTTTTATGCCTTTGTTCCTTGGCAGCGTCTCTGGTGCGTAACAAGGCTGAAATCAGGAGTAGGTGGGAAGGAAAGTCAGCAATGTTCCTAACTCTCCCTTCCCCTTCTCCGAAGCTCTTTTTCTCCTTGAAAGAGAGAAAAAAATGAGTGATCATTTCAACCCCCTTGTTTTTGCCAGCGAGATACAGTATCTCTTCTACTGCACTTTCATTCCACAAAACGTCCATTTGACCAAATACATATTTATGATATTTATTTATTATTTATTTTTGCATTTGTATCCCACGGCCAATTTTCCCCAAAGGGAACTCTGGGCGGTTCCTTCAGCCCTTCAGCCTATGAACTCCCTGGCATGCTCAGTTTGGCCCAGAACTAAATAAATGTCTCTTCTACAACCACTTCCATGGCCACTGCGACCCTACAAATAACTAAGAATCTGTGTGGCAGGAGTCACGAATTTCTAAATATTACTGTATTTAAAAAAAATAAGAGAGAGAATTAAGTTTAAGATTGAAGGGAAAAAATGATTGACTCATTGATGAGTAAATCAGGAGCAACGGACTTCTGAGCACCTTCCCGTCTCTTTTAGCCTGTCTCAGCAGGAGACTGGAAGCTTGGAACCTGTCAGGATGTATGCTCTAAATCAGGAATCAAAACATTCCATCCTGCTCAGCAGAACTATAAATTCAAAGTGAGTCCTTGTCTAAGACAGCCCCGTGGTCTAAGGAAGACGACGAGGACAACTCCTCAGGAGTCCAAAATATACTTGAAAGTTGTTTTCAGTTATTTTACATGCTGTTTTAAAATTTCCATCTGACCACTCTGCCTGGGGACTCTGGTGTTTTACTGTGAAACCAAAAAGAGAACAGATCATGACAGGCAGCTATTAAGAAAGAAAACAAGTTCAGATACTAATACTGGATTGCTTAGATTCCCAGAAAACTTGAGAAACACCATACACTTCTGCGAGGTATGCATGCTTGGCAATTACAGAACCAAGGTATACATCTGATTTTAAAAGGAAATGCAGCTACTCTCACATTGGAGAGTGGCGCTGTGAATTCTCATGCACAAACTCAAACTAACAGAAATGCATATTTCCTCTAATTAACACATTTTCTTCTACCATAATAGGATTTACAGATAGAGATGGGCTTTTCGTTTCAGAAGTGGTCAGCTTCCGAAGCAAAACGCGGGAGCCCAACTGATGTTCAGAACTAGAGGAATGAAATCAACCAATCCCTTACCTTGTTCTGGGGTGGCGCAGGGCACAACTCCAACAAGGAAGAAGCCTCCGACATGTGATTTTTTTTCTTCTCCCTGGTGCTGGCCAATCAGACAGGGAGGCGGGACAGCTCCTGATTGGCCAGTGCCAGGGAAAAGGAAAGATGATGTGTCAGAGGCTTCTTCCTAGTTGGAGTTGTGCCCTGTGCGAGCTCAGTGCAAGGTAAAGGATTGGTTGATTTCATTCATCCAGTTCCTAACATCATCTGGGCTCCTGCATTTTGTTTTGGAAGCTGACTACTTCCGAAATGAAAAGTCCAACTCTATTTGCAGACAAAGATGAACTTCTCTGGTCTATGGGGCCCCAGAACGAATCATCTGAGTTTCCATTATTTTTATGGGGAATTTTGCTTTGATATAAGAGATGGGTTTCCTGATGCGTGTGTGTGAGGCTCTGGACTTTTCCGAAAGATCATTAGTATCCTCCCCCTCCCACTGCGCATGAGCGGGAGATTTCCTGCCCAAACCCCTCAGTTCCCTCCCAGCTGCAGTGTGTAAGGTAAGTTCCAGACACAGCATGACAACTGGAGGAGAGGAGGGTGGGTGCTGTGTGGTTTCACAAAGGTTCACTTGGAGGACTGGTAAGTAGGTAAGTAACTGGTTCTTCTCCTTCGTGGCCTTCATGAAGCCACACAGATGGGTGATTGCAAGCATACTCACAGGATGGTGGGAAGTCATGGTGACACATAAGACAAGATCGCTCTACCAAAGGCTGTAGAGGACCTCATCCGGGCATCGATCCTGTTGTGCCTCACAAGGGTCAGAGGTTGCGAGCATAAAAGTTGAAAAGTACCAAGAAAAAAGACCCTCACAAAAAGAATGATCGGAGAGACTAATGAACAGAACCTTCTAATGCTGCGGCTAGAGGGAACTGAGGGGTTTGGGCGGGAAGCTTCCCTCTCATGTGCAGTGGGAGGGAGAGGAGAATAACAATCTTTCCCATTGCTAGGAAAGTCCGGAGCCTCGCACACGCACGTCAGGAAACCCATCTGTGTGGCTTCATGAAGGCCACTAAGGAGAACCTTAAATGACACACGAGATGACATAGCTGAGTAGAGACGTTGGCTTCCACATCACATGCACATGGGCAACAAACAGCAGGTTCACCCAGGCATGTGTCTTACTACATTTTTCCCTGGTTACTTCACATTTGATGATGGCAGAAGGCATGCATGAACTTCCCTTGAAAAGCCTGGCATTTATTTTACATTTACCCCATTTTGCTCCTCTAGGGAGCTCAGAACGGCACACATGGCTCTTCCTCCCCTGAGTTTTATCATATCAGCCATTGGGCTACAGGACTTGTTCTAAGACACCTGGTGGGTTGCAAGGCACAGGCTATGTTGTAGTGCTGGGCTCTCAAACTTCTGGATCGACAATAAGCAGCACCGTGCTGATAGCCACGCCGTGTCCTCATCTCACATTGGAGGTTACACCAGGCAACACCAATGCCCTATCGCCAGTGCTGCAAATGATTGTAGCCCCTTCAAACATGAAGGCCATCACTTTACGGTCTAATTAAATGGCAAACAGATATGAACCAGGCCACAGAGAGTCGTCCCGTCCCTTTCCAGAAAGCCAATAACCTGGCAAGACAGCCTTCCGGAAACTCAAATGCAGCGCCCTCTAATACCCCATGCTTACAGCTTGGGAGAAACCAAATAAATATATTAAAATGACATAAATAAAGTTGCTTAAGGTGGTTGTTTGCCTCCCCTCAGTATGGGACCCTCTCCTCCCCCCCTCACACCCTTGGTGTTTAACTTGGCAAAGGACAGCTGGATAATTTGTTTCCATTGCAATGAAGTCCTAATTAACTGAAATAAACTTTTTACACTAAGTGTGTTTGTTTAATAAACTGGCCCTTTCAGAGCCTTACCGAGAGCTGATTGATGAATTTGAGGGGAGTGGAAACACGCAGAGTGCTTGGACATTAAAGCTGCAGTGTCTGGGAAGGCCAGCCCTGAGAATGCGCCCTCTGTGTTGGTGAAATCCAAAATGACACATCAGATGTCTGGCTGGGGACGCGGACTTCAGTTTCACTGTTATGTACAAATATTTAGCATTTTTTCTCCTCCCTCACATTGCCTATTGCCTTCTGTCAAGGCTTCTTGTATTTATTTAGCAGAATTCGACTCCGCCGGTGCAGTGTGCTCTTGTTGACTTCACTGCAACTTTCTCTGCGGGAACAGGATGTTGTTGTGTAAAGCAGGTATATCTAACACATAACAAAAGCATCAGACAATATCACCTTCGCACCGCTCTAGATATTTCTCCAGGGAGAAGGCGGATAGCCCTTTCCTGATCGGACATCACATTTCTGCTGTTAAAATATTCAAATTATGTACAGTAAGCTGGAGGGGCCTTGCATGTTAATAGCATATCTTTAATTAATAAGATACATTCCGATTCCTCCATTGAGCTTCCAAAGAATTTTCAAAAATCATGCACCAGTAAGAGGGCAAAGGAGTAGAAAGGGCAGAGAGATGTTAATAAGGAGTTGCTGGAGGAGGGGTTACCAGCATATAAAAGCTTGAAACTCTAACATAGCTGTAAAGTGTTCCCCACGGCTGACTGGGGTTGGGAGCTCCAGGGAGGTGGGGCGCTGGCAGCAGGGCCCTTCGGCTAGGGGGTGGAGCCTCATTTGTCTACAGGGTTCTCAGAATCCCTTGCGGTGGCTTCAAAATGTTCGCTGTGACCTAGGTGTCTCGGCTTTCTAGGGGATATATATACATAGGGGTTGCGCAGGGAGATGTGCTTTCTGGCGGGCCACTTGGCGGTCAGCCGCATGGCCACCCAGCAGCATCCGGAGCTCAGCCACCTGCTGCCGGAAATGCGGGAGATTTCAGGAAAAAGTAATTTTTGGGAACATTTTTCACCTGATTCCAACACAACAAATGAAATGTCACCAGGCAACTCCCTCTGGTATGTTCACTGCACTTTGAAGACATTACAAGCAGAGAGGAGAAAGTGCATAGCCAATGTTATGGGTCCTGACAAAAGTTGCTGTGTCTTAAAGTAGCAAAGTAGCAAATACCGACCAGTAAAACCTTGAGACTTTGGCCTGTACCAGAGAAAGCATTTGTTCCCCTTAACATGCCTGCTTTGTTACTGATGTTCTCAACAGAATGTGGCGCAGTGGTTAAATGCCTGTCCTGCAGGTAAAACTGTGTTCACAACCTGGGGTTCAATCCCAGGTAGCTGGCTCATGGTTGACTCAGCCTTCCATCCTTCTGAGGTCGATAAAATGAGTACCCAGCCTGATGGGGGGCAATGTGTAGCCTGCATACTGTAATTAAAGTGTAAACCGCCCAGAGACTATTTGAAGTGGTATGGGGCAGTATATAAGCAGAACACTTTGCTTGTGGCTTGGCTTGGCTTGGCTTGGCTTTGATATAAGGCTTGTCTTGGTTACAACAATGAACTCTCTGATTTTGCATGCGTTTTGGTCTGTGCTGAAGCATGGCTTATTTTTGTCTTGGTTTTTTGTTCCGTTAGGCAGTGTTTGGTGCTGCGGCCTTTCCCATGAGATTCATTTCAATGGCTGGAGTTTTCTCGTCAAAAACAAACTCCCATGCTATTGTTTGCCTAGTATAGAGTGAAAAGCAAAAACAGCATGGTGTTTCCTTGATCCATGTTCAAGTCACCTCTGACTGCCCATAAGTGCCTTTCAAAACATCCTGTCATTGACCGGTCAGTCCATCACTTGGAAATCCACAGACTTCCTAATGGGTCACAGAGCCAGAGACTGGAAGTTCGATTCCTCACTATGTCTCCTGCGAGTAAAGTCCACCTATGTGACCGTGGGCAAGCTGCACAGTCCCAGAGTGTCCCCTGGGGATGGTACAGTAACCCCCCCATCTATCGCAGGGGATAGTGACCCGGCCCACGATCATTGAAAATCCACGATATGCAGGTGCAGGTTGGGTCAGGCCTGGGGGGTGCACAATGTTTAAAATGTCTTTAAGCAAAGTCTTTCATTAAGCAATGTCTTTTGGCTCCGTTGCTTAAAGACATTGTAAACATCGTGCACTGCTTCGCCCACCCACCACCCCCGGGGTGCAGGGAGCGGCGCGTGATGCCTCCATGGAGGCAAGTCCCAGGCTCCAGCTGATTGGCGCAGGGGTGAGGGAGAAAAACCTTTTGTTTCCCCACCCCAGCGCCAATCAGCTGGAGCCCGGGGCTTTTGTTTCCTCTCCCTCAAGCCCTTTTAATCCACGATATAGCGGGACTGCAGTATATGAACCACGAAAGGGTGGGGGACCACTGTATTCTCTACCTGGAGAACCTTAAAAAGGGCCTCCAAAAGTCAGAACTGACTTGATGGCACATTATTATTATTATTATTATTATTATTATTATTATTATTATTATTATTATTATTATTATTATTATTATTATTAATCTAGGTTTAAATTCCCCTTTGAATCCTTGGGCCTTCTTTTGTTTTGGTTTAGGTTTTCCTCTTTTGTTCTTCTATTGTTTGGACTGATTCTCCATCTATAATGGCTCATGCTCTAACAGTTCTCTTCGTCTCTGTGCGACAATCCCTGACAGTCACTTCACCTCTATGCATCATTCACGATTCTGACCCTATTTCTGTCACCTTTAACATTTGGTTCTCATTTGTTGTTAAGCATCCTAAGTTTGATCACTCATGTAGGCTTATGCTTTGCTTTTCGCAATGAAAATAAGGTTTTCACATTGTTCCTTAATTATTTCTCTGGTTTCAATCCACAGTTATTCTGGCCCATAGTCACTTGAGTTTAACAGCGCAGATCTGTACTTCATAGGGGCATTCATTTAGTCAGAGATGTTAATTAAATTATATTTTGGTACGATATTATCTTCTAGTGTTCTTCCTGACTATAATGTTTGGTAGTAGTAGTTCACAGTCTGTATCACGGTCTGCTTCTCATGTTCTTTCGGTACACAGAATATAGCTTCTCCATCTATTCCTGGTCATTTTAAAAAAATAGATTTAAGTGTCCTTTGTGGATGGACCCCAACAACTTGCATAATAAAATGGGCGAATTGTGGCTATCATATCTATTGGCTTTATCACTTGATTGAAGAAAAAAAACAACTGTTTGAGTCATGGTGATTAAGTCTGACAGGAAGAAGGCACACTTTGCTGCTTGCTTGCTTTGGCAGGCATCAGCACAATTCATGATCCTGCAACCCTTGACCCCCTTCAGATTCCCATTCTAGAGGTTGTCTCTAACAGATACGAGGCTTCCCGTTTAGGCCTTCAATTAATTGGCATTGAGGATATAAGAAGCGCAATCTGCCAGCGGACAGCAGGACAATTTTGCTAGCTGGGTATTCTGCTAGCCATGCGCTTTTATGCTGTCCTCATTCTTCAACCGCTCATTAAACCGGCAGTGACCAATCATTAACCACTACCACCAATGACCCCTGACTTGCGGTGGGAGGCAAGACCTGAATGGCCACAGAGAATGACTTTTTCAGTTGCTCTTCTTCTTCAGGGTGGTCTCTTTAGGACTGGAAGATGGCTGCATGGCTGGAAAAGAGTTAGTCTTATGGTCTGATGGCCATCCCATCCAGCACTGAATTCTCTTTCTGTCTATCCACATATACTCTTTAAAAAAGGGGGGAGGGGGGAATTCATCTGTGCAACCCGAGCCTTAGATTAAGCATTTTAAATTGATCTGAAATTAACATTCTTTTAAAGGCTGCATTTGGTGATGACTTGGAGGAAACACTCGTGTTTCTATAGCAACCAGCACAGCAGAAAGTCTCCCGACGCAATCCCGACGCATAGAAAGCTGCGGCAAGTGAAAGCAAACAAACACGGAGAGACAAACAGCATCGGCAAAACTATTTCCTAGACAGAAAGCAAACTCTAAGTTGTACTTCGCTTTCATGCTATATTAAGATATGACAAGAGTGCGGGGCTGTCAAGGGAATACGGTACTGCCCTAAATTAGGCTCACATTGACATTCTGCTTGAAATTTCCACAGCAGGCCATGTGCCGACATTAATGCAGTGGTCTTGACTTCTTATTGTATCCTAGCAAAGTAAGTGATGTGTGAGATACAGTAAATCTGTCTCTGATGTAGATGGACGACTCAGAGCATAAGGCACAGGGATTATCTCCCATACAGTATCTTTTAAGCAATGGTATAAGTAATGCCTAAGGTTTGGGAGCAGCCTAGGCGATGCTCGCTACACAAATATCCAGGCAGGCTTAACTCAGCTGTCAGTAATAAAAACTCAGGGGCTAAGCACACATATCAAAGGCCGTTTTCAAAATGTTTCTCTGACTTTGTTTCTCTCATCAGAAGCAATGCAGGGTGGTGGCGGTGGGGAGGCGCAGGCAGATTTATTATTTGTCATGCTGTTCGGCAGGTGACACTTTGTCGTGCATCTGTTGGGGTGGGCAGAGACAAAAGGCAGCAGACGTTGTCCTTTGTCACCAGGGAAGAACGTACAACTTTTCCGAAGAAACGTGTGACAGGTCACGTAGGACATCTTAAGCGTGGCAGGCTTACTTTCACAGATGGCAGATTCCGAGGCTGAATGGAGAGGCTCTGTTACTCTAAGGTACAAACCAGCTTCTTCTTCCAGGGTGCCATTCCTTCAACCCCTTTAAGTGTCTCTCGTCTTGCTTTAGCAACATGTTCATAACAAAAAATAAAAGAAGGAGAAGGAAGGCAAGATATGGTTCTCAACTGGTGGGTCGCCAGATGTTCTTGGACTGCAACTCCCAGAAGCCTCCACCACTTGCTGTGCTGGAAGGGATTTCTGGCAGTTGCAGTCCAGGAACATCTGGGGACCCACAGGTCGAGAACCACTGCTGTAGATTCACTTCAGTGTGAGCGCTCATGGAGTGGCTTCTTCAGACACGTTCATGGAATCTGACCCACAAAAGCCCAGACTAAAATAAATCCATTCATCTTGAGTACTGGTCTTTTTTGCCGTCTTCTCCTACATCTGCTTTCCCCCCAACAAGTTTCCCAAACAGCTATTTCTTTGGAAATGCTTACAACCAAGTTCTTAAAATGCACATCGACTTTCAATTGGACTTCTTTTCTTGAGGGATTAAAACGTTTCGCTATTCACCCAAGTAGCTTCTTCAGTCTGAAGAAGCTCCTCGGATGAGGAGTGAAATGTTTCTATCCCGCATGAAAAGAAGTCCAGTTGCCAAGACTCCACTGCCAGACAACCTCACCTGGATGACTGAGAATCTCCACAAACATCAGCTTTCAACGGCTCACTGTTTAATTTGAGAATCTTCAGGTAGGCAGAGCAGTGAAGACAAAGCAGAACTGGTCGGACTGGATCTACTAAACCAGAAAGGTGACACAACTGTTCTGCCTATTAACAAATCCATACCTTGAAGTACAACCAATAGGTGGAATTGTATCTCCTTGGACAGAACAACTATACATGGACATAAAATGGAGAAGCTGGGAAGAAGTAACTCCACAGAAGTACTAGGTAGATCTAGTGTCTGAAATTTTATTTATTTATTTATTTATTTATTTATTTATTTATTTACTTATTTATTTATTTATTTATATACTGCCCATTTTCTGAAGGAACTCCGGGCGGTTTACAACAATTATAATTCGACAATAATAAAAAGAATCAAATATAAATGATAACAAAATAATCAGTAAAGATGGCGGCTAGTATGTCACACACACAAAAAGAATGGTCGCCAAATGCCTCTCTAAAATTGCCACACGCACTGTCCTTTCAGATTATAAGTCAAGATTTTAGAGTAGTTATAGACCAGTACATAAGTAGAATTACTAGGATATACACATGCAAGAGTGGGTGATACCTTTTATTGGGCCACTTGAAAAAAAATTGAATAAACAGCAAATATCTATTGTTGAACCCTCTTCTTCAAATGAAGCAATCCTCCTTCATGGAGAAGTGCCAACAGATATGTCAACTCCTACAAAGAAAGAACCATTTCTCCAGCCGTGCTGGAGACACAATTCCATAATCTAGAAGAACCATGCTATGCGCACCTTTGCAATCCCGTTGTCAGAGAGACAGTGAACACTCCAGCAGAAATACCAAGGCTGACTAACGCTGTACATATCATTTGAGACCGCAAACCTTAGCCTTCTGAATGAGGAACTCTGCCAAGGGGCATGTTGAAGAGAGTCATTTTTACTGACAGCTAACACTCCCTTTCTGTCAAACTAGCAATTACCAAGTGCCCCACAGCAAACAGACAAATAGTTCTTATTTTTTTTAAAAAAAATATATATCCAAATGCTGATTTAGAAGGCAGGTCTCGAGTATGAAGCTTTTCAAGCATGGTGATGGCAGGTAGTTAGCAAGATCATTAGGTGGGAGTGTTTGTGCTCCACACCAAGCACGATGGAGCAGATCTCAGTAATTTAGAACAGCTCTCAAGACATGGTGGCAATGCCAAAGGCCAAGAGGACGTGTTTCACCCTCTCAAATCCTTCAGCATGTTGACATTTTCAATGTGACAAAGACCCTCAAATGCTGGTACGGTACATAAAAGCAGGTTCAAGTGTGGCTAGATGATAACATTGTGTCACACACATTTGATGTGCATCCGCAGCCTTCCAATCATCTATACCAGTGATGGCGAACCTTTTACAGATCGAGTACCCAAACTGTGTTTCAAAACCCACTTATTTCTCGCAAAGTGCCAATACGGCAATTTAACCTGAACACAGTGGTACTCCAGTCAGGAGCTGTGCAAGGAAATGCATCATCCCACCTCTCTGTCTAATTGGCCAGCGCCAGGGAGAAGGAAAGATGACGTGTTGGATGCTTCTTCCTTATTGGAGTTTAGCCCCACATGACCCTAGCGCAAGGTAAGGGATTGGTTGATTTTGTTCCTCTGGTTCTGAAGGCCAGCTGGGCTCCCGTGTTTCGTTTCGGAAGCTTACCACTTCCGAAATGAAAAGCCCATCTCTACTCTGGAGTAAGGCCACAGACTTGTGAGAAAAGCCAGGCTTTAACTTGTGTTATCCTGGAGCAGAAAGCCATCCAGGGTCTACAACTCATGCATTTTTTAAAAGAAGCCACCAATACAATTTAGGTACTTTTGATAAAAGGAGAGTTGCATTAAAAAAATGATCCTAGTAATTAACCAGCTGGGAAGGTTAGAATTAGAACTGTGACTAGTTGCTATTCAAAGTAACTTTCAAAGCTCTGCAAATGAGAGTATGAGTCATCTTTGTTAATGTGAAATCCAGGTTTTTCCATATTAATTGTGGAATGTGTACTTTACTGACACATATTGAGTATTGTGTTCATGTCTGTAACCCACTTCATAGTGAGAGTGTTAAGGCAGAAACTGGGCAGTATTTACTGGTGGGGTTTTGCTACTTGAACGGCTGAATACAACAGAACCAGGAGGAACAAGTCTCTTTCCCCTGCTCCAACCCCCTGTGTGCCCTCAAAAGATGCCCTGGATGGCAAGAAAACTGTCTTGGGAGTGTTTGGCGGGATGAGACCTGAGCTTTCCATTGGAGAGGGAACAGTTGCTTTGACGGTCCTTGTGCCAGGAGGGTCTCCCTTGTCTACACGCTCATAATGGGAGAGTTTGGCTAGGGGCCATGTGGTCCTGAAGGACTGCCCACCATCTGGACTGTCCAGGGCCTGGGCTGACTGGTGGTCACATGGCCAGTGGCCATAGGCCATTTCAAGGTCCGGCAGGCAGGGGAATAGCCTGTTTGTTTGCTCCTTGTGTTTAAAACTAAGCTGAAAAGAACACAAGTAGGGATGGGCATTTTTTTCCGGCACCAGTAGGTAACGAAACAAACCACACGAGCCCAGGTGGTCCTTGGAACCGGCTGATACACGCAGATCCAATTGCTTTAGCTTTCTCGGTCTTGTGCAGGGTTAAAATCCAACGAGGAAGCATGCTGCAATGTCATCTTTCCTGCTTCGTGCTGCTGGCCAATCAGAGAGGGAGGCGGGATGATGCCTGTCCCTGCATAGCTCCTGATTGGCCAGCATCACAGATCTAGCACAGATGACGTCGCAGCATGCTTCCTCATTGGAGTTTAACCCTGTACAAGAAAAGTAAAGCAACTGGATCTGTGTGTATCAGCCGGTTCCGAGGGCTACCTGGGCTCATATGGTTTGTTTTGTAACCTACTGGTTCCGAAACGAAATGCCATCCCTAAACACAAGGTATGATTTAGCAGTGAATTTTTTAAAGCCTCCCCATTACCAAGTCCCTCTACAATCCACATGCAGAGAAGCTGTACCTCTACCAAAATATTATGTGTAGGGGAGAAAGAAAGTTATGGTTCCATCACCCCAAAATTCTACCCTTTCTTATGGTATGTACGAACAAAGAATTAATGGGAAGAAACCAGCGACCTGACTGTGGTGTGCCCTGCAACTGACACAGTACATTCTATTCAGCAGAATCTGGCCTTGCAGCGACACACTGATGAGTTCTAGAAGGCTGTAAAACCACTCACTACCATTTCTAATACCGAGCAAACAGACGGAGCTTCTCAGCTACAGAACAGTTCTGTTGGGAGTTCAGATGATATTCATATGGCAGTTCCGATTGCAACTCCTTTGTGTAATCTGGATCAACATGATGAGGCTTCAACTGTTCTTGGAAGCCACTTTATATTTCAGAATGATAGGTTCTGCTTTGCTCCCCTTTAAAGCCAACAAGGGGGAACAATGGATGATGATAAGGTAATACAGGTTGCTGTTACACCAAACTGTCAATCATTAATACGTTTACTTCTTCGTAAATATCACTGAAGAACACAGACTTACTTTGAGGGGTACAAGTCCTTCTTGTCTGCTGATCCCAGGCTCTGGAAGGGAAATAAAGATCCCATTAAAATCCCACGTTTTCCCTAGGTATATGCAAAAAAGCAAACGTCAGATAGCATCACAGAGTAAACATGGATAGGGTTGATAGAATTTTTCACCTTTGGTTCTTGGATTAAAACCCTTCACATATCAGAAACAAATGGAGAGGCACTGTATTTCTAATGATGGGAGGGCATTAGGAAAATTAGGACTAAAGATGGGCACGAAATGAACAATTTTTCGTTTCCACTTTCGTTTTTTGTTTCGTTATGTAACGAAACAACAAACGAATTTTGTCTCTAAAATGAAACGAAACGAACAGAAACACCGGAAATTTTGTCGTCCGTTTTGTTTTCGTTACGGCAATAAATTGAACTGCTTTAAATGCTAAAAAAATCACAAAAATTGAAATAAATGGTAATGAAACGGTAACGAAACGAACAAAAACAAAAACGAATTTTTTGCAAAAATTCGTGAAAAACGGAAGCGAACCAAAACGGACCCCCTAAATGACAAACGACAAATGAAATGCCATTTTTTTTATTCATGCCCATCTCTAATTAGGACACATGCAGTTGGATTGTCTGCTCCCAAATCAAGATAGTTGGTCTTTCCAAGGGATGTGCAAAACCCGCCAAGCCCTGCAGCAACAGCTGTTAGCGCAAAGAGGTGATTTGAGACATACTCATGCAGGACGAACATGAGTCCAAATAAGCAACTGCCGCATGCAAAATGGAGAAGGATCCATAGAGTTGAGCAGAAAGCAGGCTCAGTGCGCAAAAGACTCCTTCAAGTCAAAAGTGAGCTTAAGAAGCAGGTGCTAGAGAACATGCCAGCCTAAGAACTGACACAGCCACTGCCAGTCCTTGGAGAAAGTACTGCACTGTGCTAAAAAGAATCAATAGGCTATTAAAAATAAGGTTTTTCAGGCAGGCCTACCTGGAGTCAACACTAGAGATGGGCACGAAACAGAAAAATAGTTTTTTTTTCTCCTTGCATTTTGTTTTGTTTCATTTGTAAAAATTTTTTACAAAATTCATAACAAAACAAAACAGTAACAAAACAATTTGTTACTCCATGAAATGGAGTCCTAGAGGCACCAAATTTGGTAGGTAGCTTTTTCAAGGGAACCATTTTACAGAGCAACGAAATGTTTCATTTCCAAAGGGAAAAAAGAAGCATTTTGTTTGTTTGTAACAAAATGTTATTTCCTATTTTGTTTCATTTCGCATTGTTTCATAAGCTGACAAAAATGACAAAACAGTGTGCCATTTTTCCTAAGGTGCCCATCTCTAGTCAACAGGACAAGAGTAACAGACCTCTAGCCTTGAACTCCCTTCCTGCAAGTGTCCTTACGGATGTTTCATGTGGCTAATTTTGTTTTAATCATGTCTAATCCTGTTGATGCATATTGTTTTAAGTTGATATAGGGTTAATTTGTGTATATATGTCATTATTTTTTTCTGTATTATGCTGTGCTATGTTAATTGCTGTTTTATTTTTGAATGCTGTTAGCTGTCCAGAGTGGCCTTTTGGGCTGATGGATGAGATGAAAAGGCAATTCTCTTCTTCTTCTTCTTCTTCTTCTTCTTCTTCTTCTTCTTCTTCTTCTTCTTCTTCTTCTTCTTCTTCTTCTTCTTCTTCTTCTTCTTCTTCTTCTTCTTCTTCTTCTTCTTCTTCTTCTTCTTCTTCTTCTTCATCATCATCATCATCATCATCATCATCTAATTAAATATAACATAGTTTCATACATTTCACAGTGTAGACTGGTCAGATATAATGCCTCTTCTTTGTGATATGGATCCTTTCATGTCTGGGTTCATCCAGTCATTACTAGATAACTCTATGGTGACTGCTTGTTTTGGCAGCCATGGCAAAGTCAAAATTTCTGTCTGGGATCTGAAATTTATTGCATTCCTTTTGTGATACATCTTGTAACTGCCTCAACTATATCTACCTTGTGGGAAGTGGGACCCATATCTTCTGCCCAGAACATGTCTCAGGCCACTGAACAAGTGGGCCTGGTGAAGAGATACGGTATTTAGAAAGCTTGCAAACAAGAACCATGAAAATTAACAAGGTTGCCAGGACCAAACCATATAGAATGGCTAACTTAATGCACATCCTTCAAGCCCTAAATTCTGCCATATATGAGATATCCAGTATGCCAGGGAGGCTGAGAGATAGTGCTATAGGCTAACCTATTCAAACTACACCATCATTTTTCTGCAAATGGGCATCCTAATTCCCGAGTGGCTTAAGTCTTTGACAAAATTCTTAATTGTTAGCAAAATGTAGCATTTTCAAACATCAGACCCAAATGGAATCCAGAAAGAGACATTCTCCAGTCTGGAGTCCTCCAGGGACCAACAGTTTGCATACACATTAAACATTCATTTGCAAAGATGCATTGCTTCCTCACTGTAGACTGTAGATTTGTTTCCATGTGAAGCTGTACTGGTGTGCATGCACATTTCTGCACACTCTACGAGACTGAGTGTGATGGCGCATAAATGATCACCACCACCACATTAGGTAGATGTAAGGTCATAGAATCATAGAATCATGGAATCATAGAGTTGGAAGAGACCTCAAAGGCCATCTAGTCCACCCCTGCCATGCAGGAACTCCCATCACAGTATTTCCGACAGATGGCCATCCAGCCTCTACTGAAAAACCTCCAAAGAAGGAGACTCCACCACCCTCTGTGGCAGCATATTCCACTGCCGAACAGCTCTAACCTTCATGAAGTTCTTCCTAATGTTCAAATGGACTCTCTTTTCCTGTAGTTTGAAACCATTGCCCCGAGTCCTAGTCTCTGAAGCGATGGAAAACAAACCAGTCCCTTCTTCAATGTGACATCCTTTCAAATAGTTAAACATAGTTATCATATCCCCCCTCAGCCTTCTTTTAGAGAGGCTAAACATTCCCAGTTCCCTAAGCCGTTCCTCATAAGACATTTCCTCAAGGTCTGTAGATAGGCTGAGTGGGAGGAGCAAAGGAACAAAGATAAACAGACAGACCAAACCTTAGTTCTGGAAGCCCAAACGTTCCAGTCCATCTCTCAATGAGACTCGCGGAAAATTCATCCTGCCGGGCTTCTATCCCCCTGCTTATCTCTCCAGGCTCCTTCTTCTAACCTTCCTTTTCCTCGCAGGAAAAAAGCGAGGCCAGTATTCTCTTAATTGCAGCATGCTTGCACTCCAGAGCTGGTGTTGTACTTTTACTCCGTGGTTGCCAGGCAGTGGGAAGCAACCCGGCAGAATACTAATCAATGAAGCAATAAGCCTTGCCATCTCCAGGGTTTGCCCAAACAAAACCTGCCCCCCCCCCCCGCTCTAGAACTGCAGCAACCAGAGCTTTAACTGGGCAGAAGGAAAGTCTGAAAGAAAAATCTCAGACCCCTGTCCTTGAGGCCATAGAGATATTACGAGATTGCAGATCTGTTGACAAGTCTTTGGATTTTTCGAATCCTCAGAAGTACAACAGTGAGTTTCCCTCTGTGACAATATACACTAATTAGAGATGGGCACGAAACAATTTGTTTTGTTTTGTTTTGTGTTTTGTTTCATTTCAGAACAAAATGAAAAACGAACTGATTTTTAAAAGAGAAGCAAATGAAACAAACTGGAAATGTTCTGTTTGTTTCCTTTCATTTTTCGTTCCCCCAATTGGGTGCAAAGGGGTCCCTACCTGAGGCCCCATGGCTTCCGCTGCTGCCACCGCGGAGCCGTTTGGCGGTTAAAAAACAGTTTTAAAAGCCCACGCCTTCTCCTCATTGGGCGCTTTAACAAACAACAACAAATAAATAAAAAACATAATTAATTTTTACAAATTAATTTCATTTTTTTATTTTTCATTGTTTGTTTTTTAAAGTGCCCAATGGGGGGTAGTGCAGAATTTTTAAACTTTTTTTAAAAATTCATTTCTCAGTGAAACAAAATAAGGGGGAAACGGAACCAAAAAATGAAACGAAATGGGATTTCCCTGTTTTCGTGCCCATCCCTAACACTAATTCTATTGCAAATATGATCAATGTCACACAGGGATCCTTCCATCCTATTCATCCCTAATAGCTATTCCTGAAAGGAAAATGGTAATGAAAACCTCTTCAGGTTTCTGATCTTATCTTTCTGCAAGACGGCTTAGATCCCCACAGACAGATCCTAACAATTTCCTCAGCTCAGGGCACATCTGTACCCTCTCTAACCTGTCACTAGCCTCGTAGACATTTATAAAAATTTAAGAAAACCCTAGCCCTCTAAAGAACCAAGAGGAAATCATTTTGAAATGGGCGCGTTTAGTAGAAGACCACAGAAGCTCTTTCAGCAGAAGACTAGACATGAAAGCATAGTCTTCTAAAGCAATCGCTCCTCTACCCCACAGCTGTATATAGATCGTGGCTTCCTATTTCCTACCACATCCACATCTCAATGAAACAGTCCTACAACTGAAAACTGTTGTCAAACAATCTCCAATGGGCAAAGTACCGGCAGTTCTGAGTCATGCTTTTGAAGTTTTCTGTTTGGCAACGCATCAGAACAGAGTTGGGTAACAGCAGGGTGGAATTATTTGCATAGCCCTTCTCTGAACCCATCTCTGAAGAAGTTGTTAAGCTCATAGCCCTGCTGTACTTTCAAACCTAAAAGATGATTAATCAAGCATAAACCTAAAATGCATTAGCTACTGGCTGAAATCCAAAAGTAAGTCACAACTAAAGTTGGACCGTTGAATCAATGGAACTTGTGAAGGAGTTGAGTCACCAACCCCCACCCCACCCCGGGGAGTCAATGAACCTACTCTAGCCACCTTGGGTCCTTTTGGGGAGAGAAGCAGGATACAAATATTTTTAAATAAATAATGAATAAATAGTTGCAACTTACTCCGGGATTTCATCCCTTGTTTTTCAAAGCTGTAACTTGTTTTTTTACGAGAAAAAACAGGAATGAGACAAGTTGCAGTATGACCCCCGTATCCACAGATTCATTAACCACTGATTCAGTTATCCACAGGTGGCAGGGGTAAATAATTAAATAAGCAATTCAGCAGCAACAAAGCGAGCTACTGTCCAAAACAGCAGCTGTAAAGCAAGCTACTATCAGAAACAGCAGTTTTTCAGGGGGGAGGGGTGGCGTTCTCTCTTATCCACAGTTTTCATTATCCATGGGAAGGCCTGGAACCAATCCCCAGCAGATAATGGGGGTCCTACTGTATACTGTTCTGCTTTAAAATCCTATATATCACATATACAGAACTGTATTGGAGAAAAAGATAAGGAGCACTCAGTTCAATTCAGTTTGCTTTAAAACAGCTGATCAGGCTTTTTTTTTTTGCAGCCCCCAAAACAAAGTAACAAAGAAAAATATATTTTTAAAAATAATAGTGGCTGACATGTTGTTTCTGTACGTTCTGTGGCAGTCATGCCATCAATGACAGTGGTGATGTAATCAGTCAGTTTTTTTTTTTTTTTTTTTGGAAATTAATGATTTTCTTCTGCCTGTCATTAAGGTGTTGCTCAGGACCCACAGGGCTTCATGACGAGAGAGGAACAAGTTAAATTTTCAAAGAAAATCCCTGGCTGGTGACACTACCATCTTGATATCTGAGGGACCTGCACACACGGTATTTCAACCATTATTTTAGACAGAATCCTGTTAGTACAAACCAGATGCAACAAGAAACCGAGAAGATGATTTTTACAATTTTCTCGCCAGATGTCATACGCTCACATGCACGCCTTTGGAAGGATCTCAGTGTTCATAAGAATAAAGCGCATGTGGATGGTTCATATTGCTCATTCATCTCCTGCAGATTTCAGCGATGCATAAACAGTTGTTGGTTTTTTGTTGTGTGTGGGTTTTTTTTTGCAGCTCTTCCTTGTTGGTCAAAACTAAGAAGTTCTTTTCATTCCTTCTCATGCTTTCTTTCTCTTCTAGCTATCTATCTCTTCTTTCTTTCCTTCCCCTTTCTGCTTACTCCTGGTACATTAACACTCTTCTGTTCCTTTCGCCTGTTTCTGCCTCCTCTAACTCCTCTTTTCCCCACAATTGCGGTAACTTTAAAACACATGATTCACTCTGTCTATCATTCTCTTTCACTAGTGATTCTCTTCTTACTCTTGCTGTTTCTGTTTCTACAGGATATCTCCAGGAATTCTAAAGAGACAATGATATCAAGATTTCAGGTTACCCTGGAGAGGCAGCCTAATGAGCATTGCACAACATGCACTACGGATCCACATTCTTGATGCACATTCAATTGTGCAACAGTGAGCGGTTGTGTAACCTCCTGCATAACTTATCAGAGCGTTACATGTATGGCTATTTACAACTGAGCAACTGTCAACAAGACTGCAATCATTATTAATAAAATGATATATTTAAACACTCAGGAAATAAATAGCACCTAGTTCTAAATGTGGTAATTTATGTCATTAAGTTTATTACTTTGTACCCCAACTTTCTCCCACTGGAGAACCAAAAGTGTTGCATAATGTGTATTGAAAACAGATGCGGCAACAAAGAAAGTAAGCCCTAAAGTTAAATTGCAGTTCAGTGATTTATTGTTTCAAAAGAAATACTGAATTCAAACAAATTTGAACTGAATTCAAACTTTTTTAAAAATTAAACATATACTAGAATAACGTCCAAGAAAAGACTAGTCAGAGGCAAGAAAAATTGCAATATATATTCCAACTTATATATTTCCTCTTTCATAAGTGTGCAGACATAAAGTCTGACAAAATTTTATGACAATCAACTAGAAGCCAGTTCAGAACATCAGTATAAAACAAACTTGAAGTACTTGATTAATAAGTTTCAATATCTTTAAAAGTGTTGCAAAAACTTTTGCTGCAGGAAGACAGTAAGACAACAGTGGCGACATCTCTCTGGAAATGTCTTTAGAGACTGTTTTAAGGAAAGGGTTACACAAATCAATGCAGTTTATTCATTTTGGTGCCTAATGGGTATTCCAATTTGATTTGGTTAGAATCTGCTGGATTGTGTTTCTCTTGGTCTAATTTGCACAATTAAGGCTAATACGCAAGTTACACCCGTTTCTTGAGAAACCAGCTCTCACCATGGTGATATATGCCCTAATGACATCCCGGCTAGAGTACTGTAATGCGCTCTATGGGCTACCAATGAAAAGCCTCAGGAAACTTCAACGGGTCCAAAATGTAGCAGCCAGATTGCCGACTGGGGCGGGATACAGAGATCACATTACACCCCTATTAAAGCAGCTCCACTGGCTGCCTGTCAGCTATCGGGCACAATTCAAAGTGCTGACCTTGACCTACAAAGCACTGCACAGCCTGGTCCAAGCTACTTCAAAGATCGAATCTCACAGTATGAACCAGCTTGGGTGTTAAGGTCATCAGGAGAAGCCCTTCTCTTCACCCCACCAACCTCACAGATACGTCTCATGGGAACCCATGAAAGGTCCTTCTTGACTCCTGCGCCCAGACTCTGGAACTCCCTCCCACTAGAGGCCAGGACTGCCTCTTCTCTGTTGTCTTTCCAGAGCAGTCAAAGACCTTTCTCTTTTATTTGAATCTACAGGATCACATAGACTTGGTGTTTATAACTAATTATAACCTTATGGGTTTACGTTGACGTTATGTTTTCAATGTTAGCTTCCATCACTCATGACTTTACATGGAACTTTACTCCCCTTTAACTGCTCATGTTCTCTGGTAGCTTTACTGTAATATTGTCTATTAATGCTGCAAGATGTCCCTCAATTCCCCATTCTCAGTACTTGAACATGTCTTAATTGTACAGGACTGTATATTATCCCTCATTACTGTAAGCCGCCTTGGGTCCTTTTCCAAGGAGAAAGGTGAGTTTTAAAAACTCTAAAACAAACAAACAAACAAACAAACAAATAAAATCACACTTCAAATATGTTGACTTTTCTCTTGTCAAATGGTTTCATTGATTGTCTTTTTTATTCATTCGCAGCAGTTTGGAATACCATATTACAGATTATTTTGATCATGGTCTCGCCAGGGATGTGTCACTTCCCTTCAAGAGCTTTTCTAGTTCCTCCTAGCTCCCTTCCAATGGTCACTCTTCTTCTAATTTCTTGGTTTCAATCTCCATTTGGATTGATGTTTGAATCAAAGTATAGGAAATCTTTAACAATTTCCATTTCTTCATCACCGTCATTTAAAATCACATCATTCATTTGCAGTCATGTTCAGTTTTAATCCTGTTTCTGAAATTAATTCTTTGCCCGTTCTCATTTGTCATTTCAACTACTAGAGATGGGTGTTTCATTTCGGAAGCGGACTGGCTCCATAATGAAACATGCCAGCACAGTTGGCTCCTGAAGCCCAGTTCCAACCTCCGGAACAAATTCAACCACTGTTTTGCCTTGCTGTAGTTGGTGCTGGGGGAAATTCCAACCAGGAAGAAGCCTCCGATGCATCATTTCCCCCCATTCGCTGGTGATGGGTGAAGTTCCAACCAGGAAGAAACCTCTGATGCATCATTTCCCCCCTCTCCCTGGTGCTGGCCAATCAGGAACTGTGCAAGGACATGTATCATCCCACCTCCCTCTCTGATTGGCCAGAGCCAGGGATAGGGAAAGATGACACATCAGCGGCTGCTTCCTGACTGGAATTTTGCCCAGCGCGAACTATAGTGAGGTTAAGACAATGGTTGATTTTGTTCCAAAGGGTGGACCTGGGTTCTGAGTGCCAGCTCTGCTAGTGTGTTTCATTTCAGAACCAGTCCCCTTCCAAAATGAAATGTCCGTCCCTACAAGCTACTGATATTTTCTGCCAGCAGCATGGCATCATCTAATTTCAGCTTCCTCTGTCATAGGTTCTGCATCTAAACTGAATGAACAGGGAGATAAAATGAAGCCTTGGGTTGACACCCTTGCCTATACTATTACCTCACAATCACCTTTTGTCCAGAGTACGGGCTATGCAACAGAACTATAAGATGTCATGGCACACCCATTTCTTTTAGAATGATCCATAGCCTTTCATAATCCATACTGTTAAAGACATTGCTATAATGTGTGAAGCACAGACCAGAGCTCTTCTGGTTGACTGAGTTTACTAATGCTAATCTCTTCTTTATTTGTTCTTTAAATTATTTAGGAATCTAAATAATTCTTCAGCAACTTAAAGAACATGTCATTGACTCTGCATAACTGTATACACAGGTTTTGTACAGAATACATGGTTCTGTGTACATCTGGTGGTTACTTGTGGCAGGTGGAAACTATTTTTCTTGGGAATGGAGAACTGGGATCATATGTTTTGGAGTATACCACCTTCTTGCCTATAGGGTGATTCATTTACAAATAATGCCAGACAGAAAGCAAATTTAAAGCAATAGGAAAGCACTTTGGAATGAGCCAACAACAAATGAATCTTTAGAGATTAATGGTGCCAGATACCTTCAATTTGCTTATTTTAAATTTAGCCCTAAAATGTGTTTATTTTAGAAACAATTTAAATAATGAGTTTATGATACTAATTCAACGAACTAGCTGTTTTTAGTTTCTAATAGTTAACATCAATTAAGGATTCTTTAAACTTTATATTCCACGTTTGAACAAATGGTAGAACATACCAACTTTGCTATCATCATTATGATATTTCATAATATTTGTAATTCATCAACAAAATATATTTTTTTAAAAAAATCATCAAAATCATATTAAAATAATTGAAATATGACAATGTTGGCGAACCTATGGCATGGGTGCCAAAGGTGACACTGGGAGCCCTTTCTGTGGGCACCTGACATTGCCCCTTCACAGCCACCTGTATTCAGGTTACATTGCTGTATAGGCACGGTGAAAAATGAGTGGGTTTTTAATTGCAGTTTGGGCACTCGGTCTCTAAAAGGTTCACCATCACTGAAATATGATAACTACAGGGGAAAATGCTGAAAAGCAAGATATTCAGATTCATTAATTATGTTTATATTATCATAGTCTATTTCTCGAGATAATAAAAACATTCCTTGAATAAGTAGTATTTATGCTAGATTTTTGTTGAAACTATTCCTCCTACAAGCATGGAACAAGCCTCTACATATAGAAATTATAATTCCACTAACAGTGATGGGTATAATCTCGGCTGGTTCTGAGTCACACAAGTAGTATTCTTGTTCAGAGGAACTTCCCCGTTGTCTTCGTTTGAATCAGAACATGCAATCTGATTCTAAACTGTAGTGAAATGAACATGTTTCTGCTTCTTCCGCTTCTCCAGATATGAGTTATGTGATGTTTAAAAAGCCATGTGATTTCTCATGCAATATAGTATGGTGCTAAGTGTATACCAAAAAAATGTGTGGTATCTGAGTGCAATTGGGAAGACATTGACAACGAAATTAAAATTAATTAAAATTAAAATTAATTAAAATTAAAATTAATTGGTGGTTGTGGTTCATGCCTTGTATCTCTTTCCAATCAGAATATCCACACATATGAATAGAGCCTTGTGGCGCAGTGGTTAAAATGCCTGTACTGAAGGTAAAACTGTGCTCACGACCTGGGGTTCAATCCCAGGTAGCAGGCTCAAGGTTCACTCAGCCTTCCATCCTTCCAAGGTCGGTAATATGAGTACCCAGCTTGCTGGGGGTGGGCAATATGTAGCCTGCATACTGTAATTAAAAACTGTAAACCACCCAGAGACTACTTGAAGTGGCATGGGGTGGTATATAAGCAGAACGCATTGCTTTGCTTTTATATCCATTGACTCTTCAAGGCAGGCATTATCTGGAAGGGCAGAGAAAGAAATACCGTCCCATCAGGGAAATGTGATCTACCGTATTTGCACATGCCTTTACAAGTATTTGGGCAGCACAGATAAGTACGAGGAAACTTCTATATGAGCAGCAATCCTTGTGTGGATACATTATTATATGTGCAATCAAGATAGCTTAGTGCCAAACGATATGATGTGTCTAGCCTGTGTTTAGATGCAATGATCCCTTATGTGGTGAAAGACATCTGACTGTCCTAGCACAAATTTTTCTCACCCCACCTCCATAGCCTTTATTCTTGCTTGCTTTGTTAATCATAGGCTTAATTTACAAGTCTAAATTACCCAAAGCAATTATCTCTGAGGAAACTGAGTTGTCAGAAGAAGGGCAGGCTAATCTCATTGAGTGCTCATATCCTTAATGGCAGATTTCATCCTCCGTACAACTCACATACATATTCATAACTTGGGACAGCTGCCTTCAGACAAGGACTCCATATTTTAATTCTTCACCATGTTATCCTTTCTTCCCCCAATGTAAAACACAAGAATAAGAAAGAAGGTGAATAAAATCTTTATAAGCACTAATTTTATTTTTTATTAAATATAAAAATGCAGAAACATTCGCAAAAGACTCCAGTGGAATTATATGGATGACGTACCGGGCAAATGTTATCACAAATGTACATGAAGTACGTGAAGGTTCAGATGTAGCTTTGCGATTCCTGTGAAGAGCATGTGAGGGTGTGGGCCCTTCTGTAGCACCAATGAACCTTTCTCCACAGAAAGATCTTGGAATCCTGCATTTTGATTTGAACATCCAGACTCTACCTCTAGGTGCCTTGCTGTTAAACATGACTCATCACCAAACCAGGCCTTGCACTGTATTTTTTTTTAATTTTATTACTCATCTCACCAGTGACTCAGAATTTAGGAACCACATATTAAATCTTTTAACAAAATAATGGAAAAGAGTCATTTTATTGTGTTCTGGATATTTTTAATGGGGTATATTTTAGGATGGTGCACCCACATGTCTCCAAAGAATGGATTGGATGCATGTCCTGTACTTGGAAGGAAGATAGAAATGCTTTCTTTATAGCAGGCATGTCCAAACTTCGCGCCCCCCCCGATGTTTTGGACCACAACTCCCAGAATTCTAACCTTAGATTGCCAATGACAAAGGACTGTGGGAGTTGCTGTCCTAATCATGTGGAGGGCCGAAGTTTGGTCATGCCTGCTTTAGAGGAATATCGTCAACAGAGCCGCAGGTGCTGGTGGATGAGCACCTTTGGCATGGTGTGATCCAAGGAGCAAAGGGATCAAGTGTCCAATGCTGCTGGAGACAATGAGTGCAATCAAATCTCATTGCGACTGCCCTCAAAGTAAACTAAAATAAAACATAAAATCTCCCACTAGTGTTGAGTAGGAGATGGACTACACCCAAATATATTGTAACTCGGGCACACACAACATCTCCTGGTTTTGTACAAGCTGCTGGAAATTATGTGTTAGGGGACAATCTGTCCTTTATAATGATGAGTTTCCAACCACAGTGACAGCCAACTCTAGCCAGTACATAGGCTGGTAACCATACACACTGACATTAACATTCTCAAAGCTGTCTGGATTTATTCCTTCAAATAATGGCAAACGTTCTAGTTTTGTTTTGTTTTGTTTGTTTGGCGGGGAACAAGTGTCTTAGAACATTGGAGGGGGAAAATGGACCAACACTGGAATACTGTATGTCTTGCTTCTGAACAAGAGCAAGCAGATCAGCATTTTTTTCACCAGCAATATTTGTGAAAAACTGTGGGCTTGCACAAACACTTATTTTGCACAATAGACCATTGCATTATGTGCAAAATATATTGCTTTCAGCATAACATTCTAGGTTTACTACATCATTATTATGACCTCCCTACATTGCTTCAATGCCTATTAAGTGACTTCCAGAAGATCCAATATGAATCTTGTCCAGATAGAAAACACTCTTCAGCATTCACTCATTTGGCAAGGTGTGTTGTTTTTGTTCTTCATAAGGTTAGCCTAGCTTTTGCTGGTTTCATATTTGCAGCTTGAGATGTGTTTTCCTCGATTTTAGCTGTCGTCTAGGGCAGGCCTGTACAACAGGTAGACCGGGGGCTACTGGTAGCCCATGAAGGGTTCAAAAGTAGCCCACCAGCCATCAATAAAAAAGTGAGGGGATAAGTTCTCCACCCTTCCCTCCCCCATCCCAAGGACCACCACTGCCCCAACAAAGTTCTGGGTCACCCAGCTCACTGTCTCAGCCAAGTGGGGCAGTTCAAGGGCCATGGTGTGGTCCCCTGCTTGCCCCACTGGCCAGATGATCGAGCAGGTGCAAGGGAAGCATGTGCATGGTCAGCCTTCCCATAGGAATGCATTGAAAATCAATTAATCCATTCTGGAGGGAACAGATTTCAATGCATTCCTATGGGAAACCGTTGCTCTACTTACAAATTTTTTTTACTTACGAGCATCTGCTTGGAATGGATAAAAATTGTAAATACAGGTATTAGTGTAGTAGCCCTCAGGCACTTTGGGTGAGAAAAAGTAGACCTTGGCCTGTTCAAAGTTGGACAGCCTTGGTCTAGGGCATTGGTACCCATGAAGTATATGCATTTGGTACTGTATTTCATTCATTATTTGCTAGCACCTCTCAGTGTACTAAATAGTTGCAACTTACTCCTGAATTTCATCCCTTGTTTTTCAAAGCTGTAACATTTTTTACTAGAAAATCCAGGAATGAGACAAGTTGTATCTTTCTCCTTCAAAATCCTATATATCACCATTCACCATATACAGAACTGTACTGAAAAAGATAAATGCTTGTAGGGAGAGCAAGAGTGTGTCGTCTGTGGACATGGAAAAAATGGTGAAGCAGGAAGGGAAGAGAGAAGCGGTGGAAAGGGAGATATTTATTTATTTATTTGTTAATCTTATACCCCGCCCATCTTCCCAGTGGGAACTCTGGGCGGCAAAGATAGGCAAAGACTTGATAGAATGGGTTGATATAAGGTGGATAATAATATAAGGATTCAGACAGGCCAAGAGGAGCCAATAGTGGAAAGCTATTGGTTGATAGACGTGACATTAGATGAATGGGAGAAGAGAACAGGAGGGGGCAAATATATAAAAGAGGGATACAGAAGTGAGAGCTGTCAGACAGAACCAAGCGGGAGAGATGTCAAAGTCCAAATGGATGGGGGGGGAAGGTTTTGAGATATGCCGATCAAGGAACTCAAACCGAGAAGGAGATAAGACCCTCCATAGACATCGGACTACCTCTGCCAGCACTGGTGACAGTGACAGCTAGCCCAATAAGAGGAACAAATATGGTGAGGATAGCCGGGGGAGGAAGGGTTATATTGAAATGGATTCCTGGCTGGGGATGGGAGACCCAGTTGAATGCAGTGAAGCACCACGGTTGCGGGACCATATGTTATGGTTCAATGCGGCCGAGGGGTCCACACCACTCCAAATAAGTATGAAACCATTTCTGAATGGCGGTGAAGTTCAGGACCCCTCAAGTGTAAGGGAAATGTTAAGACGTTCTTTGGTCATTAATGTTAATCCTGTTGAGAATAACGTTAAAGAAAATGTGTGTGAATAGAAGTTTAATGTTTTAGGAGAAACCTCTGGACTTTAATGGTTGTTCTTCATTGGAACCATTTCTGGTGTTAACCGAACCCTCACAGGGGCACTCAGTTCAGTTCAGTTTGCTGTAAAATAGCTGATCTAAACAAAGTAACAAAGTACTCTTTCAACGGGGGTAGGAGGACCATCAATGGCTTTGAAACATTCCATGGAGGGTGACATACAAATTTCATTGCAACCTTCTGAACAAAACCTCCAACAAGGTACCAATAGAATGAACAATCGGGTGTGCCAAAGGTTCACTACCACTGCCATATACTATCTCAGCCTGAATGAACAGATTGTCTGAAAGGTATGAGAAACAAGTTTGCCTCACATGTTACAGCTCAATGCTACAGAGTAAGACAATATGCTGAAGAGATGAAAGAGAAGAATTGTCTGATGAGAGCAATGAATCTGAAAAAAAATTAAGCACAGCTGTGAATTTTTTAAAAAAGTCCTGGTAGTATATTTTCAAAATGTGACAAGTCTTTGAAAATGTTTGCTTTGTTTTCTTGGCCTCTTTGCTTTTAAAAGGATGCTGGCACCAAAACTGTGTGCTTTCGGTTATGGAAAGAGAAATCTTCACATGGAAAAGAACATCCTTCACAACTGGAGAAACATATTCACACAGTCTTTTAAGAGCCCCATAAACATAGAACAATTATACAAAATTCCAACAATTTTTTTCATTTAAAAAAGCGTTTCACTCTTTTTTATTTTTCCTTTATTTTAACAATCCTTCACATTATAAACAAAAGGAGAAAAACAAAAGACAAAAGACAAAAGAAAGCTTAACATAGCATAGTAACATACCGTACGTTGTAATCTTACTTACTAATTAGTTTACCATGTTAGGCACCAGCTATTTAAACAGTTTAAAAGGGTTATAATTAGTCTCCCAATTCACTTTTCATCCTGAAAAATAAGAGACCAACAATCTAGTTTATTTCCTAAACCATGTCTCTTCTCAGTTAAGTCATTCATATATTTTAGTAAGGGTTTCCAGGTTTCAATGGATTGAAGAAAATTCCATCAAATACATCCCCGAAAAGACCATCAACTACAACAGGAAATCATTTCAAAAGCATTTATCAAGGTGAAGAGGAAGGTTGACTGCCAAAATGCAATACTGCTATTGCTTGACATTACCTCTATAACTATTTTGACAACCCCCTACAGAGCCCTCTAAGAACCTTCTAAGTCAGGCATGCCCAAACTTAGGCCCTCCTGATGTTTTGGGCCACAACTCCCAGAATTCTAAACTTAGATTGCCAACGACAAAGGACTGTGGGAGTTGCAGTCCAAAACATCTGGAGGGCCAAAGTTTGGACATGCCTATTCTAAGTAGTCCATGATGATGACGATTCCAATATTACAGATGAAGAAGAAAATTTAATTATGTCACCTTTATTAAACACCAGGCAGACTGGGTGTAAAAACAACATCTTATTCGGTTCTCCTGATGATTCCAGCAGTTTCATCCCAATTTACTCTTGTCAAAATGTAGGAATAACATCAAGAGTGTCCTGTACAGGCTTTCTACAATATATGTATGAGTCTTAAAAGTATATGGCCATGGTGCTGTATGACCCCGTGGTCGCTGTGACAACGGGGAGCCTGGGCCAAGAGTGCCCTGAGGAGAGCTCCTTGAGGGGAGCCCCCCCCTCCAACTGCCTAGAACCTGGACAGCTCAGTGAGCTGGTTCTGGGGCCCTGTGGTTGCCATGGCAACAGGGAATCCGGGGCAAGAGTTCCCTGGGGAGATCTTCCTGATTGGAGCCCACAACCAGCCTATGAGTCTGATAGCTTGGTGGGCTGTGGCTGGGCCCCCGTGGTTGCCATTGCAATGGGGAGTCCGGGGCAAGAGTTCCCTGAGGAGAGCTCCCTGATGGGAACCCCCCGAACGGCCTAGGAGCAGGACAGCTCAGTGGGCCGTACCAAGACTAGAGATGGGCACGAATTTTAAAAAATGGTGTTTCGTTTTTTCATTTTTTGTTGAGAGGTCCGTTTTGGTTCATTTCCATTTTTGTGAATTTTTGGAAAAATTTCATTTTCGTTTTTCATTTTTTGTTTTTCATTTCTACCCACTTTTTGCGCGATTTTAAAAGCATTTCCATGCGTGGGCGTCCCCCAACGCCCCAACCAGTTAAGAACACACACATCCAGCCAGCCAGAAGCCCCACCACCCAACGGCATGATCTCCATCATGTCCAGATTCAATGTCAGTCTGGTACCCCTCGCCCAGGAGTAACAGCATACTGACAACAACAAGCTCCAAATCTCCACATCACCTCCCCAATGGCTTCACAGAGACATGATTTTCTTCATTTGAGTGCTATAGAACAGGTGTGGTCGAATAGCACAAATGTGCCACCAGGTAAAGGCTGGCATTTGAATCAGCAAAGTGGCGGTGCATAGGAGGCGCATTCATACATACCGCCCCGAGAAAAATCCAGAAATAGGTTTGTTTGCAGCTTTGGTGAAGAACATAAAGAAAGAACACCTGATAGGAATGCTCAGAGGGAAAAACAGGAGAGGTCCCAGTCTCCATTAGCGAGACACTATACAAATAAACAGCATGACAGACTTAAAATACCACAAAGCTTGTCAGCAAGGCAACCAGTACACAAAGACTCAATTTAAACAAAATTAATTTAATGCTGCTGATACTGTTAGAATGGAGGTTTTCTCCAAGGTGGTCTCCCATGAAACAACATTACACAGAGAGTCCTAGTGCTAACTTGGAGTGGGCCATGAGTCAGAAGGGATTCTGCAAAATAGAGAGAGAGGGAGGGAGGGAGGGGGGAAAGCAGGGAACAAAACAGGTTTGGTTTCATAATTTTCTCAATTTCCTCATTAAATTCACCCCATTAACAAGTCTTGCTACAATTTTTCTTCACTGCTTAAAACTCGTGTTGGCAGCAGGCGAAATTAAGGTTTGGGAGGAGGTTTTCTTGCCCCTTTTAGTACAGCCAGAAATAAAAATTATGTAATATGAATTCAGCTGACTCTGCTGTCAAAGGCGCGTGAGGGAAATCACTGTACTGGCCTTGTAGAAATTGGAGGGGGAGAAAAACGAGTTTGTTTTGGTCAGTAAAGTGAGTAGATGTGACTCAGACTCAGACGGAGCAGAAAAACTGAGTAAGAAGGCGCTATTTATATCAAAGCCCCTTTATGGATCTTAACCACCAAATTATACAAAGAAATCTGGTCATGACTCCACAGGAAAGGTTGAAACCTAAGGACTATTTTTCTCACACATGCCACACACACACACACACACACACACACACACACACACACACACACACACACACAACTAATAAAGTGACTCCTTTTAGGCCGAAACATGGCAGTGCTTTTAAAAACAGAACCTGAAATCTACCCCAATGTTTCAGAATCAGGGGGCTTTTGAGGAACGGGTCTAGGACGTTCAAAGCTGCTTCCATTATTTCAAAGATACATCCATGAACCAAGCAGGCAGCCTCGAGTAGGTTTTACGCACAATACAGCCAGTGTCTAAAGGGCAAACCAAACATTACAGACACTCTTGACAAACCTCTCTTGTCACTTCTCCCCAAAGGGAAAAACCAGTCATGGCAAGAGCCATGCTTTCCCTACCTAGCATCTCTCAATCCTATATCAATACTTAAGGTACTGGATACCGCACAGATTCAGAGTTTGAATTGCATGCTTGCATGGGCAGACGTACATCTGAAATGCCACAGGGGGTTGAGGGAGTAATATGTTTGGACTGAGGGGTCCTTTAAACTGCCAGTCAGATCTGGCTCCACAGAGGAGAGGGTACAAGACACAGGGAGAAGCAATAAGTGGGACAGTGGTAAGTCAATTCAGATATCACCATCATCTCTCTTCACAGCAGCTGAATGTGTTTAGCTTCTGAATTTTCCCTACACTGCATCTACAATTACAAAGCTTCAGGACAGATGTTTGAAGATAAATTTCAATCTTTTTCCTGAACTTGATAAAGATAATCCATTTTATTGGAATGTCGGTGGAAAAGAAGTGTGTGGGGTGGGGGTGGGGGTGTGTCATGATTGTCTTCCTACATGGAGATGGCTAAAAGTGTCACTATTTGAGTCTAATCCCAAACGCTAGTTTGGGCTCAGCATCTGGGAGTTGAGTCATGGTCACTGGACTTATTTTCTTGTGGGATCGAAATGTTTTGCCACTGATCCAATTAGATTCTTCATTCTGAAAAGAAGTCCAGTTGCCATGACTCCTCTTCTGGATATTGAACCCAAAGTAGTGTTTCTGATTAGATTTATCAGTAGAGATGGGCACGAATTAAAAAAATGACATTTCGTTTGTCATTTGTTGTTTGGAGGGTCCATTTTTGTTCGTTTCCGTTTTTTTGTGAATTTTGCAAAAAATTATTTCTGTTTTTCGTTCGTTTCGTTACCATTTTGTTACCATTTATTTTAATTTTTTGTGTTTTTTTTTTTTAGGATTTTAAGCAATTCACTCATATTGCAATTCCGGTGTTTCTGTTCATTTCGTTTCATTTTGGAGACAAAATTCGTTTGTCATTTCATTACGTAACGAAATGAAAAAACGGAAACGGAAATGAAAAATTGTTTGTTTCGTGCCCATCTCTATTTATCAGACTAAATAAGCTCCTTGGATGAGTAGTGAAATGTTTTGATCTCACAAGAAAAGAAGTCCAGTTGCCATGACCAAACTCCTGGATTAACTCACCTGAATGACTGAGAATCTCCACAGACATTTTGGGTTGAACGGGTACATACTACTGAGCTTCACGGGCTATCAAGCCATGTAAATCTCACATTAGAATGTCTGTCTGTATTCTTTGCCAGTAGGCTTGGGTTCTTTCATAAATGATATTTTTGTCCCTCTCTTCTCCTCTTCTTTTGGACTAACGGCTTCTCTAGACTTTTTAATAAGCAAAAGTCTTTCTTTTGTACTTGACTCTGGTCACTCTTGAATGTAAGGTTCATAATTGGGTCTGATGGTTTTGAGAGATCTAATTCCAATGACAGCATCAAGCTAATTAGTTGATTCATAAAGAATTAGACATCTTTTATAGACAAGAGGAAGTTAGTATCAATCACAGTAACATCTGTTGATGCACTAGCAACTTGTTTAGAAGGCAGAGATGTGTCAGACACATGAGTCATATTCAGAATCTGGCGGGTCACTATCAGATGGTATTTGCGTGCTTGCATGAAGCAGGACAGAAGGCTGTGATTTTGAGCAGATGAGTATGACAAATGTTATAGAAAGCAGACCAAGATGGTTGTGTGAAGGCCATATAATTGATTTGTGCTAAGGTGAATCTGTAGTTCTTGGCATGAACAGGAAAGAGGGGCATGATATCAATGGGCCCAGCTGGCGCCAATGACGGACCAAGTGGCATCTCACCTTGTGCTAAGATGGAACCTGTGGTCTTGATACCTGAGCTGATATAGGTAGGTCAGTTGTAGAAATCAGTTAACATGTGGCCAAGGGCACACTCTGTATCAGTTAAAGAGTTGTGGAGAGGATGTTAGGGAGGTGTTTGCCCTCACTTCAAACAGTCTAGAAATCCATAGCAAAAGAAAAAAGAAAAAAGTTAGTCTGGGAATGCTGAATTTGGTAGGAGCAGTGGCAAAATCTTCACTTTAACTTATATACTGTATTAAAGTTCAACTCAGATAGAAAGTAGATAGTAAGTGTTCTCTAGTGTTCCAGAAGATGAGGAATCATAGAAGCATGGAATCATAGAATCATAGAGTTGGAAGAGACCTCAAGGGCCATCCAGTCCAGCCCCCTGCCATGCAGGAACACCCATGACAGTATTTCTGACAGGTGGTCATGCACTCTGCTTAAAAAGCTCCAAAGAAGGAGACTCCACCATCCTTTGTGGCAACAAAGCTGTGAAAAAGCTGTGTCTACATAAGTAATAAATACAACGGGTTATTCCCCTATTTCCCATATATGTAACTATGGAGATATGTAGCTTTGCAGATTCAATTTCTGCAAACTATGCTTATCTCCCATGAAGAGCTTAGATGCCTCCTGCCGTTATTTTAGGGTTTTGATAGGGCATGTGGCCCTTAATTTTCAATTTGGCTGACTATCCGTGCACTGCTGGATATAGAGTAGATGCCTCACATGCTCTCCATGGAGAGGGAATGTGCTGAAGGGCCCTTGAAAAAATAGCACACTAAACATGCAGTTGATGGGATCTTACCTTGTATTTAATTGAGATCCAACACATTGCAGGTTCCTGGCCCTGCTAAACCCACCACCTCAACTCCTTCCAGGTTTTTGTGGATAAACCTAAGTGTGGATCCACTTACCCTCCCCTGCTTGGCCTCTGGCCACGTTTGCATGATCCACCCCAATCCCCTGTCATCCAAATGGTGGTGGTCTTCATTTCTCAAGAGGATGGAGCCACAAGACCTGGCACTTAGATCTCAAGTCCCTCCTCTATGTCAATGTGGCTCAGCCTTCTCCCTAGGGTAGTAGAATAACAATATGTTGACCAATACAGTCTATGGGGCGCAGTGGCTCAGCAGCCTAGAGCACTGAAACTTCCGGCTGCAAAGTCAGCAGTTCAGCAGTTCGAATCACAGGTGCCACGCAGCAGAGTGAACCCCAGCTCCTACCAACCTAGCAGTTCAAAAACATGTAAATGCAAGTAGATAAATAGGTACGGTAGGACCGCTGTATCTGCAGGGGATTGGTTCCAGGACCCCCCACGGATAGTGAAATCCGCAGATAAGAGCAAACACCCTTATCCGGATTGACTGTGGCGACAGAGGTGGTAGGGGTGCCAGGGTGAAAGCTTTTGCCCCCAACACCCCCAAAATGCTGGGTAGTGTGACATCGGCAGCAAGGAGGGAATAAAGTTGTTTTATTTTTTTCTTTCTCCTCACTACCACTGGCCATCCGCCATCCAGAGGGGTGGGCTGGGGACTTAAGAGGATCCGCCTGTCTAACTGGCCTTTGAACTTTCCACGTGGGTCCCAGGTGGCAGACTGGGAGTTTTGAACTTCCCGCTTGGGACCCGAGCAGGAAGTTCAAAGGCTGGTTAGACAGGCGGGGAAGGTGAATGGATGGCCATAAGTGGTGGTAAGTTTTCTTTTCTTTTTTTCCCCCCTCCCTGCTGCCGGGCTCAGACCTCCCCTGCACCTGCTCATCACCAACCACTGATAACTGAATCCATGGTTGGTGAATCAGTGGATGTGGGGGTCATACTGTACTGCCATAAAAAGTGGGAAGGTCCTTTGTGCACTATGTTCCATGCACAGAAATGCATTCAGCCATGCCAGCCACATGGCCACGGGCTTGCACAACACTGGCTCTTTGGCTTGGAAACAGAGATGAGCACCGCCCCTAGAGTTGGGCATGACTAGTGAGCATGTGCGGGGGGGGACCTTTACCTTTACCTTTTTTACAGTCCATGGGGCCAGATACCATGGGATAGTAGGCAAAGGCACACTTCACTTCCCACAAGAGCCCGGACACTATGCCAGGTTCAATCTCCCCATCCCCTTGCTCTTCACTGTCAGCACCACCGTCCTCTTCCGGAGAGTTTCTCTCCTTCTCAGTCCCCTGCCCCCGATGCCTCCATCACCCCTGTCACACATCCGTCCTGATGCATCCACATGCTTCTCACACATAGCGGACACCTCTTGTCCTTCTAGGCCAGTGGTGGCGAACCTTGGGTACTCCAGATGTTTTGGACCACCACTCCCACAGTCCTTTGTCACTGGCAATATGGGCTTGGAATTCTGGGAGTGGTGGCTGAAAAACATCTGGCGGGTCAAAGGTTTGCCACCACTGCCCTGGGCTCTCCACCTTGCCCCCCCCCCTTTGGCAGAACGGGGACTTCCTTCCTTTGGTGCCTCCCTACAGACATCTCATCTCAAGCCAATACTGGGGCTTAGGTGGCCCATGTTGGGAGCCGTGCTGGTGTGCCCGAGCTGGGCCACTCTGCCAGCTTCATTACATGCCATTCTTATGTCCAAGAAAGCACACATAGGATTGGTGTGTTTAATCTGTAGGAGACTGCAAATACTTTTCGTTTTAATAAAGGGAGACGAAAACAGACATTTACCACTGCCCAATGGAGCCAGGAGTGAATGATTAGATTTGCTATTTATATAGGCTTCAACTTTCATTAAATATTTAGGCATCAAACCATATAAAGAAAGCATAAGACATACTAGTTAATAATTCGAGTGCATTACAAAAAGCCTGGAGGGGGAAAAAGATATTTTTTTCGGGACATATTCCCAAACTCATTAATTGGGAAGACAGCCCTGAAGAAGAAGAAAAAAAAATCTCTTTCTACCCGATTCATTATCCACTCTTCAGTATGTATCATATGAAAACAGTTATATAAAAGAATAAATTGTATTTGTAATGGCAAGAAACTCAGAATAAAACTAGAAACTGTGATGTTCCCATATAAAGATAGGAGACAGCTATCTGTTCCAAATGTTAAAAGTTTACTACCGTGCCAAATCAAATTCACTGCATACCAACATGGCTGTACAAAGAACTCCACCCAGGCAATTCTGGAAGAACTCACAATCCTCCAAACTAGCTGTTTAATGTATGGGGCAACTGACTCACAGATGCAGGAACGGTTCAAGTAACTCATTAAAAAAAGACCATAGAATGTGGCAATCAAATCTCTTTTTTCAAGTGATGCAATCATATTTTTTTTTAAAAAAGGCTTCCCTCCCCCAATACAAAGATTATGATTTCTGAAAAATCTAGATTGATTGATTGATTGACAAACAGACAGACAGATATGGATATTTAAAAGGCATACTTTTTCTTATTTATATGTGGTTGGAGACCTAAGTAGAGTTCCTTAGTTGAAGTGACGCGTTACAGCCCCACATACAACAGCTGCCTCTGTTGATTTGGTTTTCAGGCTCTCAAGACCGCGCGTGAGTTTCTATAACCAAATGGGGATCTCTTGTGTTCTAGTCTCGGGTCCTACTGTATTGCTACTCTTCTTCCAACTAGCTACTTGTTATTGTTACTGCTACTAGTAATAACAGTAAAAGCAATGTTATCGACCATCTTTCAAGAAATAGTTTTAAAAGAAGGGATCTCCCCATACCATGCATGCAGCACAGACGAGAGAACAAAGTTGAAGTTTTGTTGATTAATGTTTCCTTAAATAACATTATTTGTAAATACTTTACATTACAAATCTCAAAGGTCTGCACACTAGTAATAAACATAATATTGTATATAGAATACATGAATATCCAATATCATATACTGTACACAAGTGCACAATAACACATCTATGCATAGTATTTACATAACTCCTGAAATAGATGTTTGGATATACAGAAAAGTTTCACAGCAATACCAAAGGTGGAAGACAGCTGCAGAAATCTCACTACACAACTGGAAATCTAAGGTATGGAGATGAGTTATGACGGAAAAACTTACTGCATACACTCAGCAGAGGTATCAGAACAGGAACAGAGATACAGTGGTATCCCGACTTAATAGCAGCTCGACTTAAGAGCAATTTGACTTAAGAGCGAAAAACTGTTGGCGTTTTAACTGCCACCTTACAAATTTTAGATATGGTCTGCTCCGCTTACAATTTTTTTTCATATTTTTTTTCATTTTTAACTTATTTTTTCAAGTTTTCAGATAAGTACCCCGACTTAAGAGTAGTTCAACTTAAGAGCATGAATTCAGAACAGATTAAATTTGTAAGTTGAGGTACCACTGTATGCTCCCTAAAACCTGGTCTTCCTTTGTTCATTATTGTCAAAATCATACTGACTCTCTTACTATCCCCCCCAACAACTCATGCTGTTTTATGGAAAGATGTTCTGTCTTAAAATATGGGTTCCATTGTTCCATATATGGTTTTGTATATATATATATTTCTTTTGTATTAAAATTTTAAATTAGTAAAAGTGTCATGGTTATAAATGCTTCTGAACATGCTCCCAAAAATTTACAATTGCAAGTATATTTCAAATTCATGTGGAAATTTCCTGGAAATTGCTTTCTTTACACTGTCTACTCCAGAGGAAAGGTTTACGCTGTCATTTTCTTCAAAACTTGAAAATGTTGAGTCTAGAAAAGTATTCGGTTCTTAGTTATGGAGATCATTATGTGAAGATGCTTAATTATCCCCTTTTATTTATTTATTTATTTATTTATTTATTTATTTATTTATTTATTTATTTATTTTTGGATTTGTATACCACCAAGCTTAATTCAGATAATAATTTCAGGTGGTGTATTGTAGTCATTGTATTATCAGAACAACAGCCATACAGGTTTGTGGATACCCAGTTTTAGCAATAAGATCGTAGGCACTATCCTACCACTAGTTGCAAATTAAACTGATTGACCCCACTGCTGAACAGTGAATCAACTCTTATGTAAATGGGTCTACTCTGTGGAACTGGAGTGGCTTTGTAGTCGGATGGGTGGTATATCAATCAATCAAACAAACAAACAAACAACAGCAATAGAATATTGGCCATTATTATTAAAGTAGGATTGACACATACTTTCTAGTGGATGTTAGTCATGTTGTTTGTATTCCACCGTGTATGGGAATACTAAAATAATTAGGTATTGATTTGTTTTTTACATGCATTGTGATTTTTTTCTTATGTTATTCTTGATTGTCAGCAAATTTCTATCATCCGAAATAACTAGGTCATTTTTTAAAAATAATAATCGTTTGGGTGATATTTAACTGCTTGTTTGAATTTAAAAAACTCAGAATGTTTTTAGCAGCTCAACTAAAGCACGGCAACCAGGATTCTGTTGCCAATTTACATTCATTATCATGTAAAGCCCATAAATATGACCAGCAGCTTGTTGGGCAGGTGGCTGTTAAGATGTACATGACTTTCCTTATGCAAACAAAATGGAAATAGAACTCTCCCTTTTGTACTACTTGGAAAGCATAAGAACTCATACTTTAAATAGGAGTTAATAGTTCATTCAGACAGACAGACTTGTTCTTATCAACTTCTTATATCCACACGCACAGGTCGTCTGCACACCACTCTGAAGTCTTGTGAAGATCCTTAAAACTGTCATTACGACATATCCTTCCCTCTCTGGCAAAATACACACATCTACAAAATAATATGACATTTGATGCTGGCAAAGAAGTATGGATAAGGCAACGTCAACTTCTGAAAGAGCACAAGATTAATGAACTGAAGTCTATAAGAATAAAATGGGAATTCATTCTTTAGGACTTGGCTAGTACTTCTGGATTCTTTTAAGCCTGACACATTGATCAAGTACCCAAGACTCCAACACCGAGCCGAAGCCAAGTTTCCACTGCCACAAGTCATTCAAAGAGATACTTTCTGCCCGCAGTGCTTCAGTAAACTTTGAGTACAACAGGCAGTAATAAGTACATGTGTGTTTAGTACATGTTGTACAAAGGACAGAAGACAACAAGTAGGACATCTTTTCACTATCAAAGAGTCCTGCTAGCCAGTACTGTTTTCATTAGTCAACTTGGCTGTAATTCATTAAAGTATATGTATTTATTTAATATATTTATTTAAATTATTTCTATCTTACCTTTCTCCCCAGAAGGACCCAAGGTGGCTAGAAAGAATATATACTTCAAAAGAAGGCACTAAATTGGGCTTAGAAACTAGCTTACTGACCGTTGTAGTGTTCTCAGTACATGTTTCAGCATATATATGACTCAATTAAACTCATGTTTATCTTTAATGAAAATTATAAAACAAAACTCAGTTGGGTGAGGAACCTACATTAACTTCCAATAGCTGTGTTTAGACAAAATCCTAAGCTAGGGTTTGTAGTTACAAGAAAGAACATAGGGAATTGTTTTTACAGCACCTAGAAACATATCTAACTTTGACTAGAGGCTTATAGCTTCGGTTTCTACAAGTTGGAACCGTTTTCCTTTATTTTAGATATGTTTAGAACCATATTTGATGTCAGCTAGTATTTTGTGTATGTAAGATGTGACTGAATTGGCGCCATCAGTTTTCATTATCTATCATTCAAAGTATGTTCAAGCTCTTACATTTTGACTTCAGTTTCTGGATTAAAGGACTCCCAACTAGACATGAGTGTTTCATTTCTGAAGGGGTCTGGTTCTGAAATGAAACATGGCAGGATAGCTGCCATTCGGAACCAGGACCCACCCTCTGGAATGAAATCAGCCACTGACTTACTTTCCTTTGGGTTGCATTAGGCAAAAACCCAACAAGGAAGCAGCATCCAGTGCATCATCTTTCCTTCTCCTTGGTGCTGGCTAATCAGACAGGGAGGTGGGATGATGCATGTCCTTGCACAGCTCCTGACTGGCCAGCACCAGGGAGAAGGAAAGATGATGCATTGGAGGCTGCTTCCTTGTTGGAGTTTCGCCCCGCAGGACCCAAAGGAAGGTAAGTCAGTGGTTGATTTCATTCTGGAGGGTGGGTCCCAGTTCTGAACAGCAGCTGTGCTGCCGTGTTTCATTTCAGAACCAGACCCCTTCTGAAATGAAAACCCATCTCTACTCCCAAAACTTCCTCCTCCACACCCCTCTATCTCTCTATAAAGAGAAGTTGTCCCTTGTACGATGACATACACCCTGCCCTTGGAATTCCATATTCTTCACAATCTCTGTCAAGGAAAATGAAGCACCATAGAAGTCCACTATCTTTGCAGTAGAAAGCTGGCTTTTGCAACAAACAAGGTTGTATAACATAGCTGTGACGGTGATGATGATATGTGGGAGCCACGCTTCCAGTTTTAGGAATGTGAAGCAGTGTTACTGTTATTTTTTCCCTCCACCTTCTGTTCCTTTGCCACATTAAGTTCCAAGTCTTCCCATCACTAAGAAAAACAATGCATCTTCAGAGGTTCCAAATATGGCCTTTGCTATACTTTCCATGGGCATAGGGAAACTAGAGACACAGAATTCACGTATATATATGAGCTTCATGTTCAGCACTAGAGATGGGCACAAATCAAAAAAATGGTGTTTCATTTGTCGTTTGTCGTTTAGGGGGTCTGTTTTGGTTTGTTTCCGTTTTTTGCGAATTTTTGCAAAAAAAATCATTTTCATTTTCGTGCATTTTGTTACCGTTTCATTACCATTTATTTCAAATTTTTGTATTTTTTTTTAGCATTTAAAGCAGTTCAATGTATTGCCGTAACGAAAACGAAACGGACGACAAATTTTTTGGTGTTTCTGTTTGTTTCGTTTCATTTTAGAGACAAAATTTGTTTGTCGTTTCGTTGCGTAACAAAACAAAAAACGAAAACAGAAACGAAAAATTGCTCGTTTCGTGCCCATCTCTATTCAGCACTAGTCAGACAGGTTTAGATGTTCATGAGCATCTCACCTGCAGTCGGAATTTCTCAGGGCTGGACTCTTTCCCAGGGTTTGGGAATAACTCCCTGGCAGGAATTCACTATCAACATCTGGATGGTTTCAAAGGGCAACTGAACAAATCAATGAAGATAAGACTTCATGCCATGTAGTACCGTGTTTCCTCGAAAATAAGACAGTGTCTTATATTAATTTTTGCTCCCAAAGATGCTCTAGGTCTTATTTTCAGGGGATGTCTTATTTTTTCCATGAAGAAGAATATAGTACACATTTTTTGTTATCTTATTATTGGGGAGGCCTTATTTTCGGGGGGGGGGATGCCTTATATTTCAGTGAGAGGAAAAACTGTAAGTAGGCCTTATTTTCGGGGAATGTCTTATTTTCAGGGAAACAGGGTATCTCTTAGTAGCAGTAGCAAGAACATGCTTCTAAATAATAGTTTCTGGCCACATGACTGAGGGACTACAGCCTTCACATCCTTGCTTCAAGGCTTTCCACAGGCACAAGACTAATAAATATGTAAACAGAAAGACAGACTTTTGTTTTGTTTCAGCTCTTCCAGTCTTACTTGACCCATTTGGTTGCCTTCTTGATTTACAAACCGAGTGCTGAACTGAGATTGACGGCACTTGATGTCTTATTGGCGCGCGTTCTTAGGATGTGGGTTTGGAAAATTTTCTGTACACAGAAATATTTCACAAAATTTTCCACGACCAGATTTTTCCATGGAAAATTGTTCATTTCTTTTTTAAAAAAGTCAATTCATAAAACTAATTAATAACATAATGGATAGAGACCAGTCCAGTATGATCTGCTAGGGGGATAACATGCTGGCTCTAGACAGACCTTTTGTTTGATCCACTATAGTGCTTCTAAAGTACATATGAAAATCCCAAAATATATTCCTGGATTGGTGTTGAAGGTATACACTTCAATCAGCATGAAAGCAAGTGTCATATAGAAGCTGGCAGGGATGCAATGCATACTCACAGGATTTTTCATTGTCTTAGGTCTTCCACATCTCAAAGAGATATGACACTCCCCATCAAGAGTTCCCCCGTCTCAGCCAGATTCCTTAGCTTTCTACAAAAAAAAATGAGACTCCATTCTTGTTTCTTTTGGTCTTGCTTGGTTATTTGTTTCAGTTTATTTAAAAAAAAATCCTCTGTGTAAGAAACTGCCAAATCCAGCAAGTCATCTTTCCAGTCAATCTTGTGCAGGAAAGATGCTATTCTTGCGATTCTTCCAAACCCTAGTGATTATGTTGGCCACGAACATGGGAATTCCAGGTTAATTTACCCACTCAGCCACTCACTTTCTCAACCTCTCCTACCTTATAACAATATTCTGGGGATAAAAGAGGGAGAAACACACTGCCTTAAGCTTATTAAAGAAAGAAAGGGATATAGATATGCAATAACACAAAACAAATCAATTAAATAAATACAGTATAGCTGTGTTATTTCGGACGAAGTCACATATTTATTCCTGGTAAAACATCTACTGTGGTTTCTATAGGCTCAGGTCAAAGTGCTGGCGTTGACTTTCATAGACCCATGACAAGACAGTGGATGGGTCTCCTTCCCTGCTAAGAGATCACCCACGTTCTTCATGGACCCATCTTTGGAGAAAGTCATTTCCTCAAATACAGAGTTAGTTATTAAGACAGGATGTTGCTTAATGTGTTAAATATGTTCCTTAAAGTTTTATATAGTTGCATTTGCTGTCATGACAAAATATATGTAAGCAAATATTGTCTCAAGATGTGGGCATTAAAATCTCCAAAATTTCCTCATATTACAGATTCCAACCCCCCCCCCCGTGATGTAGTTCACACAGGCATATCTGGTGATATACAAACAAGTTACAGTATATCCCAAGTAAACAAGGGGAATGTGGCTGATTTCAATTAAACATGCTCTGGAGTATGTCATAAATCTTTAATCTGATTATATCAATGTAAATACGAAATCTGACTAGCTTTGCTCACCTTATGGGCCTGTCTTAGACAAACGACAAATCAACAGCGAGTTTCAATTAAAGCAGAAATTTACACAATTTACATTTTTCTCTCTTGAAAGGTCCAAATATTATAATCGTTAAAGTTTCCCCTTTCCTCGAAATCTTCTCCCAAAACATTCTCATTATAATTGGGTACAGGGTGCATTAACAGAAATTTAAATTAGCAGGGTATGGGAAACCATCTCATGCCTTAACATAGACGTCAGCAATCACACCCTCCTCTGTCTTTTTGGGAATTAACACAATCATAATTACTTGTTCAATGTCACTGTATATTTCTTACCTGCTTGCATTAAAAACGTGTGTTGATTTTGCTCTCTGTAATAGGCTAACTTCAAGCGGCTGGAATCTGTGGTGTCACCAGTTTTACATATATTAAGGCCCGGTCATAAAGCTGTCAAAAGAATTCTGGTACTGCATTTGAGTGGTCAATACCTTCCACCACTTCTCTCTTTTCCCTCTGTACCTTTTTAACCCAATCGGCGACCGGTGAAATATGTGCAACAGTAACCAAAGAAAAGGAGAGGAGAAGTCTAAAACAACAAAATCTAAGCCTCTTCTCCCCCCCCCAAGGTATCTTTTGTCAACTCCCAAATTGTGTTTCTGAAAAGGTTTTATAAAATGGAATTAACAAAAAAAACAACAATATCACTAAAAAGTTTCTGAAATCTGTTTAGGCGTGCTCACTTAGGGTGGCCACACCCAGAGAGGCGCGGAAATCGCTCACGCGTAACCCTGCCTTCTCTGTGGTGGGGCCCTACACTGTGGAATCAGCTCCCTAGTGAGTTGCGCCTAGCAGTTTCCCTGCCTGCCTTTAAAAAAGCCTTGAAGACACATCTTTTCAAGGAGGCATTTGGTGACCTTTTTACTTAAAAATTTTTTTTTTTTCTTTTTTCTTTTCCTCCTCTTGACGCCTGTGTCATCTTTTGAGGGTTTCATACCCCCCTATTTTTTAATTGGTAGTTTGTTTTGTTCTTTTTGTCCTCTTGTTGTTGTTTGTTTTTAATTGTAAACCGTCTGGAGTTCCGCTTCAGAAGATAGGCGGTATATAGAAATGTAATAAATAAATAAATAATAATAAATAAATTAGAGCAAGTGCTGGAGGGAGGTTCCTTTTTGATACCTCATGGTTCCGTTTTGTCATCTACATTACTTAACACCATGTCCTATCTCACCTTTCCATGTAAATCCAAGGTACAGTAATTGTTTCAGTTCTGTATCAGCGTCCGGTGTCAGTGATTGACTCAATAGGGGCAGATAAACTGAAATTTAATCCAGACAAGAGAGAGGTGCTCCTGGTTAAGCCAAAGGCAGGATGAGAAGTAGGGATGCAGCCGGAAAACACAGGTAGACAGCTCGGGAATACTCCTGGATTCATATCTGAGCCACAATTTCACAAAAAAGTCTCTCTCTGTGTGCGTGTTGTGTGTGTTTGTGGTCATCCATTTCCTTTTAAGTCACTCCATAAAACAGACAGTTGGAATAAGTTCTAGTACTGCAATGTGCCCACCCCCTTTTTTAGGCTATTATTTTTACAAAACTAATCTTTTAAAAATGCGACAGCATCCTGAAAAATTACAACTGGATGTTTGCTGATCTTCTTTAAAGCCACAGAATGAAAATCGGAATCAGATGCTACTGCATATCTACAGGATACACTCTATTCATAGAAGGATGGTTCTTCCCCCCCCTCTGTCGTTTTTCATGAAAAGGGGTGGGACCCCAGACGGAAAACAGGGGGGAAGGGGGGACTGGAAAAATGAATTGAGAAAGAACCGGCATGGTGGTGGTGGTGGCGGCGGTGGTAGTGGTGGGAAGTCAGAAGCCTTTAAAAATAAATACCCATGTGGTGGAGAAAGGAGGAGCATGCAGACAAGGGCGTCAAGAGGCAAAAAGAGACAGAAGACAGGAAAAGACTAACTAGAAAGGAGACAGAGATACTACACAACCATGGTGACGTCATGCTGGACTTAGAGCGGTTTCCAAAACAGCTCCAAACTGTGGGAGATGAGGGTGGAGGGGGGGACTTGAGAAATAATAATGAGATGATTCTTTATTCTTCGAACTGGAGCCTGTCAGATTTGAAGAGCTGACTAACGCCGCTCCAGTTTTTCCTTCTGCTTGGTTTTAATTGGCAGAATGTGCTCCGAGAAGAAGGATGGCAATATTAAAAAGCTGCTTTCACAGGGTTTTTTTTTTTTTTTTAGCAATATCAGAAATGGAGATATTTGTAGGCTTAAAAAAAAAATCCTCAGTGTTCAGAATAGAACTTCATTACCCCAAAGAATGTAATGTACCCGATACCTCCCTCACGCAGACCGCTTTCCTATCTTCAAATACAGTGTGAGCTGAAAGGAAATTTGAGAGCACCACAAGAAAAAAAAATTAAAACAGGTAAAACCCTGAAGACTAAATAGTTGCATTGCTTACATTCATGACGGTCTCGATTACAGATTTAACTGTTCAGTTTCAGGAGAGAAGGGGTTAACTGGGGAAGCCGCCATTAAGAAAGATGCAAGAAACACAGTGTTACACATACAGCCCAAGCTTTATGGAGAAACATACTGTAGGTACTCATTAGCCCAACTCAGAAGTAACAATAAATAATGAGGCATTGTTATTTCAATGAACCGTGGGCTTGTGTATTCTACTCCTCTCTGATGTGACAAGGAGACTGGGAACCTGGCATCTGATTTCAATTAAAACGGGTTAAGCATTACAGCCAAACATTACTTGACTAAAATGAAATTAAATCTTAACTAATGACAATTACATGCTGCCAAGATGATTTGACTTATGGCAGCCGTTGCCAGGATTTCATAGGTACAAAGTTCCCAGAAGCGGTTTATCGTGAACTGCTGGATGGGTCTCTGGGTGTAGACCTAGAGGTTCAGGGTTCAATCCCACTCACCCCCTCCAGTAACTTCTTGAGAGGGGCTGGACTGGATGACTCATGGGGTCCCACCCAGCTCTGCAGTTCAAAGGTTGTAATTATTCCCTCCTGGTGATGCCCTGGAATCATGCAACTTGCCTAAGGCTGAACAGGCTGGCTCTTCTTCAGAGATATGAAATTAAATTCCTGACCCCTATGCCCACGGTCGTCCAAGCCAACAATCCACCCACCCACCCAACCAATCCTTTTGTCCTGCCAACTTACGGTGACCTTCATACTTTTTTTAAAGTCTAAAGTGCCACAAAGGCAGGCAACCTCATCAGCCCCAAACATTCTGAGTGATCTTAGCTTGTTTTTCCCAGACAGGCAAAGTGGGAATGAAACTCCCAGCTTCTGGATCTGCAGCCAGATAACCAACTTACTGAGCTTTTATATAGTGTACTTTTCTTCAAATTATATATATATATATGGAAGGGGTTAATGGAAGGGGTCCTCCTTCCATACGAACCTACCCAGCAGTTAAGATCGAGCCAGGGGGCCCTCTTGAAAGAGCCATCCCTCAAGGAGGTGAGAGGGATGGTTTGCAGACACAGGGCCTTCTCGGCAGCTGCCCCCAAGCTATGGAATGCACTCCCAAGTGAGATCCGCCTGGCGCCAACACTGATGACATTTCGGTGCCAGATAAAAACCTTCCTGTTCCAGAAGTTTTTTAATTGATACAATATAGACTGTGGGTCCTCTGGTGGCAATTTTAGTGTAATGATTTTAGTGTAAGGTTTTTATTATTGTTTTAATTATATATTGGTATCTGATATTTTAATTGTTTTAATTTTTTTATTGTAAGCCACCTTTGGGTAGTGGGCGGCATATAAATTGTAAAAATAAATAAAATAAAATAATAATATATATATCATTATATATATATATATATATATATATATATATATATATATATATATATATATATATATATATATATATATATATATATATATATATATATATATATATATATATATATATATATATATATGAGAGACTAGATTTCAGTTACAGCTGGGTGGTACTTTTCTCCTTGTACATCTTATCTTGACATGTTTACACTTTATGGTGATTTCGAATACGTTCTTGCCTATGGGGAACAATACAAACAGTCATCAATCAACCAGGTAGTGAAATGAGACTCAGCTGATCTCCCATTCCAATAAGCATATGCCAAGACTTTTTTAAAAATAACAAGATGAGCTCAAGCATATCCAGTTTGCTTTTAGTAACTTCGAATCTGTTGGAATCTTGGTTTACAATTCAACATGATAGCAACAAAGCTAACACAGGTTTTCGTAAAAGGTAAATCAGATAAACCTCACTTTACCACATCCTAAATGATGTCACTGCTAGTTAATCATTCCGTCTGAACACAGACGTTACTTAATATCTCCTAATCCAGGGAACAGTAAGGTATAATGTTCAGCTAAATACAGTACAGTCCCATGTTCTTATTATCTGCGGTTGTAATATTATCCAATATTGAGGCATCAGAAAATGTATTTATTTATTTAATATATTTAAAATTTAGTGAAAATCCACTATTCTGGATGGTCATACAAAAATAAATAATCCCCTCACTACATACTCCCTCCAGACCTCTGATCCAGACATCTGACAACTTATCTAGGAGGATACCATGGTCAATAGTATCCAAAAGCCATTGATTGAGTAACCCAGTTGATCAGAGGGAACTTATATCTTCCCATGGTCATCCTTGGTTTTAAGATCTTTGTAGGAGGCCTATCTCTGGGTCCTTCAGATATGCCAGGTGTGGCTATGAGATATGACATTTTTGATGGCTTGTCTCAGTCTGTGGAGCTCCGTTCTCTGAGAAATCAGCCCGGCCCCCTCCCTATAGGCAAACCTAACGCACACACACACACACACACACACACACACACACGCACACACACGCACACACACAGAGTAGATTTTTAAGAAACACATTGCTGTTAATGGAAGGGGTCCAATGAGGCGTACCTCTTTTATCTTCTTAAATCAGTTTTCATGTTGTTTAAAAGGGATTTTATTAAGTACTCTTTATGATTAATGGATGGATGGACGGATGGACGGATGGATGAACCAACCAACCAACCAACCGACCAACCGACCAACTGACCAACCAAGCAGCCAACCAACCAACCAGTGCTTTGTTGGTTAGCTCCATATGGAATTCTCATCCCTCCTAACCATGGTGCTAGAATTAGAGACAGAGAAGGACATTAAAAGCTTGTCATAATATTTTTGCAGTTTTAATTTAATTTTAATTTAATTGAAATTTGATTGTGTTTGTTGAGGTAATTTCAATGTATGATGTTCAATTGTCTTTATGCTTTGAATGCTGTATGAGTGGACATGTTGCCAGATGGGCAGTATAAAAATAAAATAAAATAAAATAAAATAAAATAAAATAAATATTCAGCATAAAAGCATGGACAAAAGTTTAGACTACATTTAGGGCCTCTCCCATTACTTGACTGGCTGGACAGCTAATAAGGCAGCTCAGCACAAAGAAAAATGTAGAACAGTTCAGAGTGTTTCTAAAGTTTTAAAGCAAATTCAGTCTGGGATGCCTTCAAATTATACAACCTCCAAAAAAAAAAAAGGCACTTGGTCTAATAACTCAGCACCGCATTTGTTGAGTTATGAATAACATTTTGTATTGTTGAAAAAAATGTGCTTTATTTCAATATAGACCGTAAGTGCCGTGGTAATGTTTTAAAGCCACAAATTCCTTTCCCCTGCCTTGACTTCTAAAACGTCCAGCACTTGGGATCCTCCTTGTTTGGTTTATGGGCTTGATTTTGGCTTTGAAGAAAGATCAGGGATTCTAGTTGTTTGAATTTCTACAGTAGCCCAGGTGGTACAATCTCTTTTTGGCCGCAGTAGGATCAATCCAAAGAAGTGCTGTTCAACAGCTCCTGGCTGCTTTTCGCTAAAAGGTGATTTTTTTTTTCACCTTGCCCAGACAAACAGCTACTATTTCCATGCTGTTCCCAATAAAGTTTGTTATCTGGAAGATAACCAGGGGTACATCTTTTAAAAGTTCACCATTAATCTCTTTAATTCTCTGATGCCTATAAAAAGTAATTTACTAATATGTTACTTAAAGCCAAATATATCTCAGCCACCACTACAGGGACACCTTCTCCCTAGTCTGCAATGATTCACAGATTTCTAATTCACCATTTCCTTCTAAAAATTGCTCCAAAGAATACTCAAAGGGGGTTTACCATTCCTTAGCCAGATACCTAAGCCACTGACCTATCCAGACAGAAGACTTAGACTAAATCAGACATAGAACTTTTAAAATGCTCTTAACACAACCAATGGAACCAATGGAACCAATGGAACCAATAGAACCAATGGGACCAATAGAACCAATGGAACCAAGGACCTAAGGAGGTGGCAAGTGCTCCAACACTGGAGGCACTCAAGAGAAACTTGCACAACCACCTGGCAGATATCCTTCGACTTGTATTCCTGCATGGAACAGGGGTGTGGGCATGAGGCCCTTGTAGGACCCTTTCAACTTCATGATTCTATGATTTTATGGATATATTGGCCAAAATTATGTGTTTAAGGATTTAGCCTATAAATTTCAATGGGTGTTCTCTAATCTGATTTAAACTAACCAACAGGATTTAGCCATTAAAACAAAAAGAGTACGAGAGACAAAAATTGGTACATTTATTAATGGGACAAAAAAAATCTCACCACCAGTAAAACAAAAATGAATTAATTGTCACACTGTTTTTACACTGGACTTACTTAGTCCTCCTGATTCTTTGGAAGTGCAGTTACTGAATCTCCCAACTCAAGTTGAACTGACCTCAGTACCAATTTCCATTAAAGTCACTTTAGGAAGAGAGAAAAACCGCACAGAACAACTCTTTTTGTAGACAAGTCAAAATATAATTGTGCCCGAGTATCAGAGGTGAAGGAATCATTGACACATTGTCATGCCTGTTTGGTTTAATAATTTAATAATTTCTGCTAGTATCCAAAACCAGATTTGTTACCAGATCTAAAGGACCTTTGGCCTAAGTGCTTACAGGACTTTCTTCATTCATGATGAATGAATCGCTGAGTGGTTTACCAACAGCTAATTAGGAAGTCAATAAAGGTTTAGCTTTCCTAAGATTTGTCATCAGAGGCTCCCTTGCCTTTTTGGGTAAGGCAGGGAGTTGAATGGGAGAGGAGCTTATCATTTGCTTTAATACTCAACTAGCATGCAACACTGCTAGTTTAAGCAACACTGAAAGCAGTGATGACCTATGCTCAATACGTACAGTTTGAAGATATGGACACAATCCTTTGGAAAGGTGAGAGCCACCATGTGTATAATGCACCCTCACCTGTTCTGGCTCATAACCATGGTCACAGGGGAGTGGCCGTGTGAGTAAGGCAAATGCCTCTTTGCAGCAGGCAAGGCCCAACAGTTTTAAATGAGACAATCTCAAGACAGTTGAAAAGGTCTCCCTGAATCCCTCAGACTGTATAAGATCAACCTAGCCTCCAATAATCCTCTCCCAAGCCAGATACTCAAGTGTTTGATGGTAGCTCCAACTATTCCTTGCAGGGAACAGAAGACTGGACTTGATCGCCTTGTAGGCCCCTTCCAACTTCACGATTCTATGATTCTATGATCCTCAAAGAGACTGACCTACATTCATTGCAAGGAGGCTTCAGTCATGGTTACAGCGTGCAGATGGCATTGGTTGCCTTAATACAGTAGTGGCCAAACTTCAGCCCTCTAGATGTTTTGGACCACAACTCCCAGAATTCTAAGCCTGTATTGCCAATGACAAAGGACTGTGGGAGCTGCGGTCCAAAACTTCTGGAGGGCCAAATTTTGTCCACCATTGTCTTAATAGATATAATCTATGGCAGGAATCTGATGATGGGAGTATGTCTCTGTTAGTTTTGCTGGACTTGTCAATGACTTCTGATGCTATGGATGGATGGATGGATGCATGTATGCAGTGCCGCAGTATGTGAGGAGGAAAACTTCCTTGTATTAGCGACATTGTGTCCCACATCATTACAAAAAACGAGGGGTGAACAAGCCAAGTCTTCCTTGCATACATATCGGCAAGTAAGCCGAGACCCCTAAAAGAAAAGAGATTTCATTTCTATGCATCGAGCCATGTATTGTGTGCCTACAGTTATCTGCCCCAGGCTGCTTTTCTCCTATTAATGCTGTAAGATGTATTAATGCTTATTTCCTGTTCTCAATACTTGAACATGTCTTAATTGTATTGGACTGTATATTATCCCTCATTCTGTAAGCCGCCTTGGGTCTTCGTTCACCCAAAGGACCCGACACCAAAGCACAAGAGGAGCAATAGAGTATATGCAGTCCAAGGCAGTGAGCGGTGTGCAGAGCTCTACACTGGAGAAACTGAACAGACACTAAACAGGAGGGTGGCCCGGCACAGAAGGGGCAACAGCTCAAGACTAGAATCAGCAGTGTACCTTTATTTGAAGGACAAAGGACACTCATTCAAAGATGAGGATGTACACATATTAGACAGAGAGGATAGGTGGTTCAGAGGAGCCATTCATGTGTATATAGAAAATCCCTCTCTCAACAGAGGTGAGGGACTCAGACACAATCTATCTCGCACTAATTATGCTGCCCTTTCATCGATCCTCGGAGAAATCAGAAACACTTCACATCTCAACCAAGACGTCAACTGCTAACAACGCCTACTTCATGGATGTTGGGAAGGGTTGCATGGCAGTGGGGGAGACTTTCAAACACCCCAGGCCATTGTACCTCTGATGAGCCTACTTAGGCCACTGTCTACCTAACAAGCCTATTCAGACCAGGGTGGAGTAAAACCAAGGAGAACTATAAATTGGAAGCCTCCTACCAACCTTCCTCAGACTGAGGAAGCAACTTGGATGAGTAGCAAATTGTTTTGATCCTGCAAGGAAAAAAGTCCAGTCGCCATGACTCAACTCCCAAATAACCTCGCCAGGATGAATGAAAATCTCCACAGACACTCAAATACAACAGTTAGTTTGGCCGATCATGCACAGTTATCTGCACTGTTGCATGGGATTTGGAACTCCTGGCCACAGGAAAGCCAATGTTATTGTATATTTTGAGCAACGGTAAGCGTAACAACAAAGCTGGACAAATGCAAAAGGAGCAAATATACAGACAAGAAAAAATCCTTTCTACTCACTGCAACTCCTTTCTCACTGCTTAACCATATCGGTACTGATTTGAACATGGCATTTGCATATGCCAAGAGATCTTCCATGTAGAGCTTAAGAGCAGCTCAACTTAAGAGCAATTCGACTTAAGAGTGGAAAACTGTTGGTATTTTAACTGCCGTCTTACACATTTTAGATATGGTCTGCTCGACTTACAAATATTTTTTGTCATTTTTTACATTTTTAGCTTATTTTCCCATTTTTTAAATTAGGTACCCTGACTTAAGAGTAGTTTGACTTAAGAGCATGCCTTCGGAATGGATTAAATTCGTAACTCGAGGTACCACTGTATTTGGCTTCAGGGATAGCAAAGTATACACTCAGATCCTGGAAAGGTGATTAAAGGACCTGGAACTTATTTATGATGTCCAGAAAATCTGTTTGCAATTCTACTGTCAGCTTTGTTGCCTTACAATCACATTTCGGAGCATCGGACTCCCTGTGTTTGTGGGACACTGACTCAAACAGAAATATTTGCTGGTTATAATGCTGAGCAAATCACAGGACTAACACCACTCATCCCCAAGCAAATAATAGGATACTGAATCATTTTCTTTCCACGAAGAGCCTGTCAGATAGAGACACATTCCTAAATGCTGAGGGTGGTTTGCTCAGTTTCTGGATATCAGAGTTTACGAGCCTCAATGGATTCAAAAAGAGGCAGGATACCACCAGCACAAAAAGATGGGTGAGTGGTAAGTACTATTCATTTCTATGCAATTTTAGGACAGAACACTCATAATGAGGGAATTTCCTCTTTTGGCAAGCCAAAATTTGTGTAACGAAAAACTTCCCCGGGTTCGGTTACAAAAACAGGCAGTACTTGCCGTGAGTTAATTTTGAAAACAATTTCCATTTTTTTTTTATAGCTTATGATGATGGTTCCATGCCCATGGTAGAGTGGGCCCAACCTCCAGGTATCTGCAGAAAACTGTTGCCTCTTTTCTGAAACATTTGAGATGTATTATGGAGTCAACGAGGTTGGGACACACTGACTGAAATCCAATTGCAAGGCGATTCGGCCTGCTGAACGTACATAGGTATGAACCCACCAGATATCTTCCAATTCTACAGGCCTGTTCGAGTTGCAGGTTACGACTGGGTTACAGCCATTATCTCTGTACTTTGAGAGAATTACAATAATGTTTGCTCCCCGCTTGACATGCAGGACAACTGAGGGTTGACTGTCACCAAACTCAACGAGAATTTTGCGGAATCATCATCTTCTAAAGCATGCTTCCGAGTTTAAGTTTAAACTGTTTGGCAAGTGTTTTAGATACACAGAGGGAGTTGTTGTTTCACCTGTGAACCTTCTCTCTCAAATCAAGCTGAAGGATTCTGAAATGACATCGGAGTCAAACTAGATATGTTTATTATGAGGCCTCTTCCGTGGACATGTTCCCTTCAAACCGAGGAAAGGCGTACATTTGTCTTAGTACATGACCTTCTTTCACTTACATATCTTGCATTTATGATGCTCTGTTTTCTAACTGATCACTGGAAAACAAACATGGGTGTAATTTACAAGATTGATTTCTGAGGCACATGCTTCTGAGGAGATCCCACTGTGGGGGGAGAAGATAGGTTACTTGGAGGAAATATGCACACCCTTTAACATCTGGCTCAACATTCTGTGAAGCATTATCAAACCAGAGAGAGTCCAGATGAGAGACTTAGTATTTCCACAAATCTTTATACAGATTTTTCCCATTGGTGGGACACAGGTGGTTATGCAATTGCTATAACACCCATCCATAAGGAAATGCAGATATTTCAAACATTCACAAGACAATTGGCCTGAATCTGAACACAAAACTCCTGTCTACCTCACCCTTTAGAGCTCAGTAGGACCCCCGTATCCACGGATTCATTAACCACTGATTCAACGATCCACAGTTGTCAGAGGAAAAAAAATGAATAAATAATTCAGCAGCCACACAGCAAGCTACTGTCATAAAACAGCAGCCGTAAAGCAAGCTGCTATCACAAAACAGCAGGGTTTTTTTTGGGGGGGGTGGCATTCTCTCTTATCCATGGTTTTGTTATCCACGGGAAAGCCTGGAACCAATCCCTAGAGGATACAGGGGTCCTACTGTATCTTAATAGGCACTCTGAAGATAAATATAGCTTTTCCTTTTCTCCACACAGCTTAACTTTTCTGCACAGAGCTAGATTAATTGATATCACTAAATAAATTAGCACATGAGTTAATGAGGTACACATTGTCATAGACTGGTACCTGTGTGACATTTCCTCCACCCTCACTTGGTGTTACATTTTAATCTTAAATTGTGATATTTTATTATGTTTTATTGAGCTGATCTCTCTCCCCCCCCTTTTTTTTACATGGATAATGATGTTTTTATTGTTTCAGTTGTGTCGTTAAATCGCCTTATACTTTGGACATGCAGAAGAAAGAACTGGGATATTAATTGTGTGTGTGTGTGTGTGTGTGTGTGTGTGTGTGTGTCTGTCTGTCTGTCTGTCTGTCTGTCTGTCTGTGTCTGTGTCTTTGTGTATTAGTATGTGTCTCAGTGTGTGTACAAAAGTGGTTACAAACAATATTATGTGATACACTTGTACCTTGCTGAGCAGATGAGAGGGAGAACTTGAAACTACTGCTGGCTTGGAATTGCAAAGGACAACAGATGGACAAGTTGGGGGAAAAGAAACAACTTCCTTTTTCTTCCTTCTTACATGCACACTCTTTTTCTCCCTACACACACACACACACACACACACACACAGAGCCTCCGCCCTTTGGTTAATAGGGATTTCAGCCTGGAATGCCTATTTGCACTTTGCGGCCAGCCTCTCTGGAGTCAACCTCCTACTTGAGGTCAGTGGAGTATGATATGTGTAAAACCGCTGGCAGTGTTGTTTATTTTGATTCCACTCGTTCGCTTCAACCATTCAAAATTCTTTACAAGATCAAGACATTTCACGAAGAAGGAATTTTGCAATACGAAAATAAATTTCCCAGCCAATGCGAGGATGACTGGATCGGAGGCCGGGCCAATCAAAAGGGTAAAATCCTTCATGTGTTTATACTGAAATCCCTGTTTTATATTTCTCTACCTGCCCTCATGGCTTCAATAGCAGCTCGCAAATGAAGTGGAGAAGATGAAAGATGGATAAGCGTCTAGTAAAAGAAAGGGAAGCATTGCTCCTTTTAGATCTTAATTTCATCCATAAAAAAGGGAGGGGGGCTGGACATCCTTCTCCTCACAACTTGCTACCCACTATTGTTTGATGCACGTCCTTACCTGTTGAGACCATCAGTAATTTATCTTTTCATGATCCACACCAGGGGCAGGTCACATCGGGAGCAGAGAAATGTGAAAACGTATGGCCACAACTCATAAAATAATTATTGTTGTTTATTTTATATATTTGTACATTGCTTCTCATCATATCTGCACCAAGGGCAGCTTCAACAATTGCTAAAATGATGAGGACTAGACAACAGAAAAATAAGTCATGCAAGGAACAAATCCAGAACTCTATTCTAGAGTTTCCATCCCTCATAATGGATTTTGTTGTCTTTTTCTTGGTCTTTGTAGCTTTAATGTTACTACTTAATGTTGTAAGGTGCCTCTTCTAGTTCCCTGTTCTTAATCTGACTATGCCTTAAATGTTCTGGGCTGTATATTATTCCTCATTATTGTAAGCCACCGTGGGTCCTTTTCCAAGGAGAAAGGCGGGATAAAAATACTCTAAATAAATAAATAAATAAATAAATAAATAAATAAATAAATAAATAAATAAATAAAATGTACACTGATTAATGAATAACACAAACCGCTTAATTTAATGCAAGTGAAAATATTTGATTAAGCATTTTTCTTTCTTTTTTTTTGATACAGTTGTACGCTCAGTCCTGACTATTATAGGAAATATGCTGCTCGTCAGTTTATGATTAAATAGTCACAATGCAAACTTGACTGAGCGGTGGTGCTACATTTCAGCTGTGATCCTTCTGCTCAGCTTCTCCCACCCACAGAAACATGAAATCTTTCCACCTATGTGCCAGTGCATGAACATACACACATGGACTCTGCCCTAAACCTAAACCTGATACTCTGAGGAATGTGGGGGAAATTAGCTGCAAATAATAATTTAATCCCCTCATAGGGATGGCATTCATGTGAACACTGGAAGATGTATGCATACTCACACAAACATGCTGTATTTCCAACCTTATACCGAGCCTTGAATCTGGAGCTCTGTTACGGAAACTTCAGAAGAGCGTAATTACACTCTCGTCTGCCTTGGAAATTGTAAGAACAACCATGAGTGTCTGTCTATAAACTGAATTAAAAGCAAGAGAACAGTCCAACAGCTAGAGCCAATATCCTCTTAAAGAAGCCAAGGAGCACATTCCATTTCATATGAATGAGGACAAGAGACATCATGATATTTTTTTAATCTTGGGTAAGGTAGGGCTTGGATACAGTGGCAAATGATAAACAGCCTGCAACTACCTAATTCCCCCAAAGAACGCAAAGTGCACAGAAAAATCAAATGTTTATATTGCAATATCATGGCAACGCCTTTCATTAATATGGAGCTACATTTTATGGTGTTTTGCAAGAAGAACGTCTGGTAACAGTTTGCCTTGCTATTGGGGTTGGGGTGGGGGGTTTCTCACCATCTCCTTCATCCCAAGAAGGTACAGTGGTACCTTGTATAAAGGAATTAATTCATTCCAAATGAAATTATGTTAAGCAAAATTTCCTTTATACAAATTTCCCATAGGAATGCATTGAAAACAGAGTAATCCATAATTGCAACCATTTTTATGTTGTACGGATTCGCCCCATAGGCGATTCTGTTAAGCAAATTTCCCCTATCTTTGGAATTTTTTATGTTGTACAGATGTTATGTTATACAAACTGTTTGTTATACGAGGGGGCACTGTATTGGCTGGATTTTGGTTCTAACAGATTTCTATAGATGCAATCTTATTGTTTCATGTAAAAAGTCACAAGCGAAACAGGCCCAATGAACCAGTAAGTATTTAGAAAGGCCGCGGTCTTACCAAAGTTTTCTGCGTATATAAATTTCCTGCGTATTTTTTTCGGGCGGTCATGTGGTTTTTAATGTGCAGTTAGTGTCCTCTCTTGTGTGTCGTATTTCCGTATTCTGATTCGGTCTCTACCTGTCTACTTCACATTTTGTCCTTTCCGGCTCTAGTTTCCAAGCCTCTGTGGTGTTAAAGGGGAACAACTGATTTTACTGCGCATTTTCAGGGTCCTGTCGTGGTTACAGAAGCAAATAAGTAAGCATTTTCGAGCGAAGTTTCTAAATCCAGCCCCTGGCGGTGATTTAGGAAACTTCGCTGAAACTGCTGTTCCAGGGGCGTGGTCAGCCGGGACCAGAATTTTCTTCTCTTCCTGTTTAGCACGCAATCTTTTACTACGCAGTTTGCCGCCGGGAAACTACGCAGAAAACGCTGGTAGGACCGCGGCCTAAGTTAGCTTCTCCATAAGTTCCATTTATTCACAGGCCCCACTCTAGTTGCAACTTATAACACTAACCAAAGAGATAGTAGCCGAAGAATCAAAAACAAATTAACCTGGTGTGTGGCTGCAGTTTATGAATATAAAGGTGAGATGTAAATTGCTGTAGATTAGGGGCAAATACAAGGAAATGCAAGAGGTTATTGCAGTCTTCCATAACCGGCTGGACGAATTTCACTTTCTCAACAGCACTAGCTGCTTTTATCAGCAGCTCCTTGTTGACTGTGTTTCCATGACATTGTGAAAGAGAAACTTCACTGCTGGATGTAGTGAATAGTGATTCCACTGGCTCAGACCCATCGCATTTGATTGAGGGCCCTCGTCAAACACCTCCGTTCAACTGTTCAACCGTCTCCCGAGTGAAATTAGGACTGCGGAGTCCCTCCCAGCATTTAAAAAGTTGCTAAAAGCCTGGCTTTACACGGCTGCGTTCGGCAATAAAGCGGGTTGATTTATTATAGGGATTATGAGTTTGTATGTCCGCCGGGTTTTGTTTTGTTTTTTGCCATCTTGCTTTAGTATAATTATTCTGAATCTTTTTAGCTTTTCTTTTTAACTTTGGGTTCTGCTGTTCATTCTTTTTATGTTTACTTTGTGGAACTGATTATTATTTCTTTTGAATTGTGCTGTATTACACAGTGGTACCTCAGCTTACGAATTTAATCCGTTCCAAATGCATGCTCTTAAGTCGAACTAGTCTTAAGTTGGGGTTCCTATCTAAAAAATTGAAAAAAGAAATTAAAAAATCCAAAAAATGAAAAAAACATATTCGTAAATCGAGCAGACCATATCTAAAAATTTTAAGGTGGAAGTTAAAATGCCAAGAGTTTTCTGCTCTTAAGTCGAATTTCTCTTAAACCGGGATACCACTGTGCTTGTTAACCGCCATGAGTTCCCATTTAGGAAAATCTGGAGGCATATAAACAAACAAACAAACAAACAAACAAACCTTCTTTGTAGCCATTTCCTCCATGGTGTGAAGTGCTTCCACGTACTCACATCCACCCCACTGTCTTGAAGTGCTCAAGGTTCTATGAGGGCTTCCATGGCCAAATCTATGCTGCTATTTCAATTTCTTCCATTTCCTGGGACATCTCTTCTATTCCTACAAAATTTCCGCTAATAATGACCAGAAGCTCTGAGATAATACAACAACTACAATTTGAGTTAGTGTCCTTTGTGCAGTTCATACAGAGACTTGAATTGATTTAAAGCGGGCGGTGTTCCCATAGTACTCCCCTCAATGACTTTTTGCCTTTTACCAGATTGAGCCCTGTTTTCTTTGTGGGATAAGATAAGAGGAAAGCAAAACAGTTGTTCTACTTTTCTCTGCCAGCCATGCACCTATGGTCAGACCTGTCAAGTGTCACGTTTTAGGCGGGACATTCACAGATCAATCACTCTATCCTGCCGTCTTCCCGAAAAATTATTTTTCCCTGAAATGTCCCTCATTTCTAGCGGCGGGTGGCTGAGCTCTGGATGCTGCAGGGCGGCTGTGCAGCAGGACTCCAGGTGGCCCGCCAGAGAGTATATCTCCCTGCACCACCCCTAACCCAAACGCCACCATATATATATATATATATATATATATATATATATATACTAGAAAACTGAGACACCTAGGTCACAGTGAGCATTTTGAAGCCATTGCAAGGGATTCTGGGAACCCTGTATGCAAATGAGGCTCCACCCCCTAGCAGAGCGGGCCCGGCTGCCAGCACCCCGTCCCGGGCGGCCGTGGGAAACACTTGACAGCTATGCCTAGGGTTCATCTGTGCCACCCAATGGACCTACGGTTTCTTTGTTTCTTCTCTTGCATAGAGAGAAGACGCCCATGTTGTATTACTTTAAATGTTTATGTGAGCTTGAGGTCATGCCAAACTCCAGCCCTTCTGACCTTCTCCCTACACATACTGGCAACACTTCTCTGTACTTTGCTCCTCCTTTTGTTTCCTATATGTAACAATTTTAGACCTCAGTTCATCCAGAACATCCTTGTTCCTTCGATGCCTCTCATCTGTCTGTCACTTGAATTGTTTGTGACTGTGGCTCCAATATCTCACCATTAAGAATCCTTCAGCCTTCACAGACTGCCTTTTCTCTGAGTGTTTCTGGCCTCAGATAATAGCCAGTATTCCCTCAAGCTTACTGAAATCAGGCTTCTTAAATTCCAGAATGCGTGTCCAAACTCTAAGTTCAGCTTTCCTTTTCTTCACTACTTCTCGCTATTGCCAATAGGATGCGGTCAACTCCCCTCTGATTTCCTAGCATTATTTTCTTTTCTTTTCTGTAACCATTCCCCTCTATAAACTTTTGTTTCTTTATCCTGCCAATTTCAAGTTTAGTCTTGGTGCATTAAAAGGGGGGGGATACATTTTCTTTGTTTTCACTGTCATCTTTATCGTCTTTCTTTTTGTACCACAGAGTCAGAAGAGGTGTAAATGCAGGCATCCCGCCCACTACTTCCAATGTTCATTATTTTTTTTAAAAAAAGTATCAAAAAATTTGGAACCTTTTTTTAAAAAAATCTTAAAACTGTTCCTTTCCAGGACTATACTTAAGAGTCTTTTGCCTCTACAGTGGTACTTTGTATAAAGGAATTAATTCGTTCCAAATGAAATTATGTTAAGCAAATTTTCCTTTATACAAATTCCCATAAGAATGCATTGAAAATGGAGTAATCCAATTTTTATGTTGTACAGATCCCCCCCCAGGCAATTATGTTAAGCAAATTTCCCCTATCTCCAGAATTTCTTATGTTGTACAGATTTTATGTTATACAAGCTGTTTGTTATACAAGGGTCCACTGTATCTCTTTTGGTTCTTTTACGATCAGTGTTTGCTCTGTCATTTAAAAGACTGCCTGTGAACATTTGTTACACTGCTTGGTCTTCTCTGGGCACAGGCTGGCTTGCTCCTTCTGCCAGCAAGCAGGTGACATACATAGCAGCTCAAACTAGCCCATCCCAAGGGTACTTCTACCCACATTTTTTTCACTCCCTGTCAACTTTTTAGAAAGCTGTGGGTAGGAGTGCTCCATTTTGGTTTAGGGCTTTTATACACGACCCCTAAGCTCCGCCGCAAATGGCTGCAAGCTCCGGAGATTTAAAATGTTTCCCCACCAGCTCTGGAGTTTGCAGACAATTAAGTGCGACCCCGCCCACTTTAGCGCGACCCAGCACACTTTTCTTGTACCTTCTCTCTGGAGGTGAAAAATATTTGATGCGGATGTGCCGGGCTCTCCTCGCTTCTTTTTGTTTTTGTTTTTTGCCTCCCGCCCCTTTAAGAGGAACCAGGAAGTAACCGGGGCTCCCCCGGCAGCGTCCACCAACACCGGGAGGTAAGGTTTTATTCTTTTGTCCCTTTTTTTCCTCCCTCCCCTCACGCAGCCAGCAGCCAGGAAGTAGGGAGGGGTGGAGACACAGAAGAGCGACAAACCCCTAAGATCTCTGGTCCGAATTTAAGGGGCCAGCGGATCTTAGGGGTCGTGTAAAAAGTCTCTTTGTTTCCAGCACATGCAATCATGGGGAATTGGATTTAACTGGAGCTTGCAGCTTTAAATTTCCCATACAGATTCGATTGACCAATATCATTAAAGCTTAGTCACCCAATGATAGTGGGAAATTAAAATTTTCCTCTGCCATTGAGGAAGCCAAAGTTTTTTTTAAACGCCCACGAGGGCAGGGCTAATGTGCTTTAACTTTTTAGAATTTTTCAAATGAAAGATTGCTCCTAGGGAGGGAGGAAAGACAGACGGCTGCAAAGGAAGGGGATTTCTTTCTTTCTAAAAAGGTGGTGGGTCAAATAGGGTCGCTTGAGTTGGATATGCCATGTAGATGTACTGTATTAAATTTTATAGGATCACAGAAACATTCAAGAGAGGCAAACATTCCGTCCTGCCTGCATATTTGTACCTTTTGATTGTGTCTATAATGAGTTTGAGGGGTTTTGCTGCTAAATGTATGACAATAAAATCAATATCAATCTCGAGTTAGTTCTGTGGTCTTTCCTTTACCACTCCTTGCCTACTCGTTATATTAAAGTTTTGCTTTATCCTTTAATCTCAGGGCAAGATGGCAATGCACAGATCTGTCAAACTTACAAGGCAAATCCAAACCATGGCCATGAAATGCTAAGAAAATTAACCGGCTCCTTCTGACATGATGTGGTGAAAAACAATAACCTGAAACAAGATTCTGAAACTCACTGAAAAAGAAAACCGAGAACGGGTCATTCCTTACAATTTTGTGTCTCGAGGGAACATTTGTGGTTAGGGACTGTGCCTGTTATTTTCTGAATATCTTTCCAACAAAGTTTAGTGGAAAACTGTCTCTAATTAATGCAAATACACACTAGTAAAAGTGATGGACCCAACGGGTCCAATTTTCCAGGGTTCCGGGTTTGTACAGCAGCTGTTCGCACGGCTCCCTGAACAACCAGCACGAGAGGCAGAGACACTTCCAAATGAACACTGCCTTTTTTTTCACCCCCCCCTCCTGGCACATACCTCAACCCATGATTAGCAGCATAGGCACCAAAATGGCGCCTCTCTGGGGAACTGGAATCCAGCGATGGAAAATATACTAGTTGAAGGGAGTCGAAAGGCAGGCCGTTCCCAAGCAAAGGTCTAATCCCCATAAAGCCATTGCCAGAGGACAGAAATCCCAGGACATTACAGCATTCTGGTCCGCCACAAAGCACTTGTCTCTCATCAAAGCCTCCTCAGAAAATCGAAGGCTTTACAAGTCATTCCTCAGCTGCAGTTGTCAGCTGCGACGGAATTTCCAGATTGCCACCAGCCTATTCTCGACAGCTTTGCTGTTGCCGCTTTACAGGCCCGAGTCCCTTGGAAGACAGCCCGATGGCCTTCTCACTTACATCAGCTTACCCGAGAAAAATGGCCACCGGCTCGTAAGGCCAAAGCTGCTACATTAGCCCAAGGGGGGAAACCGAAAGATCAACAAACAAGAGTTCTGTAATTCAATGGAACTTGTCCAGCTGTCCCAGATTCGAATCGGATAAATGAAAGACGGTCCAAAGTCCCGGGAAGTGACTCTTTTTTTAAAAGCGGGGTGGGGGGGGCAAGGGGACAATCCCAGAATGACAAGAAGGCAGTTGCCTGCTGACAGAGAGGAGCTGCTGCAAGAGATGGAGACGTAAGATGCAATGCTGGCCTGGACTTGTCCAAAGTCTTTAGGATGGGCTCAAGATCTTCAAGGAGGCTTCAATCAAGAACTTCAGGCCTGTGTTAAGCCATCCAGTGAGACTCAACAAACTCTCTAGAAAAGCCGAAAAGGGGGGGGGAGAGGATCACAAGCAGAGTGGTTCACCCACCCACTGATTTGTTCAATGTGGCCTTAATTTATCTGAATAAGAGAAAGCCGTACTCTCACATCAGCAATGAAGACGACACTCGAAAGCCGCTTAAAAGGCGGCGCCACACATACTACAAGCTGCCTTTTTCAAATTAGAAACGTCTCTTCCTGTTAGCTGGAGCTGCGGAAAAGTGAAAGGGAGGAGGGACGGGTGAGGGCCAAGCAGGAAAAACTCACAAGCATAACCGCTCCACCTAGAGGGATCCCACAGCCATTCCCTACCCCACCCCCAAGATTACTTCTGCTGCTGTATTCATGGAGCTCCTTGGATCAACAGGTCTTGTACTGGTTTGAATATATCCACAGGGCCAGCCATGTGAGCTCAGAAGTCATCGCAGAGTCATTTCCAGGCCATCAATTCCATGAGGGGGTCTGTTTCAGTCCCATCAGGCAATTAGGGAAAGCCAGGTTCATCTGTTTTCAATCTCATCCCTTGCGGTAACTTGTCACAATCAGTTTCCAGTCAGGGTAAACTATGCTTTTTTGTAGGCATGAGAAGACACACTTTTAGCACCATCGGAAATTGAGCTGTAGCAAAACGCAAGTAAAGGCAACCAGGATGTGTGCACCACATGCTTGCACTAGACTGGTTTCACTGCTTAACACAGAAACCTAAACAGGAGCTGCCTCATTCCAAATACCAACCCACATCCACACGCTACCATTTCAGCTCAGTTATCACCTAGGTGGCTCAGTGGACTAAGGCTCTGAAACTGTTGACTGCAAAGTCGGCAGCTCAGCAGTTCGAATCACAGGTGCCATGCAGCGGAGCGAGCTCCCTCTGATAAACCCAGCTCCTGCCAACCTAGCAGTTTGAAAGCATGTAAAGGCAAGTAGATAAATAGGTACCACCATAAAAAGCGGGAAGGTAAAACAGTGTTTCCTTGCAGCCATGCCGGCCACGTGGCCATGGACTTGCACAACACTGGCTCTTCAGATTGAATACGGAGATGAGCACCACCCCTAGAGTTGGACACATCTAGCACGCATGTGCGGGGGGGGGACCTTTAACCTTTACACAAACATATAAATATAATTTAGCCCAAAGACTGCCTAGATGCCCTAAGCACATCCGTTTTCGCCTAATTTTGGAAGCTAAGGAGGTTCAGCCCTGGTTAGTACTTGGATGGGAGACCACCAGAGAATACCAGATGCTGCAGGTGCCTGGAATAGGAACTGGCAAACCGCTCCAGTATTTTCTGCCAAGGAAACTGCAGCATGGACATGGGGTCACAAAGAGTTGGTCATGACTGTAATGACACAACACACTCACAGCCCAAAGACACTGATCTATGGGTAAAGCGCCCCTGGAAGAGTGTCATAATATTTCAGGTTTTGGATGTGGAAATTTCAAGCTTCCTTCTGTGTGAAAACAAAGTTGGTGATCTTATTCTCCTCAATATATACATCAAAATGAAATATTTACATCTGTGTTCCTTTTAATGTTTCGGATAAGAATATATCCTAAATCTGGCCAAACAAGGCAGTCGGGAGATTTAAGGTACAGACTCATAAAATATATCAGTTTTTTGATCAAGTAGATTACGGGAATGCTCTAGAAAAATATTTATAAAATAAATAAAATACGACTGCAAAAAAGGCAAGTGCTGTTTTACGCTGCGGTCATACCTGGATTTCCTTCGTATTTAAATTTCCTGCATATTTTTTTCGGGAGCGGTCACGTGGTTTTTAATGAGCAGTTGGTGTCCTCTCCTCTGTGTCGTACCTTCCTATTCTGGTTCTGTCCTAACCTGTGTACTTTGCATTTTATCCTACTTTCTGGCTCCAGTTTCCAAGGCTCCGTCTTTTAAGCCGGGTAGAAAGGGGAGAAGCTGAATTTACTGCATATTTTTCAGTGTCCTGTCATTGCAACAGAAGCAAACAAGTAAGCATTTTTGAGCGAATTTTCTAAATCCAGCCCCTGGCAGTGGTTTAGGAAACTTTGCTGAAACTGCTGTTTGAGGGGCGTGGTCGAGCGGGAGCAGAATTTGCTTCTCTTCCTGGTTAGCATGTGATCTTTTACTGCATAGTTCACCAACGGGAAACTACGCAGAAAACACAGGTATGACCACGGTCTTAGACTGCATTAACAGATTTCCTCCAAATCTCACAAAGCATTAGTTCCCCTTGATGTGACACTGATTAGACCTGATCTTGAGTACTATTTCCATTTCTGGAAATGGAAAGGATGCCAGCAAAGTCAGAGATGGTCAGAGAAGGGCAACAAGGAAGAACAGGGGAGTGGAAACCAAGCCCTATGAGGAAAGACAAAAAAAATGACTGAGGAAAAAAGACTGAGGGGAGATATAATAACACTTTTCAAATACTCGAAAAGTTGTTTTACAGAGGAGAAACAAGATCTATTCTCAATCATCTCAGAGTTCAAGACACATAGTAATGGATACAAGTTCAAGGAAGCCAGATTTTGATTGAATATCAAGGGTGGGGAATTACTGTTTGAGCAGTACAACAGTGTAACCAATTGCCTCAGGAGTAGAGATGGGCACAAAATGAAAAATGAAACGCTGATTTGTTGTTTTGTTACGTAACAAATTATGTAAAAATCAAATTTGTAACATAATGAAAAATAAAATTTGTAACAAATTATTTGTTATGTGTTTTGTTATGAAGTGGAACACCATTTTACACCAGGGGGAGCATAGCATTTTGTTTTGTTTTGTTTTGTTTTGTTACAAAACTACTTTAAAAATTCATTAGTAATGAAATGAAACAAAACTTGTGAAACTTGTGAAAAAAGAAAATGCAAGTAGCTAAATTAGTGTGCATTTTTTTTTCATTTTGAAAGATCTGCTGGAGAACCAGCATATATCCATGTTATAGGACAGGGGTCCTCAACCTAAGGCCCCGGGGCAGGATGCGGCCCCCCAAGGTCCTGAATCCGGCCCCCGGGACCAATTGCAACCCCCCCACCTACCCCCTGCTTTGCGAGCAAGCTAATGATCATGGCCAATTGTGGGGGGCTCCACCCACTTGTCCCTCCCTCCCCCTTTTTTCTATGTCAGCCTTTTTTTTTTTTGGACTGTTTTCCGGCCCCCAGTGGTGTCTGGGGGGGGGGGACCGGCCCGTTGTTTGAAAACTTTGAGGACCCCTGTTATAGCAGCAAGGACCTCAAACGTGGACCCCCCCTCCAAATTTCCATGACCCATTTATATTTCATTTCAGTTGGATCTTCAGAAGGAAGATAAATTTTATTATGTACCAGATGTCTGCAAATAAAGCTGTTTTCAAAGACATGTGAGCAGACGCTGGTAAAAAAAAGGCAACCGTAGGACAATAATGTTTAAGATGTCTTTGATGAGAATGCATCATGTGTCTGCAATTTTTCTCATGCTCAACAAAGAAAGCATGCCTCAATGCATCAAGATACTCCAATGAAAAAAACTCATGCTGTTAGATTTAATTTGTTTCATTGTTCCCATAGAAGAACCCAAAGACTGCACCTTTTCTCCTCCACCCCTGAAAATACTGTATTTTGCACATAAAACATTGGCCGGTATCCATTCCTAGTGTTAACTTGATAGTAGCTCTATTGATTCCGTTGCTACATGGTGAGTCAAGACAGTGCTGAAAGGTAAATAATACATGGATCCCTTTCTTAAATCTCCCTAAGTGTTCTGCTTATACACCACCTCGTAGTGCTTAAAACACCGTCTGGGTGGTTTCCATTTTAATTGTGCAGGCTACATATTGCTCCCCCCCCTTCCTGGCATGAGCTCGTACTAAATGTATCAGTCTCACAACGATGGGAGGCGGAGACAGCGGATCTCCTGTCCGTTATCAAAAGATCTTTGAGTGGGTTATAGACAGCAAAACAATTGAAGACATTTAAAAAAAATACAATGGTACCTCTTAAAACAAATGCTTTGTAAGACAAAAAAAAATTGTTGGAAGATTCCCCCCCCCCCCCAAGAATAGGCATGCTTCGCAAGACAAAAAATCATTGCACATGTCCCCGGAGGGGGGAAAACCAGTTATTTTTGTCTTTGTTCTAGCCTCCAGAATGGAGTAATCTGTTCCCAATGCCTTCTTTTCAGCTGATACAATTTTCCTTGTGGTGGCACCATACTTCTCCTAATTCTTGAAGAATGATAGAGGAGGTGAAATTGATCTAGTACATGCTGCAGATGTCTCAGATTGACACTGGCTCATGAGAAGCAATTTAGACAAATGCAATCAGTATCAGTGGCCAGAAACAAGCATTTAGAGAGAGTCCATAATTAGAGCTAAATGTGGCAGAGGCAAATCTGTGGAATCCTACAGGAGATTCTATCTCTGTCTTGAAACTTCATCAGTGTCAGCCTGTCAGGCAGAGGAATCAACATCATCATTAGGTCTTGTGCAGAGCACACTGGGTAGCAAGTGTTCTCCAATGAATCCTACAGGAGGGGAAAAACTTGTGCTGTGACACGCAGAAGTTCCCATTAGTTAAGAACGTCCCTCTACCAGCCACAGGTCACCCCTAATAGGTGCTTCAGGACTGAATGTGGAATGTCTAGATTAGGAACAATAGACAAATGGTCACTGCAGATGGCGACTGCAGCAACGAAATAAAAAGACGCCTGCTTCTTGGGAGGAAAGCAATGGCAAACCTAGATAGCATCCTAAAGAGCAGAGACATCACTTTGCCAACTAAGGTCAGGATAGTCAAAGCTATGGTTTTTCCAGTAGTGATGTATGGAAGTGAGAGCTGGACTATAAAGAAGGCTGATCGCCGCAGAATTGATGCTTTTGAGCTGTGGTGCTGGAGGAGAGTCTTGAGAGTCCCCTGGACTGCAAAGTGATCAAACCTATCCATTCTGAAAGAAATCAACCCCGAATGTTCACTGGAAGGACAGATTTTGAAGCTGAGGCTCCAGTACTTTGGCCACCTCATGAGAAGAGAGGACTCCTTCGAAAAGTCCCTGATGCTGGGAAAAATCGAAGGCAAAAGGAAAAGAGGATGACAGAAAATGAGATGGTTGGACGGTGTCATCGATGCAACTAAAATGAATTTGACCAAACTCCGGGAGGCAGTGGAGGATAGGAAGGCCTGGCGAGCTCTGGTCCATGGGGTCACAAAGAGTCGGACACGACTGAAAGACTGAACAACAACAAGAAGACAAATGAGCCATAAGAAAAAGGAAGCAGAGTTCAGTGGCACATGCAGTCTGAGCTCCTGTTTGCATACACACACTCAGTGAGAGGAGGGACATCAGTCAATTGGCCTGATGCTGCTGTGTGCTGTGAACTTATGGAACAACGTCAGTTCAGCAGCTGTAAAATGTTGCTCTCTGTCTGTCAGCTGGAACAGGTGGGCTGGCCACTTAAGCGAGTGCATTAGAACAGGAGACAGAGGCTTGGATGGAAGTGGAGATGGAAGGGAGCACTCATGCCAGTTCATGTTGTCATGCTTGGCATAGGGGTTCAATTCTGCATCCTTCAAGTCTACGTCACTGCCCTGGAGCAAAAGAGAGCAGGTGTGGAGAGGGTAATTTCTGTTTCAGTGGCGCAAGAAATTGGAGAGCCAGCCATTCAACCATCACATGGAGGGAAAGCCAGACAAATGGAGGTCTTTTGACCCAAGGACACCGAAATCCAGTAACGGATGAACAACAGTAGCTTAATTGTCAACGAATTCCAAAGAGAATCAATGTCGAAGGCATATCGGTGTAGCTAGGGACTCTGATCCCAAGTCAACTGACTTGGAAAGACCATCTTTCTTCTGTTCTCTACATTGCCACCAGGGGTCTTCATTCTTTATGCTCCACCCTGTATATTGGTTTTGCATTTATTTACAAAATGTGGCAATATATTTTTCTAATTCTACTAGACTCTAAGGCTGTTGTCTTCCAGTCACAACAATGATCCATCTGTAAAGCAGTTCACTAAGAGCACACATTGTATAGTAATGATATTGGAATAGATGGATTGGATTGTGAAACTGCCGTTCGAAAACTGTAGAGGAAAAGTAGGACATACATGCAACTAACTGGTTGGTGTTGTATTGGAAAAGCTTTTTGGTTGACACTGAACTGTTTATGACAAAGAAATGATTTTTGTGAAAGCTCAAGTCCGTTCCAATATCCTTTCTAAATCCCTTCACCTGAGAGTCAGTTTGATGTTTGTCCATTTCTCTGCTTATTTTGCTGTGGCATCACAGTTATACCCATGATGGCAGGTTAAGATTCTACCTTCTGTCTTGAAATTTCATCAGTCTCAGCCTGTCAGGCAGAGGAATCAACATCATCATCGGGTCTTGTGCAGAGCACACTGGGCAGCAAGTGTTCTCCAGTGAACTCGATTGTTCACAGCATTTTCGGCATCATCCCAAGAAACATTGATGATCTGGGGATCTTCTTGAGCATTTGATATCAAGTGTTTCAAGGACAGTCTTGATTCCACTTTCCCCACCTTAGAGCAGTTTTCAGATGCTGATCTTTGTGCATTCGTACATTGTGGCTGACAAACAGCCTTCGGCATTCATTCACAATTGCAGATAGATATTTTGAACTTTGTATGTATGTATGTGTACGTACGTACGTACGTACGTACGTACGTACGTACGTACGTACTTATTTATTTATTTATTTATTTATTTATTTATTTATTTATTTATTTATTTATTTATGGCAACCATCTACCAAAAAAGCTACTCTGGCGGTTTACATACATAAGCAAAATACAAAAAACAGATTAAACAACTTAAAATAGTAAATAAAAAACTAATCAATCAGACCAGCATGAGGTAAACAATCATAATCATCACAATAAAAAGAACAAATAAGCAAATAAGTACAAATGCGATAAATCAAAACCATTTACCAATTCAAAATAAGAATAGATAAAAAATAAAGAACTGATAAAAATTACCATAATTTGATGGCTGTATATTTCATTAGTAATATAATTATGATATGAAATTTCTCTAAGGCAGTCTTATCGGAAAACTTTTAACTGTTGAATTTAGCTTTAGAGAAGGACATTAACTGCCAAACTGGCGTGGTGTTGACTGTATTTCAGCTCATGTGCTCAGCTTTGGCCAACAGCAGCCACAAAGATAAACCTGTTCCAGGGTATTACTGTTATTCCTGCCTGTGAAATATGGAAATTTATTTATTTATTTATTGGATTTTTATACCGGCCATCTGGCAGCAAGGTCACTCTGGGCGGTATAAAATGCACAACCAAGATGACTAAACAGTTCAGGGATTTCCAGCAACATTGCCTTAGGCAGTAGAATGTACTTAACTGAATTATAATGTAGTGAAATTAAAAAAAAACACCTAGGCAGGATTCAAGATACCGATAAAGCTAATGGTTTAAAACGTGTCAATCAAAGATGGCTGATCTCCAGGAGGGGAGGAGGAGGAGGAGGGAGGAGGATGATGATGATGATGATGATGATGATGATGATGATGATGATGATGATGATGATGATGATACCACCTTTATTGGCTTTATGTTTTACATATGTAAAACATAATCAAGCCTCTTTGTTAAATAAGAGTAGTTGATCAAAAGAACAAATGGTCTTTTGAGATGGAAAAAGGGGCAAGAGAGTGGAGCTTAGAGTGGATGCACAATTAGACTAAAAGGTGAATAGATGCCATTGGCAATAATTTGGTATCAAAACACCAAGCGAATGACATAAATTTTTTTAGATTTTTCAAACAGATTATCTAATCCCTACGCTGTATACCTGAGGACTAACTGTTTTAGTTCGCACTAGCCCCACCAAACATTGTTAACTGTTGAGGTAAGGTAAAGGTAAAGGTTCCCCCCGCATATGCATGCTAGTCGTGTCCGACTCTAGGGGCGGTGCTCATCTCCGTATTCAAGCCAGAAGAGCCAGTGCTGTGCAAATCCATGGCCATATGGCCGGCATAGCTGCAAGGGAACACTGTTTTACCTTCCCACTTTTTACGGCGGTACCTATTTATCTACTTGCATTTACATGCTTTCGAACTGCTAGGTTGGCAGGAGCTGGGGTTATCAGCGGGATTCGAACCGCCGAGCTGCCGACTTAGTCCACTGAGCCACCACGCCCCTATAACTGTTGAGGGCAGCTCTGTTTATACAGCCTCTGGGTTGCCCTTTTACAGGCAAAATGAAGGTAGACAGAAGGAAAAAATTATATCTGTGACTCTACATTGTAGCCAGGCGAACCATCGCTTAGATGCATTGTACAATCAAGTTGCACAGTTCCTTGTTGCTGGGCATAATGCTTGGCACGTCAACAGGGGGAATAATAATATTTGGCCAATGAGTTCAATACATCTAGTCCTGGCAGAATTAATGTTGCGTTTAACACCATATCTCACCTTGATCAATATACTTTGATTCTTGTTATGTGCTGTCAGGTTGCTTCCAGTTTACAGCAGCCCATATAGAGTTTTTAAGGTATGAGAGATGTCCAAGGGGTGATTTATCCTTGCCGTCCTCACTAACTTGCGATGGCTGAGTGGGGACTTGACTCAGGGTCCAGAAATCTAATAAAGATTTGATTCACTACATCAGCTTTCGTTTGACTCCTTTGCCAAAATTAATCATCGTTATGAACTTCTCTCTTACTTTTTAAATGCAAATGCCTCCTACACTACCTTATATTCCAGTATTTTTCCTCCGAACTCTCACCACGTTTTTCTTCTTTGTTCCTAATTTTAATTTTTAACAATATTTTTTGGGAGACACTTTGCTTCTCGTAGGTGGAATTTCACTAACAAACAGGCAAAGAGCAACAGGATTTTATTTATGCTTTTCAACTAGAAATTGTGGCACAGGGGTCAAACTGCAATGCTGAAGCCAAAAATCTGCTCACAACCCAGATTCAGTCCCAGGTACAGTAACCCCCCGCCTATCGCGGGGGTTAGGGACCCACCCGACCAGCGACACATGAAAATCCGCGATATGCGGAAGCGGGTCAGGTGGGGGCGGGGGCGATCAGAGGGGCGGGGGTGGCAGGGAGCGATCGGATCACTCCCCACCACCCCCCGCGCGGCTCAGAGGACTCCCGGAAGGGGCAGGGAGCGATCAGATCGCTCAATCGGATCGCTCCCCGCGCAGCTCCGAAGCCTCCTGGAAGGGGCGGGGGGCAGTGGAGAGCGATCAGATCACTCCCTGCCCCCCCCCCCCAGGTACTGCGATCCCACAATATAGTGGGACCGCAGTACCTGAACCGCAAAATGGCGGGGGGTGACTGTAGCTGGCTTGAGATTCACTCCTCCTTCCATCCTTCTGAAGTCATTAAATTGAATGTCCAGCTTGCTGGAGGGTGGGGTGGGGCAGAGGAATGTGTAGCCTGCATAACAAAATTGTGAGCTGCACAGAGAGTGCTTTGAGCACTCTGGGGTAGAACATAGTGTATTTTTCTGTCTATAAGATGCTCCATAAGACAGCCCCAACTTTTCCAACCCAAAAGTATAGTTTTGCAACTGTGCAGTTCTCTCCTCAGCTTACTTCAGTGTGTAAGACAACCCTCAATTTTAGTCTAACAATTTATTTAATTATTTATTTATATATTTATTTATTTTTCAATATTTTTATTTCGTCTTGCTTCTTGGAAAAGAACCCAAGGCGGCTTACAATAAGGGGGGATAATATACAGCCCAACACAGTTAAGACATATTCAAGTTTAAGAACAGGGAATTAGAAGAGTCATGCTACAAAATATAGTCTTATGCACAGAAAAGTACTGTTAGCTGCTCACTTGGCTTTTTGCTTTTTTGGCCCACTTTTTGTATTTTTTTTCTTCTTCTCACATATGTATGTAAACTGATGGCTGCTATAAGTAATCTTGGTCAAGGACAAAGAGAACTGCTGGATAAGCTCAGTGGCTTTAGGTCTCTGGAACTAGAGGTTGGGAATTTCAATTCTCTTTTGACACCACTACCTATAAGCCAACAATTCCTGAACACAGCTGTGTAACAAAGACATGAATCGCCTTGAATTTGCAACCTTTCTTCTTCTATTTTGCTTTATTTAAAGAAAAGAGATTATAGCCTTCTATTTAGTCTCTGCAACAAGCCACATTCTGCCAGAAGAGACAAAAGGGCAAACTATTGTTGGCCAGAAATCTGAAAGAGAAGCTTCTTTTCTTCTTTTCTGCTTGCAGAGACAAGGTTGATTCTGGTTATACTGCCAAATGGATGCGAAAATGCTTATGACTCCAAGAATACGCTGGAGGCCCAATAGTACAACAGATACACTAGGGTATGTGTGTTTTAAAATGAGGAATTAGTAAATTTAAAAGAAAAGAAAATGATGTGTTCAGATTCATTTTGGTGAATTGTTAAGTCATCCTACCAGAACTGTTTCCCTGGCAGGCTCAGTGGGGTTGTGAAAGTAGAAACTTGATCAGCCCTTTAACAGTGGAATGCATGGAAATGACAACTGTGCATAACTACTAGAGAATCTACAACCGGTGTTCAGCAATCCGCTAGAATCGCACGAATAATCGAAATGTTTCATGCATGAGCTCATTCATAGGATAATACCCTTACGTGATCCCACCCTATAGGAATTCACTCCATGCTTGATAAACACAAGAAAACACCACCTATGCCTCCACCCAGAGGCGCCTGACTCTTCTACTTTGCAAACCCAAGCAGCTTCGAGCCAATTGTGCCTTTTGTACACACAGCACTCATGAATCTCGTTCCAGAGGAATACCTAGTAGAGGCACAAAGCCAACGGGAATCCCAAAATATTTTCAGAAATGATTTTCCGCAATCCGGAAGTCACTTCTGGTGTAACAGAAGTCGCTTCCGGTTCACAGGGAGACCCTTTTGGGGTTACCAAAAGGCCCAGGAAGGCCCTCGCAGGCCCATTCAGGGCAGCACAAGGCTGGGGTTAAGAACAAGAGCCCCCAGCTAGGCCCCCCAGGCCCGACCCGACCCCGACCTGCATATCGCGGATTTTCAATTATCGCAGGTCAGGCTGGGTCCCTAACCCCCACAATAGGTGGGGGGGGTCACTGTACTAACATGATAAATACAAACTTTCAAGAACAAAAAAACCCTCAAAACTCTGGATAGATCTGTCCATTTTTGTTTCTCCCAAATTTGAAGTTCCAAAAATCCCATGATTTTTCGTTCAGGAAAATGCCTTTTTGAGAACAAAAACTTAATTGTCATCCACCACATCTGTATGAATGGTTCATGCAATGCATTCTAGGACTTAGTGCAACCATCTGCCATCTATTCTACAGCACGTTCTTGGACTGACAATGGGCTGCCCCTGTGAGCAATTTTTGATTTTTCTGAGCAAAATGAGGTAATAAATTCCCCACAATGTCCTTGACAGCATCTGGGCATACATCATGAAGGCAACTGGTGTTTTGTTTTGTCTTTTTTTTTTTTTTAGAATAAAGCACAGTTTATTAGAGCCACAGGTAAGCATGAACACTGAATATTCAGATTCAAACACTCGTGCTCTTTCACCTGCAATAAATAAAATCACCAACAGAGGCAGCAGTGTGGCACTACAAAGTATTCCCATGTCCACTTCAAGTGAATGTGTTTGGCAGTATGCAACTTCCAAAACGACTTACTGCTTTGGTATTTATCAGCTCGAGACTGCATATATGCAGTCCTAGGTTTCTAAATCAATGGGTTAGTCTCAGACCAAAACTCCAAAATCTGGCTAGTTAACTCTTATTAAGAATAACATAAAACATAAACCATCAGTTGAGCTTTAAAATAATCAGAAACACTACAAGGACACTATTGTATGAATGACTATATCAGCTTACTTTCCCTTGATACAACCTGAAACATACATTAATGGCATTGTACTGCCATATAAACTCCGCCAAATACTCAGGAATACAGTTGGAAGCACAATATGCTGTTTAGGCTGTCTCTCTTTGTCCTCTATTTCCGTGCTGCCTATCGTGCATAAACTTCGGCTTGTTGATTTGTAAACACAAACGTTAGCATGAAAGCTTTATCAGTGTTTATTAGGACCTGTAATTTTGGGACGTTCTTTCTAACAGTCCGAATGGGCTGACGAACTTGGATTCCCAGGAAGCAACAGGTCATCTTTTTTTCTGTTACAATGGGACAAACGGACCAAAATTAAATGAATAAATTTGGAGCTGCCTAAAATTGTTTTACAACTTTGTTACACAGGAAGAGAAAAGCTACAGATGTACTGAATTTGGGACTATGGGCTGCAAATTCCTAGAATTCATGGACAAATCTTGCTACCCCCAGCTCATTCTCAGCGAGTGGCCTCGTTGCCAGATGGATGGTGTAAAAATCCAATAAATAAATAAATAAATAAATAAATAAATAAATAAATAAATAAATAAATAAATAAATAAAATTCTCAGCATTTGTTTTCCTAACAACAACCTGTAATCTTTTGCTACCTGTCTTTCCTCTTTCTTTGTGGTCTGATTTTCCTTCTATTTGTTGTCTGTGAAGATTCTCAGTCATCCAGGTGAGTTTATCTGGAAGTTGAGTCATGGCAACCGAATTTCTTTTCTTGAGAGACTGAAATGTTTTGCTGCTCATCCAAACAGCTTCATCAGTCTGAGGTCCCTCGGACTGACAAAGCTGTTTGGATGAGAAGTGAAATGTTTCAAGTAGAGATGGGCACGAAACGCTATAATGGCATTTCTTTTCATTTTTCGTTTATTTTTCGTTTCATTTGAAATAATTTTTAAACAAGTGTTTCATTTTTTATTTTGCTTTTTTTCTTATCTGTGTTTTATGTGTTTTTATTTGTTACTTTTATGTTTTTATTTATCTGTTTATTGGTAGTACAGTAGGGACCCTGTATCCACTGATTCATTATCCACTGATTCAGTTATCTACAGCTGGCAGAGGGAAAAAGTTAAATAAATAAATCAGCAGCCATAAAGCAAGCTACTGTCAAAAACAGCTGCTATAAAGCAAGCTTACTTTAACAAAACAGCAGTTTTGGGGGATTTTTTTGGTGTTCTCTTTTATCCGTGGTTTTCATTATCCCCTGGAAGCCCTGGAACCAATCCCCAGTGGATACCGGGGTCATGCTGTAATTCCAACTGCCATGTTCATTTTATTTTTACCCCAATTGTATTACTATATATAATGGGACAACCACGCTCATCCTCCTGTATTTCTGTGCAGGAATATGCATTTTGACATATACTGCAATTTAATTTCCCATTCTATTATTTTTGTTCTTTTTGAACAATTCAGTTGAGTTGCTGTCTTCCGGTCATGGGAGCCATCCCACCACATTTCAGTTATTCCTATCAAGTCATATTTACTCTGAACAAAAATTTCCACTTCTTTTTGTTTGTTTCCCATACTCCTGGCATTTGTATACAGGCACCAGAGACTGTGTGTTTTGAGATCTTATTTCCTTTGTGCATTCATGAATATTCCTATAGGGCCCCACTACAGCTGGTCAGACTGTTGTTGTGCATAAGCCTTCATCTATATTTACTTCTGAGCTAGAGGATTCGTGGCTATTACTGGCATATTTCAGTTTCAATATATAGTAGGGATTTATCTGGAAGTTGAGTCATGGCAACTGGACTTCTTTTCTTGAGAGAGCGAAAAGTTTTGCTGCTCATCCAAGCAGCTTTCCTTCCTAACTAGTCAAGGAGAAGATGTAGATGAAACATTTGAAAAAACAAAGGAGTTTCCTACTACAACTACTCTTCCCATTTTTTATTTATTTATTTTTTTGTAGTGTGTGAGTTCAGTATTTCAGCTGGGCTTCAACCTCACTCACCAGGTCTTCACTTTGTCTTCCTTGGCATGCTATCTGCCAGACTTCTCAATAAGAATCTGAAAGTAGGTTGGCAGTTCAGGAAGGAATGGACACAAATTTTCTAAGAAAGTATGGAAATTATGGAATAAAAGGCAAAGACCTTTCTCTTCAGGCAAGCTTTCCCTGAATGATGGACTACCTATTATGTGCCTTTATATGAACTACCATACATGACTACATAGACTTTGTGTTTATACCCACTTATAATTTTGTGTTTATATACAGTATCTCCCCGTGTGATTGCACTGACACCGTTTTCAATGTTTCCATCCCTCATAACTTTCAGATGGTCCCCCGTACATGATCGCATTGACTGACTTCATAAATACACCAGTGTTTTCAATGTGAGGCCCATCCTTCATAATGGAATTTTACTCTTTTCTTTAACTGTTCGTGTTCTCTTTTAGCTTTAATGTTGCCTTTTACTGCTGTAAGATGTCCCTCAATTCCTTGTTCTCAAACTTGAATATGTCTTAAATCTATTGGACTATATATTGTCCCTCACTACTGTAAGCCACCTTGGGTCCTTTTCCAAGGAGAAAGGCAGGATAAAAAGACTCAAAAATAAATAAAATAAATAAACAATAAGGAGAAGCAGCTGCAGCCATGGATTTCCTGCTTGAATGCTGCTAACTCTTGATACAAGCCTTCACTGTATCTTATTGGACACTCATTATGATTTTGAATGATCATCTTTGTTACTGAATGTTAAAACATTGACAGCCTGGTCCTAGCTAATTGATACCCCGTTCTATAAGCTTCTGTCTAACCCATCTCTGCTTTAGGCAGGGAATCTATAAAATTGCCATGCAGCAAAAGATATGTAGCACCTCCAGTAGGCTGGATGTGGTGTCTACCGTCCTCATGAAAGCAGTATCCAAATTTAAAATTCCTGCTGGAAATAAACATCATACAGTATGCAGAAATTGCTCTGCCTAGCTCACATCAAATTTATACTACTGCTGTCTAGGCTGCTCTAAAATAAACTGTAGAAAAATGTATCTTTTTTTCTGGCTTAAAGGTGCTTTCATAAGGTCTGCATAACTTGCCTCAATGAATTCTGTCTAATTGACAACACGCCAGAGCACATCTCAGTTGCATAACGAGGTGTGTGACAAGAAACACAACCTGCAATGTGCCTGCTTTCTTCTAAATTAGCCAAAATTAGATAAAGAAAAAACTTAAGTGAAGACTGACAGAATTCTGGTCATTAATTTTTTTTCCAGGTTGCAATGGATTACAGTTAATTCAGTGTTTGAAATGATGAGTTTAGAGAAAATTAGTCTAGTACCATCAAATAAAATACATCAACTTTGCTGAGTATTTAAGAATTTGTTTACTTTTCTTCCAGTGATACCACAGGGAAGCCTATCTCTTGTGGAATCAACACTGAGATGGCAATGCTACACTTATCCACATGCATATGCCAAAATAAACGCATTGATGCCAGCAAATAGAAGTGCAGTTATTACCTTAAAGGGAAGATCTGTTATGTAGAGTTGTATCTCTATGTGGACACAAGCTCAGTCTTACCGAAATCAAAGGCAACTTTTTACCTTCTAAAATGGGTGGGAACCGGTAAAGGTGCACAAATGATACTTGGGAAAACTAAAAGAAATGCATGAGAATATTTTAACACCGATAACAAAGACTGTATCGTAGTGCCCTATCCCTAATGCCCATTTTTTTTCAAAATAGAACAGTTTTTTTTAATTAAAGGAAAAATGTGCCCCCATGCAAAAGAGATGTAAAATAAAATCCGTTACATCAATCAGTATGCCTCCCATTCATTCTGTGATGTACTGGGACGGGGGTTCCCGCATGGCAGGTGGGGCAGACCGGATGGCTCTTGAAGTCACTTCCAGCTCTATGATTCTATTTTTATATATTTTATTTTGAATATTTTTACCCCACTTTAAGGAGAAAGGATTCTATGATCCCTCTGCCTCCCTCTCTCTTTCACACATGCACGTGCACACAGAGAGACACACACAAAGAGACAGCCTGCAAAAAAAAAAAAAAAAGGAGGGGGTCATGCTACAAGATACACAGTAGAAGGAATTATGACCTTTGTCTAGAGACATCCTTTGTTGAAGGGGGAATATAAATAGAACATAAAAGTGGATGGTGAAAATAAAGTATCAAGGATGCCAAGAAGGTATCCCGAAGGATAAGAAAAGTCTAATACAACCAATGGTATATACACATATATATACACATATATATATATTTACAGTGGGTGTTGTATTTGTCAGCTAGCTTGATTTTATTGTGTATTCTGCATTTTTCAACACTTTACTATTGGCATTATTTTCTTGTATCCCCAAATGTCCAAGAGGATAGCTGTATTGTGGCACAAAAAGAAACTTATGGTACCCTTAATGATGGCATGTCTCCAAGCCCTTGCCATGTACAATGGTGAAATGAGGAAATGCTTGATGAATCCAGTGAAGTAGATTGTAGTTCACAGAAGCTTCTCCCAACAAGCTTCAGGTCTGGGACATAAGCCTATTACACTACTGCAGCCCAGTTATATAGTATTCCTGAAATCCATGCTATGGAGGCCCAGAGCAAGTTTTTCGCATCACTGCAGGCAGAGGAAGAGGGGAAGAAAGGCCAGCTTTTGATAGCATTAGATGACAAAGCACCCCTGGAACTTGGGACATGAATGTCTATAGATGGAGAAACTGCTAATTAAAATTGTTTGTTTGTTTGTTTGTTTGTTTATGACTCCACTTCCAGGTACCAAAGAGTAAAGGGCATAAAACAAGGACAGCTACCCTTTCTGCCTCTCTGCTGCTGTTCAGAGTCTCTCTCACACAGAGAGGCAGCGGTTGTTTACAACATGAACAACAGGACCTTGGGATTGCATATCCAATTAAGAGATGCTCACTTTATGTTTTATACCATGTGTCATATATGAATTCAATGTATAAATGATGATAAGGGGGGAGCATTTCTATTGCAGGTCACCTTGAGATAAGCAGACCATTTACTACCAAGGTCAGATCTGTGAGTTTTACGTCACAGCTTAGCTACTCAAAGGGCTTGAGACATTTCTAGACTTTGAACCAAATTATCTCCTTACTCTTCAAACAAAGCCCTTCTTTTTTGGTGGGTAAGCTTTGGAGCTTAGATTGATTATTCTTAAAATATATTTGGAAACGCCAGGGCAAAAACAAACAAGCCAGGCAGCTTTAAAATGTATACAAGCTAAGTTATAAATCAGTACTTATTGACAATATATGTCAACAAAAAATGAAAGATCAGGAGTACTTGGGGTGGAGAACAGAGAGTCCTTCATGATACATAGGAATTTAGTCTGACTAGAAATAGTAAAGTTTAATAATACCACATGAAATGACTGTAATTGTGCCTAGATGGGGTTTTTTTTCAGAGTTATGCCACTCTTTTTCTTCTAAAGAAAAGCGATAGGACCCTAGAGCTAAAAGGGATTTAGATAGTTGTCAATCACAATGTCTTTCTCCAGAAATCCATTTCTTTATTGCAGTCAGGCCCAAACATTCAATCAATAAATGTGACACACGATTGAAATAATAATAGTGTTGACATGCAAAGTTTGTAACGCAAAGGACACGTTTTGATACACACCCTTTTTTTCATTTCTGAATGTTGCTCCTATGAAGAAGTACGAACATATTCCTGCTCATTCAGGAATGGAAAGTCCAGCAGAAATATCAACAAGATGTTGCAGTGTATCGCGATCTCCTTTTCCAGGAACTTAAGTCAGAGTTCATTACAGGGTTAGAACAGAATATGTCACATGTGCTCTTTAGGAGGGATGCTGTTTTCTAATTTTAGATGGCAATTGTGTTTCAGGTCTGCTGATTGATGACATAATCTCGGGAACAAACTTAACATATTTAATGCCAGGCTGCTTGTCTATGCAAAGACAGCTACGATTGCCAGAGAGATATTTTATTGCAAATCCCCATCAAATGGTAGTGTGTGTCTTATGGGAATTATAGAACATAACGCCTTTGGGGGAGGAAATCAAAATACTCCGTGTTGTACAGCAAGATGATTTGTTGCAACGAGGAAGGCTGGAACAATCCCAGCATCATAAGAGGTAATGGATACTGGAAGTTCATCCAAAGAATGATCTTAGGATACGGCAAGAAGGGAGGGGCAGATTGTATGATAATGGTTCAGCTATAAATATGGGACAGCAACAATATTGTGTCTGACATGCGACTGGGCCAAACTGTGCCGCCAAGAGACCCCCTATCTGTGTGGCCCTGTCACTGCCGTGTGAGGAAGCAGCCATCCGCGTCAGCTACATCGGATCCACAGCTCCATGTCGAGGAAAACAATGGCACCTGAAACAAACGGGAGAAACACAGGGAGAAAATACAAGGACAGTGGCGGCCGGGGAGTTTGAAACAGAAAAGCAAACAAGCCATCACCGTTCCCAAGTGCAAGAAGGAAAGATCAGTAGGTTTCGCCCAACGCACTCCCTTTAACTAAAACCCGGTGGCAGGTCGTCGTCATCCCCCCCCCTCTCCATTGCTAGGATTCCATCAACATGCCAGAAGGTGCTGCACTCGTGGCTTTTCATGACTTTCCAAAAGCCAGACGCAACGAGACAGAGTTATCAAAGTCTCCAGAGAGCCAGACGGGTGGAGGGGGGGCGGTGGTGGGGGAGAAAGGGGATGACACACTCAGGTCTGTGCTACTGGACTTTCTGTTGCAGTGCGACACCTAAAGGTCTCCTTGTAGGACTACGCTCAATACATTGCTGAAATCTTCTGTGTGCTCATTTGTTCGGTTCAAGGCAGCGCTCCCCTTCTAACAGGAATTGCCCTCTCCAGAGAGCACTTGAGATGGACTATCTATCCCAGACTGAGTCCATGGCTTTATTTTTGAGAATGGTTCCATTCATCCATGCAGCTAATACAAGGGTCAAGACCTATTTATATACCAGAGGGCATAGGTGAGCTATCCCGGTATCTTATTCTTTCCTAAAATCTGAAGGAGAGTGACAATCAAATATTAAATTCTTACAGTACTGAAACTCTGGTGGCATGATTTCTTTGTCAACTACCATGTTTCCCTGAAAATAAGACAGTGTCTTATATTAATTTTTGCTCCCAAAGATGCACTAAGTCTTATTTTCAGGGGATGTCTTATTTTTCCATGAAGAAAAATACGGTACACATTTATTTTTGGGGGATGCCTTATATTTCAGTGTGGGGCAAAACTATAAGTAGGTCTTATTTTCAGGGGATGTCTTATTTTCGGGGAAACAGGGTAGGCATGTTCCTATGCTTCTGCGGGTTATGGTCAAACTGTACACAACGTGGCCCAGCAGAAACGTGTTTGTTTCAAAGAGAAGCCAAACATAGAGGAGAGGTCTGCACATGTATACAGGCATACCCCGAACCTCTTCTTTGATGAACTGCAGTCTGAAATCCAACCAACCGCTGCCTCAGAAGTAACTTTAAAACAACAACCTGACTACTTCCTGCACCCTAGGACAGTGCAGTACGATCAAAGCTACACAGGTTGGCTATCCTCTTAGGAAACACAGTGGGGAATTAATCTCCCAAACTTTGGCTCAACCACCAAATACTTAATCCAGTTTGTTTCAATGTGAGGACCATTTCTCAGGAGGCTAGCAGCTGTCAAACATCCAGTAAGACACTATTCTTTTTATCGCTTATCTCTCTTTTTTTTCCCCTGTTTTATCAATCTCCTGCTACTTTTATCTTCATTTTAGCTCAATTTTAGTTTATTGTTGCTGGACCCTCGTATAACAAAGGGTTTGTATAATATAAAATCTGTACAACATAAAAAATTCTGGAGTTAGGGGAAATTTGCTTAACAAAATTGTCTATGGGGCAAATCCGTACAACATAAAAATGGTCACAATTAGGGATTACTCTGTTTTCAATGCATTCCTATGGGAAATTTGTATAAAGGAAAATTTGCTTAACATAATTTCATTTGGAACAAATTAATACCTTTATACAAGGTACCACTGTATTTTGTTTTATTATGCTCCTTATATTTTGGCTTGTTAAATGTATTCTTAGCTTGTCATGTTATCCCATGTTGTAAACCACCCAGAGTAGCCCTACTGGTAGATGGGCAGTATAAAAATCAAATCAAATCAAATCAATCAATCAATCACAAACCTAAGAAAGTTTAGTAAACACAGAATGCAAAATCTCATAATGAGCATGAGGTATACAGATCTGGCTTTGAGGATTTTTGCTATGCAGTATAAGATCATCCAGAAAGTTCCCTTGAAGGGCAGACAGGATCTTCTACACAAAAGCAGAGCAGGGATACTTTGGGGAAGGGGCCACAACATACACCCAATGAAGATATAAAAGACAACTCGTGCTTTGCTTCCGCAGGAGCCTTTAGTATTAAAACAATCATACAGAATGTTATTCAAACCAGACTCCTGTCCAGATTTCAACAGACTAACGACAGGTTTGATGAAATTAAGCAGTGTTGAAATTAAACACAGCAAACACCCATGGCATTTAGTATTTGCATGCTATCATGCTATCATGCTAGTTCTAATGTGGCACCCCTTCTCTGGTTTTCTAGATATAAATTACTCAGAAGTGTTCTCCCAGTACCTTCTTCTGGATGGGGGGGGCACAGTCTGAAATGTGTAATTTGCCCAAGGCTGGCTTCTCTCCCAGAAGACATCGAGAGAATGTTATATGCTGTTGTTATTTGCTGTTGTTTTTGGTCTGTTGATTGATTGATTGTTAGTGTTTTTAATTGTTTTATTTAATTGTTTTGATTTTGTTTATATTTTTTGTTGTGAACCGCCCGGAGTTCCTCCGGGAAGACGGGCGGTATACAAGTTTAATAAATAAATAAATAAATAAATAAATAAATAAATAAATAAATAAATAAATAAATAAATAAAAACTCTCTATGCAGTGTTTTAGCTCCAGAGGCATAACAAGGATTTTGAGCACCTGGGGATACAAAGTTTGCTTTTGCACCCCTCCTTGCACCCCCACCGTATTGTACTCTCCCAGCAAGGGGGCCCAATCCTGCGTGAAGGAAGGCGAGGAAGAGGAGGAAGAGGAGGAGGAGAGGAGGAGGAGGGCGCTGTGGCCACCGTGCTCCTTGTCTGCCTGCCTGCTTTGCCGCTCACTTGGCACATGGAGGTGGAGGCACTGCAGGGGGTCTCATCCCCCCCCCCCCAGATACACCCTTGTCTAGCTCACTGAGTTATCCAGCTACCTACAACAGTTTTTAAGAAGACGAATATGTCTATGCAAGGCTAAACATGCAATTTCTCCACCATGCTCTTGAAAGAGGTCTGTATACTGTACTTCCACCTTCACCACGTGAACTGGGAAATTGTTACTAGAAAGAAAAACACTTTGCAGCTTGAGCAATGACTGGGCAGGATGACTTCATGCAAGTGCATCTTGCCAGTTTTCTACTGCCCAAGTAAAATTCCTCTAAACAACATGGCAAAATCTTCTCAAAAATAAAAAATACTGTAAATGTTACCAAATTATGGTTGATCACGCATCTGCCATACAATAAAAGGTACGGTTCACATTTAAAAAATAATAATGAGTGAATGAGTTTTTGGTCTTTGAACGTAATACAGCTATTCATTCGTTTGTTTGTTCATTTGTTCATTTGTTCGTTCGTTCATTCATTCATTACAAAATAGTAGTTCTGTTGCCATTTAGATCCCTTGCACTTTTTGCTGGCTGGTTTGCTAGCTATGAAGGCCACATTTTAGTAGTCCAGCCCCATAGTGGGAAATACTCTCGCCCCCACCACCCTCCAGGTTTTTTGCACTAAAATGACATTTCTGGGAAGTGTTCTCTTAAAGCAGAATCTGGCACTCAGAAAATTTGTCCTGGGGATGCCGAAGGTGTCCATTTATGCTTTGGATGCTTGGCCTTTTTGAAATACAAGTGAAAAAGCCAACTGAGACAATACTGAGATTACAGGGTCTAATATACCTTGTCTTAAATGAGATACTGAACAGAGAAGGTATTTAGTTAGATGTTTGATTAATGAAGTGTATACAACACCTTCTCCCTCTGAGTTAGCGGTACTTTGCTGTAAAAAGATCACAAATTCACAACTATAAAGTTCTGCTTTTGGTTTAGATAAATATTCAGTCACACCTATTTTTTTCTTCATACAAAAATCATTTGATAAATTCGAAAAAGAATGTTTCCCAAATATCCCACTGATATCTTCACAAAAATATTAGGAACAAATTACCAAGGACTACATATTCTGTACCCAGTGCGGTGCTGTCAGGGATAAACTGACCAACTAGGACTCAGAAGACCTGGGTTCAAAGTCCTGCTCAGCCACGGAAACTCATTGTGGGTTGTGGTCTGGTAAAAGCGCTCCTTCAATATTTCACTAACCACGGAAGCTCCATGAGGGTTGCAATAAGTCAGCTCCAACTTGACAGCACGTAACAGAACAACACATTCTGTATGCATGGGCTATGATGATTAATAATAAGTTACTGTCTAATAACCATGACAGGCAGATTGCATGGACTTAAGCTGGTATACAGGTAAAGGTTCCCCACACACATGCATGCTAGTCATGTCTGACTCTAGGTATTCATCTCCGTATTCAAGCTGAAGAGTCAGTATTGTGCAAGTCCAAGGCGACATGGCCAGCACGGCTGAAAGGAAACACTGTTTTACCTTCCCACTTTTTATAGCGGTAGCTACTTGCATTCACATGCTTTCGAACTGCTAGATTGGCAGGAGCTGGGGTTATCAGTGGGAGCTCACTCCACTGCGTGGCACCCGGGATTCGAACCGCCAAACTGCCGACTTTGTAGCCAACAGTTTTCAGCGCCTTAGCCTGCTGAGCCACTAATGGGTCTAACCCATTAGCAAAAAAACCAAACCATCTAAGTCAATGCATTTTGGGTTCAAGTTATAGTGCATCAAGCTATCTTCCACATTACAGATATGGCACCCTCAATTTATCTTATACAATGCAACTTGTTTCCCACTACACGGTATATTAGATCTAGGGTTCTGAAAATAGAAAAGGGCAATTTATTTTTGCATGCTATATAGCTGGGCGCAAAGTAAACTGAAGATTATGGAAATAGGAGAGGAGAAAACAAACGGCTCTGGGAGACAAGACTAAGCCTGAGGTTCTCAGCTCCAAGTCTCCTGTTCCTGAACACCTCGCTTTCGGCTGCTGAGGTTGCATCAGCTCCCAAAGTGGTATTTATAACTGTTTTTAAAACCTGATATTCCATTTCCAGTTGCTCCGTGGGGGTGAACTGCATTTGCAGGGCCCCCAGCCAAGCAGCTGCCGCTAGCATGATCCCTCTTCCCTCCACATCCTGCCCAGAAAAGCCTCCCTACCGTCAACCTGGTGCCACAGCTTACTGGCATGGTCTCTTTAATTAGCTGACCAAAGCATGAGGCAGGCTCTCATTAAAGGGATAGCTGATTGGAGTCTGGAGGAGCAGCAGGGAGGAGTGAATCTAGGCTATGAAGCAAACCATCTCGATAGGTTCAGATGTTAATAGATAGGATTAAACACGGTTGTTCTTCCCTTCTGAGCTGATTTCACCATGCATCGGAATGCAGAGGTGTTTTTCATTTTAAATAAAAGAGGAACAATTACAATGCTTTTTAAAAATTTCATCTATATATCAGACAGAATATGTGGGGTTCTTTTATAGTTACAGTTACCTCAACTTACGAATTTAATTCGTTCTGAATGCATGCTCTTAAGTTGAACTACTCTTAAGTCAGGGTAGCTATTTAAAAAAATCAGAAAAGTTAAAAATATATATATTTGTAAGTCAAGCATGCCATATCTAAAATTTGTAAGGCGGCAGTTAAAACACCAACAGTTTTTTCCCCCTTTTTTTTCATTTGTCGCCATCTTGCTCCTTTTTCTTTTTCTTTGTTTGTGCTTGTTTGTTATCTGCTTCTTTTTATTTTTATTGTAAGCCACCCAGAGTTCCCTTTGGGAAGAGCAGTGGGGTATAAGATTAACAAATAAATAAATAATAAATAATTTTTCCGCTCTTAGGTCGAATTGCTCTTAAGTCGAGCTGCTCTTAAGTTGGGGTACCACTGTATTGTCATAGCTATTGTGCTCTCTCTCTCTCTCTCTCTCTCTCTCTCTCTCTCTCTCTCTCTCTCTCTCTCTCTCTCTGTGTGTGTGTGTGTGTGTGTGTGGCAGAAACAAAATGCCTTGCTGCATATTTATTTTGTTATAAATCGAGGATGTTCTATGATGCTGTCGCATCCATGTCCAATACTTTTTGCATTTTTATGATGGATAGAGATTCTGGGCTGGTGTTTTCTCTCTCTCCAGATTAAGCAGCCCTAGCCATAGGTTGCAGGATATCTGAGCTTCAAAGTCATCTCATGCACCCTGTGCTCTAGCTGCAGGGGGGGGGGTGCAATAGGTTCTGTGCATGCAAAGGAAACTTTGATTCCTGCAAGGATAGAGTGGCAATCTGGGCGACACCATCAATTAAATATGCAAAGCTGACTGTCAAATGAGGGCTCCAACAACTCCGACACTACAGGCCACTGAGAAACAGGGCTCTGCATCTTTCCCTGGACTGAACAGACTGAACACTGTATCTCCTGTTTTACTGGACTTATCGTCTACCAATCACATCCTCTAATTATTAAAAAAATATTGACTGGCTTAAAAAAGCATCCCCTACCCCGGCACTGCACAAAACCAGGAGGGGGGGGAGCTAACAATTGATTTCTTCCTGTACTATCAACAAGCCAGTTCATTACATTTCTGCCCCACCCCTTTAAGAGTATCACTTCTTTACATCCTCAACATACTATCCAGAACACACGTGGCCTTGTCTGGTTTTAGAAGGTTAACGTGGTCCATTCGGATCAGTTCTTGGACATGAGCTAACCAGGGAACACACCAGAGGCTGTACTGAGAAGGGTCCATATTAGAGATGGGCACGAAACGAGCAATTTTTCAGTTTTTGGTTTTGTTTTTTCATTTCGTTACGTAACGAAACAAAAAACGAATTTTGTCTCCAAAATGAAACGAAATGAAACGAAACAACAGAAATTTTGCCGTGCGTTTCGTTTTTGTTGCGGCAAATACATTGAACTGTAATGAATGCTAACGAAACAGCAATTTTTTCATTTTCGTTTTCATTTTTTCATTTCGTTACGTAATGAAACGAAAACAAATTTTTTTGCAAAAAAATCACAAAAAACAAAAATGAACCGAAACGGACCCCCTAAACGACAAACGACAAACGAAACACCATTTTTTTGAGTCGTGCCCATCTCTAGTCCATATAGCTCAGTGACAAGGCACCTGCTTTACACACAAAAGGTCAGAGGTTGAAATCCCAGCATCACCAGGCAGGGCTAAGGCAAGGAGAAACACAGTGTGCTGCCTATATACCACCCCATAGCACTTAAAGCACTTTCAATCCTCACCCCACTCGTGCCGCAAATCCCCAGTAAGTTGAGTACTTCACTTCCAAAACCTCCAGAGACTTGAGCGGGCTACCTGGGATTGAACCTGGGATCGTGAACCGAGTCCTGGCTGCAGTACTGCCATTGCCCCATTGGCCCACAAGGCTTCTTTCTTTCAAGTGGCCTTGATTTATCCTTGGGTCCACCTCAATGGAGGCAAGGTGGAAGTGTTTTTAAGAGTGGTGGTGTTTTAGAGCAAGTTGGTCATCCAAGAGTGTAGGAGGTAGCCAGACGCCTCTTCCAGCTAGCCAGAAGGGTCGGCTATGACTGGCAATGCCTCCTCAAGCTTTCAAGAAGGTTTGTGAGTTCAGATCCTCAGAGTGGTTCTGTGAGAGGGGCCATCAAGCCTTTATGGCTGCAGGGCTGATGTGCCTGGCCGCTTGTGCCACCTCGAGCAGGGCACACAGCCCCGTACCTGCCACTAGAAGGAGCTGCTGGTAACCCAGTTCTGAGAACTGTACTGTATTTTACACCCGGGAGAGTTACAAGAAGTTACAAACAACTCGTTAACTGATGACATCGTTCTCTGGAAGTTGAGTCATGGCAACTGGACTTCTTTTTTCTTGGGAGATAGAAATGTTTCACTGCTCGTCCAAACAGCTTCATCAGCCTGAAGATTTTCAGGCTGATGAAGCTGTTCGGACGAGCAACAAAACATTTCACTCTCTCAAGAAAAAAGAAGTCCAGTTGCCATGACTCAACTTCCAGGTAAACTCACCTGCATGACTGAGAATCTTTACAGTCACAACATCGTTAATAAACAAACAATATTTTGCCTAGTTGAAAGGCAGTATACCTGGTGGTGGAAACAATTAAGACTATTAATTTTTTTAAAAAAACTTCCTAGGCAACAGTTTCTAACGAAACAGATGCACAGCTTTTATCGCTTCTGCTCCAGCATGGCCAATAAAAGCCTCAGGAGACGATGAGCAAATGGCCATCAGAAATTCTGCAACCAAGCTTTCAGAACTTAAAAAAAAAAACCTGCTAATCTGCCATGCACTGTCTCTCTACAGAATTAAGAGGGTGGCTAGACAAGGATCAGTTAACTTTGAAAGAACAGAAGGACATGGCACCAGCAGTTTCCAGCAAAAGCACTTCCTCTTCTGAGGCCTCATTGGCAAGAGTTCAAATAACTTGCTGGAATATTTTAGGAAGAAAAAGTGGGTTTAAAATTTCTCTTATCTTTTCCTGAGCACCTGCTGAAATTCTCACCTAAGATCACAGGACGATGACAGTTAAGGACTCTCAGCTGAAATTAGACTATCGGTCTTAAATGTCAGCGATAGGAAATCTGTGCTTCCAGCCCACATTGACACAGGACATGAACTTGCTAGTGCCAAGACATAAACGGCCAGAGGTCTGTCTGAAGGAAAGAAAGGCTCCATGATGACACTGGCATAAGAACTCACTTCTACCTTCCCACCTGCAGTTGGTTGGAGCCTCCCTGGATCAGGCTCAAGGCCTCTAGTTCATCATTCTGTTCATGCACGGGCCAAAGCAGATGCCCGTGGGAAAGATAAAGACAGGAGGTGAATGAAGTTTCACCTTCTTTCTCCTTTTCTTTAGGAAGTACCCGAAGCTCTGGTCCTGCACAAGTTTGGTGCCGCTTATATTCAGCAGTCTGGGTGCAGTACGTGGAACCCTCTGGAGTTTCCAGTTACTCAGCCCCACACAGAGCACAATCCAGTAAGTCTAGTGGGATGCCGCTAAGGCATCTGCCACAGTAGCCGGATCAGATATCGTAAACGTGCCAAAGAGCTCCTGGTCACCACCGGGACCTGTTCATCTAAGTTCAGGGCTGTATCCAGCAGCCCAGGAACCTAACATTTCAGGGGGAGTGCAAACCCACCCAGTACAGGTTGAGTCTCTCAACCCCTTGGATGATCCTCTTGAATGACCCCGAGCACCTCGGTCTTGTCTGCTCCGGTTACCAATGGCTACTGTCATTGGAAGGACAAAGGGCACTCATTCAACGATGAGGATGTACACACATTAGTCCGAGAAGGGAAGTGGTTCAAGAGAGGGGTCAGGGAAGCCATTCATGTACGGATAGAAAACCCCTCTCTCATCAGAGTTGGGGGCCTCAGGCACAATCTGTCTGCCACTTTATCATGCTGCCCTTTCATTGATCCCCAGACAAATCAGAAGCACTTCACACCTCCACCAGCAAGGCCACAGCTAAGGATGTACTTAATGGGGTTTGGGAAGGGTTACACAGGTGTGAATTTCACACACTCCAGGCTATTGTCCTTTTAACGAGCCAATTCAGGCCACTGTCCATCTAACAAGCCTATTCAGGCCACTCTCCACCTAACATGACTATTCATACCAGGGTGGTGTGAAATCAGGGCGAAGTATAAGTTGGGGGCCTTGCCACTAACTTTCCTCAGACTGACAAAGCTGCTTGGATGAGTAGCAAAATGCTTCGATCTCACAAGAAAAGAAATCTTGTTGCCATGACTCAACTTTGTCACCAACAATCGAGATTTTACACTCAGTTAGAGATACAAGCAGTTCTCCAGGAGGAGAGCTACTTTAATGGGATCAGACTGACCTTGACCATTAGTTGCAGAAAATTGTGTTTTGCGTGCAATAATACAGTGCAACCAAGAGAGAAAATGGACGATGATATGTAGCATGTCCCACTGTGGTCTCAGCTATGTTTGCTATGTAGCTTGGAAAGAGCATCTGCTATGGAGAACATATGTCTTTTGCATCTCAGGTATATGAAACATCTAGGTGAAATTATACAGCCGTATGCACAAAGCCTATAAAGCCAGACTGCCATGCTAACTTGGTATGTGCAGGAACCACCAGTCACTGGACTGAAACACAGTTTTCACAATATCTTTCCATACACCTACATTTCCTCTAGGAATTATTCATTTATCCTCCCTACATTTAAATGCCCCTTTCCTGTAATAACCTCCATGCATATCTCTCCCCCTCACTTTCTCCTCAAAACAACCCTGTGAGGTAGGTCACGTTGGGGAAAAAAATGACTAAGGCCAGGTAGATTTCTTTCAGTAGGTTTGACCCCAAAAGACCTTCACGTGGATCTTCCAAGTCACAGCTCCAATATCTATTTATATTTATTTATTTATTTCTCTATTTGTATACCACAGCCGATTTTCCCAAAGGAAACTCTGGGCAGTTTACATAAAACAACATAAGAGAAAACCAAGAAATAATAAGAAAAGTAACAAAAACAATAGTGCAAAAACAAACACAAACAACAAAAATAAAAAATTAATTGCTGCCCTAAAACAATGACACTTTACTGCTGGATGTCAGAATTCAGAAGGGGGAACAAACAGTATTATACACATACACACAAAGAGAGGGTAAAATAAGATTAAGTGATCTACCCATGGTACCAGAATTCAATGTAGTGCCAATTTGTATTCTCGAAGGCTTCCACAGCTGGTATCTGATAGTTGTTGTGAGTTTTTCCAGCTGTTTGGCCATGTTCTGGAAGTAGTGCCAATTTCTTTGTCAAAAGGACCTTGCATTCCTAAACATCAGGTTTGGCTCACAAAATAACTTCCCAAATGGCTCAACCACCACCACCACTACGATCAATATAATGCAAGTCCCACGACTACGTTACTAGCATTAAAATCAGAGGAACACAATAAATTGACCTGTGAAAGTGTAACACTTTGGGGAGGTCTATAACTTCAAAGTTATTCTGGCTCTGGATAATGCCTCTAATCTATAGGAAAACTGAAAATGTCTGTCATGAAGGAAAGTTACTAAGTTTCCTAAAACTGTCCTTTTAAAAGCCAACATCAGTGGATGCATAAAAAAGTCAACCTGACATGTATGGATGGATGAATGGATCGATCGATCGATCGATCGATTTGATTTAGTCATGTGATTCACCCCACACTCCCAGGGTGTTTTCTTGTTTATTGAAGTCTTAATGTATTTTTCTTCACAACTGCCTTTCCTAAACAGAAGCTACCACCTTCACCTTTCTTAACAATTTGGATGTCACTTTCAGAAACAGAGATAATGCCTCAACTAGAGATGTGAAGGCTCAGGGAAAAAAACACTGCTCTGTCATCCAATCAAAACTCATAAAGTCAGGCGGTTTTAACAACCTTGGTAAATAAGGAAGAAATGAAAGAAATGCCAGGAGAAATATTTCAAACATCGCAGAATAAGTAGAGGGCATGAAGTGATATAACTGTATTGACGCATATTATTTAATAGACATCTGGGATGAACATTAGAGGTCCAAGTTTAAAACCATGCCCACTGATACTTTTGGGGCGGATATTTTTTGATAGAACAAATAGATGGGATTTGCTTCACAAGTCAGGCAGACAATTATGTCACTGAATTTTATTATGGTTCTAAGCAAAACCAAACATTTCAAGGGCAGAAAAATAAGGGGAAAGGCGATTCAGATCTTGTAAAATAAATATATTTTCCAAATAAAGTCATTCTCTCTCTCTCTCTTTTGTGCATCATCTTCAGAAAATGAACCTGGTCCATCAAAGAGGGCAGTGTGCATTACTTTTTTATTTTTGCACTAATAACAAGATACTGGAGCAAGCTGCCCGTAATAACAGGTTTGGAGTAGAGCGTGCAGCAAGGCGCACCATCAAAGCAGTGCAGGAAAAAAAGAATGACCCCATGGTTCACACGTTTTTATTTTCTCAGAAAACTTGGGAGTTGAAAGGTGGTCTCAAAGGTTGGCATGTTTAAAATAACTGCTTGGAGGAGCGGCGAGGAGGGAGGGGTGCGCGTCAAAGAACAGGACACTGCTCTTACGTGTAAATGAGACTGAGTTGCTCCTAGCTCTGCAGGCAGTGTGGGAGACATGGCAGCAAGGCTGGATGGGGAAGGGGGGAGCGCCTTTGTTGACATCCCCCCCCTTTTCTCTTGCCCTCTTCTCTCCCCCCCCCTCAAAAACTTCTGGGTGGGCTGCTTGGTTTAAACGGAGCCCTTGTGTTTAAGACAAAGTTCAGTCCCTTGCTGGGTGAGGGCAAAGGGAGCTCAATAATTTACTGAAACTGCAGCAGGCGTTTGGAACAGAAGAGCTGGCAGCCGACGGCTGTGTTACCAAGAGCGAAATGTCTCAGAGAGAGAGAGAGAGAGAGAGAGAGAGAGAGAGAGAGAGAGAGAGAGAGAGAGAGAGAGAGAGAGAGAGAGAGAAGATCACCAGCATGGATGTGGTGTTTATACAGGGGCAGAGCGAACGAGAATAAATTTGTCCTTTTCTCCCAATGGATGGCTCGCGCAAAGTCTACCTAAATATACGTTTCACCGAAAGTGTGGAGTGATTTATTTTTATTATTGTTGGTCTAAAATTATGCCCCGCTGAAATGTCACCGCTGAGTTATTGGATCTCCAGGGTCAGGCACAACCCTATCAAAGATATGTCATAAAATAAACATGAAAAGGGCCAGAGGCAGAGTTTAATATGAGGGGGAAACTGGTCGCCAAGCTCAGCGGCACAAGTAGGGGTAAGCCAACCCATCGAGTGACTTCATGGGACTATAAAGCCAGCAGCGCCTCTTGATCTGGCTGACCAAGCTTCATCCACCAAAGGCTGTGCCATCCTTCTCCAAGGAAGAGGGGGGCAGCCCAAGAACGAAACCTAGGCAAGCGCCATCCCTGTAGGCAAGGGTTGCCCCTCCGTTTTGATCCTTGCAGAGCTTTTTCTTACGAGGGCAGACAAGTGCAGCACAACGCTATCCTTGCATGAAGTTCCTCCCGAGTGTCTTTAAGAGACCTTTGGATTCAAGGCACTGGGGCAGAAGCTTATTGTTCCCACAGGGGGAGGGGAAGGCCGGCTGTGCCCATTTGCTTTTTGCGTCAACATGCACATGGGCTTTGAATGGCTTGTGATAGCCATTGGAGTGGAGCTTTTTATTTATTTATTTATTTATTTATTTATTTATTTATTTATTTATTTATTTATTGTTGTTATCACCATCATCATCATCACCACCACCACCACCACCACACAGCAGACAAGATAACTACACTGGATTTTGTACTACAAATCACTAGTCGTTTAGAACTATGTGATGTATCGGGCGAATTATGCAAGCAGATCCCAGTAAGGTGGATTTCTGCAGCTGACTGATGGTGACTTTGTCAACTCCAATTTCTTCTTGCTTAGCTCTTTAGGCACCGCACCCAGTGTGTCGATTACCACTGGGACCACCTGTACTGGTGATTGCCAGAGTTTCTGAAGTTCAGTTTTCAGATCCTGATATTGGGTAATTTTTTCCAAGTTGTTTCTTGATGACTCTACTATCACCTGGTATAGCAATATCAATGATCCACACTTTTTACTTCTCCACAATCACAATATCCGGAGTATTATGCTCCAAAACCTAGTCTGTCTGTATTTGGACGTCCCAAAGTAATTTTGCATGCTCATTTTCAATTACTTTTTCAGGCTTATGGTCCCACCAGTTCTTTGCTATGGGCAGATGATAGTTCTGACTAGACATGGGCACGACCAGAAAAAAATGATGTTTCGAGTTTTCATTTGTCGGAACGGGTCCATTTTGGGTCATTTCTGTTTGTCGCGAAATTTTTCAAAAATTTGTCGTTTTGTTTGTCATTTGTCGTTTCCACCGTGATTTAGCATGATTTGACTTCCCCCAGAGCATAGGGGCGTCCCGCAATCAGGGCCGGTGCTAGGTGTTTTTGCACCCTAGGCGGCGGGCGGGGCGGGGGGGGCGGGCGGCAGGTGGAGGGGCGGGCGGGTGGTGGTGGCACTGGGCCATGGGTGGGCGGTGACAGCGGTGGGGGGAGGTGCGGGTGGGCGAGCGGGCAGGCGGTGGCCGCGGGCGGGCGAGTGGGCGGGGGGCGGCGCAGGCCGCAGGCGGCTGGCAGCGCGGGTGGACAGGTGAGTGGGCAGTTAGGATATCACTTTGGATAGAGGTTCTGTTCTTGGCTTGCACCCCAAATGTGTGCGTGTGCAAGCAAATTGAAGTTGGGAAAATAGAAAATAAATGGTAGTATATAATATATTTTTAAAATAAATTCACACCTCCCACTCCCAGTCGAACCTCCCCCTTTATCCAATATCAGAAAAAAATCCTCACAAACTGCTAGAGAAGAAATAAAGAATAAACTGCTATTCCCTTCAGCAGACAAAGCTGCAGGGAATCAAAGAAATTATTTTCTAAATTCAATTCCCTCCCTGCCTGCCTAACTTAAATCCTAAAGCCTCCAGCCTCCCTCCTCAATCTTGATCGGATCACACCAGCACCAGCAGCCAGCCCTCCTCCCTCAACCACATCCATGCACCCGACTGCGATTTCTGGAAGGTGCCTCGGCTTTTTATGCCCTCTGAGACATCCAGAAGTGTCAGTCAAAAACCTGGTGATGCCATTGGTGGAATGGTTCAAAAAAATTGCATGGTCCCATCCCATGCCCAGCCCAAATGGGCAGGTCTAAAAAAATAAAAATAAAATAAAATAAAATAAAATCAATGCGACGTTTTATTGCTATAAAAAACCCACTGCTGCTACTATTAAAAATCAGGCATTTAAAATAAATAAATTTCACATGTTTCTGTGGTGATTTGGTGTGTTTTTTTACCACAATTTCAAAAGAAAAATTAAGGTCGCCATTTTGGATCCCCCCCCCACCGCATGGCATGCAGCGAGACAGACGACGAGGATGACCCCCCCCGCCTGGTTCAAGCAGCCCAGGACAGGAGGGGGGGAAGGCGGGGACCCCCCCCCCCAGAAACCACCCCTCTGGTAGGTGTCCTCAGGCAGGCATATTTTTGCCTGCTTTTTTGGCCGGGAAGTCGGGGTTTTTTTTAATTAAAAAATGGGACGAGTAGATATTGCGATACCACAAAGCGTCTAAAAACATCCTGAAAAGAGCCAGTGTTGTGCATGGCCATGTGGCCAGCATGCCTGAACACATTTCTACACATGGACCACTGTTTACCTTTTATGGCAGTACTGATTTATCTACTTGCATTTACATGCTTTCGAACTGCTAGGTTGGAAGGAAGTGGGGTTATCAGCGGGAGCTCGCTCCACTGTGTGGCACCCAGGATTTGAACCGCTGAGCTTCCAACTTTGCAGCCAACATTTCAGCGTTCTAGCCAAGAGAGAAACTGCTATTAATTGAATGGACAAATTATTTATGCTCCTTAGAATTGGTCAGGATCAAGGTACTCAATTATCAAGCGCTTTCCTCTGATATAGCTACGTCAACACACTGAGGAACCCCGTATCTCAAGACAGGCCTTTCATGCAACTCCAGATTTTCACTCAGTGCCTCTCATAAAGATGGAAGAGAAAATTAAGAATTAATATCAAGCCACAGATATTTTAAAGAGTCTTTTAAAACTGTCCTTTATTAGTCCCAGATGGATAACTCCCTTTAAAAAGAGAGAGAGATCTACAACAGTTTTCAAAGCCACGTCCCATAATTAATGTCACATTTATCTATTTAGCAGCAAAGATAAAAAGGAATAATTTAGCCACGTCCTCATTATTTTTATCCTCCTTTTAAAGCCAGCGTTGAAAAAGGTACAGATCGTACTTTAAAAGAGAGGGAATCATTGACTTTTCTACAACCTACACCATGACAACACAGGAAAGTTGCACACCCTAGCACAATCTTCCCATGGCAGTGGGTGGCAGATAGTTGTCTCCACTCAGCAAAATTTTCTTACACTTTTGGCAAAGATGCTGCTCTTTCCCCCATAGTTTTTTTTTAACAAAACACAACTAAGACCCTGAACAAACGCATGTTCTAAAGAGAAGAATTCAGCAGTCAGAAATGATTTGGCTTTATATTTCTCCCGTTTCTGATGCAAGTTTTATCTCGGAGAATCTTTTGTTCAGAGAGAAGACAGAACAGTTTCTTTGAATATCAAAAGCTACAACTACTATAGCAAAACTAAAACCAAAGGCTTTCGAAATTAATAAATGGACCTTGGTGTGAGCATTTTGAGCCTTGATTCAGAAGACATGGATTGTAACTCATTATCCAATTCGCAATGAAATAAATCTGATCGTCTTTAAGATGCTAGAACAACTCTTCTATATTTATTATTGTAACTCATGTGGAAAGAGACTACCACAAATACATTGTCTCTCTGAAAACATATTAAAACATGTATGTTGGGTCTCTGTTCTGATTCATGCTGCATACACAGAAGGATTAAATCCTTGGGCATGTACAGACAAATTCTGAAGATACCTTGGACAGCTAAATATGGCCATATTAATGGATATGGTGAATAAAAAGCAAGAAATTATCAATACCATAAAGAGAAGAAAATTACAATTTTTCAGTCACATAAGGCACAATAACAAATATCATCTGCTGCATATTATCTTTCAAAGAAAAACAGATAGGAGGTAGAGATGGGCACGACCAGGAAAAATGACGTTTCGAGTTGTCATTTGTCGGGACCCTTTTGGGTCGTTTCCATTTGTCGAGGAAATTTTCAAAAATTTGTCGTTTCCGTTTGTCGTTTGTCGTTTGTTGTTTGTGTTTGTGTTGGGGTTGGGGTAAGTGGGCTCTGGGAGGCACCTCTCTGGGTGCCTCTCTGACGTCTGACCCACTAAGAAGGGAAGCAAGGGAAGCGTTTCACGGAGCCGCCGCGTACCATACATTTACATTATATTATGTTAGGGTGGGGTGGCAGAGGCACCTCTCTGGGTGCCTCTGACTCAGTAAGAAGGGAAGCATACTAGCGTACTGCCGTACAGGTTAGGGAATGGGTTAGGGGTAGGGGATAGTGGGCTGTGGGAGGCACCTCTCTGGGTGCCTGGGACCCACTAAGAAGGAAACTGTACTTGCGTACGGATCTGGGTTAGGGTTGGGGTTAGGATAAGGGCTAGGGTTAGGGTTACGGTTAAGGTTACGGTGGGTTAGTGGGCTGCACCTCTGGGTGCCTCTGACCCACTAAGAAGGACAGCGTACTGGTGTATGGGTTAGGGTTGGGTTAGGGTTAGGGTTAGGGTTTGTGGGCTTTTAATGCCCTCTCTGGCACACCCAGAAGTCTCAGTCAAAACCTGGCCATGCGATTGGTGGAATGGGTCCAAAAATTTGCATGGTCCCATCCCATGGCCAGCCCATCATTGCACATACGCAGGTGTAAAAAAATAAAAATAAAAATAAAATAAAATCAATGGAGACGTTTTATTGCAAGAAAAACCCACTGCTGCTACTATAAAAATCAGGCATTTAAAATACCTAATTTTCAAATGTTTCTGTGGTGCTTTGGTGGGTTTTTGGACCACGATTTAAAAATAAATATTGTGGTCGCCATTTTGGATCCCCCCCACCGCATGGCAAATGGAGACGACGAGGATGCCCCCCCCCCAGCCTGGTACCAGCAGCCCAGGACAGGAGAGGGGGGGAAGGCCGGGGACCCCCCCAGAAGCCACCCCTCTCTGGTAGGTGCCCTCACTGAGGCAGGCATATTTTCACCTGCTTTTATGGCTGGGAATCGGGGGTTTTTTTATTTTTAAAACTTTTTTCTGTGCTGCTTGCTTGGCATCGCGCAATTGCCGCGATGCCATGAACGACAATGACAAACCAGACCCAATTTATCTTTATCGGGTCGGGTTCGAGCTGGAGCGGAGTAATTGTTGTTACCGTTCCTCGTTAGGTAATGGAAACGACAAACGGAAACAGGCACGAGGATTTCGCCGAGTCATGCCCATGTCTAATAGGAGGCATGGTCCGGGGTGCAGAAGAACATTCTGGCTTAAGAATTTAAGCCAATGGTTTGCAGTGGGCACAGCTTCTGTGTTTAGAAGAGCTTTAGATTAAAAATAAGGAAAAAAGGAATGTGCTACTGATCACCAGCGTTCTACGAGAACATGGCATTTGAAGAAGCTTGTATCCTATTTGCAATTAAAGGTTGTGATGCCCAACCCAGGGGCAGAGAGACCTACTGCAGTGATGAGAGCTTACATTTGCACAAAGATGTAGTGAATGCCACCTCACCCTTGCACACTCACACGGTCTAGCCGCTTGTGCAACCAGTGGTTGCTCTTACAAAATAGGTGAAGAATATTATATCCTGGTAGGTTAAAGCCAGGGGTTTATATTAGGGATTAATTCTAACTATTTGTTTGTTTATTCAAATTAGATTTAACTGCACAGTTCTCCTTTAAAAGGACCCAACAAGGCTTACGTCATTAAAACACAGTATTGAAAACTAACAACAGTAAGCATACAAACACTACGAAGGATGATCAAAATGGCTTAGGAATCTAGAGACCTGAAGGACCGCCTCCTTCCATATGAACCTATCCGGCAATTAAGATTGAGCCAGGGGGCCCTCTTGAAAGAGCCATCCCTCAAGGAGGCGAGAGGGATGGCTTTCAGACACAGGGCCTTCTCGGCAGTTGCCCCCAAGCTACGGAATGCCCTCCCAAGTGAGATCCGCCTGGCGCCAACATTGATGACATTTCGGCACCAGGTAAAAAGCCTTCCTGTTCCAGAATTTTTTTAATTGATACAATATAGATTCCGGGTCCTCTGATGGCAATTTTAGTGCAGTGATTTTAGTGTAATGTTTTTATCATTGTTTTAATTATTTATTGATATTTTATGTTTTAGCTGTTTTAATTCTTTTGATTGTAAGCCGCCCAGAGACCTTTTGGTAGTGGGCAGCTTATAAATGGTAAAATAAATAAATAAATAAAATAATATAAAAACTACTAGACTTAAAAATATAAGCAAAGGGAGAACATATTCAAAGAAATAAGAGGTGTGTGTGTGTGTGTGTGTGTGTGTGTGTGTGTGTGTGTGTGTGTGTGTGTGTGTGTGTGTGTGTGTCTTGGAGCAGCAACAGGGAAGGCCTTCTCCCATCTACCCAACAGATGTGCCTGTGGATATGGTGATGGGGATGTGCTCAAAGACCGAAAACACAAAATATTAGAACACCCCCAATTAATTGGTTTATTTATTATTTATTTATTTATTTATTTAAGTACTTATATCCCGCTCCATCTTCCCCAACAGAACTCTGGGCGGCTAACAACATGAAAAAAAAACATAAAAAGCTAGAAGCTAAAAATAGCCGTGCCACCAGGCAAGGGCAGCGGAGGGCAAGATGACGGCAAACAATTAGGGCCAGGGAAATAGGAAAAGGGACTAAATAATAGGGTCACCGTATGCTTCTTTAAAGAGGAAGGTCTTTAGAGCCCTCTTAAAGGCGGGCAGGGACTCCAGCAGGCGCAGCTCAGGAGGCAGATGGTTCCAGAGTGAGGGCCCCACCACAGAGAAGGCGCGGTTCCGCGTATGCGTTTTCCGCGCCTCCCTGGGTGTGGCCACTCTCAATGAGCGCGCCTGCGACGATCTCGTGGGTCTGGATCCGGATGCCCTCAGGGAGATGCGCTCCGCCAGGTATCCTGGTCCCAAGCCGTGGAGGGCCTTGAAAACCAAGACCAGGACCTTGAACCTGGTTGCAACTCAGGAGTAAGCTTCAATTAGAGCTAGGCTCACTGAATCATGAGAACGTATGGAGTTGAATAAGCAAATATCCACTGATTCAAAGTAACATTTATAGATGACTTGATTGTTTAGGCAAAATAATGGGATACTGCCCCTTGCAACTGTACTTCTAGGGTAAGATCCAGACACTATGCAGAATGCTGATTTTTGATATTTTTCTCAGATCTGGAATGTCTCTGTATTCCTTAAAGACAAGATACTTTCCCATTAAGAAAGAGGGAGCAATTTTAATCCTTTTGAAGTTATTTGGCATATGCTTTGACTCTGTGTAATCATCGCCATGCAGTGAGAGTGCCTTCTGGATATGCTGTATGCCATTGAGATGGAGGATTTTTAAAAAAAAAATTCTTAAGACTTGAATACGTCTTAAATGTTCTGGGCTGTATATTGTCCCTCATTATTGTAAGATGCCTTGGGTCCCTTTCCAAGGAGAAAGGCAGGGTAAAAATATTCTAAATAAATAAATTGTAAATTAAAAAATAAATAAAATGAGTCGCCATGTTGTTTGCATTTGTATGTGGATGGTATGGGGGTGGGGGAGTTTCTGTAAACTCCCCCACCCCCAGAATAGTGGCAAGTGTTCATACTTAGTAAGTAGAGCACTACACAAGTCAAACAAACAAACCCACCCTCTTGGAACCTGTCTTGATGAGAGCTTTTGCCTACCAGCAGACTTGCACAGCCTGTCTTTATGCCAAAAAGCTACTGCTGGCATCCCTTGCATGAAACAACCAGTGGGAAATCCAGCCAGCCTAGCAAAACATTACTTTATCTAAAAAAAAAAAAGGAAAACATGAGAAGTCCACTGAGCCTCAGTGATGCTATCACAAATCTACTCTAATCTGACCAAACCATCTCTCTGCAGAGAGCCAGTCCGCCTTCCTGAAACCCAAGAGTGTAGGGTCGGCTATCAGTCCCCTCCACGTATGAAAAGTCTGCTGTGTTGCTGTTATTGTGGATAAATAGCAAGATTCATCTCCACTCTTGCGCCAGTAAGGACGGCAAGGAACTCCCCCAATTCGCCAGCCAAATAAGCCACTACTGTCCAGCAGGCTCAAAGGCAGAACACACTAACCTCTGTGCAGTCCACTTATCCCTTCTTCTTCTTCTTCTTTTCTTCTTCTTCTTTTCTTCTTCTTCTTCTTTTCTTCTTCTTCTTCTTCTTCTTCTTTTCTTCTTCTTCTTCTTCTTCTTTCTTCTTCTTCTTCTTCTTCTTCTTCTTCTTCTTCTTCTTCTTCTTCTTCTTCTTCTTCTTCTTCTTCTTGTTGAATGGAGTTATTTATAAAAGAGGATCCAAAGACCTATAGAGAACTCCCTTGCAGCGACGTCCGAGAACAATTCTCTAATATTTTCATTCACCAATATTTTATGAAAGTCTAAGGGAAGCTTTTCAAACTCATATGTTTATCTTGCTGACCGAAGCAGGTATATTAAACACATCTCAGTGCTAAGTAAATCCAAATTAAAAACAAGAGAGTAAAATAAGGAATATGCATTCTCCACTTTTTCTAGGTGGATCCATGACGTGCTGTGGAATACACTCACCGTCTCCATGCATTCACGGCAAAAGTGAACAGAGAAGACATGCTTGTTTTTTCAGTAGGGAAATTTAAAAGGCAGTCTGAAGAGTTATGTCCCTTAACGGGGAGGAGGAGGAGGAGGAGAGTGAGCGAGCTCAGGCAAGACACCTGCAACAGCTGAGCCTTCTTAATTTTCCTGCCTGAAAATGTAGACAGCTACACCTGCAGTAGGACAGGTTTCCTTATTGGAGGAGAGACTATCAGAGCTTGAGCCTCATATCATAGAATCATAGATTCATAGAGTTGGAAGAGACCTCAAAGGCCATCCAGTCCAACCCCCTGCCTTGCAGGAACCCCCATCACAGGACTCCCGACAGATGGCCATCCAGCCTCTTCTTAAAAACCTGCAAAGGAGGAGAGTCCACCATCCTCCACGGCAGCATATTCCATTGCCGAACAGCTCTAACCGTCATGAAGTTCTTCCTAATGTTTAAATGGAATCTCTTTTCCTGCAGTTTGAGACCATTGCTCCAAGTCCTAGTCTCGGAAGCCATGGAAAACAAAACTGTCCCCTCTTCAATACGACATCCTTTCATATATTTAAACATGGCAATCATATCCCCTGTTCGCTATGCACATCCGTGCTGATCAGGGAAGCTGGAATGTTCTGGAATAAAGAGCAACAGAAGGACAAGGCTTCTGGGGAGTGGGTTGGTGGTGGAATGATGTGGTCTTTGTGCACCATCAATTAATACACAGCTTCTTCTTCCTTTGGCTGGAGGAAGGAGAACACCCTGTACAGGAAGGCAACATTTGGAGAAATTTCCCACATAAAAGCTGGATTTTCAGGCAGCGAGTTGTGCCTCTGGAGCAACACGGGATGTTTACAAACACCCAAAATGTTTCTGGAGTGTCCATCTTCAATCTTGGTGCATGTTTTTCATTTGTTGGGGGGGGGGATGGTTTCAGATGATGCAGGTTGCACCTGTTATTCCCCTCCCAATCAAGGTAAATCCACAGCAGATCTTGTAAGTCAAGGACCGGCTACTTTTTATTGTTGTCCTACATTGCATTCCACCTTATTCTCCCACTTCAAAGTGTTTTGGGATATATATGTTGTTGATCCCCCCCCCCACATTGTACAGCAGCCCAGTCTTCTGGCTGGTGCCATTTTTAAAAATAATAAATGGTCATTGTTTAACTCATCTTTGAATCCTCTAGACCAGTGGCTCTCAACCTGTGGATCCCCAGATGTTCCTGGATGGCAACTCCCAGAAGCCTCCACCACTAACTAGCTGTGCTGGAAGAGGTTTCTAGGAGCTGCAGTCCAGGAACATCTGGGGACACACAGGTTGAGAACCACACCTCTAGATGAAAGTAGGACTAACTATGTGCATCTGAACTCTTTGTAAGGTATATCAATTCCGTGATGGGAACATGCAACATACCCTGAGGGAAAAATTGAAAGATAAAGAAGAGATGTTTGCTTGCTTGCTTGCTTGCTTATTTATTTATTTATTTATTTATTTATTTATTTATCTACCTACCTATCTAATACTATGCATCTGGCAAGACAGCCACTCTGCTCTGTGAGCAAAGCTGCAATCAATATCAGGCCCTCCCTGTGGACAATAATTCTAAACTGCTGGCGGCATAAGAACAGCAGAAAGCAAAAACGTAGTCTGGGAGGGTTCCAAGGATGGAAAAGATCCCAATGAGAGAAGGAGATGTGGTGGAGGTATCTTCTTCAGTAAGGATGGAAGAAGACAAATGGCTGCCGTTTTCACCATTTTTGCTTCAGCTAAGGCAGGGCTGTTCAACTTTAAACAGGCCAAGGTCTACTTTTTCCAGCCCAAAGTGCCTGAAGGCTACTACACTAAAACCTCTAATTACGAGTTTTATCCATTCTGAGCTCATGCTCATAAGTAAACACATTTGTAAGTAGAGCAGAGGTTTCCCATACGAATGCACTGAAAGCCAATTAATCTGTTCTGGAGGGAACCAAATTCAATGAGCCATGACCCTTGAACTGCCCACCTCAGCTAAGACAGTGGGTTTGCTGGGGCAGTGGTGGTCCTTGGGACGGGGGAGGGAGGAGTGCAGAACGTATCTCATCTCTTTTTTTATTGATGGCCAGCGGGCTACTTTTGAACCCTTCACGGGCTACCAGTAGCCCGCGGTCTACCTGTTGGGCAGGCCTGAGCTAAGGTAAGAAAGAGTGGGACCCCTCCTGTCTGAATCAACCTAAGACATTTTCTTACTTGGGTTGAATAGATCTGCCTAAACCTTTCCTGTATAAGTAGTGGCTGTTGATTTGCCCTTCTCCGTTGCAACACCACTCTCCTTTCATTTGCCCTCCATGTGTCTCTTAAATATTAGCTCCTCTGTATACTCTTCACAGAGTCATCCCGGTTTCTTTAGCAGCCTCTCACCTTTTCCCTTCTAGGATGTTTCATCACAGCAGAGTTCCATAAACGCACGGGCCAAATGCAAATGCCAGTTTGTAAAGGCTGGACAGAAATTTAGCCATCAAAATAAATCAGACTAATGAATGCACAGCCATAATCTTCCAAGCAACTCGACACAAAACCCTTTGGGCACAGAGGATGACTGATCACGGTCTTGAGAACTCCCAATGACTCCTGCATTTTCAGAACTGTGGTTTTACATGCCTTGCCTTGATTGGTTCTCAGAAGTAAATCCACACATACGATATTTTTGCTTAAGCGTCACTCTATCCTGTTCGTGGCAGAGCTTCTCAAAATACACATTTCCCACCACCATAAGGTCTCAGTGGGTTCCCCTTGGCAAAGGATTGCTAATGGCTGGCATTTCCAAATATCTGGAATCAATGTGAGAACAGAAACATGTGGAACTCCTGTTTGCCGTTCTGCTATAGATTTCCCAGTGGTGTCACTTCTGTTATGCTGAGGGCAAGGAAACAGACTTGCCCACCTGCTTTACCATATATTAACAACTGTCTCCTCAGTGCTGAGGACCAAACCCTGAAGCAAATTCAGACATTTCAGAGATGCAGAGAACTGCCTGACCTCCGGAAAGCTGCCTGCATGTTTTCTTTCTGCATTAGCTTCCAGTTCAGTGGGTCTGGCAATCGCTAAAGTGGATCCTTCAAGGCTGTCAAAGGGACATCCAGCTAAATTTTCTACTCGATAAATCCCAGGTTCCAACTCAGGCAACCAGTTATACCAGTTATACGTGGATGGAAAATAACCGAGACTCACAAAAATGAATCAATGTGTAAAGGGTGGAGGAGATTGAGCAATTAAGATGGCTTTATAGAATAAAACAAGAGAAATAAACAAATACTGTATTGTAAAGGCTGTGATGCCACTGAATTGGTTTCTGGCACCCATAAGAGCTGCCAACACAGTCTGGGAAGCACTGAGCTAGGTTGGTATACCAAAAGTATGAGATTTCAACTTTCCAGGAGTACCAGGCTAGTAATGTATTTTTAGAATTCATTTATTTGTTTGAGATAGCATAATGCTTAAAACTTTTGTAAGGGCAGATCCACAGTCTGGCAGGAACTGGTTTATGGTCCTATGAGACCATGGACTCCTTCAAAATGAGCTTGGCAAAGTTATATAGTTGTGGCTTCCAAGGGCAAATATACGCAACAGAGGTGCCTCTTAAAGACGCTTCCCTTCAACCTTGCTAGTTCCTGTTTGCTTACAACGGACAAACGGTATTTTGCAAAACAAGATTTTACTTCTCCTTTTCGAACAACCTTGAGAGGGAGGAAAGGAGCATATTTTCCAAATAAATACATTTTAGGAAACGGGAGTGGAAGGGGAAGAAGAGGGACAGTAGATACTGTCATTTCAGATACAGTTTTATACAGCTACACCCAGGAAAATGGGAATAATTTGCATTTAGGATCCTGAGGATTAAAAAAAAACAAGTAGTGGGGAAAGTAATATGAGATGGGTGACTACATTTTACTAGACAAGAAGGGGTGCTTTTTCTACTGCTTGCTTCGAGCTGGGTGCTACAGAGCACGTGACCTTCTGGCAACACCGGTGTAAGATGCTGAATGAACGGCTATATTATTCACCCAAAAGAGCTGGGTGCCTGCCAGACGGCTCAGGCCTCTATCTCCCCCAACCCTTCCCTTCTAAAAGAAAGACAAAAAAAAAAAGGCCCATGAATGAATGTGAGTAGAAGAGGAGGGAGGGGAGGATCACTGAAAGATTGAAAAGAATCCCTCTTTAGGCTCAAAAGAAGAAAGAAGAGTTAAGCCATTTGGAAACTAACACAATTAGAAGAAAGGCTGGTGTGCTTAATAAGTTGGTGATTGGAGGGAAGTGAAACCTTGTTACTCATCTTTAATAAGGAATGCTAAGAACCTGCTCAATTATTATTCAGGCAAATGTAGCAAAACGCCTCAGTATTTATTACCATGTCCTTGGATGACACAGAGAAGACACCAAAATGAACACCAAAGGAATTCAGGGGCCTCTTACTATTAATCTACTGCTTCTATCATAATACTCTAGTAAGGCTAGTTTTAAATGCTGCTCACTCATCCTGCAAGAAAAACACCATTTTACAATGACATTTCCAGCTTCCACACTCCCACCTATAAGAATGTGGTTTTGGCCCATACTGGCCTGCTTCTTGATTTGGGCATGAAATATGGAAAGACAAAAATAGATCTTTTTGAGGTCTGGACTGCAGAGTAGCCCCATCTTGTATGATTAAATTGCTCTCATGGAATGTCTTCTTTTTCAAGTGCCGTGTCCTCATAGAACGTTGGCAATCAGTAGTCTGAATTGGTTTCTATCTAAAGCTATTCTGAACAGAGCAGCTGTGTTCACTGTGGACTATTGGCTTAGGTTCTTAAGCCACAATGTTCTTCTACACCCCAGGGCCATGCTTCCCATCTATTTTTCCTTGAAGAATAACTTACACCAGATGTTATTTCTTATTGTTCATTATGTGTCCAAAATACAGTACTTCCCTGTTTATTGCGGGAGTTTGGTGCCAAATCCACCTGCGATAATGGAAAATCTGTGAAATGCAGATGCCTGAGTAAACTGACCTTGGGCTGCTCCTGCTGGCTGTGTTTCCAAATAGAGGGTTTTAACCCCCCTCCTGACACCTCAGCAGACCTTGCTGCCAGGAGCTCAAGGTCTGTCTGCTGAGGTGTCAGGAGGGAGTTAAAAACTTCTCTTTGGAAATGCAGCCAGCAGGAGCAGCCCCAGGTGTGTTTGCTGAGGTGCCAGGAGGGGGTTAAAACCCTCTCTTTGGAAGCCTGCTTCTCTCAAGAAAAAAAATGTGATATACTGAGACCGTAATATATGAACCACGTTGTGGCGGGGGACTATGGTTCTGCAATTTTCTTCTCATGTAACAGTGAATGAAAACTGTAGTCAGGGGAAGAAATGTGCACACATTGATACAACTTGTACACCATTTGATAGCAAAGGTACCCACTTATTCAGATCTGTTCTTATGGAAGCCAAGAAAGCACCATCCAGTCACGCTTGGGAAGTATCAGGGAATTTCAAGAAATGCAGAAGACTTGGGGTGGGATCATATTAGTGAAATCCAGAAGACTGAGCGTGTTCACAGCCAACAAGGAATGCTGATTGCTGGGGAGGAAGAATGAGGAACAGAAACCGTAGAATGACAACATTTTATGTATTTTAAAGTTGTGAACCACCCTGAGTTCCAGTTTGGAAGAAGGTGCAGTATATAAATGCTACAAATAAATAATAATAATAAATAACAAAACAACCTAGAATAGTGGTGAACCTTTGGCACTCCAGATGTTTTGGACCACAACTCCCACAGTCCTTTTTCATTGGCAAAACAGACTTGGAATTCTGGGAGTTGTGGTCCAAAACATCTGGAGTGCCGAAGGTTCAGCACCACTATCTGAGAAAGTCTTGCAAGAAGGAATATATGACTGGAATTCTGATGTGATGTACACCACAGTGATCCCAACGGATATAATACATATTTCCAGGAGAAAGAATTCTTTCGTACAAGTCCATACAAGTCACAGTTTTGAGATTATGCTTTTTACAAAAACAAGGATACGGTACTTGGAGTCCACCCAAAATTGTTTGCCTAAAACTCCTATCACTTTTCAGTTCCTAGGACTAATGGAAGAAGCAGCCAACAATATCTGGAGAGCCACAAAATTCTACCCTTACAATTACCATAATTTAAGATGGATAGGGTACATATGTTCTTTTTTTCATATACTGTATAAGAGTTACTATAGAATAGATTATATGTTTGTATCCAACAACTTGATTTCAAGAGCAGACAAAATAGAATTGGTTTAATATGTGTAACAGATCATTTTTGATAAATATGGACATTAAATTTAACCTGATTATTATAAAAAAGCTAGAAGATATAGATTAGATATAGATTAGATATAAATTAGGACTCTGGAGACTAGGGTTAAAATAAAAGAACAAATAAAAGAACTGCTAGGTAAAGATGAAATATCTTTACAAAATGTTATTCAGATACAACAGGGGGCAAATAAGTGGATAAAAGACATGGTGGGTATAGGGAAGCCACAAAATATGAAGGAATTATTTTACAGAAGAAAAATGCAGAAGAGGCAGAGGTATAGAAGAGGTTACTTGATACTCCCTAATGGTCCAGATTGGGGGTGCATCATCTATGTGGCTTCAGGTTGTTGTTTTTTGTTAATGTTTAATTTTGTTTATTAAATATTTTAATGTTTATTTTTTGTCATTTTCAAAAACTCAGAATTAAACTGTCTTTTAAAAATTAAGTGTGCTGTGCCTCTTCAAAAAAGGGGTGGTAGTGATGGATGTGGAATGCACTAGGAAACCAAGAAAATGCATGCCTCTTATGGCACGTTGTTCAATCCCTTTATCTCCTTATGGAATAAAATAATATCTGTAATGTGTATAATACACATAGGCGAATACAGAACAGTCTTCAAATAGAGGCATCAACTGACAACGAGTCAAAATTAGACCTTTTTGTTTACCTTTGGTTGGATTCCTATGGGTTATTTACACTGCTGTACATGAAATTGTGTAAATCACAACAGTGAATCACTACTAGTTAATGAGTCACCCCTGGCAATTCCTCCTCACATGCCAAGTAATGCAACTGGTGCATGATGAGGAATATAAGTGACAATTTGTTAACTAGTGGCAGTTCAAAGCCATAAGTTATGCCATGGCATGTATGCCAGCATAAACAACTCATTGGATTCTAGCCTTTATTATTTTTACCTTCTAGCTGCAGGATCAGATAGTTGGGGCTGCGGCTGTGAGGCAAATTTTATTTAAAGCTTTTAAAGCATGGTTCCAACACACACACACACACATGCATGCACGTACACGCACACACACACACACAAAAGGCACTCAGCTCTCCCTACTTTCTGTCAGATGGGATGTTTTGTACTGCAACTCATGGTACAACCTTCCTTACTAGAGTAGGACAACATGAGATAAGAAGTTGTGTTGGAACCAAAGCAATACGAGGATATTTTTAAAACAGCCGATTTAAAATAAATAAATAACAAATCTTACACACATAAAACCAAGTATCCAAAGGCACAATGAATCATCCCCGGCTGCATGACATAACTTTGAAAGAAATACAGTATGTAATGTTTCTAGAGTTGTCAACAGATCAGACTGAGAACATACAGCGTAACACCGGCTCGTCAATGTATCACACACTAATATCCTAAATAGAAATGAAAGATCTGCACATTCTAGTGATGTTTGGGGTAGAGGTCTTTATAAGTCAGTAGTCCTCATTTTAATTGTTTCGACCAGCACATTCTGGACAATGAAAAGAGTGTTTGCTTTTGGGTTTAATACATATACAGATTGTGTTTTCAAATACTTATGCTTAACATACAGATTTATCGAAAAAAATCATATGAATCACAGGAAGATGGGGCAATAAAATAAGTTATTTTTGGTGCCTGAACACACACACACACACACACACACACACACACACACACGAGTGAGCACAAAAGTCCACTCAGCACTTTAAATTGAAGCAAAACAAGTTGAGGACCCACGTAGCCATCACAAAAACCAAATGCAAAAGTGGAACAGGTGATTCCTTTAAGATAACTAGAAAAATAACACATAGGTGAATAGAGAATTGTAAATAGACCCTCAACAGGGACATGAAAAGACTGCAACACTGGGTAATCTTCCTTTTGATGCCATGGCCCTGGCATGGCATCAAAATTTGAAAAATCCGCAGTCAGGTTGCTTTTGCTAGTATGTTTTGAGACTAGCAATAAGCCGGATGGCATCACCCTCACCAAAAAGTACTACATTTGAAACAAAGACATAATGAGCTCAATTCCTCGATTCATAAATTCCTGTCTCAATGAAGGTAACACTTGTTTGGGAAATTTTGGATGGCCATGACCCAAGAATTAGTATATACGCTGATTTTAATAGAACGTGTTATGGCCCAAATCCTGTTTATATTGCAAAAGCTGACCATGTACATAGTACAGTGGACCCTCGTATAACAATTTGTATAAAAATCTGTACAACATAAAAAAAATCAGGAGATAGGAGAAATTTGCTTAACAGAATCGTCTATGGGGCGAATCTGTACAACATAAAAATGGTCACAATTAGGGATTACTCTGTTTTCAATGCATTCCTATGGGAAATTTGTATAAAGGAAAATTTGCTTAACATAATTTCATTTGGAATGAATTAATTCCTTTATACAAGGTACCACTGTATTTAGTTAGTTCTGAAATATGAACAGGGTAGAAATTGTGAAAGTACATCTTGAGTACAAGTATTTTCTTTAAAAGTCTTTGAAAGTTTATTTGACGAGCACAGATGCATGGAATAAACTATGTAAAGCAAAGTAAACCAAAAGATTTATTCTAGAGTACAACAGTGTTTAGGAAAAGTAGAGAAAAGGCTGTTAGCCTAGATATATACATTTCTTTAAAATGATGTACTAATATTTCCTACTATTGGTTTAAAGGAATTGTTAGAGACAATCAGGCAATTGCTTTAATTTTGTTTGCCATTCAATTACATCTTGTTTGTGGATCTTAATTAAAAGCACAAGATAATTCTGGAATACAATAGCCATTATTTAATTCTAAAGAGAAATAATTTCATTGCAACGGAATGGTTGCCATTTGCTTCTAATTTTTCAAGGTAAATGCTCAATTATCCCAAAGAATATGATCGACAGAAGTTGGTGTTCAACATTTTCAATATGGCATGTACCAGAGCTGGAGAAAGATTGTTCCATATTGTTGTATTGTATCCCTTGTCATCCTCACCATTAGCTCTTCTGCATAGGACTCATCACCTCGCAATCTGCATAGGCTTCTGTGATTTTCCTTGTAAGTCTGCTTTTAAGTTGGAATGTAAGAGAAACATACTGAACACCTCCCACTGAAGTCAGATAAAGTGAGAACACGACACCGGTCACCAACAGAGCTGACAATAATTTAGAAAAAGTGCCAGTTATTGGGGTGTGTATGGGCATTCTGACGATCCACTGTGGCAAATCAGTCTCCTTGATGGAGGAGGGAAAGAATGCCATGTACCTTCACCAGTCTTAACTTTGGGTTGACAGTGAAAGTGTTGAGACCTCACCAGTCCAAGGTGGGCCAGAGGCCTTCGTCCCATTCGGAGGGCAGTGAAATACTGAGAAAAAATGGTGCTGGTGGGATTCTGTGGCTGCTTTAGAGATATCAAGGCATGGGAAATGTAGGTGTGGAAATCGGCAAAGATGAATATTAGCTAACATAAACAGTATGAACAACAAAGCCCTGGGAAGAGATGGAGTACAGAGGAACTGATAAAGGAAAGGGTGAAATGGAGGTAGAAGCACTACAAGTTCTTTTAAAATATTGTAGCTATTTTATTATGAAGCCTCGTGCTACTTTGGTTAATGAACTGAACGTGTTTAATCTTATTCTTTTTTATTTTTACTGTAACTGCCCAAAATAGTTCATTGTATGTATATATGAATGAATGAATGAATGAATGAATGAATGAATGAATGAATGAATGAAGGCACTACAAGCCACACTGTGAGCTGGGTTGCAGCAGCAGCGACAACGGATAACTGAAATTGCAAATACTGGCTCCAAAGTTTTTTGTTGGTGTTGTTGGTCATTACCAAGATCCTAACGTAGCACAAAAGAGAGTTATAGCATTTCCCCATGTATAAGGCTATATATTTTTCTAAAATTGTTAAGACTAAAATTTGAGAGTCATACACGGAGTTAAGCCAAGGAGAGAACCGCATGGTTGAGAAAATGACATTTTGGGTTGGAAAAATGGGGGTTGTCTTATAGACGAAACAATATGTGGGAGCAAAAAGAGGAGCCCAGTATCCATCCCTAGATGTTAGTGGGCAGGTAAAGAAGAATCAAACCATAAACATAGACTAACACACTTTTCAATAACCATGTTCACACTGACCAGAACTTCAGCATCAGAATTCTGAGATTAAAATGTTCTGGACCCAAAGGTTTCTATTGTTCTGTTATTATCAGTTAAACAAAATGTGAACCTGGCATGTGTATCTTTTAATTCCCTAGCAGTATGCCTGAGAAATAAGTATAAATAAGTCTCTTGTGCTATCACCAAGACTTGGCACGATGCAAAAATAATTGTTCTACGCTCCCTTTGTACAGGCAATATTTAAAAAAATACCTCTCTCACATCTATTTTAATTACTGCACAAAACCTGAGTCCACGGCAAAACACATCAAAATAAACCCACTGCAGTATTGCTTAAGAGATACTAACTTGAATATTACAGAGAAACATACAGTGGTACGCTGACTTAAGAGAAGCTCAACTTAAGAGCAATTCGACTTAAGAGCGGAAAACTGTTGGCGTTTTAACTGCTGCCTTACAAATTTTAGATATGGTCTGTTCAACTTACAAATATATTTTTTTTTTTTTAATTTTTAACTTTTTTAAATTTTTTTTTAAAAATAGGTAACCTGACTTAAGAGTATCTGTGAAGATTCTCAGTCATCCAGGTGAGTTTATCTGGAAGTTGAGTCATGGCTACTGGACTTCTTTGAGAGATAGAAATGTTTCGCTGTTCATCCAAACAGCTTCATCGGTCCTATGTTAGTGACATTCCAAATGCTTTCAAATGATTTTGCAACCGAGAAGCAGTAAAAAGAGGAGGTTCCTTTCATCTTCCACATCTTCTTGGAGGGTATCAAGTCACTGGGAAAGAGGTTGCGATAATGGTAGATTCTGTGGATGCCATGTTGGGGGCAGCATGGCTTGTCTGTTAGTAATCTGAGTGGCCGTCCCTCCTAGAAGGGGTGTCTGATGAAGTTGTCCCTTACCAAAGAGGATGTTTAGACTTTAAATCCTTATGTGGGCTGCTTCTTTAGAGGTCCCGTAGTGTCCTTGGGTTGGCTATGGGAAGGTTTGGCATGGATTGCAGACTTCCGTCCGTAGAGCTGCCAAGAGAACCCGTTATCCAGACCATGCTCCTCAGAAGATGATATGTCCTCATTGAAGCGAAAGCATTCTCAGCATGCAGCATGACACCAGAGAGGGGGAGAGTTAGGGGGCTGGTGTCAAATTGAAAACCAACCCAGGCCTGCTTATGAGAATCTAAGCCAGGATTCATTCTGTTCCTGTTGGTTTGAAAAATGTCTCTAGAAATTAATGTGTGTGTGTGTGTGTGTGTGTGTGTGTGTGTTGTGTCGTTACAGTCGTGACCGACTCTTTGTGACCCCATATCCATGGAGTTTTGTTGGCAGGAATACTGGAGTGGCTTGCCAGTTCCTACTCCAGACGCCTGCAGCATCTGGTATTGCCTGGTGGTCGCCCATCCAAGTACTAGCCAGGCCTGACCCTGCTTAGCTTCCGAAATCAGGTGAGATCAGATGTGCTCAAGGCATCTAGGCAGCTTTAAATATTATAGGGCTACAAATCCTGTCATGCCTTATTGTTTTGGTTGTACCAGCTCAATGCATAGTACCCATAGTCCAGTAGTTTGCTTAGTGTCAAATAAAAGGTAAGGCAGTGGATACATCAAACATATGATTTATTCCAACCCCTTTCACATACTTATTCGTTCTCTGTATCATGTCAGATGGTTGAAATTCTGAGCTCCATATTAAATACTCTAGCTGCCACTGGCCCTTAGGATTTAATCACTTTTATTTTTTTTAATAAAAATTAAAACTCAGTACCTCAGACCCTGAATTTTCTGTCCACTGTCATGTGCCCTGCTGCTAATGTATCGTCATTCCATATGACGGTCACTGAGGAAAAATACCTTAGATCAGTTAAATGATAAAAGACTTATTACTGTGAACCATTTCCATGCTCACTCTCCATGAGTCCAAAGAAAAGGCACCGGGGGGGGGGGGCACACATGATAGAGATGTACAAAATAACACAGGGGATGTTTAAAGTAGGTAGAAGAAAGCTCTTTTTCCTCTCACACAATACCAGAACCAGGGACGATCTACTCAAATTGAGGGTTGGGAGAAAGGGACAAAACAAAATATTTCTTTACCCAAGGTGTTGTTAGTCTGTGGAACTCCTTGCTTCAGGATGTGGTGATGGCATCAGGCCTAGATGACTTTAAAAGGGGGTTGGACAGATATCTGAAGGAAACGTCCATAGAAGGTGACAAGCCATGATGTGGATACGTTTTCGCTCCAGACTTAAAAGGAGGGTACCTCAAAATGCTGGACGGAGGGGAGTAGATCAGGAGACATGTACTGAGTTATCTCTTGACTTCTCAGAGGTATCTGGTGGGGTCACTGTGAGATACAAGAAGCTGGACTAGATGACCTTTGGCCTGATCCAGCAGGGCTCATCTTGGGTTCTTAAAAGATGAACATGGAGAAATCTTTTCCCAATGGAACAAAACAGAAATGGTGACACAAAATTTCTTCTGCTGCACTTTCAACTATTCCAGTCAGTAGAGTTATAAAATATATATCTGTGTTTTTGCATCTATAAGATGCCCCATGTATAAGGTGACCCTCAATTTTCCAATCCAAAATCACAGTTGGTTCTCTTATTGGCTTACTTCTGTGTATAAGGGAACCCCCCCCCATTTTAATCTATCAATTCTAGACAAAAACACAGTCATATATGCAGAAAAGTACTATACTTTTCTTTAAATACCCTTGGGAAAAATATCTTAAGCAAGCAGCAGCAGCTAAACCAAATGGAGGTCACCATGGCAAAGTCAGTCCCCTTTGTAGAAAGAGGAGGAGGGAGAATCGTTCAATAGTTAAATAAATTCAATTTACTAATTAAGAAGATGGGGTGGAGGAAGGTTATGGGGGTGGACTTTGTTATTCATTTCCTTCCAATTAACATTCCATTGGCACTGGGCAACTTTCTAGGAACAATAAGGTATTCCAAGGAGCTATACAGTGCTATATTAGGAAGTGAGATGGGCTATAAAAGAGTCACTTCCATCTCCTTTCAGAGCCAAAGATGATGCATTGCAGCACCCACCAAACAAAAGCAAGACAGAGTTTTGACTTAAATTTAAACACTGTCACAGTCTTTGAGCAGTTTTCCTTTCATGCCTGATCTAAATACTTTGTCAAGATGGTTCAAAAGGGGGGAAATAATCTTCTTCTTTCTTTTCTCCTCCCCAATGCCACAATTTGAATTTTTAAACACTGACCATGGAATGATTAAATGGACTAAACTCAAAGAATCATAGAAAGGAATAATTCTTGAAGGCCCAGTGCATTTTTGAAGCCAGAAACTATAATCTCATGTGTTATATTCACTCTGCAAAACAAGGGACCCACATTTGATGTCTTGAATAGAGACAAAGAGTTATTCAAATGGTCACATCTCATATAGTTATAATTTGTAAAGATAAATCATTTTCTGTCCCCCCTGCCACTGTGAGCAATTCCTCCGTCAGATGCAATATGTACATATGTTGATGGCATGCACACACATAAACATATAGCTGGCGTCGTTCTGGGTATGTCTAAGAAATTCCCAAGCCTTTTGTGAAGAAGTACCTACCGCTCAAAGACAGAAAACCAGTCGTTCATTTATTTTCACATAAGAAGCCCTCTTGTCAGACACTTTAAACTGGTAGAATTATCATAGCACATATAGTATGGCCTTACAAATGTCAGATGACAGCCTTTCATTTTTGCCAGATATTTTAGAGAATATCATCTTGGACTACCTGAAATATTTCATCCACTTAACATGGGCCATTTGAAATTATTAACATTATAGATATTTATGTCTGTGAAGATTCTCGGTCATCCAGGTGAGGTTATCCAAGGTTATTTTCTTGTGAGATTGAAACGTTTCATTGCTGGCTGTGTAAAAACATTTCAGTCTTACAAGAAAAGAAGTCCAGTTGCTATGACTCAACTTTCAATATACTCTATGTAGATCTTTAAACTAAATAAGCATAAAGTCCCAAAGAAAGCAATTTCTGTGGGTCTGGAAGAAAGGTTAATCCATTCTGAATGAAGTACATCTACTTCTTTTAGCTGTGCAATTTCCAACTGCATCCAGAATGTAGAAAACCCATGACTATTATTCTATATTCTTTAGAATATAGGGTTGGGGAGGGAAACGAAAAATGAAATGCTGTTTCGTCGTTTCATTAGGTAACAAAACGAAATGAAATGAAATAAAATGAAACGAGGAAGCAGCATTTTGTTATAGACGAAACGGAACGGTTGTTATTCCATTGAAATGAACCATTTCGTTCCATCCTTTTTGGGCTCCTGCCAAGCTGTCAAAACCTGGCCCTGCCAGCACCAGGAAGACCCTCTGGTCCCGACTGGGCCAGTTTTAAAGGGGTCCAGCTGAAAACAGCTCAGCCAGAGCCTTTAAAAATGACTCCCAGGCACCAAATCTGGTACCTCTAGAACCCAGGGGAGCTGTTTCGTTTCGTTTCATTTTGTTTTATACGATTTTTTAAAAACATCATAAGAAACAAAACAAAACGGGGGTGAGCACGAAATGAGCACATCCTTTCAACAGTGTAGCACTAAATACAATGACAACCCATGTGGTCTAGTGACTGTAATGATGGAACAGAACATAGGAGATCTGTGTCCCAATCCTTGATTGACCATGGAATTCACTCCTTAAATGTCTCACACACTTGGAAAATCCAATTAGGGTTGCTATAAGTCAGATGTGACTTGACAGGACATTAAAAGCAACGAGGTCAAGTCGATATTTGTCACCAGTAGATAAAACATTTTTTTCCTTCATATTTCTACGGAACATAAACAGCCATCCATGGTTTCCTCCTCTCTAAAATTTTCCTCATGTTTACAATGCATATAATGTTTGTTTTTGTTATCAACCCCCAATGTACATTTGACCAACACAGTAACGTTAGCTTTTGCCAACGTTAATTGTCGCCTTTTTGTTTCGTACCAGAGGAAAAGGACTTGAAAAGTACATTGGCGATCAATTCCATAAAAATAAAGGGGCAATATGTTTTCGTTTAACCATGTATATGTGGAACCTGATGTGAGATGGCATGGAGGAACAATTTTTCTTTCTGAAAAAAGAAATCTATATTGTCCACTGGAGGGCAAAAGTCTAGAAAGCACTGTTTAAACAGGCCCTTGGCTCATTCGCAGGTTCTTTCTTTAAAATGTCACTGAAGATCCAAGTGCAGCATAAATTTTTCAACACAACAAAGCTATTGCTGAAAGAGCTCTGAAAAGTTGGCAGACCTTTTCCTGTGCAAAATATGAACAAGACTTTTTTTTTCTTTTGCTGTCAAGATGGGTGACACATGGTTCGGTACACTTTCCTGCTCCTCACTGCATTATGTTCCTCTTAATCTTCTGCCTCTTTTAAGTTCTGCCGTCCAACCAATATTCCTCATCTCATTCTGATATTATCTTGGAGATGCTAAAAGAGTAGCATCTGTGTCTCTGTAATAACATTTTCAGTCCTGGCAAGACACAAACACATTCGCTCCTTTGTCTTTCGTCCACATATTAGCATAATCATTCTGTCTTCTTCAGCATCCTGTTTTTTTGTGACTGTTTTCTTTAATAAGGGGTTGCGTGGATGCTCCACCATCCACCTCTTAGTTTTAGTTACAAACAGAAAGCAAGAGTATGGCTTAAAATCCAGCAGCAGTTGATAAGATTATGATGAGTGAACGTTATGCAGTTCAATTCAGTCTTCGGAATCTAAGACTCTTAGTGGTGCCGGAAATGTATCAATGAGAACTAAAAGGTGAGCAAGCATTAGTAATCTCGTTTGTATCAACTGGGGCATTTTGAATTTATATTTTGAAATTCAGTGTTTTAAATTTCCAGATGTAGAAGAGATAACCATGTTAGTCTGTGAACGGGGGGGAAAAAACACAAGACCAAACCATGTGGCAACTTAAAGTCTATCGTATTTTAACATTCATGGATCAGAAGAACTGGACCTGATCCATGAACGCTCATATTAAAAAACATGATAGTCTTTAAAGTGTCACAAACTTTTTTCTTGTTTTGTTTTATTTTCTTTCAGTTTTGGATTTCTACTCATTTTTATAGTGACTGCTTGAAATGATACCTTCTGCTGCTGTATGTTCAGAAGCAGAGAACCCTTTTATTTACCTCCTAGAGATATAATTATTCAGCACTAGCGATGGACACAAAATGGAAAAATAGTGTTTCATTTCATTTTGTTTCTTTTCTTTAGTAGATTCATTTCATTTGTAACTAATTTTTAGAGTTGTTTTGTTACAAAATGAAACAAAATCAAATGAAACGCCATGCTCCTTTGGGTCCTAAAGGACCAAAATGATAGGGGAGCTTCCTCAAACTCTTCCCTGTAAGCCCCCCAAATTTGGAAAGTTTTCGGGGTCAGAGGGCTGAGTTATGAAACTCCAAAGGGGGTGCCCCTAGAAAGAAATGTTTCTAATTGGAAACATAAGCCAGGCCGCAGCGGTGCTAATAGCTCACCCGTGGCTTCTGAAGTTTGGATTCCAATTATAAAGTATTTTTTTTCCTAAAGGCACCCCTTTTAGAGCCATTTATGGCAAGGTCAATTCACCTTGAACTCACTGTTGAGATATAAATGGAAGGAGCAAACAAACATCTTCTCCCAAAGACAGCTGCAGGGGACCAAGCATCCATAAGTACTCTTGTGTTACATCAGGTGATACAAAAGAAGACGGAAGATGGGTGGTAAATAAATAAATAAATAAATAAATAAATAAATAAATAAATAAATAAATAAATCGTCCGTTGCTTTCCACAGGAAACCAGGCGAAATGTGGCTTAGGGGCATTCAAGAGCTTTCATTTCCGGAATGATGCTGTGTCTTCCAGGTGGTAAGTGGGGCTCGTTCAACAGCCAGGATTCCAAGTCAGGTGTGGTAGCCATGTATTAGCCAAGGTTCAACCTACTTTTTTTTTGTGGTTATCGTCATGAGACAAAAAGCAACGTGTTAAGAACATAAGAACAGCCTTGCCGGGACAGGCCACCGCCTAGCTAGTCCAGCATTCTGCCTCCCACAGCAGCTCACCATTTGCTTCAGGGGATTCCCAAGCAGATGTCTTCACCTGCTTACGATTCCCTGCAAATGGCATTGAGAGATATCCTGCCTCTCTCTCCAATCCAGAGGTTGTCCTTAGGCATCCATCATGATAGTCTATTACGCTAATATTCTGCTAATATACCACCCCATACTACTTCAAGTAGCCTCTGGGCAGTTTACAGTTTAACTACAGTATGCAGGCTACACATTGTCCGCCCCCATAAGACCTATCAATCTTGTTGGTCAATTCAGGCTTACAGCAATGCTTCCCACCATTTTCTAGGTGATGAGCGTTCAGAAGAGGTTTATTATTCTCTTCTTCTGGAGTGCTCTGGGATTGTGCAGTTTACCCAAAGCTACACAGGCTCATTCTTCTTCAGGATGGATGATGAGGAATCAAGCTACCAAACTCTGGTATCACAGCTAGAAGCCTACCTAACTCAGTGATTCGCATCAAGACTATAACTCAAAAGGAATCTAATGGTGAAATTTAACCATTCTTTTTAAAAAAAATAAACACTTAATCTGGCTAATAATAAACTACATGATTATAATCTAAACCACACTTGTTTTGTTTCGGTTTTTCTTTGAAATGTGGAAAATAAACATTTATTTAATAAATGGCATGACATCATTGGTCCTCTTTTTGTGACCATCAAAAAGAGTACATTATTTGGGCAGGGTTTTTTTAAAAGAAGAAGAAAAAGAAAAGATGCAATAAAGGAGGCTGGAATTTTAAAAAGATCCCAAAACCTAGGGATTTATCCAAAAACTAGAGAGATAATATAAAATAAGAATAGGAAATATCAAAGTGTATCAAAAAGTCTACACTGTTACTGTATCTGATATGCCTCTGCTTGATCTGATTTTATAATGGGGGGTGCTAAGGGATCCTTTTTATCCCCCATGCATTTAAACAAGTAACCCCAGGGAAAGTAAATGAGTGATATGGGCTGAAAGTGCCAATAAAAAGCACAAAATACACAGATCAACCTCTCTTGTATCCTAACACAAGTGAGACACTTCATAGTCTGAATTAATGATTGAGCAAATAATGTGCTGAATGGCAGCCAGAAACAAGAGATACATTCTACGCAGGATGGAAACACATGTTGTATACGGTTCATCTATCTGGTTAAGTGATGATCACCTTGTTCCGCAGGGGATCCGCCCCCCTGAAGAATAAGTTAGATTCTTCTTCTCTGATCCTTCTTTTAAAAAAATCAGTAGTGGCACAGATGGCAACCATAGAAATTCAGAGCATTTTAATCAGTTCAGACTGGTATAATGACCACAACCTACCTGAACAAAGGTAGGCTTTGGAATGTTATTAACATTGCGGTCATCTCTCATTTTGCATATGGAAATTACTTTTTGTAAACAACCCAACAAATGACTGGCTGCCATTGGCAACGTTGGTACTTCAACTCACGACCTGTGATGGCTGGATTAACCAGCGATAAAACGTGCTGTTATTCCTGGGACCAAACATTTGCTGCCAGCATGGAATATGAAGCAACTCTAGTGAATGACAGGAGGCGTTAAAATAAATCTGTTTCAAGGGCAGTAGAAGCCTCAATCTGAAATAAAAGAAAAAGGTGGCAGAGGGGTGAAGTGTGTACAGTACAGTTCATTCCTCGACTTCTCTGCAAGGGCAATGTTAGAGAGACCTCTTGTAGTGAGCAGCTGATACTGCACCCAGAAGTTGAGAACTGAGAAATCAATATTATTCTACAAAAACAAAATTGGCTTAGCCTGCTTAATGAGCTGGGCCACTGCTGCCTGCCAGTTCAAAATATATCTGGGGCCTCTTACAAAAAAGATGTTAGTGAGATAAGTATAGCACACTGACATAGAATAATTCAGGAATTACAAGAGGTAATTTCAGAGAAAGGCATCCTTTTTTCTTTTCTTTTTTTCCTTTGCAGGCTCTCTGGTCCAAAACTTATTTAAAGCACCACAAGAAAGATTTCCCAAGACCTTGAAACAGGCCATCCACAGTTAGCGGCTGGACTGCAGATTCAATACACACACACACACACACACACACACACACACACACACACACAAGTTAGGCTGTGGCTAAGGATGACCCTTTCAGGTTGACGTGGAAGAAGGGAAACGCAAAAGTGGGTGGTTTTTTTTCCATTTTATTTATTTATTTTATTTATTTATTTATTTAGCTTGTATGCCGCCCACTACCCAAAGGTCTCTGGGCGGCTCACAATCAGAATAAACAGTTAAAACATCAAAATACAATAAAATTAGAACAATAAAACATGTAGATGCAATAAATACGATACATTAAAAACACACCACTAAAATTGCCATCAGGGCCCACAATCATTAGTTAAAAAACCTTTGGAATAGGAGGGTTTTTACCTGGCGCCGAAATGTTAGCAACGTCGGTGCCAGGCGAGTCTCATATGGGAGGGTATTCCATAGTCTGGGGGCAGTTGCTGAAAAAGCCCTATTCCTGCAAGCCATCCTCTTCACCTCCTTAAGGGATGGCTCTTTCAGGAGGGCTCCCTGACTAGATCTTAATTGCCGGGTAGGTTCATATGGAAGGAGGCGGTCCTTCAGGTATCTAGGTCCTAAGCCGTTTAGGGCTTTATATGTCAAAACAAGCACTTTGAATTGGGCTCGGGCATAAACTACCTGACTTTCCCACTGGGAACTCTAGTAAAACAAATAGGCAGTAGGATATACCAAAAAACAACAGATTAAAAAAAATTAAAAGGCAAATGAACTGGTGAATGCAAGATGGCAGCATTCATGTTCTTTTAAAAAAAGAGAGAGTATCTTAAGCACAAATGATTAGTATTAATAGAAGAGGCACATTAAACTTTTGCTTTTTGCTTTTTCTCTACTTTAACCTTTCTTTCTCTGAAAGGAACTAGATTCCTTCCCTAGAGAATTCCTACCAGGAGTTCAATGACTTTCATCCAAATACCAACCTTAGCCCCAATGGAAATATTTAAGCAAACTTTTAAAACCTGGTTATTCAAGCAAGCCTTCCCAGAGTCCTGGACATCACTCCAGCGCTGCATTTTGGTCCCAATATCTTATACTGCCTCGGCTTCCTTTCTTAATTTACTGTTTTATTTGTAGTAATAGTGTGTTGTTGTGACAACTGGTTGCCGTGGCCTACATGATTATGCAGGAGCATAAGGACAGGGAGCCTGGGAAATTTCACTTCTTAAAACTATACTTTCAGGAATAGCTTTTACAGTGTCCTCCTTTAAAAGGGCATTTGAAGGCAGTAAAAAAAAAGTGCTATTCACTCTGTGCAATCATGGAGTCACTCTTTTGTTGTCTCTGCACTTCTAGGCGAGGGAGTGCAGCACACACACACACACAAATAGAGATGTTTTTGCTAGCATCTCCATCACAAATGAAGACACAGAGGACAAAAGCCAGAAAACAAGAATGACGAAAGGAAGTATACCAATTCAGGAGTCTATAGATTAGACGTGGGCACGAACCAGAAAACCCATGGTTCGGGTTCGTCTGGTTCGGGCCCACCCTTGGTTTGGTTTGGGTTCGGGTTTGTATGAATTTTAAAAAAACAGCAACTGACAAAAAGGAAGCAGTGTAAAGCCACACCATTACTTTTCTGAAGTCAAGTGGCAATGGAAGCCAGGAGAGTTGTGGTCCAAAAGAGTAACATTCCTACGCCGTGCTATACTCTTCCATTTAACTCAAAAAAGTGATGATAGCACATTACTCCTCCATCTTCCACCTGCATTTTGCTAAGAGCTCGCAGTACACTGAGACATAATAGATCAGTATCAGGATATAACAAGATTCAGTGCTCTTAACTATAATATGTTTCCTCTCACAGTAGCGTGGTACTGAGGTTCTGCATTGTCTTTACACTTTGCGTAAAACCCACTCCACAACTTATGCCTGTGGAAGTGTTCAATTATCCAAAACTGCTCCCATGTTTTGCAACATGAATTCAGCCATTACATTGAGGATGTAAAGGGGCCGGGTGCACACGGTTATTGCTCTGTTCCTAATTAAGTTGGTAATGTTATATGACAGATGCATAAATAATTCCTTCTGTTGTTCAGTCATTAAGTTGTGTCCGACTCTTTGTGACCCCATGGACCAGAGCACGTCAGGCCCTCCTGTCTTCCACTGCCCCCTGGAGCTTGGTCAAATCCATGCTGGTTGCATCGATGACACCATCCAACCATCTCATTCTCTGCCATCCCCTCTTCCTTTTCCTTCCAACCTTTCCCAACATCAGGAACTTTTCCAATTAGCCCTCTCTCCTCATGAGGTGACCAAAGTATTGGAGCCTCAGCTTCAAAAAATCTGTCCTTCCAGTGAACATTCAGAGTTGATTTCTTTCAGGATGGATTATTTTGATCTGCTTGCAGTCCAGGGGACTCTCAAGACTCTCCTCCAGCACCACAGCTCAAAAGCATCAATTCCTCGGCGATCAGCCTTCTTTATGGTCTAGCTCTCACTTCCATACATCCCGACTGGAAAAACCACAGCTTTGACTATCCGGACCTTAGTTGGCAAAGTGATGTCTCTGCTCTTTAAGATGATGCCTAGGTTTGCCATTGCTTTCCTCCCAAGAAGCAGGCGTCTTCTAATTTCATTGCTGCAGTCACCGTCTGCAGTGATCAAGGAGCCCAAGAAAGTAAACTCTGACATTGCCTCTATTTCTTCCCCTTCTGTTTGCCAGGAGGTGATGGGACCGGTGGCCATGATCTTAGTTTTTTTATGTTGAGCTTCAGCCCATTTAATTCCAAGACACAGCCTAATGAATGGTCAGTGCCTTTCAGAGGCTGATTTGTACAGCTATCCATATGAAACCTTTTGGCTAGAAGTTTTCATTTGGAAAAATCAGAGTATTTGGCTCAGTCTTAACTCGCTCCCTTTCAATTCTCTGTTGCATCAGAAGTCTATGCACTCCACAGGGTTATTCTATAATGCACCTGGAAGACACAACAAAGATGTTGCCAAAAATAGCTGATTCACAGCTTGATTGTCAGCATCAGACTGTTTTGTTTATCCCAAAAGCCAGTTAAACCAGAATATTTCTAAGGTACTGAAGCTTTATCAGCAGAAAGACCTGTGGAGGGCACATCAATAAAGCACACATGCTGGGGGGGGGGGGGGAGAGAGACCATCACACAAGTCACTCTGATTGCTGGAAGCTTAGAAAGATAATGCAGGATTATCCAGGACAGTGAAACAGACAATTACTGTAACCTGTTGTGTACGCTACACATTGTGAGAGAGAGCAGCTGGGTGTCTTTTGTTCGGCTTTCTCCCATTCCAGACAACTTGACAATGATTATGGTCAATGTTTTCTAACAGAATCGGACCAGTACATCAGCATGAAGAGATGTTGATGGCATTCGTTTGCTACGAGCACAGGAATTACCTTTCGGAGATGTGGTAGTACTTATCTCGAGTGTTACTATGCCTTTATTACGTTGCCCAAACTTAGAAAATCCTCTGGCATCTTTAACATACTGCTAACGGTTAACTTCTTTAACATGCCATTCTCCATAGCTTGAAGAAGATGGAACTATCAGAAAAATCCAGATTATTTTCTATCATGAATACTGTACAGCACGATCACTTCTCTTGTCTACAGAAGGCCAGTGGCGTTCAATGCCATTCCCAGGTTAAAAGATCACACAGAGAGTTATAGAAAAGACAAATGTCATTTGGGCTACATATATCACTATAAGGACTGCAGTGGGTTGAGAAGTAAGGGGTAGATGACTTCTACCATTAAGTCGAGATGCCACTATAAAGGCTGGCCAACATAAGGGTGTGTCGCTTGTATGCCGTCTCATACTGCTTCAAACTTCTCTGGGTAGTTTACAAGCCAGTTATGCAGGGTACATATTGCCTCCGTGCCCAACCTCACCCCAATGAGCAGACCTTGAAATAATGGAAAGCTGAGTCAACATTGAGGTGGGTTACCGGAATCTGAAAAATGGCATTATCCCACAAGGCCACCACAATCCGAACTTCCCAACCTATACTAGTTAGAGCACAGATGCTGGAAAAAGAACGATCAGCTCATTCATCATCATCATCATCATCATCATCATCATCATCATCATCATCATCATCATCATCATCATCATCATCATCATCATCATCATCATCATGATTTTGGACGGCTAATACAAACAACCCACACCCTATATTATAAAGCAAAGGATGAGAACCCGAGCTAGCAGGAAAGAAAAGTTCCTTCCCAAAACATTAGGATAAAACTGGCAGAATAAAGACTTTCTTACCCCAAAGCAAAACAGACTCACTCTAAATATTGGAGATCCTTTTGCCATTTTCTGTTTTTCACCAACACAGATGGAACCAAAGATACCTGCTTCCATTCACTCTGCCTGTTCTACTGCTTCACAAGACTGTGAGCTGCAGAATGTGGATTGTAGGTCAGTTTTCATTGAATGTTTCCAGAGGACGCTCTGAATATGCCATCACCATGCTTCATTCATAGAGTTTTATCGGGGCTGGAGTCTTCCAAATGATGGCATCTTCTACTTCTGATTTTCTCTTCTTTTCCCACTCCTTCATCCATCTCTTTTCTTTACAAAAAAAATACCCAAAATGGAGGAAGACAGACTAAATGAATAATACGTTTTGATTCATAGGAGCCTAAATGCCTCATTAGATTCTGCATTTTATATCTTGGTAAAAATCCACTAAAAGGGTTGCTATCGTGTAACACATAAACAAGACTGCTAGGGACTCACTCAAATGGACAAGGGGAATTTAAGGATCTGCAGGGTTATTTATCAGACTGAGTAACTACATCTGGTAACAAATAGAAAGATTCTTGCTCCACAAAATAAAGTGAAATGACGGCTGGTCCATTTTATCCAAGGACTCTTAAACTCTCCCTGCTAGCCACAAGTTTTACAATTCTTCCTGGTTTTTCATTGCATCTTTCCTATTATTTCCAGCCTGTTGCATAACAAATGGCAATTCTATCAAAGACAGTATTGCCTTTCAGTAGAGGAACACTTGATCCCTTCATTACAATCCTGGGGCTGGTAATGAGGTAAGGAAATAAGCGTATCACTCTTCAGATCAGGTCCCTTTCAGAAATTAAGAAACCCACTCGTTAAATATTAAACAGAGTTCACTCACCAATGTGTCCCATATGTCATTTCTGCACCTGTACTACAATGTTTTTTAAAAAGTCAACATATCTTTCTATTCTTCTTCTATCTCAGATTAAGAGATTATCCACATCACAATTTTATCCCCCATTGTGTCCCATCTTTTTACCCTACGTTCAGTCTCTTTTGTGATGATTACATGAATCCATGTGCCTTCTCACCTTTGTGAACACCAGCAGAGTTTTTCTGCTTTTCCAGAACAGATGCAAGTACGACAATTCAGTTCCATTCCTGGCCATATATAACCAGCAAGCAGCCGTAAGGAATGTGGCATTTATGGTGACATCTTCAGTTGGGTGTGCTTTGGCAATGTATCCAGAACACCCCCCTCCTCTTGGGTTGTTGAGACTCCAAATGGTTATTTAAAATAATTAGTTTGTCCCTACCACAATGTGTGGAGGGCACCAACACACACGTAACAAGCAAATAATTAGTATATGCACTCAGGTATGGTGGTAGGATTGGTAGGATTAGGGTTAGGGTTAGGGTTAGGGTTAGGGTTAGGGTTAAGAAGGAAGGAAGGTTTCCTGGGAGGAACCATCTGAAAGTTATGGTTTGTCTTACGTGAAGCAAAAGAATTTCGTCTGTTGCGTTTTGTGTGTCTGGAAATGTGAGCTGCAGACTAAAAAAGCTCGCACTGAAAAAAAGAGAGTGAACCTTCATGACTTCTACTTTTAGTTTTACAGGATTCTTTACTATTTTGAGTCACCAGGTGACTTTTGGGGGGAGGGGAGTGCTTTGTTCTTTGCCAACATCTTACTAATTCAGCACATTCTTACTTTAAAAATCTAAAGAAAGGCCATTCTTTGATCCATTTTCATTTGTCTCTCAACGTTATGTAGCATATCCCTTTACGCAACTGAGCAAGCTGGTTGATCCATTAGCCCTCATCAACAGGTTGTAGGACTGCAAACCTACTTTGACCAACTCCCTAAATCAGGCATGTCCAAATTTTGGCACTCCAGATGTTTTGGACTGCAACTCCCACAGTCCTTTGCCATTGGCAATCTAAGCTTAGAATTCTGGGAGTTGTGGTCCAAAACATCAGGAGAGCCGAAGTTTGGACATGCCTGCCCTAAACAATCTACAGTCATCCCCCCCCCATTTTGTGGCATATTGCAGGACCGCAGTACGTGAAGGCAAGGGCTCCCGGGACAAGCTGTGAATGCCTGTTTAAGGCCCCCAATGGTCTTCCCAGGCCTGTTGGAGGCTCCAAAAGTGGTTCTGGGTGAAGCAGAAGTTCCTTCTGAACAAACAGAAGTGCCTAAGGTAAGGGTAGGGGGGCCAATACAGGCCCCCTAGTCCCAACGTGACCCAGCATCGACATATCACAGATTTTCCTTTATTGCGGGTTGAGTCGGGTCCCAAATTTGGTGTGCAGATTTCAACTCTTTCTATTCGCCTTTTATTCAGACACACATGCGATACATTCTGCTTTCACTGAGTTGTGTATACCTGCCATTTTGCCCACATTTTCTACTTCAGACATCTCATATATGTCTGTATCACAACAGCCTTAGACGCATATGCCTTAGAGGCACCCCTTCTTCTGGTACATCTAGCATGTAGGTAGCATGAAGGACCTACTATAACTCCAGTACTGAATCATCTCTGAATCAAAAGCTTCCAATTACTTCAGTGTCGTTATCAAGAGTTAAAATCTGTGCCAAGCAGCAGAAAATCAATTTCTTGTTTCTGATAAATGAAGGAGTTCGCCATTTCCAAAGGTGAAAAGTATGTCAGATGTCTAGGTCATCGGCACATGGCATACATCCTGACAAACTTATGCAGGCCCTATTTATCATGCAAAAGGGGCAAACTCTGCCTTTAACATTGCAGACAGAGGAGCTACGTGATGATCTGAAGCATCGGACAGGCAATTGGGACACGCTGCTTTGGTCACCTTGTCCTGCCACAACCAAGATGAGAACATTACGCGTTTCGGGTGATTAAGAATGCAGGTTGCTTTTGCAGGTGCATATAACAATTCTTTTTTGTTGGAACATGCATGAGCTTAAAGCTTGGAATGGCAAGGCACAAGGGACTTGTCTGAGCCTCGGGCCTTTGGTACTCACAAACTGTCTCCGAAGTTTGTTTTTGACTCGCTCCGTTTTGGTTTCTGTCGGGTGGATAGAGTAGCTCAGGGAGCTTAAGTGGTTGTCCACGGAGAGGCTTTTTCGCATGTAGAAGGACCGAGTTCTCAAGGACCTGAAAGGCGGTTCATCCATTGATGTGCACAGCGTCGGTTGAAGGGTTGGATCCCGCACGGGCTCTGTGCAGTCATCTTCTAGCTGCCACGCATCTCCTGAGGAGGTGGGGGAGACAGGAACGATCCAGTCCATTAATGTAGGAACCAAAATATATGATTCTCTCTCTCTCTCTCTCTCTCTCTCTCTCTCTCTCTCTCTCTCTCTCTCTCTCTCTCTCTCACACACACACACACACACACACAGAGAGAGAGAGAGAGAGAGAGAGAGAGAGAGAGAGAGAGAGAGAACTAAAAACCCAGGTCTTTCTTGTGCATGTCCAAAATATAAAGCAATCTTCCCATCGTTTTCCACCAGTGTTATCATCACCGCAAAGTCTGCATATCTGTGTGTTGGGTTATTGTGTTACAGTAGCTTATTAAGTACAAAGAGACTAATTTCTATGCACTTCATAAATGCAGCACTCTTAATATGGACCGTCTTAGAGTTCATATTAATGAACCAATTCTTACAGTTAGTGCAACACAAGGATTCGGGAATTCCCAAGTCCAAATCCGAAGTGATTCCTTTTAGACCAAAGATAAATGTACAAAGAGTGTGCAAACAGTGACGCACAAGCCTACACAAACGTTCAGGAACGGCCATCACTGTTCTTGTTCATTTTGTAAAATTGTTGACAGAAAAACAGAAAGAAAGATAAATGCAAGCCAGAGGTACGCATGACAGTTGTAAGAAGTCAAAAGCAATATGTGACCTGTTACTGCTACAAATACCAGAACTAGGGGATATCGACTCAAACTGAGGATTTGGAGAGTGAGAACAGACAAAAGAAAATATTTGTTTACCCAACGTGTTATTAGTCTGCCACAGGATGCGGTGATGGCATCTGGCCTGGATGCCTTCAAAGGGGGATTGGACAGATTCCTGGAGATCACAGGTTACAAACCATGATGGAGATGTGAAATCTCCAGGCTTAAAACCGGGGTCCTTCAAGGGCCAGATGCAGGGGAGTGGGATCAGGAGACAGAGATCTAGTCTCATGCACTCCCAAACACATCTGGTGGGGCCACTGTGAGATCCAGGAAGCTGGACCTTTTGGCCTGATCCAGCATGGCTCTTCTTATGTTCTTACGTTCTTAAAAGATAGGAATCAGAATGTTGTGAGCATTTTTCTGGGCAGAGATTATATTCAATTTTTCAAATTAAAAAACCCTTCATTTTGTGAATGTGGGGTGCTGCTCTTCTGCCTACACAATTCAAATACCAGGAAACCACTACACAATATTCAATGGGAGAAAAGATGCTACACTTTACATAGCAAACAGCTGCCTGATTGCTGACAACACATATGGCAGCAGTCAATATGGTCAGCAGGATGATTCCAACCAAGGGAAAAATCCCAGAAGCCGACTCCTTTTTCCACCAGTTCTCTTTCACCCACTTCTCACCCAAGCACTAACCAATTGTCACAGCTGTTTTTCGAAAACGGTGAATGGTAGTGACTGAGCATGCAAAAAATAAAACAGAACTTTGCACAGCCCACCAACGCAACATAAGGTGGCGGCAAATCAAGATTAAAATAAAGAGTAACATTCCTGAAGTTAAAAATGACTCGAATGGAAAACACTTAAAACAGTGTTTTTAAAATATTTCTAAAGGATCGCTTGAAAAACTTTCAGAAAAGCTGCCCTGAAGCCTGTGGCAGAGTATGAACTGAATTAATAGCACAAGAAAAGCAACGGGTGCAGCACAACTTAAATGTATTGATGCTTAGTACTTACCAGTAGACGGCACTGTGCACCCTTTCTGATATTCAGGGGCAGAGTGATTCCTGTATTGTCTCTGTTCTGGCATTTCTTTCCTGTACAATGCTGGATCTAGAAGAGGAACTCGGCTGATCACAGGGGACTGAGGAATGCTTGGCAGAGTCCGTGATTTTCCTAATACGGGTCTCTGTGGCTTTCTGTCTAGTGACCTTTAAAGGAATGGGGACATAGGAAAGAAAGCAGAAAATGAGATTTATTTATTTATTATATTTTACAGTATTTTTACCCCACCTTTCTTCTTGGAAAAGGACCCAAGACGGCTTACAATGTGTGTGTGTGTGTGTGTGTGTGTGTGTGTGTGTGTGTGTGTGTGTGTGTGTGTGTGTGTGTGTGTTGTGTCGTTGTAGTCGTGACCGATTCTTCGTGACTCCATTTCCATGGCTTACAGTAATGATGGATAATATACAGTCCAGTACAAGTAAGACATGTTCAAGTATCTGAGAACAAGAAATTGAGGGACATCTTACAGCATTAATAGACAACATTACATTAAAGCTATAAGGTTATAAGTAGTTATAAACACAAAGTCTATGTGAACCTATAGGCTCAGATGAAATACACATGGTAGTCCATCATTCAGGGAAAGCTTGCCCGAAGAGAAATGTCTTTGCCTGTTTCTGGAAGGACAACAAAGATGAGGCAGTCCTGGCCTCTAGTGGGAGGGAGTTCCAGAGATGTATTCGCAAGCATAGTTGCCTTTGGTACATCATATTCTTATTAGCATTGGTAGCATTTAGAACCCCTATTAAAACAAGAATATACTTTTGCCTCCAACGTCCTTCCCATTACTGTAGCTACTTCCAGAAACTGTCCATAATTGTATTGCTTTGTCCTGTTGGTATAGAGCATAGACGTAGAGCAGCAGAATGAGGTGTGCAATATAATATGTAATGGAATATACATTTCGTGCCAAATATTCATTGGCCGTTGTATTTGTATGCAAGCCCTGACGTAAATTACTATAGACACAGAGCCAGGTGAGGGTGGATAAGGGAGGGGGAAGAGGAATTGGGGGGGGTTAGTTGTAGAGGTGATGGGAAGAATGGGAGGTGCAGGCAGTTTATACCCAGGGTCCTGTAGCGGGCGTTGGATTTTGGTGATATGGTTGGAGTTGTTTTATGGCTCTGTGGTAAAAAAATTCCTCAAGATGCCCAGAGTGGCATGGCTGGAGAGTAAACTGGGGATACAAGTGAGCCCACCAACCTCTGCCTGCCCTTCGCCTGGCTGTCTGCATGGAGCACAGTGGCATGCTCCAAGTGGAGGAGGGAGTGCCATGGCCTAGATGGGGGCAATGTCACGTGGCCATAGAAAAGTTTCCGCACGCCAACTTGGGCACTGGTGCCACAGATTTGCCAACACCGTGTTAGAGTATACAGTTTTGACCCAATTCAATAGCCTTATTCTTCGTTTCTTATTCTACCGCTGGAACGACCATCTACTGATGCTGGTTGAAAACAAAGCATGGTTCAGCTGAAAGTTTTTTAAAAAGGCGAGATCCAAATTTCTTCCATCCTTGAACAACCAGCAGTCGCTGGGAAGGCACGAAGGGCAAACAGACTAGCCAGCCTGCAGGAAAATCTTTGGCTATTTCCATTTCCTTAGAATAAGAGGAGCCATGCTGGATTAGGCCAAGGGCTCATTTAGTCCAGTTTTCTGTACTGTATCTCACAGTGGCCACACCAGATACCTCTGGGAGCACATGAGACTGGATATCTGTCTCCTGATACCACTCCCATGCATCTAATTCTATCTAGAATAAAACCTAGCCTCATGATGAAGCCAGAAGATGTTTCTGTCATAGCCAAGATATGCGTTTGCACTTTCAGCAGCAGTGTAATGTCCCAGTCTTCCCATACAATTAGAAAAGAAAGTCCATACAAAAGTAGAATAGCAAATAAGCAGCTTGTTTGCTCTCTCTCTCTCTCTCTCTCTCTCTCCACATTTGTTTTTTTTAGGATCCAGGCTCATGAAGATGCTTCTATTCTTGCCACGAGAACCACTAACAGCACACGGTTATTCAGACTGATATCTCACTGCTGGTGATCTGACCATATCTAGAAGTAAAAAGAGAGCTGAAACACAGGGTATAACTTTCAGGTGTTGTAACCACCTTGATGAAGTGTGAAATGGGGGGGGGAGGCAACGATGCCTTTTGGAGTTTGTGGGAATGAATGCTTACAAAACACTTGCAGTAGCAAAGTCAGGAAGTCACCAGGCTCCTAGGTAAAGAAACTGTTCAGGAGAAAGACATGAGCTCCATCTTTGGATAGAATGCATGCCTTCTTTGCAAAGTGTATGTATGTATGACAAGACAACCAGAATAAATGCCACTCAGGTCAGACAGAAGAATTCAGACTTCTGGGGAGTGATATTTTGATCTGCCTGGCTGTAGGCATTGATTTATTACGAATGAAGTGAGGAACAAATGTGATATGAACAAGTAGAGAACACAGCCTCTATTATTTATACAAACAAGAATTTAGTCTGTTTTGTTTTTCAGGTCAGACTGCAAAATATATCTTTGTGGATTATACAGATCTGGCATTTATGCCCCTTTCTCTGGCCAATGTGGATGAAATGACATTAAAAATAATTATTCTGATGGTGTTTTGGTATTTTAACCTTTTTATTTCATACTTTTATTTATCATAGCAACACTCATCCACCGCAACAAAGAAAGCAACAAAAATTTCTCATAAACATACAACAAAAGCATGCCTCGCAACTGTCAGCTTAATATTTTATTTACAGCTACACCCCAGGAACTGGGAGTCAGAGATTAGGGTGAAGATGCAGAAGTATTTTGCATGTACAGTTTGGTCAGTGTGAGAGGGAGACCAGGAATGGATTTCCACTGCCTGTATCCACCAAAATCCATTGATGTTAAATCAGCACTTGCAGTAACTTGCAACACCCGTGGAATGTTTGTTTTCCAGTCTGTAAAAATCTAAATCATAAGAAGCTACATGGGCAACAACTGCAATCTGATTGCTCTTCTCGGAGAGGAAGTACAGCAGCTTCAGGCCTGGCTCTGTGCACGTCAGCTCATCACGGGAGATGTAACATTTCTGGACAATGCTGAGCAGTTAGAGACTAGGTCTTGGGGCAGTGGTTTCAAATTACAGGAAAACAGATTCCATTTCAACATTAGGAAGAACTTCATGACGGTTAGAGCTGTTCGTCAGTGGAATATGCTGCCACAAAGGAGGGTGGTGGAGTCTCCTTCTTTGGAGGTTTTAAAGCAGAGGCTGGATGGCCATCTGTCGGAAATACTGTGATGGGGTTTCTGCATGGCAGGGGGTTGGACTAGATGGCCCTTGCAGTCTCTTCCAACTCCTATGATTCTATGATTCTATGACTGTCTCTGGAAGAGCAAGAGAGAATGAATGCCTCTAAGGAAGAGGAATACCAAGTGCAGGAGGCATGCTCTTGGAGGGAATGTGACTCAAACAAGCAGGATCGTCACGAAGCATGCTGGTTCTTTGGAACGCCAGAATCAATACCATATTCTTTGCATGGATAATGCTTTCTGAGCTGTTGGATCCAGGCCATGAGATCCAGGATATCCACATAGGCAGCTTCCCAAACCCTCTTGCTTAGTGTGGTCAACTGCTCTAGAGTAAGCTCCTTGAATCAATGGGGATTGGGTCTATTGACCCCTTGGCAAGTTTCATTGATTCATATTGGACTACTCCTAATTGTGGCTTACTTGAAGGCCATTCACAATAAGCCCATTCGAATCAGTGGTCCCTCTGGGGAGAAAGGCGGCATAAAAATAAAGTTATTATTATTATTATTATTATTATTATTATTATTATTATTATTATTATTATTATTATTATTATTATTATTATTAAACTTATGAAAAAAGGTTGACTCAAGAATATAATTGGCCCAACTCTTGTGCAATTTCAGTCACTGACTCTCAGGAACGTGGATTAGGGATGGGCACGAAATGGGAAAATAATGTTTCATTTAGTTTCATTTTGTGCTCACCCCGTTTCGTTTCATTTCATTTCTTATGAATTTTTTTTTAATTTCATACGAAACGAAATAAAATGAAACAAAATGGCCCCTTGGATCCTTGAGGCACACAGATTTGGTGCCTGGGACTCTGGGAACCCTTTTTAAAGGGCTCCAGCTATTGACAGCTCGGCAGGAGCCCAAAAACGATGGAATGAAACGGTTTGTTTAATGGAAAAATGACCATTTCATTTCGTCTATCACAAAATGCTGCTTCCTCGTTTTGTTGTTTTGTTTTGTTTCGTTACATAACGAAATGACGAAACAGCATTTTGTTTTTTTGTTTCCTGACCATCCCTAAATGGAAGAACAAAACAGCTGTCCCAGCCCCCCTTCCCCTGACAGGGATTTCAATTCAGGACCTGGGACAGCAATCAGCACAAAAGCTGCCCTGGAAGATAACCTCAATGGATTATCCCACTTCCCAGAGGAAGAGATTATGGGAGGAAGGTCACTCCCTACTGAGAAGGAATATAAGAGAACAGTTTGCAGTATTTGGCATTGAGAGAGAGAGAAGGAGAGAGAGAGAGAAATTGCTGACTTGGCACAATGTCTTGGAATGTCTGTGCACCATCAAGTTGATTCCGACGTATCACAAACTTTTCCAAGGTTTCCTCAGTAGAGAATAGACAGAAATGTTTTTCCGTTCCCTTCTTCTGAGGGCACCCTGGAACTGTCCAGTTTTCCCACAACTACACAGGCTGGTGCTTTTCACGGGGGGGGGGGGCACAGCGAGAGATCAAATCCCAACAAACTTTAATTCCTCTCTATCTTATCCCTTGCTATAGGCAAAATAAATCACCTTATACCCCTAAATTCTTTTGCAAACTACATCGCTGCCGCACTGCCGCCAGCATACCTCCTTGATGAAAACGTGTGTGTAAAGACGGCAAAAGGTCAATTATAATCAACTGCATCAAGACCTATAAATAGTTGCTCTCCTGCTTTTTTTGGCTGAGGAAGATGTTATAATCAAGACTTCATAATATTATTATTTTTTTAAAAAAAAGATTTCCACCTGAACCAATTAACAAGTCCTTATCAACACAACATACTAATCAACTCTATGAGCTTATTATACACTACCGTATTACCTTATTGCATCCAGGTGTCTTTGGTGTCTGGAGTCAACATTATTATGACATGAAGAGCATGCTGAGGCTACGGTAATAATGAGTACATAATAGAGATGGGCACAAATCAAAAAAATGGTGTTTCATTTGTTGTTTGTCGTTTAGGGGGTCCGTTTCGGTTCATTTCCGTTTTTCGTGAATTTTTGCAAAAAATGCATTTTCATTTTCGTTCATTTCGTTACCGTTTCGTTACCATTTATTTCATTTTTTTGTAATTTTTTTTTAGCTTTTAAAGCAGTTCAATGTATTGCCGTAACGAAAACGAAACGGACGACAAAATTTCTGGTGTTTCTGTTCGTTTCGTTTCATTTTAGAGACAAAATTCATTTGTCATTTCGTTGTGTAATGAAATGAAAAAACCAAAATGGAAACGAAAAATTGTTCGTTTCGTGCCCATCTCTAGTACATAATGTAACAAGGGGTCAAGCTAGATAACTTTTCAAAGGACTTCCTGCTCCTCCTTCTCTTCCTGCTAATGGTGGCGGTGGTGGTGGTGGTGCTAGTGATGGACCCTCCCATAAGGGTCCATCCCCAAGATGGCAGGAAGGATGCCCGGATGCCCGGGAGGCTGGGTGGGTGGTGCAGCACTCCCCGCAGGCAGACCCCCTCCCTGCAGGAACGGGAACAGTGGCAGCAGAAGCACGAGTCTAAGCACCGCCAGTTGACTTACATTCAGTTTATTAACTGCAATGGTTCCAAGATCCTTCTCACTCCTTGTATTGCTCAACCAGGTATCTTCCCGTCCTTAGGGTTTCATTTTCCTAGGTGCAGTACTTTGCATTTCTCCCTGCTGAATTTAATTCTGTTGATTCCAGTCCAGTGCTCAAGACTGGTCATTTTGAATTTTGTTTCTGTCTTCCCGGATATTGGCTATTCCACCCATTTTTTTCTGTCATTTGCAAATCTGATTAGCATTCCCTGCACCCTCTGATCCATTTCATTAATAAAAATGTTGAAGAGCAATGGGACTAGGACTGAGCCCTGGGGTACCCCATTTAATCATCATCCAACTGTGTATGGATGTGGCATTTAAGTCCTGACAGGAATTAGTGTTGAATCTCAGCTTTGATCATTCCACCTTAATTCAGCCTACTGGGAATCCAGTTTTATAATAGAATCTAGCACCCTGACATTGTTGTTCTCAGCTTCCAAGTGCATGCAAAGGGGGTACCTAACTAAGCACCACAAAAACTATCAAAGTGCAAGTGATCTGAAACAGAGCACTCATGCACCTATTCATCTACAGCCATTGTGCACAATATTCATAGAAATGAATAATGGAAAAATGTTTAGCTACCAAATTCTTCTCAGCAGTCCAAAAAGAACCTGGCTTCCTTTGAAATTTTCCTAATTCAAGAAGCTGGCACCTCTGGAACTTCTGAAACAGCCCAGTGAGAAACCACATAGAGTAGTAGCTAAAGAACTAACAGCCACAATGCCAAACTTGCATAAAATCCACATGATCCGGAAAAATCACAATTTTCTTTTCCCCCCCATCATGTTTTATTCAATCTGCCTGTTTTATTCAATTTAACCAAGCAATATTCCTTTGATGGTATCAACACTGGGATGAGTAACAAGGGTTCAGAATGTTTTTTTTACCTTGCACCCTCCTGTATTCACTTCCCCCTGGCAAATCATTTTCTGCCTAAGCAAATGCTTTATTTTTAAGCCACAGTACCAGTTCAATCATGACCTGAGCAACTCTGCATGATACTAGCTTTCAAGATGGTAATTATAAATCAGGCAGAACAACTTAACGGAACGGACATTTTAAAAAAAAAGCCCTAGCCTTCAACAGAGGAACATATCAATAGCTAAAATGATCACATCTCACACAAAGAACTTCCTGTTCTACTTAATTTGGTACACAATTAGCTGACTAAAAACATGGTTACTTTGAGGGTGGACTATATTTGAATCAGGTATAGCATATTTTGAATCGATTTTATAAGGTGACCACATGGAAACTCTGGTTTCTCCCCCCCCCACCCCAAGGAAGTGTGTGTGTGTGTGTGTGTGTGTGTGTGTGTGTGTGTGTGTGTGTGTGTGTGTGTGTGTGTGTGTGTGTGTGAGAGAGAGAGAGAGAGAGAGAGAGAGAGAGAGAGAGAGAGAGAGAGAGTGCATGTGCGTGTGCGTGTGTGTGTGCACGTGCGTGTGTGCACGTGCGTGTGCATGTGCGTGATGGAATTAGAAAAGATCATCATGTGTAAGAATGAGCCACTGGAGAACAAGATCATCTACTATCTTTAGAGTAGTATCAAGCTGAAATATTTTTAAAGTGCCCATTGCTCAGCCGTTTACAGTTGGACTCTCTCATCTGAATGGCCAATGTTGGAGGTTTGACTGTAAACAGTATTAGATATCACAAAAAGTCTCAAAATGTCTCTTTTGTTTGCAGTGTATAGGGAAAAAAATTCCAGGGCTCTGGAGTGCAGTCCCACTGACTTCAGTTTTAATTAGAAATTATATTTTACAGCTTTTAAATTATGTCCATAAATAAATGTAAAAGAAGGAGCCAATCAGAAATCTTTCCAAAGAAGCGACTGCATCAGTCTGTCTCTGCAGGCTGATGAAATTTAACACAGTAGGGGGAAAAAGAGAGCAAGAACACTGCAAATATGATCTGATTTGTTTCAAGGGGGAACTTCAAAATGGATGAAAATCTGTTTCCTCAGATACACAGAGTGCTCGTACCTGCAGTTAATTGACACAGCTGTGGCATACAATTTCAAGTTATTAGTATCTCGATAATACCATTCCTGTGTTCACAATGCATTTGCGACTTTGTCTAGATTCACCCAGATATAATCTCCAGCGCCATGGTGATATGGATGCATTCAGATGGCACAGTATGAGGACTGCATGTAAAAGTGTTCTGCTTATATACCACCCCATACCACTTCATAGTCGTCTCTGGGCGGTTTACAGTTTTAATTACAGTATGCAGGCTACACATTGCCCCCCCACCCCCGCAAGCTCATTTTACCGACCATGGAAGGATGGAAGGCTGAGTCAACCATGATCCTGCTACTTGGGATTGAACCCCAGGTCGTGAGCACAGTTTTAGCTGCAGTGCAGCTGTTTAACCACTGCGCCATGAGGCCCTACTCGATTTTATCCACAAAAGCCCACAGTGAAGCAAACCTACTTGTGTTTAAATGCAGCATGATTTTGTTACTGCCATTTTTATTTCCCATTTAATTTGGCCAACAGTCTTCTCCAGGTAGGAGCTAGGACAAGAAGACGCAACAGATACGCTTGCCCCAGTAAGCATTTTACCATTCTCTGCTTCAATGCACTTGTTTTTACTGTCCGTTTGAGGTCCAAGGAAAAACCTTTTAGCAGACAGTAATAATGGCAACAGCATCTGAGTACAATATGTAAATTCAACCAAATGGAACTAGTACCGCTAAGAAGTTCTAAGCGAAAGTGTCAATGGTGACATTTCTCCAACATCTGAACATGATCTGAAAGGACTGTAACAGAAATTCAGCTAATGTGAATGCTACAGCCTATTAAATATGCGGATATTTTCAGAGTTCTGATGCTTTCTGTAGAGAGAGGTACAAGAGATCCTTCAGAATTTTGTTTGACTGAAGACTCAGGGAAAGGGAAGCAGTGAAATGCCAAACTTTGTAGGCAAACTGAGCTTGTTTTTCACAGCAAAGCAACAGACTCTGGTAGGACCTTAAAATTTTTATTTTATCTCAGTTCTAAACCCTAACTGTGCCCAATTCCACAGTTTTAAAAAAATGCTTTGCATGCCTTTGAAATATGTGCATTTTTCTAGTTGTACTTTTCACACGCAAGCTGCTTTCAGCTGAGCCTGTAGCTGCCAATTAATGTGAGAATCATAGCAAGCAGACAAGTTGCCTAGATGCCCTAAGCACATCTGATCTCGCCCAATTTCGGAAGCTAAGCAGGGTTGGCCCTGGTTAGTACTTGGGTTGGAGACCACCAGGAAATACCAGGTGCTGTAGGTGCCTGGAGTAGAAACTGGCAAACCACTCCAGTATTCCTGCCAAGAAAACTCCATGGACATGGAGTCACGAAGAGTCGGTCATGACTGTAATGACCCAACACACACATAACAAGCAGCCTGTATCTACCCCACAGACAGGTAAGATTTCTATTGGAGTTTAGGCTGAAGTTGGTTTATTCACACAAAAACCTACAAACAAAAATCAGTTCTAGAAAATCTGGTAGTTTCTAAGCATCAATCAGCATGAGTAAGCCATGGAAAACAGAAAACTAGACAAGATTCTAAAAAGTTAAAGGTAAAGTTCCCCCTCCCCCTGCACTTGCATTCTAGTCATATCTGACTCTAGGGGCAGTGCTCATCTCTGGTTTTTAAGCCAAAGAGCCAGTGTTGTGCAAGTCCGTGACCATGTGTCCTGCAGGGCTGAATGCATTTCTGCACACGGAACACTTTTTACCTTCCCACTTTTTACGGCGGTACCTATTTATCTACTTGCATTTACATGCTTTTGAACTGCTAGGTTGGCAGGAGCTGGGGTTAACAGCAAGAGCTCACTTCACTGCGTGGCACCCAGGATTTGAACCACCAAGCTGCCAACTTTGCAGCCAACAGTTTCAGCACTCTAGCCCACTGAGCCACCATGCCCCTATAGACAAGATTCTAACTGCTACTTTATACTCAACACTAAGTAAAATGATGGATAAGAAGCAGAATTTTCCATTGCCTTTTCCCTCTTAATTTATGAGGGGGAAACATCAAATGCTAAGATAATAATTACCTCTGTGTCCTGCTTTTTGCCTAATGAGCCTAGGGAGACACACATGCTTCTTTCCCTCTATTTTACCTTAATATAACCTGCGAGAATTATCAGAATGAGCAAGTATAATTGGCCCCATTGACAATCAATGAATCCTTAGATTGTGAGGGAAACGAACTGATTCCCCAAGTACAACACTATCCTTCCAACCTAGAGATGAATGATCTTGACAGGCCAAGTCAACTCTCTCATCTTGACTGTATGTCTGTGAAGATTCTCAGTCATCCAGGTGAGTTTATTGGGAAGCTGAGTCGTGGCAACAGGACTTCTTTTTCTTGAGAGGTAGAAATGTTTTGCTGCTCATCCAAGCATCTTCATCAGTCCAGACTCTCAACTTGACTAGAGCCTCCCCTCATGAAAAAGCTGTCAAAAATTAGTAATGTGACTTCTCACAAAGCATTTACCAGGCTATGTGGCTCTTTCTGAAGTTTTATTTCATTTTATTTTAAATTGTTAAAGGAAGAAATCTTGCCTACCATTTTCCTTCCATCTTAAAATACATGTTTAGCTCTAATTACTTCAAAGACATGAGGCTGTTTCTATTCCTTCTGTGTGAATTGGCAGCTGTCTGTTAATTTTACTAGCTCTTTTCATGTCTTCCATTGTGTCTCTGTGGTGCTCGCACTTTTATCTATTCAGATGTCTCTGATCATGTGGCACTCTGACTTACATACTGCACAAAATAGGATCCAGCATAAACTGTTCATCCTTATGTTCAGAGATATCTGTGGTCTCCTCTACACCTACTATCATCTGAATAACCAAGAAGAAGAAGAAGAAGAAGAAGAAGAAGAAGAAGAAGAAGAAGAAGAAGAAGAAGAAGAAGAAGAAGAAGAAGAAGAAGAAGAAGAAGCTCTTTAAAAGCTACAAAATAGTAATCTATACACTGTGTACACTGTGATATCAACACTGTAATAGACAGTTTCACTGATACAGATCGGGTGTTTGTGCTTTCTTTGAAAATATCATACATCTCATCCTTTTCATGTTTCCTTTTGTCTTGTTATACTCATGTTTTTGTTCATTTTACAGGGTTTTTTTATTTTTCAAAGCTGCTTTATAAGGAGCTACAGTAAAAGGCGAATTATAAATATATATTGTTCACCAGGATGAAAAGATTACTGAAGTCACTCATATTAGCATCCTAATATTCAGCTGATCAAAAAATACATAATTACAAACTCCAAAGACAGGTGTGAAGCTCAGTTTAAATTGCTAAAAAATATGGAGGGCACAAATTTCCATGGTTTTTCAAATCAGGAATTAGTAGCATCGCAAACATTGCTGTTTGTTGTGCTAGGGGCTATGTTTGCTTTTTCAGTCTTCTTGAATTCAAGAAGTAGCCTCCGTTTTTTTCCTGTTCTGCTTTCTGTTAACAAGGTAGAAAACCATGATACTTGACTTCTGAAGAAGAAAACATAGGAAGCTGCTTTACACCAAATCAGGTTGTTCATCCAGTTTGGGCGATGTATTTCACAAAAACCTTTATTGGCATGAAATATAAGAACAGATGCAGCAAAACATGGAATAAAAAGGTAGGAAGTAAATAAATAAATAAATAAATAGGTAAAAGATGGTTAAAAGGTTGAGTTAGAAGTTGGCCTTGGGCCCAAACTAATTATTAATATATAAAACGGTGGCCAAGTATTCTGCCACTGAGACGGTCAATTCAGGAAATTTGTCCTCGAGAAGACGCTTTGTTATACTCTCTGGGGATTCAGAGAAATTGGAAATATAAGGGGTCAGAAACTGAAGGCGGGGCTTGTGGTGGGTGGGACAGGAAAGGACAGGAAAACATAGGAAGCTGCTTAACACCAAATTAGGTTGTTCATCCAATTGGGTGATGTATTTGAAGAAGTAGATACCACTCTGAGGGACCCTATCAGACCAAGAAGAAAAAGAACGCCTGAGGAAGTAGACTTGATCCACAAATGATTGTGTTGAAAAGAAAGTTAGTCTTTAAGGTCCCACAACTTTGTTTTTGTCTGATAGATTACATATTGTCCATGAACCATAGGAGGTCTCGCGGATATTAGACAATTCTCTTCCCCTATGGCATGGCATGGATTAGACTTAGGCATGTCCAAACTCCGTTCCTCCTGATGTTTTGGACTACAACTCCCAGAATTCCAAGCTTGTATTTCCAATGGCAAAGGACTGTGGGAGTTGTGGTTCAAAACATCTGGAGGGCTGAAGTTTGGACAGGCTACTAGCTACTGAAAGCCAATAAAGTGTCATAACACTGAGTTGCAGCTCTTAAAGAAATTTATGAATAATTGAGGTGTGTCTTCTCTCAAGGAAGAAAACTCCTACTCATCAGCTTCCTTCGCATTTCTCTTTCCTCTTTCCGCAAAACTGAGCCATTAAGGAAATCTGTTCCAGCCCCAACGTCTAAGAGAGCTCTTAATATTTACATCCTAACTGTGATATTGCTTCCTTCCACATGCATGCAAAACCTGAGTACTGTAGTGGCAACTTTCCACCCACTCGGCAGTGACTCAGCAGTGAGGCGACTGTTGGGTTCAGCATCATATCATCTTTCAAGCAATCATAATTCACAAGTCAAATCTATTTCTCCTTTTTGTGAAGCAATGAGTTTCATTTCCCACCCACCCCCCAGCCTCACTTTGTGTTTAATTTTCCTCAGTTTCAATAGAACCCGGTCCATTCCAACCGCCCAGCAGAACAACTCAGATTATTAATTATGCCATGCTGGGCATAATTAGTCAAGGAACCGAAAGTAAAGGGAGAAAGAAAGAAAAAAACTTCCAATACTTTCCTTCTACAAAACTCTGGCATGTTGCCCTCTTAAATGCTGTGTCTGATATTGACAGACCCCAAAACACGTGGAAGTGATGATGTGGACATAGTGACAGAATAGGACAGTGGTGGCGAACCTTCAGCACTCCAGATGTTTTGGACCACGACTCCCAGAATTCCAAGCCTGTATTGCCAATGACAAAGGACTGTGGGAGTTGTGGTCCAAAACATCTGGAGTGCCAAATGTTTGCCTCCACTGGACTAGGATATAGGAGAGCTGGATTCAAATTGCCACGGGGCCATAGAAACTTGAGGGCATATAACAGCAAAAAGCTGGAAAAGGGTGCAGACAAAGGGTCAGGATTACTATTGCTAGGAATTACTAAGGATCTGGAGCAGCTCTCCATATATTAATAAATTAATTTCTATATTTATATAACGCCAGATTTTCCCAGACGGGAACTCAGCGTGGTTAACAAGGAATAGCATACAACAAAATACAGAGAAAAATAATAATTGGTTCCACAATATGACATAAAGAACAAAAAGAAACCCAACAACAATCAGTAGAACCAAAATTTAAAAAGCTAAAAATACAAAACATTACTAAGGCAAGACAGCGAAAAACGGGCAGACAAACAAACTCATGACCCCTACTGAAAAAGAGGACTTGTGTTTTCGAAAGCTCAGCAACTTTTTTTTATTTTTCTACTAGCAACCTATGAAGGTATCAACCATAGTCTAGCTTTGACTACTTATAAAAATGAATCAACTTCCTTGATCGCTGAACACGGCCCTACAAAGCCAAGTTTTTAACAGCTTCTTAAATCCTGGGAGGGACTCCAGAGTCCTAATGTCACTTGGAAGGTGGTTCCACAGCATTGGAGCCACCACAGAGAAAGGAAAGGTTATAGTGTTTGGGGCTGTTCAGCATAGGAGAAAAAGCAAATTGAAGGAGACTTGACCTACTCACTTAGAGTAGGTGAGTGTTGACCCACTTGACCTAACAGTCATACAGTTCTTGTTTCTTGTTTGTTTATGCTGTATGGTCACAGTTGGGTCATGTTCTCCAATATATTATTTTCATGTTGACCTATTAATTTTACCATCACGATGATCCTTCCAGAAGATATTTACCTCCAAGGACATTGTTGAGGAGCTCACAGACTTGCTACTTCGTCGACAGCTACAATTTTAAATGCGATTAGGTGCAGCCAAGCCGCATCTGCCTTAAACTGGACCCAGTTCTCCTGAATCACAGACTGCCACTCTCAAAGACAGAGAGCCAGTGGTATACAGTAAAATAAATTAAAAATAAATTGTACTGTTTTAAAAAAACATATCTTGTATTCATTCACTCACTCACTCATTCATTCATTCACCATCCCATTAGTGCAATGCACCTTTGCGTGGTTTGTAACCATCTTAAGTTTTATGAAAAAAAGAGGGGGAAAGTTCAATTGAACTATTTTCCAATATTTGAGGATCAAAAGCAAAATCAGTGAAATGCATTAAAATTATTTATCTGATACTAAACTCAACTTTTGCTAAACAGTAATTTTTCACCAAAATACTTGTCAACCCAGGATAGCCATCGGTTTCCTCACATTGCGAGGAAGTTTTAAGAATATTAAGATTTAAGAACAACAAACCAAGAACATTTAATATTCTGTTAGCATTCTGAAAGGGCTATACATTATTGCATTATTCTAGAGTCAGCTATTCCAGCAGAGTTTAATTGCAGGTTTGGGATGGAAAACATCTACAGAAAAATATAGTGGTACTAGAAAATTCAGTCAATTTTATTGATTCTGGTCCCCCCCCCCCAATTCATATGGTCCAAGGAAACATGTTTTACATTTAATCACCCCCTCTTAGTAAGTGCTAATTATTGTCATTACAGCAGAGCTGACAATCTAAAAAGGATGAGTAAGGAACTTGATGGCCCTTTTGTTTATTTACTGAACTTTTAAATTGCTCACTAACCAAAAATTCCAAATGAGGAGGGAGAAAAATCCTCATAATTCCTTTTTTATAAAAAGCATTAGGATGTAGTCTGGATTGGCAGCAGGAGGAAGAAGTCAAAAACCTCATCTGCATCCACAGGTTTTCCCTTCCATGACTCGGTGATCCACTCATTCCATAAATTTAATAAACCTCCCTATAAGTGGGAAGCATACCCTTCATGAGAGCTTCATGAGAGCTGCCTAGACACCCTGAGCATTTCCAATCTCTGATTTCGGAAGCTAAAATCACCAGGGATGGATGGAATGTGGACAAACTATTTCAAGCCAAAATCCTAATAAGAGTATGCCAACAAATATGGAAAACAAAAACAATGGTCTATAGACTGGAAACAAAAGCTACAGCATCCTACCAGAGAAGATTTCAACTGAGAAAATAAGAAAAAAATTGACTCCCCTTTAAAGAATATGTATAAAGAATCACCAGAATGGCAAGTTCTCCCATATGCAGTAGAGACAAGAACCCTTAACATTCCATTGTGAATTTACCAATTCCCATCTTCCTATACAAGATAAATCAAGTTATTTTTGAGGTTTGCATGCATAATGGATTCATTAAAGCACACAGTGAGAAATAAGTATAGAAATATTAACTTTCCAAGTTTCCATATATTCATGAAAAAGCAACCTACCATTTCATTTTATCTTGATTGTATACATTTTAGGTTGTGGTACCTAGAGCTACACAGAGAGATGCCCGTATTTTTATAGCTGAAAGATTCCCGCATGTATAAGACAACCCCTACTTTTTCAACCCAAAATTACAGTTTCACAATCACATGGTTCTTTCTTCGGCTTATTTCTGTGTATAAGACAACCGTCAATTTAGGGTCTAACTATTTTAGACAAAAATATAGTCTTATGCACGGGAAAATACTGTACATTAATACACCAAAATACACCAAAATTCGCAATAACATCTTCCTCCCCCTGTCATCCACAAAGTCTGATGGACCCAACAGTTCCTGCTGCAATATTACACTGACTGGAAAAAACAGTTGCATAATATTATGCAAAATGAGAAAAATATATCATACAAAGTAAAATGGAAGACTGTTTATCAAAGTCTAACAGAAGCTGATTTCATGGGTCTCAGTGGCTAGAGATCCTATGCAGTCATTGACAAGTTGATTGCCATAGTTACACATTCTGATCACATTGAGAAAAGCACACCTGGGCAAGTGAATATAAAGGTGAAGAGAAATGTTTCCAACTACCTGCATTCGGTGATAGTACAGCAGTAGCTGCCACTCCTCCTGTTACTCCGCCGATCTGATCGGAATTCATTTCTTGACTTCCTTAGGCTGAAGTATTCTGTCAGCTTTCCAAAGGATGACATGGCACCAGCGCAGTTCAACTTTCTTCATGTGCACATAGGTATGCACAAATCTAGACACACATTCACCTGCTAGAGCACCTGTGGATGCATTACTCTGGATGTACAACCAGGATTTCTCAGGTTGGGCAGGAGTGCTTGGAGAGCTGGGGGGGGGGGATGAGAGGGTCAGGAAAAAAACATACTGTGATCTTTCAACTCCTGGTATTTTCCAGTCAAAACCAAATACAGTACTCCCCCGTTTATTGTGGGAGTTTGGTGCTTGATCCACCCGCAATAAAGGAAAATCCGCGAAATGCAGACAGCTGAGTAAATTGACCTTGTGCTGCTCTTGCCAGCTGCATTTCCCAAGAGAGGTTTTTAGCCCCCTCCTGACACCTTAGCAGACCTTGCTGCCAGGAGCTCAAGGTCCGTCTGCTGAGGTGTCAGGAGGAGGTTAAAAACCTCTATTTGCAAGTGCAACCGGCAGGAGTAGCCCCAGGTCTGTTTGCTGAGGTGCCAGGAGGGGGTTAAAACCCTCTCTTTGGAAGCCTGCTTCTCTCAAGAAAAAAAACGCGATATACTGAAACCATAATATATGAACCGTGTTGTGGCGGGGGACTAGTATAACAGCTTACATCCATTAAAAATGAAAAACACATTGGTGGCTAGAATGTTTCTACTACTGTTTAATTCAGCTGCTACAACACTTAATTAAAAAGAAAATGATAATTCTATCTGGGGGGAATGTACAACACAGAAAGATGTATTTCACAGTTTCTACTGTTAAAGCAGCACTTCCGTATGTGAGAAATGGAAGGCAAAGATGCCTTGAATTAAAAAGGAGCTGTCCAAAATCTTAACTATTTCTCATCATCAATCAAGGGAAAAGTGGAAAGGCACCAATAAAATTAGAAAGGAAATAACCAAATGCTTCTGACCCTAGTGACCTAAATACTTCACAAATATACTAATAGCCCAGTCTTCATTCAATTTCACATACTTTGTATTTATAACCCTGACATTTCCCTCCTTCAGTTCTAAATAAGGATGTGAATCTGTCTCACACACTGCAGCTTCACTTCTGTCATATCATGGTGAGTCTTCAGAATTAATTAGATCTCACTTAATTTAGAAATCACTTACAATCATCTGCATGCCAGCCCTCTGCTCAACTACTAGGAAATGCAATAGCATCTATCAGTGAGGAATTCTGCACAGTAATATGCTGTTGTATTAAAATTTTCAGTCAATCTAGACTCCTATTAACCATGGTCCTGGCCTCTTGATCAGTCTACTACCCCAGAACGGATGGCATAAATATCATTGCCACAGTGGACAACATTTCTTCCCAATCACACTTGAACCTGAAGGAGCATCTAGTTATTAGAATTCAGTTGAGAAGCAGCACATTTGACACAAGCAGCCAGACAAGGATATAAAATGTTTAATGAGCGTTTTAGAAAAAATAAAAATAAAAAACATTCTAGTCAACAGACTGAAATAGCAAATGAGTGTTCTGGCATTCTTTCCAAACTTCGGTAGATTCCATATTAAAAACAAAACATTAACTGTTATTTTCCTACCCAAAACAACCTCCTATAAATAAAGAAGCAATCATTACTTGATGCCTATCACACGGCTTTCCTGAAAATAAATTCATTCAGATGGCTCGACTTTCCCTTGTTTCATATATTATTCTAGTTTGATTTCTGAGTCTGGCACAGAGAACTTAGTATCAAGTATCCAAACAAACAATTGCTTCTATATGAGAACTGAAAAGGAGGAGAAATGTTTGCATGAAAATCTCAAAGCTAGGCTGTGATGGGTTCTGCTCTTTCAGCCAAATGTAGACATTTATATGTCCCACATTCTCTGCAAAGAGAATTTTCCCGAAATGGCACCAATTTCACAAATCGGCACTCACCCCAGCCAAATTTCCACAAAGCAGTAACCACTAAAACACAATTTCAACCCCCCCCCTCACTTTTCATGTTTTCAGCACAGGCTCAACTAGCCCAGATGCCTCGATGCAAACACAGCAGCACATAAAAGACATAGGAGAAGGGGGGGCGGGAGACAATAGGTGTTAGGAGACGACGACAAGACGACAAGGAAAAAACAAGCGGAAATTAAACCCGTTGATGTGCGTAAGGCACCTGCTGGCTCGTAGCAGTTGAAGGGCTTCAGGAGGTTCTGTGGTGCTGGTGCTGGTGGCTGAAGCAGCTCCCTGCTCTCTCTAAATGATTTTTTTTTCTTTCTTTCTGCCTTTTCCCTTTGGCTGCTTGGCAGCAGGTAGAAAACCGCTCAAAATACCTTCTTGTTCCTGTTAATATTTTATGAGAAAAGGAGGGTAGCCTTGCCACCCCGTTCATTTCTCTGGATTACATCCCCCACCATTCAAACAACTCCACCTCTGTCCTGATGGTGCACGCTAATTTCTCCTCTCTCTCTCTCTCTCTCTCTCTCTCTCTCTCTCTCTCTCTCTCTCTCTCTCTCTCAATCAATCAATCAATCAATTCACTTGCAGAAAAGAGAGACGAAAAAACAAAACAAAACCAGCCTTCATGTGCACTCTCCGCCTTCTCTCGTCCACATTCGGTCTCCTGCCGTCCCTTCGTCAGATCCCTCACCTCTCATTCCATGCAGGATCACTAACCCAAGAAACGGTACATCCCAAATGAGGTCAGGCAGAACAGAATGGAAGTACACATCAAGGCAGGGGGGGAGATGCTGTTAACGTGGTATCACCGAGAACATACAGAGAAAGGGACCGCACACAGTTTCCCTCTGTATTGGGTACCGAAGCCTCAAAGGAATCTGTTTGAGATACAGGTGGCAATTTCAGGGATTACAACACCGGGAGAGGGCTGTAACAACAATTTACCTGGGGGGGGGGATGGTGTGGCTACTAAGCAACACAAAGGTAAGGCGAATTAACACATCACAAGGCAAGTAAGGATGTGGAATCTAGAGGAAGGAAAAACAGCAGTACCCATCTGCAGGCATCCATATAAGGAAAGGGGTATGTGTTTGGGTTTTTTGGAGTGAGTCAACCCTTCTCATGTTTTGCTTGTTTGACTACCTGCACTTTCCTACCCATTTGAATCAGGGACTGTTGGTATTTACAGGTACAAAGGTAAAGATTTGTGCTAATCATGTCTGACTCTAGGGGTGGTGCTCATCTCAGGTTTCAAGCCAAAGAGCCAGTGTTGTGCAAGTCTGTGGCCATGTGGCCGGCATGGCTGCACGGAAAACTGTTTACCTTCCTGCTTTGTATGGCAGTACCTATTTATCTACTTAAGGCATGTCCGAACTTCGGCCCTCCAGATGTTTTGGACCACAACTCCCAGAATTATAAGCTTAGCTTGCCAGTGACAAAGAACTGTAGGAGTTGTGGTGGTCCAAAACATCTGGAGGGCTGAAGTTTGGACATGCCTGATCTACTTGCATTTACATGGTTTCGAATGGCTAGGTTGGCAGGAGCTGGGGTTAACAGTGGGAGCTTGCTCCGGTGCATGGCACCCAGGATTCGAACGGCTGAGCTGCTGACTTTGCAGTCGACCGTTTCAGTGCTCTAGCCCACTGAGCCACCACATCCCACATTTGCAGGCAGGGACTGTAATATATTTCCAGGAAGGGTGATATATAGGCACTGGAAGACAAAAATCTTTCTAGATGATTACTTCTCACATTGGCACCTAATCACCCAGGCATGAAACGGGCCGCCGGTCATCTCAGCCACTAGCAGGCGCCATAAGCATACCACCTCGGTTGGTCGGGTCCGAGCATAGGTTAAATGAGTGCAGGTGCCTGAAGAGAATGAATACAGCACATCAAAACAAAACAGTGGCAGAAACAGAGAAGAGGAGGGGAGAAAGGATCGGTTGCTCCCTGGTAACAGGAGGTGGTGGTGGTATTTGAATAGTTATCTATGGATTCACACAAGTTGCCTTGCACCTGCTCAGAGCTGTGCCAAGAACATTCTAAAGATGGGAATCTTTTAGCAGGAACCTGCTGTCTCACCGACAACTCACGTGCCAAAGCAGGCATCAGCAAGGATTCCTTCGTTCCATGTCTACCAAGAGGAACTCATAGGGGTGAGGAAGGAAGGAAGGAAGGAAGGAAGGAAGGGCGAGAGAGAGAAAGAGAAAGAAATTAAGAAATTAAGAAATTAAGAAAGAAAGAAAGAAAGAAAGAAAGAATGAAAGAAAGAAAGAAAGAAAGAAAGAAAGAAAGAAAGAAAGAAAGAAAGAAAGAAAGAAAGAAAGAAAGAAAGAAAGAAAGAAAGAAAGAAAGAAAGAAAGAAAGAAAGAAAGAAAGAAAGAAAGAAAGAGCCCTTCTGCCAAAGGGGGCATAATGGGTGGTGAATCTGGAGAGAGCTGCAATCAAGGGGCAGCATGATAGACAAGCAACAGCAGACTATCATAAAGGAAATCGCCTGTGGAACAGCCATTGAGAATACACTGGAATGCCAACCACAATCTGATTTGCAGCCTGATTTTGCTTTTAATTGATTTTTAAATTTTTACAAGTCCCCTTTCATTTGAGCTGAGGTGGTATCATGGCAAGATTGTGTGTGAGTTGTGTCATTACTGTCATGACCGACTCTTCGTGACTCCTTGCCCGTGAAGTTATTCTTGGCAGGAATACTGGGGTGGCTTGCCAATTTCTACTCTAGGCGCCTACAGCATCTGGTATTCCCTGGTATTCGCCCATCTGAGTACTAACCAGGGCCGACCCTGCTTAGCTTCTGAAATCAGGCAAGATTGGATGTGCTTAGGGCATCTAGGCAGCTCATGGATGATCATCATCATCCTTATTTAATTGACTAAGGTGTGGCAATGCTGGTTCCTTTGATATCTTACACACTCAGGAAACCCATTTCAGCTGTTATACAAGTCACTCAAATGCCCACCGTGGAATCTGTAATATTCTAGCAAATCAGAACTATTATGTTATAGGAAACAACATAAAAGTCATAACACTTCCAGACAAGGTACAAAAAATTATAATATCTGATGCAAGAATTCTGGAATAAAAGACACAAGATGCAGATTAAAAATAAAATAAAAACACCTGTGAAATTCCAGTGGTATTATAGGTTCTGCCGGGTTTGCTAAAGGACAGACAACCGTGTATATGGAACTAAAGACTGAGAAGAATGCATTCAAGTACTTTAAAATTCCATTTTATTTAAAAGAACTGAAACACGATCATTAGTGTTGACATTTATTACCAATTACTTGGCCACTGAAACAAAATGATTTCCCCCCTCAATTCCATCTAGGATTCAGGAACACTAACAGATATCAGACATTCCCATCCGCGACAAAAACAGAGCACTGCAGGCATATACTTTGCTTTCCAAATCCAGATTGTCTCTGCTGTGTACAGGCAACTTCTGACAAATGCTTTCTGACAGCCTGGTGACTGGAGCCAATAGGAATGGGACAACATGTTTAATAATAGAATTGGCTTTTTAAAAAACCCTGCTTCTTTGACTTTTAAAGCTCAACGGCCTCCTCTCATGCTCCCCCAGATCCATGTCTTAAGGAAAACCACTAAACTTTTCTGCCCTGTTGTGTGTTAAATGAGCTGATAGAGGATTCACAAAACCCTAACAGATGTGTAGACACAGAAGAGTTCTCCTATGTTTTTTCATTGGGGCAAACCAAATCACAGAACTGTGCAGTTGAAACGAACCCCCAAGGCTTACTGATTGTACCCATTACTAAAACATGAAACCCACAGCTATGGTATCCTTCACCGATGATCGTCCAGCATGTTAATATCCCAGGTAGCAGACTCATGGTTGACTTAGCCTTCCATCCTTCCAAGGTCAGTAAAATGAGTACCCAGCTTGCTTGGGGTGAGGGGCAATGTGTAGCCTGCATACTGTAATTAAACTGTAAACTGCCCAGAGACTACTTGAAGTGGTATGGGGCGGTATATTAGCAGAACATTTAGCTTTGCTTTAAATAAACCTACCACTTTCTGAGGTAAGTCTGTGGCACTGCCATTCAGCTTTCAGGTGTCAGCAGGGTCTTCCTAAGATTTCATCAAAAGCTCTTTTGTTGTACAATGGTCCTCCGCCCTTTTGCAGTTCATATACTGCGGTCCTACTATATCGCAGGACCGCAGTACAGTGGAACTCAAAAGGTTTTCCCCACCCGCATCCCAGCGACAATTAGCTGGAGCCCGGGGCTTGTGGGAGGGGGGAAGGTTTTAAAAGCCTATTCTTTTAAAACTGTCCCCCACTTCCCCAAGTCCCGGGCTCCAGCCGATTGGTGCTGGGGTGAGGAAACAAAAGGTTTTTCTCCCCCACCCCAGTGCCAATCAGCTGGAGCCCAGGGCTTGGGGAAGGGAAAATGGTTTTAAAAACCCGGGCTGGGCTCCAGCTGATTGGCACTGGGGTGGGGGAGAAAAACATTTTGTCCCCCCCCCCCGCGCCAATCAGCTGGAGCCCGGAGCTTGGGGAAGGGGGGGAAGGTTTAAAATTGCAGATTATCAATGATCATGGGTCGGGTTGGTCCCTAACCCCCACGATAGACAGGGGGGCTAGTGTAATTTGAATCTTTAATACAGGTCCTCATTTTGAAGCCACAGAAGACATGCTCCATGGTCCACCAAATAGTCTTTTAAATAATTAAAGATTAGATGACTATTATTTCATTTCTCAACAGATCTTCACAGGACATGATTTACAGATCCTTTGGCATCTTGATCAAGATGGTCAAGGGTAAACAATTTAATATTTGAAAGATAATGCCTTTGAATCACAACTTGCTTTGGGGCAGACGTTAAAAATCACTGATTATTTTAATAGCTCTCTTTACTAAGGGCCAAAGTATATGCAACAAGAATCTGCTATTAGGAGCTGCAATTGTTTCTCAAGCAGAGTTCTGTGACTGAGCCATCAAACTTGCCCATTAGATTTGTGCTTCTAAGTTCTAACCAATTATAAAACAAAACCAACTCATCAGCAAACTAGGAGGCGGCACAAAAAGCTCCTGCTATAACAATCTCAAGGAATTCCTCTTCTGATACTTCTGAAATAAATCATTTGTTCCTCAATGTTTGACTCCTCAAAAAAAAATTCTGCAGCTGTCACTGGAAGAAGCTACCATAGTTGGGTGGCAAAAACATGTTTTAATGCAGAAATTCCAAGATTCAATTTCCAGAATTTTATAGCCAATTTCCAACATTTCCAATAACTGTTCCTGTTTAAGTCAAAGAAGACAAAGCTGTACAAAACGGGGGCATCATAATAACAAAGCAGCTTGCTTGTCCCAGAGTGCACCTAGCAGGGTACAGTCCTACGCTCTCACACCTGTATCAGGAACACAGAAAGCTATTTTATCAAAGCTGCAAATTGGAAGATCCTAGTGTGTTTTCCCCCCCAAAAAATTCTGGAATTCTATTAAAGGATTAGTGAATATTGACATTTTCGAGCAGTGTCGAGATTTTTTAAGATTCCAAAACAGGAGGATATTGCCAAGAACAAAATGATGTTCAGAACTACAGGGCAGCAGATGTGATCAATCTGGACACCAATGTACAGCCTTAATACTCTAATCACTGCTGGAACCAGAAAGAGATACTTAAGTATTTGTCTTTCTTCACTCCACTGATTACAAGGAACAAGCTAGCACTAGGAGAGTCCATATACTGTATGTGGCAAGACCAAATAAAAGCAAGCTTCGAACTTGCAAGCTCCCTGACTCTGCCATCTTCTACCTAGCATGATCTCTTCTTTAAACCACAGCTTGACATGTCTTCCAACCCACAGAATGTGATTAATCTTAATTATACTTTGTGGAAACAATCCATGTAGCTGAATGTACCTTATTTCAACAAACAGTAGTTGAGATGAAGGACAGCTGATTTCATTCAAACAACATGACAGTCAATCAAAATTGGAAACCAAGACTCCCCAAATCCTGCTTATAGCTTCAGATGCACAAGAGGATCGGTGGGAGTCCATAAGTCGGTGGAGCTTCTCACCTGACGTCCTCTGCCCATCGTGTGCAACATCCAATCCCAAACCCGAGTCGTCTTTGTTCACAAAATCTGCCCACATTAAACAAAGTTCCTGATGCAGCCTCCAAAATTCCAATATTCTTCTGATCTTGGATTTCTACCAATTCTGTCAGTTCACTGTTTAACTGAGGAGCATTTGTAAATGCATTTTTCTGCAGCTGCATCATACTATTGGCTCATATTCAGCTTCTGATCTACTACTACTTCCCTCTTTTTTCTGTTGTTATAGTTTAAGCACATTTTTAATAAATATCTTACTCATAAGGGAGGTGACATTTTAGTCACTCTCTTCTGCACCTTTTCCAGTTCCACTCTGTCATTTTTGGGATGTGGCGACCAGAACAGTACACTATGCTCCAGGTATGGCCTTACCATTGTTTTGTCCAATGGCATTATAATGTTGGCTGTTTTATTTTCAATCCCCTTTTTGATAATCCCTAGCATGGAACTGGCCTTCTTCACTGCTGCCACACACTGGGTTGACACTTTCATTGAGCTGTCCACCAGCACACCAAGATCTCTTTCCTGATCTCTCTTGGACAACTCAGAACCCATTAGCTGACTACTGTAATAAAGTTTGGATTTTTTTTTCATTCCATGTGCACTACTTTATATTTTCTTACATTGAAATGCATTTGCCATTTTGATGCCTATTCTCCGCATTTGGAAAGATCCTTCTGAAGCTTTTCACAATACTTCCAGTCTTCACCAATCGGAAAAGTTTCCTGTCATCTACATACGTGGCCAACCGGTTGAAAACCAGCAGTCCCAGGACAGATCCCTGGGGTACACTGCTTTTCACCTCTCTCTGTTGTGAAAATGGAGAGAGGAGTCTGAGTCCCAAAACACTTTTTTTCACTGAAGTCACAGTCTTCTGCCGCAGAATCAGAACACAAACTAAGTAGTTCATACTGGCTAATATTTGATAGTATACTCTAAATCCACTTCATAAATTTAGTTTATTACTTGAAACGTGGTTGTTATAGTGTTACCATGTTGTAAACATGAGGTAAGATGGCTTCTTAAATCAGGAAAGCTTGACGATAATGGGATAGAAGATGCTAGACAGTACTTAGGAAGTATTTCAGTTTTCTTGGCAGTGTTTACCACTGTATGAGCACTGTCCATTTTTTATCTGTCTTTTTGTTGAAAAACCTTTCCCCGTGAAGGATATATCTTTTCTTTCAGTTTTGGTTCTAGATTTTGGTACTGTTAAACAGAGTCCAAGATCACATCTCAGTGCCACAAAACCTAACAATAAAATAATGGGACGGAGAGTTGCTGTTCCAGAAGCCTTCTGCATGAAACAAACTAATAAGTAGAGATGGGCACGAAACGAACAATTTTTCGTTTCCATTTTCGTTTTTTGTTTCATTATGTAACAAAATGACAAACAAATTTTGCCTCTAAAATGAAACAAAACGAACAGAAACACCGGAATTTTTGTCGTGTGTTTCGTTTCCATTACTGCAATATGAGTGAATCGCTTAAAATCCTAAAAAAATCACAAAAAATGAAATAAATGGTAATGAAATGGTAACGAAACGAACAAAAATGAAAATGAATTTTTTGCAAAAATTCGCAAAAAAGGAAACGAACCGAAACGGACCCTCCAAACGACAAACGAAATGCCTTTTTTTTATTCGTGCCCATCTCTACTAACAAGAGTCCCCAAGTTCTAAGTGATTTTATATAAAATATAATACATCACCCCTCATCTAATGCATGACTCCTTAAGGAAGTGTTTTCAATACCTGAATAGAAATGGAAAAAGAAATTCCATAGATACCTAGGGGAAGAATCTTCTGTATGATACATATCCCATGCTTACAAAAAAGAGATATGTTATACTTTTGTTATAATTCTGAGAGTTATAATTTTGAACATTATTCTCTTTTCCAAAATATACAGTATTTAGTAAATGTTTCACATTTATATCACACCTCAGTGGCTAACAAAGCAACAATTATTACTAAACACATCCCCTACAGAGAAGACAACATGAGGTCCTTGGTTTTTTTTAATTGTTGTTTTTTTAAAAAGCAAGTATTGGAACGAATTATCCTGGATAATCTCAACTGTCAAGACATCTTTGATTCATTAGGTTCTCTAGTCAGCACCTTGCAATGTAATTACTGAGCTTTAATTACAGAAGTGCTTAAGAGACAGATACTAGCTCTTCAAAGGGTGGGACGCTGAGGATGGCTATACACCGGCATTCCCAAAACTGCTGCCCATATATGTTTTTTCAGCTTATTGAGAACATAAAGAAAACCCTGGAGAGATTCAAGTGGAGTTTTTGTCATTAAAAAACTAAGAATCGATTAATACAGGCAAAGGAAATACTGTGGTTATAGAGGCATTAAATAGCCAAACTGGCTCACAACATTTATAAATCTACAACAGGTATACTAGGAAACGCATAAACAAGAGCAAAAGGAAAGGAAAACAAAACAAAACATTCACTCAAGTGGATGTTCTTGCTCAGTACAGTTGACTTTAAATAGCTCTGTAGCAGACGAAAGCATATTTCTGATAGATGAAAGAACGGACCTGGAATACTCTCACCTGCTTTCTTCTCTGTTCTGCATTCCTTCCTACAGGGCAACCGGTTTTACATACTTTAACCTACCATATATATAACTAGGCTAGCAGTTTATTGTTTGCAAAATAAAAATAAGCAACGCTTTTCAAGCTTCTACCCCAGGAGGCAGTCAGCAGGAAAAGCCAATGGAAGTGGTGGTTTACAACCCCTGCTTAGTCTCTGGCTGTAATGATGGCACGACATTCCATGAAATGCCTACAGCATCGTTATAAACACTTTCGGTAGCCTTGACTAGAATTCTTAGGTCTGAGTCCACAAAGTACCCATTACACTCCCACTTGTACAGTCATTCCAAATAGTACTGCTGCTCTGCAAAGCAACAATAAAGCAAGAATTCAGATTAAGTCTTAATACCACAGCAAGATGACAATCACAGATTCAAAGCTCCCATATAAACAAGTTTTTGGAGATTTTATCTTGTTTCTTTCGGTTTTGGTTTTTTGCTAAAGAAGCATCAGAAAGCCAAAATCTCTGTTGTCCTTCTGTAAACAGGCAAAGACCTTTCTCTTCAGGCAAGCTTTCCCGGAAGGATGGACTACCACGTGTATTTTATATGAATCTATGGATTCACATAGGCTTTATGTTTATGACTACCTATAACTATGTTGCTTTAATGTAATGTTGCCTATTAATGCTGTAAGATGTCCCTCAATTCCTTGTTCTCAAATACTTGAACATGTCTTAATTGTACTGGACTGGACTGTGTATTATCCCTCATTACTGTAAGCCGCTTTGGATCCTTTTCCAAAGAGAAAGGCGGGGTAAAAATACTCTAAAATAAAATAAATAAATAAATAAATGATTACATATGTTGTTTCCTTGGCCCTTCATTCGTAAGGGTGCAGGGAAAGGCCATTGGAGAAGTTATCATACAGCTTCAGGGCACTGATGGGCCCACGACCCTGACCTAAGTCATTCTCATTCATTGTGGGTAGGTCTGGGAGAGGTTCTGCTCATTCTGCCTGAGAGAAACCGAATCCTTATCATAAGTGGGTTTATCTAGATCAGTGGTGGTGAACTTTCGGCTGTTTTGGACTACAACTCCCAGAATTCCAAGCCTGTCTTGCCAATGACAAAGGACTATGGCAGTTGTTGTCCAAAACATCTGGAGTTTTTAAAAAGGATTAGATACGTTCCTGGAGAACACACACAACTGTTACATGCAGGCAATAGCAATTATCATCTAATTCTCGCAGAGTAAAGAGTACACCTAATCATCCCAAAGGAATGAAGAACAGCATGACCCATTCTGTTTTGAAAAGTCACATCCCAGGCTCTGAGCAAGAACTGAATTCCCCTGTCGTAGCCCCGGCTCTAGCAGTTCTAAGAGTGTTCAGTCCTCCCGTGCCTCTTTTGCATAGCCAATATGCATACATTTATTGCATCCGTGCCATTCAATATCCCACCCAATTCATCCCTCAATATTTTGTCAGGCAAGAGTGAGTTGTGTGCTGGAATGAGTGAAGCTTTGTGATTTTCACTGCAGAATACATCAGAGTGGACCCCCTACTGAGACAAATGGCTGTGACCCTGCTAGAGGGACATGCTGAAAGATACAGCAGGGGAGATGTAGGGATTCAGGGAGATTAATGAATTTTTTTAATGTTCTGGCCAATACGTCAGAAGAGAGAAAACAGAGACACGACGTAGGCTAGTTCCAGTTCGCCCAATTCATCCTTTCACACGTTGCTGTCTTTCTAAATTTGTATCAAGAAAACGCCCAACATAGTCCACAGCTGGATGAGCCTGAAAAATGGATGAGGCTCTCTTTTTCTTTTTCATTTTTACCGCATTGCTTTCTTTCACAGAGAGATGGGAGGGTGAAAAGAGAAGGAACAAAGACATAAATCTAAACCTTGGACACCTCTGTGCAGTTATTTGCTGCCAAGCACTCTCAAGTTCAAGGGGAAAGAAGTGAATTGAGCCAATCAAGATTTTTGTTTAATTGCTTTGAAAATAATTCCCTTATTTCATTACAGATTTCTTCTGAACAAAACTAAGCATGGGTGTGCGTGCGTTCATTCAGTTTCTGTTAATAAGAACTGGCTTGATTTCACACATTCTGAACAAATAAGGGAAACAGAATACAATTATTATCTATTTAATTTATTTATTTTTCATTTGTACGCTCCTTTTCTCTCAATTCAGGGCCCAAGGTGGGCCATGGTTTATTTAAAAATGAACCAACTAAAACCACAATAAATTATAACACTAAGAAACAGCTAAACAGTCAACAGTATCGAAACAGTTACAGTGGTACCTTGTATAAAGGAATTAATTTATTCCAAATGAAATTCTGTTAAGTAAATTTTCCTTTATACAAATTTCCCATAGGAATGCATTGAAAATGGAGTAATCACTAACCGTGAACATTTTTATGTTGTATGGATTTGCCCCATATCTCCGGAATGTTTTATGTTGCACAGATTTTATGTTATACAAACCGTTTGTTATAGGAGAGTCCACTGTATTTAAAACTGTGAAGAATCCCTTAAAATGTATTAAAACATACTGTAGAGAAAATAAAATGCAGAGTCCAGCAAACAACACTGAAAGCTGCCACATTAATTAAAAGCCCATCTAACAAGTTCTTCCCTTGATGCTGGAAAGCCAAGAGAGAGGTGGCAAAATCAGCCTCCTTACCAAGAGCTTTCCACAGCTTGGTAGCATCCTCGCTTACGTTCCTAATAGATAACAGAGAAACAGACTGGCAGGCCAGTGAAGCAGTTGCCATAAGAGAGTTACACGCTCCCTGGAACCAATGCCAGTCAGCAATCTGGCGCAACCTCTCTGAACCTGCTGAAGCTTCCAAACGCTCTTCCAAGGCAGCCCCATGTCGAGCCTATTAAAGTCGTCCAGTGGAAATGTAACTAAGGCCTGTGTCACCATGCCCAGGGCAGGCATTACAAGGAATGGGCACAGCTCGCACGCCAGCCTTAACTGTGAAAAGGCATTACTGGCAACAGCTGAGGCTTTTGCGCCCATGCTCAGGCTTGAAGCCAGAAGCACGCCCGTCCTATAAACCTGACTTTTCAAGGGGAAAGGTAAGCTGGTGTTATAAGATTGGAAGGGCAGAGGTCCAGTACACATGCAGTGGCTTTCACCTCTCCAAAGATCGTCTTCACATCCTTGGGCTATCCATGATAACAGGACAAACAGGGAGCAGATTTCATTCGCAGGATGAACTACAGCATCTCAGCCAGAGTGGATGCAGCAACTTTGTCTATGAATCGCCAGGCAAATTTTTCCACAGCTAGCTGTTGACTGGTTGCCACCCTTCTTTTGTGGCCATGTGTGCAATAAGCCCTTGACAATATGGAAGAGATCTGCTGGACAAATCTTCCCCATGGGGGCAGAGAATTACTTCTTTATTGTCCACACTCTATCAGATCTGCTCCATGTTTTTCACCATATCCGGTCCCTATGTCACTCATTTGATCACCCACTGTTCTCTACTAAAGCAAAGAGCTATGGGAGGGAATAATTAGGAGCAATCTTATCAATAGTCCTGATCACCTCCAAATTCCACAGATCTGATAAGGCCTCTACAAGATCACCATAGCTGTAAAATTTTAAATTTAAAGATGGGCACGAAACGGGGGGGAAAGAGTGTTTTGTTTCATTTCGTTTTGTAAATACTTTCATTTTGTTTCTTAAGTTGTTTACTAATGATTTCTTAAAGTAGTTTTGTAATGAAACAAAACAAAACGGGCGAGTGATTCTTTCCTAGTGGCACCCCCTTTGGAGCTCATTAACTCAACTCCCTGACGCCCAAAACTTTCCAAATTTTGGGGACTTACAGGTAAAATCTTGAGCTCCCCTGCCACTGATTCCTCTAGGATGAATCATTTCCTTCTAGAGAGGTCAGAATGGTATTTCATGACAATACAAAATGAATTGTGTCCTACTATTTTGTTAAGGAGCAAAGTACTGTAATTTGTTACCTAACAAAAGGACGAAACAGCGTTTCGTTTTTCATTTCATGCCCATCTCAACAGTGGAGATTTACAGTGTAAATTCCCCAAGAGATGCTGTGAAGAAAACCAGGTGGATCCTTTTAACTGGCCTTCCACTCCTGCTGAGGCTCAGAATTCAAATAAAACCTAAACTCTTCTGGGTAGCAATCTGTCCATGACAAAGAAACAACTGAGAGTTTCTCCATAGCCACATCATCACCATTTTGCCCAAGGTAGGAAATCAGGTCAAGAGTATGCCCTGCTCCATGAGTGGAGTCAGATATCACTTGGGACATTCTCATGATCATCATGGTAGACATAAAGTCCTGAGCTGCTCCTGACAACTTCTCTCAGCATGGATGTGGAAGTCCAGCAACACAAGAAGCCAAGGTGATTACAACAACACACTTGACAGCAGATCAGCCAGCTCAAGCAAGGATGTCAGGTCAGAGATTCTGATGCCTGAATATGTCGCTAAGGAGCCTACAGAACTTTCTAGACCTTTGGGGGGGGGATCAGATATCTGTGTGTTCATCATTGCTGGCATTTATCCCAGTTACAAGTTAATCCCAGAATGAAAACAGACAGTAACTGATTGCCATATCAGAATTCATTTGTATATCAACACATAGATCTTTGCTATAACTCCAGGCCACATCAGCTTATCTAATTCTACAAGACTGATTTATCGACATTGATTCTGTGTTCCATATACAAAAGTCTTCAAAGTAACAAGTCAAAATGTATTGGAAACATTATTAGAGTTAGAGTGGACGCAAATATTTGAAAATAAAGTGGCATCTAAAAGTCTTAGAACTATGAAAAGTTGCAAATAATCCAAAAATAAAACTTCAGTTTTGGACAGAAATTAATTCAATTCATATTTCAATTTACAAATAAAAACATCTATAAACCAAACTGAACCAGCAGAGAATACTTCTGCAAAACACATCATGAAAAGCAAAAACACTTTAACTTTTACTAATGTTTAGCCTTTTAGCATATTAAAAACACACACAAAATTACCACCCAGCCAGACTAATTGTACAGTTTCTATGGAGGAAAATCCATGTTGATTTTCTGTTCTTGCTACACATTTGTGGTTTGATGTCTGCAACTCATATCAATGTGGAATTACAATGAAGTGTTGAATTCCTGAATGCCTGTGTGTGTGTGTGTGTGTGTGTGTGTGTGTGTGTGTGTGTTATCTTCCTATATTCATAAATATTTCACTTGTCAATACCTTTCCCTGTTACCAATCTCTTTCTGAAAAGCTTTGAGATTCAAATGCCTAGATATGCAGGAATAATTTTTTCCATAAGAATCTCAATTGTTCCTGCACCTACTGCAGTGTTGATAAACCTATGGCTCAGGTGCCAAAGGTGGCACTCGGAGCCCTTTCTGCATCGCCCCTTCACAGCCACCTGTATTCAGGTTAAATTGCTGTATTGGCACTTTGCGAAAAAATTGTGGGTTTTGAATCACAATTTGGGCACTCGGTCTCAAAAAGGTTCACCATCACTGACTGTCCTTTGCAATGCAGAATCTAGCAAGCTGCCATTATGATAATGTCATTTTGACAAAATTTTGGTAACTATAGAACATAGTCTCTATCTAAGTCTCAATAGCATAAAGCATTTGACACTCAAGAATCCAGAATAGTCACAACATTGCAATGTCAGAAAGTGGGAACCATGAGATCTACAAGAACCACTTCTATATATTTTATAAACGGTCACATAAACATGTTCAACTGTCAGAAACATCATTGTCCAGTGACCTAACTCTGGTTGGAGAGATAGCTAATTGTTTTGAAATGACTAGAGTCAACTATTGTTCAAATTTCAAAGTTAAAAGTACTTTCTTTTTCAGGGTTTCTTCTAAAACCTGATGGTGGTAGAAGTAATAGTATTCTGTCCCAGGCACCTACTCTCAGGTACATGCATTCAAACCCAGCAACCAATGGGACAGGGCAGCTGGCAAGGGTGACTGAATCTTAGTAAGCTATTGCAACCCATGCTCCCTGCCCAAGTGTGGCCTGTTTCTGCACAGAGGACTCAGATGGGCAAAGCTGACAAAAATTAACAGACACACAAGCCCATCTTCATTCAGCCAGATCTCTATAATGCAAGCCACATCAGCATATTAATCTAGGATCAAATAATGGATGTTACCTTACCTTCTATGTCGTCACCTTAATTCACCAGCTTTGCTTCAGATAGTTCATTAATTTTCCCCCATCACCCAAACTTTACATATAATATAAGGGTTACAAACTGTTACTTTATTCTACAGCTACAGACAGGAATTATATTGTATCAGGGTACATGAACTTTAATGCCCATACTCTGTTATGTGGTTCATTCAAAAGCCACTCAGGAACTGAACATGGAGGGTGGGGGGAACAGATGTGTCAAAAAGAACAAGTTTGTAGTTTTTCCAGGAAAGGTTATTTCAGTTTGACAACTGAGACTATCAGTGTACTCATATGCTGGTTTAATTCAAGCTCTGAACATTTATCTGAAAAAAGCACATAGAACTAGTTGATATAATTAAAATATATTGAATTATAACTACTGTAAATTGATCTAATGACTACTGATGAAAGAAGACCTCTTGTGTTCCATATGCTCCCGCCTTGTAGCATCCAGTCATTTTAAGTAAACATGTTGGTCTCGTCTGGAGGCCTAGATTCCATAAATTTTCATAGGTCGAATTTGAAAAGCATAAAAGGTTAAATTGATCTCAACAAGTGCTGTGCAAGCTGCATTCATAACCACAGGGAGAACTAAACTGTATTATAAAAAATTTGTACAACCCTCTGGCTTATAAAGGGCTTTTCAAAGGTCAGGGCTTGTGAGATCATTCTGCCCTATAGTTTTTAAAGTAAATTATGCTATTTAATAAGACTTTCTGCACTCTGAAAATACTCCAAAATCAACACAAAGGCAGGCGCTTTTTTAGTTATCTAGTCAGATCCGACTTATAGCGACTCTTGTTGGGTTTTCAAGGTAAGTGAAAAAAATTTGGGTTTTCAAGGTAAGTATCAAAAAGTTGGGTTTTCAAGGTAAGTATTAAATTTGGGTTTTCAAGGTAAGTATCAAAAAATTGGGTTTTCAAGGTAAGTGAAAAAAAATTGGGTTTTCAAGGTAAGTATCAAAAAAACTGGGTTTTCAAGGTAAGTAGCAAAAATTTGTACAACCCTCTGGCTTATAAAGGGCTTTTCAAAGGTCAGGGCTTGTGAGATCATTCTCTAGCCTGGATCTTGAACACTGCAATTCTGCCCTATAGTTTTTAAAAGTAAGTTATGCTATTTAATAAGACTTTCTGCACTCTGAAAATATTCCAAAATTAACACAAAGGCAGGCGCTTTTTTAGTTATCCAGTCAGATCCGACCTATAGTGACTCTTGTTGGGTTTTCAAGGTAAGGGGGGGGAACGAGATGGGGAACACAACCACTTGGCTGGCAGGGAAGGGCAAGCCAAGTAGTCACTTTGTGTGGGCCAGACCTTGAAAACCTCACAAACTAGATAACAAGTAGGACTGCCTAGGTTTCCTGACCAGGTCCAGGTCCCATAGAACAATTTCTTGCGTCCAGATTTTATTATTCCACAACAGCAGCACAAAAGAGATCCTCTCTACTTGACACAATACTGTGTGTCCTTTCGGTAAGTATGTTTTGCATTCCACGGTGATTTGCAATGTTTTAAAACAGCAAAAAAAATTAAAAACAACAAATTACAGAGAAATTGATTGAAATCGGGGATAAAGACAACGTCACTAATTGCCTAACTTAATGACACACAAAAAAGTGAAAGGGAGAAATAGAGATATTCATTGGCCGTTACAAACTGTCAGAACTTCTGTATCTCCCCAAAATGAGAGGGGAGGGGGGAAAGTCAGCTAGTTTTCAGGATGTCAGCAAGTATTCGTTCACTTCCCCATAGGCAAGGGATTAAAAAGGAAAAGCATCAAGGAACTCTTTGTCTACAAATGTGTCAGCAAGCAAAGCGTGAGCTTCCTGAGGAGTGCAAGGAGGGGGCCTGGACTTCGGAGATGCAATTTCCTTTCACAGCTTGAATCTTGCTCCCTCGCCTTTGTTTTCTAAAAATAGGATTTATTTATTTCTGCTGCAGTTGGAGGAGGTTTTAAATGCAACTGCAGGTTTGCCTTGGGAAGCCCCAGTCTAATGACAGAGTATGACAGATAGAAGTGGGGAGACAACTCATCGAAAGCTGGGTTGTCGTTACATGCTATCCAGTCAGATCCAACTTATAGTGACTCTTGTTGGGTTTTCAAGGTAAGTGAAATATTTAAGGCAGGGTTTTAGCAGCTCCATTCCCCCAGTCAGTTTCTATGGATCTTGCTCCCAATAGTCTTACTCCATCACTCTATCCACTCCATAATATTGGGAAGCTACTGCAAATTGAAAGCTGAATCGATTCTCTTCATCTAGGCAATGCAGACAGAACCAGGGGGGGGGGGGGGGGGGCAGGTCAAACACATCAAGTAGGGCAGTGGTTCTCAACCTGGGCGTCGGGACTCCTTGGGGGGGGGGTCGAACAACCATTTCACAGGGGTCACCATGAGCCAGTGAAGAAAAAGGCACAAATGCCTTGGGTCTGGAGGAGGGGGAAGGAAGGGGGGAAAGAGTGAGTTACAGCTTGATAGGTTGGAGGGGATGTCAGTCAATGGCATGGGAGGCTGCGATTGGCTGAGGGTGCCTGTAGAGGGAAGTTCTCTATGGCCCCTGCGGCAGTGGCCTGCCCAAGGGGGCTTGTGGCCTCTTCCAATCAGGGCAAGGGGGTCACCACAACATGAGGAACGGGATTAAAGGGTCCCGGCATTAGGAAGGTTGGGAACCACTGAACTAGGGCCTGATACAGCTGCGCTCTTTCATCATACTTCTAGGAAGCTGCGGTCTACATAGGTCAGATATAGTCATACTTGTGGGACTTTGTTTTTCCTACTTCCATCCATAAAATTAGACAAAGATTGGAACTTGCTTATTCACTGGATTTCACATTTCAGAAGGGGGCAAGGGGAGGATTTAAACACATGGTCAACCTCATATAACCTATTTAAACACAACTGCATGTCACATATCGGAATACAATTTTAATGCAGTTTTTTAACAATTTGTTTTGCAAATTAATGTAGAAATAAATGGAAAATGGAAAAAACCCAAGATGAGGTGGGCCTCTATCAATCCACAAGTGTTCACTCTGGAATAGTGCTACTAAGGGCCTTTTCACACGACCCCTAAGATCCGCTGGTCCCTTAAATTCAGACCAAAGATCTTAGGGGTTCGTTGCTCTTCCTTCCTCCCCACCAGAGAAAGAGGGGGGAAAATGCAGCTCACCTGGAGGAGCTTCCCGGACCTCCGTTTCTCTTCTGCTTGCTTTTTTTCCTCCCACCTCTTCTCTTAAAGGGGCAGGAGGCAAAAAAAACACAAGCAGAAGCCAGGAGAGCCCCGCACTGACCAGATTAAATCCGGACCTGGGGATTTTCACCCACCTCAAGCAGGTACAAGAAAGTGCAGCTGGGTCGCGCTTAGGTGGGCGGGGTTGCACTTAATTGTCTGCAAAGTCCGGAGCTGGTGGGAAAACACTTGTAAGGTCCGGACCTTGCAGCCATTTCCTGCGGAGCTTAGGGGTCGTGTATAAAGGCCCTAACAGAGGTTATTGAGAAGCAAATAAGAGACACTGGATACAGTAAATTTTCCTGATTCATCGACTTCCATTCTTTCTTTGTTCATGTCAGAAACACCTCAGTAAAATGTGTGTATCAGACAATTTGGGTGCAAACTAACCATCAACATAGGGTAAATAAGGGGAAAACTAGGAGCTGTGAGCAGTGTTACATGGAGTGACAATACTGTGATGTATTAGGTGGGTTGTGACATTTAATGGACAACAGGAAAAACCTTCTTTATTTTCAAGATTCACAAGCCAATGTAGACTGAATTTCACTAGAAAACCTTGCATGCCAAATTCAACATGTTGACAATAATCTACTCCAAGTGTTCACAGAATTATGCTTATTGGTATATGATTATATAATGCATATGATATGATTATGCACTATGCAGCATAGATTGTTTCTTCTTTTCAATAGATACAGTAGGCCAATCAGTCAACAGCAGAGGTAAACAGCATTTTAAACAGCATTATAAAACAGCCAAGCATTTCAAAGAAGTCACTGCTGTATGAAAGAGATGTTCAGCAAAATAATAACACATCTTTCCTGAGAGTACTGGAAATCACTGCAACGCAGATGTTTTCCAGGTCGGGGGGGGGGGGGCAAATGGTACGGTAATTGATGAAGTGTTTAAAATGAAACAAAGAAGGTTGCAGAAGGTTTAAGATATTTGCCTCTCCTAGTGCTGAAGGCACTAAAGATGATTGGAGGCACAAGTTTCTTGTAAGAGCCTCGTGGCGCAGTGCTTCAATGCCTGTCCTGCAGCTAAAACTGTGCTCACGACCTGGGGTTCAATCCCAGGTAGCAGGTTCATGGTTGACTTAGCCTTCCATCCTTCTGAGGTCAGTAAAATGAGTACCCAGCTTGCTGGGGGTGGGGGGGGGTCAATGGCCGCTAGCACACTTTGGTTTTGAAGTGCCTTTTTCTTAAAGTCAATCGCAAAATCACTTGCCGCATTTCCAATCACTTTTTCCATGGAGCCCCCTTGGCCACGCCCCTTTTGGGCTGCTGTGTCGGTTTTTCTTGAGATGGCCACCAGGGGTGGTGGTTTTTTGTATCAATTTCTAGGCCACTTTTTGAAGCGATTTGGCTCAAACTGCGGACACCGTGCACCACTTTTTCCCGCCGCCCCCCATCTGCCTTATCCTGCCGTCGAAAACAACAAAAAAGAAATCCTGCTGCAATGTAATCATTGCCGCCGACTTCTCTGGTGCTTCAACTTCCTCTTCAGAGTAAAAATTTGCATTTTCCAGTGTCCTTCACACTTACGCCTGTTGTTACCTTCTTTGTAAATAATCTAAAGGGAGAACCGAAGCACTAACAACATTATTTTGAAGGGAGGAACAACAGCATGACGTAATCCTAAAGAATAATTTCCGAAATTGAGCTAGAGATTGGAACATAAAGCAGTTCAGCAATGTGCAGACAGGGAAACCGATTATTAAAAAAAACACCCCAAGTGCGGAATGCTGAACCACTTTAGCTACCACGTGACCATGGGAGGGTAAAAGGCAATTCAAAATAAAAAGCGGTTGCTGTAGGAAGTGCGGTAGTGGCCAATGTGTAGCCTGCATACTGTAATTAAAAACTGTAAACCGCCCAGAGACCACTTGAACTGGTATGGGGTGGTATATAAGAAGAACACTTTTGCTTTGCTTTGCTTTCATACAGAGACACAAAGCAAAGCTTGTCAATCAACCAAGGATACATACTGCTCATTTGAAAAAAAGACCAACTACTCCTGTTTTCTAGCTGCATACATGGATGTATACTTTCAGATCACTCTGCTGCGCACATTGAGAAATAAGAAAACATTAATGAAAACATAGGCTGTTATCTGGAAACTGCTTTGTAAGCCTCTAAAAACATCAGCATGCTATATCAGTGATCCAGGGGAGAAATGTTGTTTTATATCTATTTGGAAGAGAAGAGCACACATCTGTTCTCAGAGACTTTTGTGATTTGGCACTCTCTTTTTCCAGCAGCAATCCAACCACAGTAATTCTGAAATGATCTTCCATTTCCCCTAACGTATTCCCCACCTCCTCATTATCTTGGAAGAAGAGGATGTAGCTATCTACTTTTTGGTCATGGGTGGTCAAGCCTGAGGAGCAGAATGGCAGAGCAGAAACACATTTGAGGTCCTGTGAGAGAGAAGAGAAGGCTTTACATCCAATCAAAACAACAACACTGAGAATCTGTTGCTAGAAAAACAACACAGAACTGTGTTGACCGAGGCTTCAAAAGGTTTTTGTTAGTGCAGAAAAGGCGTTTGCCTTCAGTAGAACTGCTTTCCCTTTCACATTTGGCTACAGCAAAGGTCCTTCAGGTAACCACAGGACTGTGAAAATTCCTCTTCGCTTAAACAGTTCAGCAAAGCAAACGGCCTTCACATTCCTCTTGGCTGTCACATCGCATCACAGCCATGGTTTATTACAAGCTTACCCAAGAGCAACGTTTTCAGCACAAAACGCTGTCATTGGGTTTCTCGGCAGAGATAACTTGTCCAGATTCACAGAAACTGACAATGCCAGCTAACAAACTGTCCACAGGAAATGATTAACCTATTGCAGAATCACCTGAGCAAATATCAGCGCAGCAGCAAAATAATTCAAAACATAACCATGAACAGAGCTTGGGAAATACCGTTTCTAATGCTATGGCCAAAATCCTGTTGCTCAGCTAAATAAATTACGGTGGTACCTTGTATAAAGGAATTAATTTGTTCCAAATGAAATTATGTTAAGCAAAATTTCCTTTATACTAATTTCCCATAGGAATGCATTGAAAACAGAGTAATCCCTAATCGCAACCATTTTTATGTTGTACGGATTCTCCCCATAGGCGATTACGTTAAGCAAATTTCCCCTATCTCCCAAATGTTTTATGTTGTACAGATTTTATGTTATACAAACTGTTTGTTATATGAGGGTCCACTCTACAAGAAAAGGCCCATTGAATCAATGTGCACTTTGTGAGGGTCTGGCCACACTGGCCCCTTTTGATCCAGGATAATGTGGTCTAAATAGGGTCAATTTAAGTCACAAGGTGCATTGATATGCCATTATTAGATGTGAGATCCTTGCATCCAAATGGCATACCAACCTCAAGTGACCCTATTTCCAGTATCATTAAGTGCCTTAATAAACAAGGCACTTCTGGATATCGGCAAATTGAACACTTCCCATGATCCACTGAAGAGGGGGAAGGGAAGTGCAATTATTTTATTTTGCCTGTGCCAGATCATCACAGATAACACTGAATTGCTTATTTTAAAAAAATCCAGTTGTGTGAAGCACCAGTTGAAACCACAACTGGGTGCAGTTCCTCAACTGGCACGACACACAAGGCAACGTTTAATCTATTTAATCTGTATGATTCAGCACATCAGTGATGCTCTAGCACAGGCAAAAGCAATAACTACACTAGGGATGGGCAATTGGTTTTGGAACCTACCGGTTCCTAAACAACCCGCACAAGCCCAAAGGGTGTTTAGAAGCCTCCAACACACAAGCAACCAATCACTTACCTTGTCCTGCGCCCACGCGGAGCCAAGCTCCAACAATCAGGAGCTGTGCAAGGGACAGGCATCATCCCACCTCCACGTCTGATTGGCCAGCAACACGGAGGAGCAAAGATGACATCGGAGCCTGCTTTGCTTTGCTTTGCTTTGTAATAGCAAATGCAGCCAAAAAGCAGAGCAAGGTGTGCTGCTTATATATCACCCCATAACACTTGAAGCACTCTCTGGGGGGGGTTAAAATTTAAATATGGAGGATAACATGTTGCTCTCCCCTTCCCATATACACACTCCTCCCCAGCAAGCTGGACACTCATTTTACCAACCTCAGGAAGATGGAAGGCTTATCAAGCCGGTACCTGGAATTAAACCCGGGTCATGATCACAGTTTGGCAGCAGTACAACAGTTTAGACACAGCACCATGAGCCAAGTGTAACACAAAAAGAATTAGAAACTGGATTTACATGGTAGAAACTCATGACGGTATTCATTAAGTACAGTTGTGAATTTAGCTGCTTTTCAGTTCCACAGTTTGGTACAGGATGCTTTGTTTGTTTTGGTTTGTTGGCTTGTTATTAACATTATTATCATTAGGATGATGATCACCATCATTATTGCCCCATTTCCTTACCCAATATTTCCTGGCCAGCAAAAAGTCCTCGTGTCCCGTGAAATTCTGCACATAATTCTTAAATTCTCTACAGCATTTGGTGTCATTCTCCCTAGATTTCCTTATCAACACCTAGACAAATCTTATTAACGATGTACAAGTAAGCAATCACTTAACGTTCATCAGATTGCCTTTGCATACTCAGTGAACAAAACAGCAAACCAAAAGAGTTGTGCAGAGACAAACCCACCTAGGTGTCAATTATGGGCCTGCTTCTCCTGAGCGTCCCTGCCCTGTGGGATTCAAACTGTTATCTGCCAAAGCAGATGGTGTTAAATTATGAAATTACAGCACATAATGTTTAGAATTTATGGATATGTCTGCAGTGCCCTCTCTCCATCTTCCTGTCCAGGACTAACGGTCCTACATTCTTTCTGCCAGAAATGTTCTCTTCCATAGGATTTTTGCTTCTTCTTTTTCTTTTTAATGTCAATTTCAGGCTCCTCCTACCCTGGTCAGTTTTGAATGGCTGCTGTTTACCTCCCCATGCAGGATTAACATAATTATTTGAGCTTGACCAGTGGAAGAATCTAAAAGGGAAAAGGGCAATCAAAAATTATGAAAAGTCAAGAGACAGTAACAAGGCTACAGCAGGAAGTTCAGTCCTAGGGTAATATTTGGACCAGGTCTTCTGTGCTCTTGAGTACTTTTTTGGTTGATATTTTTACATTGTTGTTTTTTTATTTTACTTGGCTGTGAATCACCAACGATAGTGCAATGTACTAATGAGGCAGTATAAAAATGAAATATTTAAACTGATACCAGATTGTTCTTTAGATTGTTCATGGCACAGTGGTTAAACTGCTGTACTGCAACTAGAACTGTGATGAGTGCTCATAACCTGGGATTTATTTATTTTTATTTATTTTAGAGTATTTTACCCCATCTTTCTCCTTGGAAAAGGACCCAAGGTGGCTTACAGTAATGAGGGATAATACACAGTCCAGTACAATTAAGACATGTTCAAGTATTTGAGAAGAAGGAATTGAAGGACATCTTACAGCATTAATAGACAACATTACATTAAAGCAACATGGTTATAAGCAGTCATAAACACAAAGTCTATGTGAACCCATAGATTCATATAAAATATACATGGTAGACCATCATTCATTCAGGGAAAGCTTGCCTAAAGAGCAAGGTCTTTGCCTGTTTCCGGAAGGACAACAGAGATGAGGCAGTCCTGGTATCTAGTGGGAGGGAGTTCCAGAGTCTGGGTGCAGCAGTTGAGAAGGCCCTTTCATGGGTTCCCACGAGACATACCTGTGAGGGTGGCGGGATGGAGAATAGGGCCTCTCCTGATTACCTTAGCACCCGAGTTGGTTCATACTGTGAGGTCCGATCTTTGAGGTAGCTAGGTTCAACCCAAGATAGCTGGTTCGTGGGTGACTCAGCCTTCTATCCTTCCGAGGTCAGTAAAATGGGTACCCAGCTCACTTGGGGCATGGGGAGGGGGCAATGTGTAACCTGCATAAATAAATTGTAAATTGCCCAGAGAGTGCTTTAAGCACTATGAGGTGGGATATAAGCAGAACACTTTGCTTTGCTTTGCTTTTGTTCTTATCAGAACATATCAGCCATGTTAGATACAGAAAATTTAAATACAATAATAAATCATATAGTATTTACAATCAATACGAAGCAGCATGAAATTCAATTTGCAGTTAAATGTAAGTTTTTGATCTCATTACTAGAGTGAGTTAATCATCCATTTTATTATTATACAAGCCACTGCACATAATTTTTGCAGCCTTAGCTGTAATTTCACTTGAGGAATCACAGAGGCGAAGAGAGGTATGAAATTTGTCAGGTCTACTCGGGTAATGTTTTAAAACTGGGGAGATAAGTAGATTCTGCATATCTTTATAAAATGTGAAGTTTACATGTTCCACAATTTCCACCACACCAGACTGATAAGGGGAAAAACACTGATCATAAGGGATACACGAGTATCTTCCGTCTAGGATAGCTGAGGGTTGAACATTTGACATGAGGTGACTCCAAGGTGAAAGTTCTCAGATGTGTGGCCACTTTTAAATTGTAAAGATACTGTGATTCCCAGACACTGAGAAATAAGGGATCTCTGTTCTGTTGAGTTAAAGGGTTGTATCCCAGATCCATTTCCTAATATTCGCTTTGGCATTTATAAGTACAGATTTGTAACAAAGCTGGAGGGGATAATCCATAGGACAGTTTTTCCTCCACTGCTCTTCCCCAGACTAAAGGGGGGGTTATCTATCAAAATCAGAGGTGCTAAACCAATAGGATTAAATTCTAACTTCAGCCAAAGATTATTTGAAACCATTCACTTGCTTCAGGCAGAGTCATTAAGGATACAAGGTGGTACACCAAATTCAGTTCTTTTACCAGATCATTCCACCTCAAGAGCAAAGAACATATAAAACATAATGAACAAATGTATGTGTTCAAAGATTTAAATGCTTATTTTTTAAGAATTTAAATCCCCCTTCTCCCCCTCAACCGTGCAAAAGTTTCCCCACTGTTGCTGCTTCCTTTTTCTATTTTTTTGGCACCAGGACAACAGAATTCTCTCCAATATATACTATTTGACATCTACATTCATTAAATCGCTGGGAGAGTTATCTGGAGTTTTGGGGTTTAGTATCACCAGCATACACGTGACAGCCAACTCTCCTATGCTGTTTAACATCTACAATGGAAACTGGTGGGAAAGGTTATCTGCAGTTTGGGGAACCAGTAGAGATGGGCACGAAACAAACAATTTTTCATTTCCGTTTTCGTTTTTTGTTTCATTACGCAACAAAACGACAAACGAATTTTGTCTCTAAAATGAAACGAAACGAACAGAAACACCAGAAATTTTGTCGTCCGTTTCATTTTTGTTACGGCAATACATTGAATTGCTTTAAATGCTTTAAAAAATCACAAAAAATTGAAATTAATGGTAACAAAATGGTAACGAAACGAATGAAAACGAAAACAATTTTTTTGCAAAAATTCACAAAAAACGGAAATGAACCGAAACGGACCCCCCAAATGACAAACGACAAACAAAACACCATTTTTTTTATTCGTGCCCATCTCTAGGAACCAGTGTTAACAGGATGCGGATGACATCCAACTCTCCTTTCCATCTAAATCTGAGGAAGCTGTTTCAGCTCTAGGTCAGTGCTTGGTGTCAGTAATGGACTAGATGAGGGTAATAAAATGAAACTTAATCCAGTCAAGACAGAGATGCTCCTGGTCATTTCAAAGGCAGAGCACAGAACAGAGATGAACTCTCTGCTGGCTGAGATTACACTCCCTCTGAAAACACCGATATGCAGCTTGGGTGTCCTCCTCAATTTGTCTCTGGGCCTGGATGCCCAGGTTCAGTAGTGACCAGGAGTACATTTCAACAATTAAAACTGGGGGGGGGGGTAGCTGTGCCCCTTCCTGGAGCTATCTCATCTGGCCATGGAGACACAGGCCTTAATTGTATCCTGATTGGATTACTATAACACACGTGGGGCTGCCTTTGGAAAGTGTTCAGAAACTTCAGCGGGTCCAACGTCCTGAAGGGCCAGCCACAGGGATGACACAGGGATCACATAACCTTGTTGCAGTAGCTCCACTAGACACTGATTGTTTTCAAGGAACAATTCAAAAATGCTGGTTTGAAGCTATAAAGTAGAGATGGGCACGAAATGCCAAAATTGTGTTTTGTTTTGTTTTGGGTTTTTTTTAATTAGTTTTTTTATAGCCAACCCACCCAGCTGGTTGGTGCTTTTACTCTAAAATAAATAAATAAATAAATAAATAAATAAATAAATAAATAAATAAATAAATAAATAATGGAGCTGAACGAACATTTCCGTTTTGTTTCATTCCTTTAAGGGCACTTCGTTTTTCGTTTCATTCTGTAATGAAACCAAAAATGAAAAATGATATTTAAAAAGTTCATTTTGTGCCCATCTCTGCTATAAAGGCTTAACAACTTGGGTCTAAAGCTATCCTAAGGACTATGTCTCTTTTCGTGAGCCAGCCCAAGTGTTAAGGTCATCCAAGGAGGCCTTTCTCTGTGTCCCAGTTCCTTCGCAGGGGTGTTCGGTGAGGATATGGGAGAAGGCCTTCTTTATCATTCTTCCCCCCGTGCTCTGGAACTCCTCTTGCACCACCACCACCACCACCATGACCACCACCAGGAAGCCAGGCCCGATTCTTCTGTCTTTCTGGAAACAGATGAAGACCTTTGTTTTTTGAAGAGGGTTTTTTTAACAGATTGTTATGCCTTGTTCCTTTTAAACATTTAGTATTGATTTTATTTTCTATTTTTAACGTATTCATTTAATTCTCTTTAAGATATTTGAATGCTTGCTGTTGTTGGCTTTCAAATGTCTTTTAATGAGTCTAATGGAAGGAGAAAGGTGGGAATATAAATAAAATAAATCTCAGACAGCATTTTTTTCACTTTTCACACTATTACTGCTCCCAAGTAAGAGCAGTCTCCTATGAACTGTGAAAAAGGCATTTTTCTTCTGATTTCACATCAGCTTTGCTGCAGATGTTGCTTTTTTTAAAATGTTTAGAGATACCTAATTCGTAGGTTGTAAGAGGCTTATCAGTGTCTTTCCAGAACAGCAATTGTGAGAGCAAAATAGGAAAATAGAATATAAAGCATTTGGGAGGAAAAAATCCCATCCATAGTAGGTTTGTAAGCATAAGTAGAGATAGTTGGTTTTACTTGATGGTTCCCCAACCAAATCACCTCTATTTGACTGCAAATAAAAATAGACATGCATCTTAACATCCTGCTGGTTGTTGACTTGCAAAAGCCAAGCTTCTAAAAGGTTACAAGCACAAAGAGATATGCATTAGCTGCTAGTGAAATGTCTATCAAATATAGAAGGATATCTGTTGACATTTAGGCTGGAAGCGATAATGTGTTTCTCTTTGGATTGCTGATTTAAAATGCAGTTGTTAACTTCTATGCACCAGAACACCTGGGGAAGTATAAATAAATAAATAAAGTATTTCACGTTATAAGCAAAGGCAGCATTTTTAACTAGAAGATTTGCCCTTGTTGTTTAGGCCACGTGAGTCTCTCATATATTCAGCAAAAGTATATTTATTTATTTATTTATTTATCTATCTATCTATCTGGAGTTTGTGGGTTCAGTGTCAACAGTATGACACCCAGCTCTACCTCTTTTACCGCCTGTATCCAAGGAAGCTATTTTGGCTTTAGATCCAAGTTTGGTATCAGTAATGAACTGGACGAGGGTGAAGAAATTGAAACTAAATCAAGACAAGACAGAAGTGCTTCTGCTAAGTTGAAATAGAGATCAAGGAACAAGGATGAAACCTGCATTGGATGGGATTACTCTTTCACTGAAAAAAGAGGTGTGCAGCTTGTCTGTGCTCCTAGAGTCACCCTTGAGCCTGGATGCCCGGGTCTCAGCAGTAGCCAGGAGTGCATTTGCACAATTAAAACTAGTGTGCCAGCTACTTCTGTAGATTTGATCTGGCACTGTGGCTCTAGTCGCTTCCAGGCTGGATTCCTGTAATGTGCTATGTGGGGATACTAATGAAAAGTCTCAGGATACTTCAGCAGGTCCCAAATACAGCCAGATTCCTGACTGGGGCTGGTTACAGGGATCACATAACACCCTTGTTACAGCAGCTCCACTGGCTGCCAATCAGTTTCTGGGCACAGTTCAAAATATTGGTTTTTATCCTATAAAGCCTTAAATGGCCTGGGTCCAAACTGCCTCAAGGGTAGTGTGTCAGCCCAGTGTTGTGCATTGGTAATTCCTATCTGTTCGACTGCCAGGTAGGAGAGTGGGAGCTGCTACCAAAGAAGTAATATGCTTGGTCATAATGTACTTTAGTCCGAACAGAGCAAGAATATAGAGTGAAAGAAACCTTTTGAGAAAGATTATTATTGAAAGAAGCATTCTGTGTGCTTAGGAATGTCAACATTGCATAGATCAGGGCCCTTTTAAAACTAGGCATGTATAAGATTTTACTGTTGAAATTGTGCTGTAATGTATGTGGTGACCTGGGTTGTTCATGCTGCAGTCCTATACACTACAGTATACACTTATCAGGAAGTGATCTTCAGAGAACCAAGTCGGTGATGCTTTTGAGTAAGTAAGCATAGGATCGGATCGTTCTACATAGGATTGCTCTGCATAAAACTACTGTGTTTCGGAGTGAGCATAATCTCCCACTACAAGTAATTCCAAAAGTGGGACAGGATTCAGTGTCAGTTTTTCCTTTGTATTGTATGTTGAAACTAATACTTTCAGTCACCAATGATGATCGTTCCAACTCAGAAAGTCTTTCAACTGACTTTTATTTGTACTTCTTCCTTCTTATTTTTGGAGTTATATATTGGAAGTAAACTCTGTGTCTTAAGCAGTCCTCTAAGATGCAGAAAGCATCAGATATTATGACAGTCTGCGTGTATATAAACTGATGCTATATGATGCACAGATTTCACATATTCAGAAATATTTCTCAGGAAGTTTACAGAATTGATTTAGTGTTCTTTCTGGACCTGCTGTAATTATCTTTATGATCCAGGATAAGCAATAATTTTGGAGCTGCAGAAGTGTGTAATCTGACTATTGTGCGGTGACAGTAACAGTTTATGGCTTCCTGGGACAAGGAAACAGACATCTCTTTGGAGAGTTTAAAGTTCAGGAATTAATTCCTCTAGTAATGAGGCATAATCAAAGCCAGGACAAAGAACATTAGGCATTTTGAAAGAATTTTTAGGGTGCCTTTCCACACGGCCACCAGCATCTTGTAGCTTTTGTAACAGCTGTATTGTCTTGAGGACTGGATGAGTTTGGAATATCCATGAACACTTCAGTCATGTACTCTGGCTTTTGTGTGCTGTTTTCAGCCTACGAATATTTGATTTGAGCACCTACAGAAAGCTTGAGGTTGTTCATGGAACACTTGGTTTTCTTGTCCTATTCTCCTAGACACTTTGGGCCCAACAACATCATGAGTAGCAAAGGAAGGCTGTGCAGATGATGAATGCCCCAGTTCTTCAGCTATGCATTTTTTAGGGCGGGAAGATCTGTCCATGTTATTTTTTTCCACCACTTGATTTTTTTAAAAGAACTTGAATTATTTGTGCCACTTTAAAAATTGTGCCACCTTCAGAGAACCACAAAAAATGAAATTGTCGCTCATCTATAGTGACCAAATGAATTGCACAATAAAATAAAACCTCAATGGATGCACAGGCAAGCGTCCAGGGTGACGAACAGGAGTTAACTCTGCATCACCTTCCATTGATACTAACCTAATAATTCAGCTCAACTCTGATATTAAAAAAGAAAAGAAAAATTCAGCATCTTGCGAAACTGGTTTAGAGGTGGCAGAAACGGGACAAAGGCATGTGATACCAACAGTAATACTTTTTGTCAAAACATTTTCTATCCCCTAGGAGTAAAAGCAGTCTTAATACCCATGGAGTTCAAGTAATGCCATAGAAATGTGACACTGGAAATTATACAGTAGTGTTGATTTTATAGAAACCTGATTGATTCTGCAATAGCAAACTATTATTAATTTATTTACTGAACATCTGTGCTACCTTTCCTTAGCAATGGAACTAAAGGCAGCTCATGGATCATTAAAAGAGATAGGAATTAAAAATAATATATAAAAAGCATTACGAAACTATCAAGCATGGAAGTATTGATGTCACCCTATAAAAACAGATTTTAAAGATAAAAGCATTAAAAAACGCATGAAAAGGATATATTAGCAGCAAGCATAGAGCAATTTGCCACATTAAATTATATATTAAAAATTAAAAGTGAGTTAGAATAAAAAGGAGAGATGAAAGGGGGCCAGTTTGGCCTCATGTGGGAAGTATATTCTATAACCTGGGACCGGTCACCAAGGAGGCCTATTTGAGTTCCTGTCAAAAGGATTATGAAGATGAGAGGACCAAGAGGAAAGGCCTCTTAAGACCCAGGAAGAGTCATTTGAGGAGATACAACCATGAGATAGTTTGGACATATAGGGGCTTTGTAGGTTACAAGCAGCACCTTGAAATGGACCAAGAGCCAATAACAGGAATTGCATGTGCTTTATAGGAAGCCCAGGGCTTATGCTGGTGTGCAGCGTTAAGCTTCCCAATTGGTTTCAAAGGCAGCCCCCTTAGAACATGTTGCAGTAATCCAAACTAAGGCATATGTCGCTGCAGCCAAATGAGGTATTTCAAGGAACAGGCCCAGCTGAGGTACTAACTTCAACTGTGCAAATGAACTCCTCCTGACTACTTGGGGACTTGGGTGAATCAAGGAGTCCTTCCAAAATGAAAATGCAGGTTTTAAGGGAGAGAGCAATGCCTCCAGCGACAACAGTTGTCCACTGTATCCCATGGAATCCAAGGGGACACCTGCCAGCACCCTGGGGTTCCTCAGAAGTTAAGCAGAGGGAGACAAATTTTTCTGATTGACAGTTTAACACAAAAGCTAAGATTTCCTGGCCTATGTACAAAGGAGGGGCAGTTTGCTTCTATACCATATGAACCATAGTATCATTAAGTTAAATAGGCTTGATTAGCATGCTGTATAAACCCATTCTCTTTAACTTTTGGATTAGTTTGCAAAGCCAAACCTGATGTGCCAAATTCATCACATTTTTGCAACAAAGAGATAAATGTGCTATAAAAGGAAACCCAAATAACAAACTACTCATTAAATGAGGCAGGAATTAAAATACCACTCAAAACCATTAAAGTATTAAACATGGAAAATATTAACATCACCAGGGTAAGGAAAAGTTAAATTGTTTTTTTTTTTAAACTAAAACTTGTGAGCAAGGAACATTGTGGTAAATGCTAAGAGTGAGTTAGGGAATTATGTTTGCTATAAAGACAAAAAAATGGTTATCAGTTTGGAAAGATTTATTATTTCATGAGTTTATTTCAGTGCAATATAACCCTTCCTCATAAGCTTTATATAAAGATATCAGATCACAGATATTGTATACTACTTCCAGTATCAGAGGCACTACACTACTTTAGCACTATAAGAGGAAAACACTGCATGTACTACACGGGCATTCCCTTTTTTTATTTAATTCTCCATATCCGAGCATGGCACACATCAAAATCATGGACACGTGTGGAATATTAGCAAAATCAAAAGCCAATAAAAATCCCAAGACAATCACACTATTTTTGACCAGATGTGCTCAGAACTCTTTTCTCAATTCAGCCGGCATCAGGGGGAGCAGTCCAGGAAGTGACAGGTTCCAGGGCTGCTCCAATGCAATGCTGAACTGGAAGCATTGCCGGCTGCATCTCCACTAAAATTAGGTTGGCCTCAGTAGGTTAGTGGACTAGATAGGCCTTGATAAAGCAGCAAAAAGGATTCTTGAAGAGAAGAAGTTGGCCCCTTTCTGCTTTAGTTCTATTTAAAGTGCTCACGTCATTGTTATGCGCCATCTGATTTAGGTGACATAATGAATTAGTGAGCTCCAAAAAAACATTCAACAGCTTGGCTCAGCAATTATAAATTCAACTGCTTGTGCGACACCTTGCCTCCAATGCATCATTTCTTCTTTGTGTCATTCCCACAGTAAAACACTCTGTAATTTGACTGACATTGTACTACGGTATTTTAGTCCACTTTCATTTGCTCATACACTTTGGTACCGCATACAGTCCATTTGTTGCTTTATAATTCCATGCTTGGTATTTCTTGCACTGTCCCAAATATGTGTGACATCCACACTTTTCTTTTGCCGCCATGCACATCTCCCATTAGAAACCTCTAATTTAGGTCCCTCGATAACAGCAGCACTGCCCCATACTTGTTCTTCCCCATTCCACAGCCAATTGGGTGCCTTTTAACCTGGGAGTTACAGCTTCCAGAATTACCTCTTGTTTCATCTTGGACTGTCTCATTATAGAGGTTTCCAAGTATGAAACATTTACCACGCTACTTTTTGCAAAGTGCTACAGAAAGTTGTCTTGATTTTTTTTTCTGTTGCTGTCTGTGGAATTTTTCTGTTGCTGCCTGGTCCCTGCCGGTGTCACCTGTCATTTCTACTAGTGCCCTGTAGCTGCCAGGAGTCTCTTGTTCTCTGTCACCACTGAAACTATTTGCTGATGTGACTATTAATCATGAAGAGGATGGATGCATCTGGTGCCTCAGCTTTGACCACTCCCCTTTTTGAGCACCCTTGTAGGAGTCCAGACTCATAATTGCTCTCAGCTTCCCTGGCATGCTCAAAATAGCGCTCCTTGTTAAAGTGTGCGTGCAGTAGCCTTCACATACTTGGCACCTAGCTAGGCATTTATTTCCCACAGTGGCTAGTATAGCAACACACAAAGCCTATAATCATGACAAGAGGGCAACAGCTGTCTTTTGCTACTATTTCTCACGAAGTGGTATTCACATTTATGCTGTCTCTGATCCTGATAACAGTTTACAAATGGTTGTTGATATGCATCTCCTTTGGACCCCTTTCAAGCCATACAAGTTAGCAACCACCACACTATCCTGTAGTAGTAAATATACAAAGAGGTTACAGAGGACCCCAGTGTCAGGCTGACCTCAAGCTTCCACTGGCCATTATCTCCAGGGCATTTTCCTGGTATCCCTGTAAAGTGGCCCTGCTGCAGACATTGCACCCAACAACCCTGCCAGAGTCATCTATGGAGAAAACAAGCAGAAACAATGGAAGGACTTTGCTCTGAATGTCAAAAGAGCAAGACAACTTCTAGGAAAAGTGAGGCTTAAGATCCAGGGCCACCAGAATCAAGAAGGGAAGAAGGAGTCTCTATGGGTGTAAAAGGAGACAGAAAGTAGGAAGGGTGAGGACTGCTCGAAACGGAAAGCTGAGGAAGAAGTGGAAGAGAACAAGGGGTGAACTGCATTGAAGCTCCAGAGTCGCCCCAGTCCATGCTGCCAGGTTCTGCAGGCTTCAGCTGATTGTGAGATGCCATCAAGTTGTATGATAGAATCACTTTGAAAAGTGGCAGTGAAAATACTCCTGCCCTTGTGTCTGGACCCATCTCCCCACTGAAAAACCAACGGGTATGCACGGGGGGGGGGGGGAGATGCAGGCAGGAATTCTCCTGGGACGCTATCTAAGAAGCTTTGGTTTGCAGAGCAACCGCAGCATCTTATGTGACAGCTGCCACTGCAGCCAACGCAGACCAACTATTTGCCATTCAATAGCAATAATAAGACAAGTGGCTGGAATGATGAAGTCTCTGGTGCAGCCATGGCTCCACTAGGGCAAGGACCACTTCCAATCTGAGTGAATAAGTTGGGGCCAGATGAGGATCCAAAAGCATTCCTTGAGAAAGTGGCTAAAGCAGCCAGTTGTCCCAAGCAATTAGTGGGCCCTTATCCCTTCCTGCCCACTTTACAGAAATAATGAAAAGTAGGTAGTTGGACTGCCTAGAATAGATGCCCCTGAACACACCCCATCTCGCCTGATCTCAGAAGCTAAGCAGAGTCGGGCCTGGATAGTGCTTGGATGGGAGACCACCAGGGAATACAATGCCATGTAGGCACCTGGAGTAGGAACCGGCAAGCCACTCCAGTATTCCTGTCAAGAAAACTCCATGGGCGTGGGGTCACGACTGTAATGACACAACAACAGCAGCAGCAGCAGCAGCAGCAGCAGGTAGTGTACTAGTCTATTGTAACAATTTATACCAGAAATGATAAAGCACCACTTACAAGACTAACTAGTTTCTGGTTTAGTTTTAAGGTGTGCTTAGACACACAAAGACTTAAGAAAAATAAAAACTGACTAGCATTATAGCTGCTGCAATTACTTGTCTGATGTACCAGAAAATTTAGTGCGACCCTCTGGCATAATCCCTATGCTACTGGTGCATACTCCTCTTTTTAAAATGTGCTTTGGAGATTGTGAAGCCCCTCATTAGTCTGCTAGGGGGGGGTCACACCCATATTCTAATAGCAACTGATTATACAACTAGGCACCCGGGGGGCATAGTGTTACCAGAGCCCTCAGCAAAGATCCTTGCAAAAGAACTGCTGGGTCTATTTTCCAAGACAGGTTTCCTGAACAAAATCCTGACCAACTAATAAGTGACTAATGTCATGACTTTAAAAAGAGATGGGGATCACACTTACTTCATACTTATGTTTATAACTCCCAATCCAACTGGTTGGGGGAGCAATTTAATAGGATCCTTAAGGGCATGCTGTGAAAACCAGTTGCCACTAAACCCCATCAATGGCATTTATTATAGCATTCTCTGGCCAGTTTAAAATTTAATTATGCAGGATACACATTGCCCCATCCCCCCCCCCCCAGCAAACTGGGTACTCATTTTACCAATCTCGAAAGGATACACGCCCTGAGGCGGCTACCTGGGATTGAACCCCAGGTCGTGAGTACAGTTTTGGCTGCCGTCCAGCAGTTTAACCACGGTGTCTTGAGGCTCCTGGTCATAGTTCCCCAACCCAATGGTAGTGCACAAATTTTCCACAAATTAACATAATCTCCAAATTCTTTCCCAGCGGTTGATGAATTAATTATCAGCACAGCAGGCATAAATTTCCATCATTTATTTATGTACTTCACCATTTTTTTCTAATATATGGTATGTTTTATTTATTACCTCCAAATAGTTATCCTCATCTAAACTTCTCATATATTTATTATTTATTTCAGCGGCTTCTTCATAATGCATTAAAAACCCCTCTTTTGTACTGTCCATAGACATTTAGAATTCAGTTTGCCTAGTTCTGGCAAATGTCAACTAACATTTGATGTTTATGAGAAGGCAATGTCTCCTTTCCTCTTTTTTTAGAAATATAAGAAGTGTCACATCAATATCTCTAGCCAATCATATTTCTTTTAAAAATTACTCCATGAATATCCTTCATAAAGCTTTGCCACAGCTTGACACAAGACTTTTTCAGAAACTATTGCCTCGGATCAATAATACCATGGTTTTCAACTATGGTATTTTATTTGTACTAATAATAGTAACTGATAGCCACTCTCAACTCTAACTTTCTAGGGTTTTCTAGGTAGATAATACTCAGAAGTAGTTTACCATTCCCTTCTTCTTCTTCTTCTTCTTGTTCTAGGGCAGTGGTTCCAAACTTTGGCCCTCCAGATGTTTTGGACCACAACTCCCACATCCTTTGTTATGGAAAACAGATAAGATACCAACAGAGGAGTTGGTTATAGAGAAAATTTTGGACTGTGCAATTATGGATATATTGACTTATAAACTAAACGAGAGGGAGAAATGTAAATTTGCACAGATATGGAATTTATTCTATACTTGGTTAGACAATAGAAAAGAATGAGATGAAGTAGTAGTTGTCTGATAAATTTCAATTTGTTAGGGTAAATAAGATCACAATTAACTCACTGATAAGTGACATGACCAAAAAGATATTATGGTAGTATAATGTATATAAGAATAATAAAATATGGGGGAAAATAATATGGTGGGCAATGTGCAGCCCAACAACTACAATTAAACCCACAAGGACAGTATTAGTTTTCCAGATTAGCTTAGAGTTCTGCATTTTAAAAAAAGTTTTAAACTTATTTGCTTTTTTGTTGTTGGTCAAATAAAAGGCACATTTCTGCTGCTGGAAATCTTCAGGAGCAGTAGTTTTTATCCTGGAAACCATGGAGTTGCTGGGGACTCAGTCTGGGATCTTGGACATGTTCAGCATCTATTCTATCACCGGTCTACTCTGATTCCAGATAGATGCAAAAAATGTCTAGCAAATCAACGTAAAACAAAGGTATGAGACATTGGCAGGCAACATGTAAGCCCCTAGTGCAGTGATGGCAAACCTTTTAGAGACTGAGTGCCCAAACTGCGATTATTTATTTATTTATTTATTTATACAGCTTATATACCGCCCATCTTCCTAAAAGGAACTCCGGGCGGTTTACAATGGGTATACAAAACAACAAGTTATAAAACAACAACTAAAATTCAAAACCCACTAAATTTTGGCAAAGTGCCAATACAGTCATGGAACCTGAATACAGGTAGCTGTGAGGGGGCGATGTCAGGTGCCCTCCAAAAGGGCTCTGAGTGCCACCATTGGCACCTTTGCCATAGGTTCACCAACACTGCCCTAGTGGCTCAAATGCAAGACCCTAACATCCTTGGGAGACCTCTGACATTCCTTGTGGTTGTTAGGGGCCACCAACCTACAGTGATCCTAAAGAGCAACCTTCAGCATCCTAAAGTGCAGAGACATCACTTTGCCAACTAAGGTCAGGATAGTCAAAGCTATGGTTTTTCCAGTAGTGATGTACGGAAGTGAGAGCTGGACTATAAAGAAGGCTGATCGCCGCAGAATTGATGCTTTTGAGCTGTGGTGCTGGAGGAGAGTCTTGAGAGTCCCCTGGACTGCAAAGAGATCAAACTTATCCATTCTGAAAGAAATCAACCCTGAATGTTCACTGGAAGGACAGATTTTGAAGCTGAGGCTCCAGTACTTTGGCCACCTCATGAGGAGAGAGGACTCCTTGGAAATGTTCCTGATGCTGGGAAAAATCGAAGGCAAAAGGAAAAGAGGATGACAGAGAATGAGATGGCTGGACGGTGTAATCGATGCAAGCAAAATGAATTTGACAAAACTCTGGGAGGCAGTGGAGGATAGGAAGGCCTGACGAGCTCTGGTCCATGGGTTCACGAAGAGTCGGGCACGACTGAACGACTGAACAACAACAACAACAAAAACCTACAGTGATACGATGAATGAGCAATGTCCAAAATACCTTGCCCTCAACTGCCCCACTCAGCGCTTGCAGATTCAAGCCTGCTGGGCTTCCTTTAGCCTGTCTCATTTTTGGCCTTCCTCTTTTCCTGATGCCTTTTCCCAGCACTACTGTCTTTTCCAAAGAATTCTAACTTCTTAGGATATGCCCAAAGCAAGACATTCTCAGTTTCAACATGTTTGCCTTCCACTTGTCTGTCTGTCTGGGTATCCACAAAGCCCTCCTCCAGCACCACATTTCAAACTATACTTGAATACAAGCCAACCTGAATATAAGCCAAGGGTGGTTTTTTACCACAAAAAAAAACCTGGTAATTTTTTTTGAATTGAGTATAAGCCTGGGGGTTATATTTGGGTCGGCTTATATTCCTCGCCTGACACTGGGCTCGTGCGGTCGATGACCCGGGGCTGGGGTCGTGGGCTGGACTCACCTCACCACCAAGGTGGCCTCCCGCATGCCCTTACTGCCTCCCTCTCCCCCAATGCTGCCCGAGCGGACCCGCACGACCAAGTTAGCTGAGTGCTCGGGAGGTGTCGGAACGGGCAGGACTTGCCCTCCGCCACCCTCCCCATGCCAGTCGCGCAATGGCGGAGACCAATGGAGGCAACAGCAATGGACAGCGGGAGTGCTCTGGATGGCGCAGCAGCAGCAAGTGAGACTCTGAGGACCTGCAGTGGCCAGAGGTGACGGTGGAGAATGATGGAGGTGGAGGCTGCAAAATGGGCAGGACTTTCAAAAAGAAGGCTGAGAGGGGCTATGATAGCTATGCTTAAATATTTGAAAGGATGTCATATTGAAGAGGGAACAGGTTTGCTTTCCATGGCTTCAGAGACTAGGACTCGGGGGAAATGGTTTCAAACTACAGGAAAAGAGATTCCATTTGAACATTAGGAAGAACTTCATGACAATTAGAGCTGTTCGGCAGTGGAATATGCTGCCACAAAGGAGGGTGGTGGAGTCTCCTTCTTTGGAGGTTTTTAAGCAGAGGTGGATGGCCACCTGTTGGAAATACTGTGATGGGGGTTCCTGCATGGCAGGGGGTTGGACTGGATGGCCCTTGAGGTCTCTTCCAACTCTATGGTTCTGACTCTATGACGTGCCCTCTGCCGCCCTCCCCAAGCCAGCCGAGTGATGGCAGAGACCAGTGGAGGAGGCGTCTGCGGACGGTGGAAGTGTTCCAGAGGGTGTGGCAGCAGCAAGTGAGACTCCAGGGACCTGGAGCGACGAGAGGCAACAGCAAAAAATGGAGGCAGCGGTTGGAGACAGCAAGAGCTCTCCATGCGGGACCTGGCCCTCCGCCGCCCTCCCCATGCTGGCCGAGTACTTGGGAGGCAGCAGAATGGGCAGGACTTGCCCTCCGCCGTCTTCCTCAAGCCGGCTACCATTTTCACCTGAATATAAGCCAAGGGTGTTTTTTTTCCCCCAGCCAAAATTAAGGGCTGAAAAACTCATCTTATATTTGAGTACGGTACGTACAGTAATTAATTTTTTTTCCTGTCAGCTTTCTACACCATGCAGCTTTCACTCCCATATATGGTGATGAGAGATACAAATGTGTGGTTGGGTCTTGGTCTAGGTCTCCAGTGAGACATCCTAACACTTGATGATTTCCCACCCCCTAATATCTTCATTGCTGCCCTTCCTCAGACACAGTTTTCTTCTGATTTCTTGGCTGACGTCCTCATTTAGGTTGATGACTGAACCAAGGGTATAATCTCCTATTGCCCCTCAAAAGCTGCTCAAAAAGCCTCCTGGCATCCTATATGTAATAATGCGGAGCACTTTTGCCATGTTTTGAGGGCTCTCGACACTCCCAGGCCCTCTCCCACCTCTCCAAAATTATTTGATGGGGGAAATTGCTACAAGAGAAAACCAGGGGACTATTTCAGCTATAAAGAAATCTTATACTATATGTGTATATAAAAAGGGGGAGGGTTGAGCGCAGGAACATCTGTAGCCTCCAGAACCCCGGAGATCACCTTCTCCTCGTCAAAGACAATAGTAGCCCATAGAAACCAGGTTGGCTGAGTAAAAAGAAGGGTTTGTTTCATTCTGCCTCACAGACATAAAAATGTCAACCCTTATTTATAGCAAAGAGATCTATTCTGCTATAAAAAAAAACCCAGGCCAATGTGATTTTTCTGATCGCCAAGCCTCTATCTGGATTTCTCTTGGAAATATACCAAACGTTAACAGGTGCTGCTGAGACAGAATCTGTCTGCAAGGGTTAAGATACACTGCAGCTCTTTTACCAGATTTTTTTTAATTATTACTTCATCCAGTTATGTTTTTAATAGTATCTTTAGAAGAAAACACCAAGTTAGACAATTGCTCAAGACATTAAAATATTCCACATGTGTTTTTTTTTTCCACTTCTGGAAAAAGAAAGTGGTGGCTAATCTCAGTGTGCCACTGGCCTATCATTCCAGTCAAACATGTCACTGTATTGTGTAAACATACTGGATACAACGTGGAATGTTTGTAACAGTCCTCGGAGACAGTGGCTTATCAAAGGATGCTTGTCCACAATGGAAATCTGAATCATGTTAAATATACAGTATATGAAAAAGATGAATATTTGAAAGAAAAAAAACAATATTTGTAATTTGATGAGGGTTGCACTGGATGGCCTTTGAGGTCTCTTCCAACTCTATGATTTTATGATTCTATGATATTCATGATAAACCCAGCAGGAGCACAGTGAATATCCTATTAAACACAAACATTGTTGTTTTTTTTGCACAGCCTTACAAACAAGATGGCATAATTAACTTGGTTCACACAGGAAACCCTAATTATTAATTAGTTAATTAAATTAATAGTTTTTAAATGTAGAGGAAATACTAGAGAACAGATTCCTCTGCCAACTAAATAATTTCACAGCAAATTCTCTTTCTTAAAGGAAACATTTAAAAGCCATCCAAGAGGTAAAACCTATAGCATAGAATAAGGACACTTCTATACAGCTCATATAAGTAAATTCTGTCAGCCAAGATGAAAAGCAAAAGAACATTACAAGAGCATTAAGTCATCAAGTTTCATCAATGTTATGGTATCCGCTTAGTTCCTTCAAACATAACAGGAAAACATTTCTCTCAAAGCCAGCAATTATTTTGCATTGGAGGCACTGCCATATTTAAAAACAAACAAACAATGAAGAACTGTTTAAAGAGGCACAAAACCACCAATGTTATTCAACAATGTACCTATTAATGTCTGTTTCTAGAAGCAGAACCAGGGAATCTACATTCCATTTTAGATCCAAGACAGGAGTTTGGAAATCCCTGTTCTTCTAGTCCTTTCCTTCTCTCCTTTCACGGGTATGCGCATGCACTCCGCTCTCTACATTTAAAAAGAAGTTCACAGTATCCTGCCCATCTCTCTTTCCCTCTGTTCCTTATTAAAGCAGTAAGTCTTGCTGCTCTCTTCTTCCACAGGTTTTGGACGAGATGTTCCCTGCATCGAATATTTGGACAAGAAAGCAGGAAGCCTGCCTTCTTACAAGAACCCAGAGAGAGATCCCAGTCACATAATCCTGGTGGGGTGGGTGGCAGAAAGACACTGAGACGGTGTTGGGGAAGGGGTGAGAAGAAATGAGATTGAAGAAAATTGCAACAGCTCTCAACTTTTTAAAAAATGCAAGCTTTTTAATAATATTGTAGATGCAAAAAAAAGAGAGAGAGAAGTTTTTGAGAGGCCAAGAGAAATATTTCCCCGACTTATTTTATTGGAAAACCTTCTGCAAAGCAAAACACATCACACATACTGTGAAAATGAAAGAATTTACAGAGAGGAAGCACACGTACACAGTTCCAAATAGCCAGAGACAGCATAAGGAGAGCTGAGAGGGATAAGGAAGCTTACTAGGAAAGACAAAACAGACATCAGCAAGACCTCAAGAGACAGAGGAGGTGGTGGTGGTGGCTGGCTCCGTAACTTCCATCAACTAAAAGAGCACAACAACAACAATAACAACAACAACAACAAACAGCTTTATTTCCTTTTGAGGTGATAAACCTGAATAGGCTGTTATACAATAAGGAACTCAGAGCTTGTCTTTAAAATAATTATTAAATATTAAAATAATAAGTATTTGGCTTTTGCATTCAGCTACACTTGCTCTTTCATTCTGCTTGATTACAGCCTCTTGTCAGTACCTATTTTTCACTTGTCAAGCTTTCCATTGCTAACATCACTAAGAAACCTTGCAGGAAGAGCACAGATTATCTTCTCTGGGAAAGAAAACCCGCAAATATACAATAGTTATCTGCTAGATTTCAATAGCTCAGCAACCACCAGCAGCAAAGAAGGAAATAGCACAGAACATAAATAGTAGCATTTGAGGGGAATGGAAACACTGGTGTGTCCAATTCACTGAGGAGTACTATGTTTCCCACCCTCCAAAAAAAATCAGGCTGGTTAAAGTTATGTGCAAGCAACTACAGCACTTATGTATTTTCCTTCTTTACCACCCACCTGTCCAAAGATCATTTTGGTTGGTTTGGAAATGCCAATCACTATTGTAAAAACAACACAACTAGAAATTAAAATACCAAAACAAAACAACAACCCACACATTTATGGAAGACTCCCTAATAAGATATGGTGCTCCACCAGGGATAATGCTCATTTCCAAAATGTGGGATGGGAAATAAAGCACTCCCCAACATCCTTCCCTGCGCTGCTCTAATACTATTTTTAAAGAAGACGAAGAAGAAAGAGATGCTGTAGATAGATAGATAGATAGATAGATAGATAGATAGATAGATAGATAGCCGACTGCCTCTTTGGTCCTAACTTCTACAGCCTGTATAAGTCCAGTCCTCTCCTCCTGCTGGATGCCGAGCTCTTGGCTGGCAGTCTCTCAAGACAATGGGCTCTTCCACCATCTCCTGATGCCACCTCTTAAGAGCTCCATCCTGCAGCAATAGGGGACTGGTGAGCCCAAGAGCCAGTGCTTGTTCTTAATTTGGCCATAACTAAAGAATGAAAGTGTGAGAGTACCTCTGAGCATGCCAAGAATAGAGATGTAAAATTGCTGGAAAATTGGAGGTAAAAAACAGGGGTTGGTTACTACTACTACTACTACTAGAGCTGCCTAGATGCCTTAAGCACATCCAATTTCGCCTGATTTTGGAAGCTAAGCAGGGTCGGCCCTGGTTAGTACTTGGATGGGAGACCACCAGGGAAGACCAGGCGCTGTAGGCGCCTGGAGTAGGAACTGCTGGCAAGCCACTCCAGGATTCCTGCCAAGAAAACTCCATGGACATGGGGGCACGAAGAGTCGGTCACGACTGTAACGACACGACACAACACACTACTACTACTACTACTACTACTACCACCACCACCACCGCACCTGCTTTTATAATACACTATCTTAATGAGAGACTTCTGTGACTTCCAAGGCTTCAGAATTTCAGGAATTTTTAAATCTCTAACTAAGAAGATCCCTTCAGGGCAAAGCAGGAGACTAAAGCCACCCTTAGAGGCATCCTCACTCTTTAAAAAAAAAGAAAGAAATAAAGAGAGAGAGAAAGAGAGAGAAGGAAGGAAGGAAGGAAGGAAGGAAGGAAGGAAGGAAGGAAAAGAAAGAAAGAGAGAAAGAAAGAAAGAAAGGGAAGGGAAGGAGGGAGGGAAGGAAGGAAGGAGAAAGAAAGAAGTGAAGGAAAGAAGGAAGGAAGGAGAAGAAGAAAGAAAGAAAGAAAGAAAGAAAGAAAGAGAAGGAAGGAAGGAGAACAAAAGAAGTGAAGGAAGGAAGGAAGGAAGGAAAAGAAAGAAAGAAAGAAAGAAAGAAAGAAAGAAAGAAAAAGAAAGAAAGAAAGAAAGAAAGAAAGAAAGAAAGAAAGAGAAAGAAAGGCAGTTTTCCCAGCTCTGGCATCTTTTTAATTAAAAGCTGTTGTTTCAGCTTTTAATTTTAAAAAAGCCGCCGCCACCGCGCACCCCCCCCCCGCGCGCGCCTTCTTCTTGGGGTGTTTTTTAACTATGGGATTCTGTGGGACAGACGTCCTCGGAGCCTTCGGGCGACGGTCTCCCCGAGCATGTGCAGAGTGCCCTTCTCCCCCCCCCCACCCCGACCCCGACCCCGACCCCGACCCCGGAGGCTCCCTGGAGCCAGCCCAAGGCCGCCCTCTGTCCAGAAAAAAACAGTTTTATTATTATTATTATTATTATTATTATTATTATTATTATTATTATTATTATTATTATTATTATTATTTCAAAGGAAGCTTTATCCCCACCCCAGCCACGAAACACGAGGTGGTGGGGGGGTTGTTAATCTCTACCTGAAGGAGAAAGCGGAGGAGCCACCGCCGTGGAGCCGAGAGGAGGAGAAGAAACCAGGAAGGCGGCTTTTTCCTCCGTCTCCATCATCATCATCCTCCTCCTAACCACCATCATCTCCTCCTCCTCCTCCTCCTCCTCCTCCTCCCTGAGGGGAGGCGGCAGGGAGCCAGGCGGGACCGCAGCTGCTTTTGCCGCCGCCGCCGCCGCCGCCAGGGCCGGGGCTGGCCACGCCCCTCCCAAGGCTTGGCCACGCCCCTCCCAAGGCTTGGCCACGCCCCGCGCGAGGCAGGGTGGGGGGGGTTGGTTTGGGCGGGAAAAAAATAATAATCAAGGCGCCCTGAGGAGATGGACAGGGCGGCGGGCGCGAGCCCCGAAACGACCGTTGAGCCTGAGGGAGCTCGAGGCACCCCCTCCCCCCCCGCTCTTTTGAAGAGACCGCCTTCCCCAGTCCAAAGGCACAAGGGGATGGATGCCCTGATATTAAACCCTTCAATACATGTCCTCACTGCTCTTAAAAAAAAAACATCCATGCCTGTATTTTTATTTTATTTTATTTTATTTTATTAGGTTTATATACCACCCCTCTAACCAAAGGTGCCTCTGGGCGGTTTACCATGTGGAAACAAAGATAAACAAAACAACTGTACATATGCAAAGCACATTGATTATCCGCCTCCTTTTTTCATTATCAGTTTTATCAACATAAATATAGAACAGAGAATCAGGAAAGAGTGAAGTTGGAAGGGGCCTACGAGGCCATCAAGTCCAACCCCTCCCCATCCATGCAGGAATATAAATTAAAACACAAATTTAGAATATTAGTGCACCCTTCACCCCTCCAATCTTACATGCATTTTCTAGAATCAGTCTTTTTAGTCTCTATTGCCTACCCCTGAAATCCTTGGAGAAATGCATATAACCCTTGCCTGGGTCCCCCCGACCTGCCCTTCCCTTTATATAATACACATTTCAATAAATCTATTACAGTAATATAAAACAACCACCTCCATGTTGACAGAAGTGCTTTGAGAGGTCTAAAGAACACAGTAAACAAAGATTAAATAAAATAGAGGTCAATGCTATTTTTACTGTTGTTAATGGGTGGGCTGCCCCCCATTGATCTTGATGGGTCTGCTCCACACAGCAAGGGTAACCCAACGCGGATCAAATCCAACTGTGTTTCTTTTCTTTTCTTTTCTTTTCTTTTGAGCGAGAGGGAGAGAGAGAGAGAGAGAGAGAGAGAGAGAGAGAGAGAAAGCACCCCTGAAGTAAATAGAAAATTGACTTTTCTGAGCCAATCTGCACCTCTGCAAGGAAGGCGTTTGCTTATGCGTCGATTTGAAATAGTTGATGCATCTATATATTCCTGCACAAACAGGAAAAGGATCAATTCACAGGAGCCTGGAGTTTTCAAGATCACAACTGGAAAGGAAGACAGGGAGCAAGCCAGCAGATTCTGAAATATTTGCTTCTTGTGCCTTGTATGCCAATATATGGGTCACACCAACCAGAGTTATTGGTGTTGCTGCAGAACAGTCATCCCAGGGTGACTCTTCCTACAGCAAGTTTCTTTGTATCCTTCAATGTATACCAGACCACACCTGAACTACAAAAATGCAACAAAGTATAAATACACCCTCAAAAGAGTAAGAAGATGAAATAAGCAAAGCCAGTGGAATAAACAGCAGCTGGCTCAGCTTACAAAAACTGTCATTTTTGTATCGTTCAAGTAGAAAAGAACAAAGGGAGCATTAGCACAGGGCAAATATGGCAACAGGCAAATGTATCTAGGGAAAAAAGATATATAGTATTGATATAAACCTTTCTGGTGTTCCCAGTCAGCTAACCTCAGAAGACGAAGCCACCCAGGGAAGCCCCTCCAAAGAATTTACAACACATGCCTATATAGGTCTACTTGGAAGTAAATCCCAGGAATTTAAAGGAGACCTATCCGCAGGTGAATGCATATAGGACTGGAGGTTGAAATCAGGGCCAACTCTTTGATGACACTGTCCATGGCAATTTAATGTCGGTCTGCTGTCCCTTTCTCCCAATGACTTTATTTTCCCCTCTGCCTGTGCAGATTGTTGGGAGTGAGAGTCAAGGTCAGGTCTACTGAAACATTCATTATTACTTGGTAACTTCTACATCAGTAGCCTTCAACTTTTCCCCCCCAACTCAGGGTCCTTTAACTAAACCCAGCCAGGCCAAGGCCAGAGACTGCTGCAGGATCCAACAAGCAGGAAAGAAGTGTGTGCAAATCCCGAGAAGAATCAAAAGCAACAGAGGAGTCCTGATGGAGCAAGTTCTCGTTGGGGAAGGCCTAGGCATCCACTGGTATCCAAATGTTGTTTTAATTTATTCTGATTTAATTAATGGTCTCAAACTAAGAGATTCCATTTGAACATTAGAAAGAACTTCATGACAGAGCTGTTTGGCAGTGGAATATGCTGCCATGGAGGGTGGTGGAGTCTCCTTCTTTGGAGGTTTTAAAGCAGAGGCTGGATGGCCATCTGTCGGGAGTCCTGTGATGGGGGTTCCTGCATGGCAGGGGGTTGGGCTAGATGGCCCTTGATGTCTCCTCCAACTCTATGATTTTATGATCCTATCTAGCATAAGGCTTGTCAATCTGATTTCATTCATAGAGTTCAGCTGCAAGTTACCAGCACTCTGACAGGGCCCCTATAATCTGGGGCTGGGCTTTTCTTCTGAAAGTAGGTACAACACGTCACAGCCACCAACTTGGGTCTCCAGAGCTGTCTGTTCTCTGGGGCTACGAGATAACTCAGAACCTCTACCATCCCCATGGAACAGAACACAGCTCAGGAGACTCCATATCTCTTTCAAACCACCAGCAGTTAGAGGTGGATGCCCTTCTAATTTTGCTTCTCTGGAAGCTTAGAGACTCTACAGTCCTATATACACTAGAAATTAAATGGTACTGTACTTACTTCTTAGTAGACATGTATAACATTCCAAGCACTGAAGTGGGCAGTACATTGTCCAAAAAATTTATTATTAGTAAGATCTCTCTCTCTCTCTCTCTCTCTCTCTCACACACACACACACACACACACACACACACACACACACACACACACACACACACACACACACACACACACACACACACACTCATCATCATCATCATCATCATCATGGGAGAATAGAGTTAGAAGGGGTCTAAGGCCAGCCAGTCAAACCTTATGGTCAAGACAATAGAGACGAGGCAGTCCTGGCCTCTATTGGGAGGGAGTTCCGGAGTCTGGGTGCAGCAGCAAAATTCCTACAGCTGCCTTTCATGAGACCATATACGAAATACTCCCATAAACAGGCAAATTGGTATAAAAGTAGATGTGTTTTCAGGTCTTGAGCATATTGGATCTTAATTGCAAGTTCCATAGTTCTAAGCTTACCTATAACTAGAAGTTACTAGAGCTGGCGCATCACCTGATTACACAAACTCCCTTTTCCTTAATTTAAGAAAAAGGTTTTTTGTTTTGTTTTGTTTCTTCCTGAGTGTCTGTGCAAAATCTTGAGAGCTGGAAAAATGTAGCCATGAAGTATTAAGGAAATAATTGGCAGTTGTCCAGGAATTACCAAAGCAATACTTTTAGTCCTTCTCATTTCCCTTGAATCATGTTCTTAACTTCCTTCATTATAGTATTTTAGTTTTAGCCTTATCCTAATCATGTTTACTCAGACATTTGTCTGAAGGTCATGCTAAGAGTTAAGGAGAATATCTGTTTCCTCCAATTAGTATGTTCTTGTCCCACAAGAAGACTTATTGGAGATGCACACTTTGGCAATCGGACCTATAGTACATTGTTTATATCCCAATAAAATACCACAAAGAGAACATGCAAAATAAAAAATATGTAATTGAGGGAAACAATGTGTTGTGAAAAATACACATTTCACCACTTGAGTTTGGTGAAATAGGTGTTCTTCCAAAACACTCACTAAATATAATGTCCAAAGTGACGCTCGGTTCCTTGGAACTTCCTTTCAAGGGCCCTGTCTCCCAGCCAAGCAAGGAAAATCCATTTTCAAAGTCCAAGATGAGGAAACCTCCAGCATAGCAAGAGGAGAATCTAGCAGGGTGAGGATGGAAGCTAGGTGAAAATGATACCAAGTCAAAATCAAATAAGAGTCTAGCATCTAGTTAGCTCCTGTCTAAATAGGCATCTAAGCCAGAGGACTCTGAGAATACAACAATTACATGGTACGAGATCCAAGGACTTACACAGGTTTAGGAGATCAGGAAGCATTGTTTCCAACATGCTCAGTGTCAAAGACACTTTAAATAACGCACACCTCCCAGCCCCCAGTAAGGGCGGGTGGGGGGAAAGTGGGTGTTCTTTAAAATGTCTTTCAGACATGGAAGCAGTGGTTTCCCATAGGAATGCATTGAAATCCGTTCATCCGGAATGGATTAATTGATTGTCAATTCATTCCTATGGGAAACTGCTCCCTGACTTATGAGTTAACCAATTGATGAGCGTTCATTCAGAACGGATTAATCTCATTAAGTCGGGGTTCCACTGTAACTTAGATGCTGGTTAGTGGTGATGAGCTCATTTTCATCTTCACGTTTTGAAGATGTTAAATATGTTTAGGACTGAAGAGATGAATTGTACTTAATGGAAGTTAAACAGAGAAGAAAGTAACTGACCAACTTGCTCAGAAGTCATTGCCAACTTCTTCATCATCATTACCACCACCACCACCACCACCATCATCATTGTCGTCGTCATCATCGTCATCGTCATAATCATCATCATCATCAGAAGCAGAAGCAGCAGCAGCAGCAGCAGCATCGAACTGCAGAGCTGGGAGGGACCCCATGGATCATTAAGCACAGTGGTTCTCAGCCTGGGAGTCCCCAGATGCTCTTGGAATGCAACTCCCAGAAGCCTCCACCTCTCGCTCTGCTGGAAGTGGTTTCTGGGAGTTGCAGTCCAGGGACATCTGGGGACCCACAGGTTGAGAACCACTGAAATGTAAGCACATCCCCTGTCAAAAAGGCACAATCAAATTCCCAACCTCTGGCTCCACAGTCAGCTGTCCCAAGGAACTACCCAACAGTTGATCACTACTGTAACAGCATTTATTGGCAATGCTGTTCCATATTTTTGTTTTGATCTACTGCAGCAAAGCTTAGCCTAGCCTACATTCTAATATTGTGTGTGTGTGTGTGTGTGTGTGTGTGTGTGTGTGTGTGTGTGTGTGTGTGTGTGTGTGCAGGGCCGGCGCTAGGGTTTTTCACGCCCTAGGCAAGGGGCGGGGGGGCGGTAGGGCGGCGGCAGCAGGGGGGGCGGGCGGCAGGGGGGTGTAGGGGGGCAGCAGGCTGGGCAGCGTCCCCTGTCCATTTTGGCGCCCTAGGCAACTGCCTAGTTCACCTTAATGGACGTGCCGGCCCTGTGTGTGTGTGTGTGTGTGTGTGTGTGTGTGTGTGTGTGTGTGTGTGTGTGTGTCTGTGTGTCTGTGTGTCTGTGTGTCTGTGTGTTCAGTATTTCTAGAAGGAAAAGAACTTCCATAACGGTCTAAGTCAGTTTGTATCTCACCCTCTGTGTTCACAACTCCTTATTAGGTATCCTGCAAGCCTGGTGAGCAGGAGCATTGTTGCAGCAGACCAAACAAAGGCCTGAATACTACAGCAAATTTGGCAAAGCTGAAGTGGTTCCGCTCAACTGCTGATATGGGGTGTCAAGATACTAATGAATCAAATTGTAAGAGGTTTATTATTATTGGCCAAAATTGCATTGCATTCTACCATTTTAGTAAATCTCGGCAGTAATTTACCACAAGCGTAGGCATTGCTATTGCACCCTGAGTCATGTGACTTGAAACATAACAACAAATGCTTACATTGGCTTCTTGCTTGCAGCATCTCATCCCCCAAAATTAATGCTGACTGCATTGTACCAGCAGGTATAACTGAAAGAATTTGGGGCATTACATTTTAATCCAAGGGAGATGAAAGGGTTTTTGTGGAATCTACTGCCATACATGCCCAAATAACCAAATCAGTATTGTATACACTTGGGTAGGGCCACCATTTATTTATCTACCTCAGAAAGAAACATTTTTGGGTGGGGCACTGACCAATAAAAACTACTCATTTTCTTTTTCTAAACCTGACCTATTTATCACGGCACATCCTGTGTATGTTGTGCTAACAAATCCTAAGTCTTTGTAAGATCAACCTCAAATAGTTTCTGCGTGGCCTGTTGTTCCAGTTTGGCTTAATTGGTTTAAAATCATACCTTTCGTTAAAAGGGTGTAACATTATATGCGGAGAACCTGTCAGTAAATACAATCATAAATAATTAGCATGGTACACTTGGATGGAAGAGAGAGTACAATGTTCCTTACAATAACCAAAAGCTATCCATGAAGTAATATCAGTTGCTAGTTATGTATGTATTTATTTATTTACTTATTTATTACGCTTATATACCACCCATCTTCCCGAAGGAACTCCAGGTGGTTTACAACAAAAATACAAAGTCAAACAACGAATAAAATAGTTTAGAAACAAAAACAGTCAAAAACAGTTATGGCACCAGATATCTTCTTCTGATCACTACCATTCAGAAAATGACATCATGCAAGGGAAAATCCCAGAAGCTGAATCCTTTAAAAAAAATTAACCACTTCTCATTGTGATCTGTATAGAAGCTGTGTGGTTTCAACACTGCATGCAAAGCTGAAATGGCCTCTTCAAAGCACAAGGCCTGGGTAGTTACCAGAACATGATTGTACACAGTCATGTACTGCCTCCGGGACTCCAGTTTCAGATTTTGCCTCAAGGATAGCTCCTGAAGCCTTTTCCCGAAATGGATATAGCCACAAGGCAGTGGAGGTTTAAAATCAGAGTTTTCCTTCTCCTAGAAGATGGTTCTTCTGTTTTATCTGCCATTGGGGCATAAAGCAAAGTGTTCTGCTTATGTACCGCCCCATGCCTCTTCAAGTAGTCTCTGAGTGGTTTACAGTTTTAATTAACAGTAATGCAGGCTACACATTGCTCTCCCCACCCCCACCCCCACCCCCCAGTAAGCTGGGTACTCATTTTACTGGAAGGCTGAATCAACCATGAGCCTACTACCTGGGATTGAAACCCAGGTCGTGAGCACAGTTTTACCTGCAGTACAGGCATTGGACCACTGTGCGACGGGGCTCTTTCCGCCTTCAAAACCATTGGCCATCTTCTCCTGTAACCCTAGGAAGGGACCATTACGAGGTATAGCACTTCACAAAGTATGTGTGGTGAAGAGGGAGCATGCCAAATTGATCTCCACGCTACACCTGAAAACTTGTTGGGCAAAGCCAAAGGAGGTCAACCTCACCCTGTTTCTCCCACTCAGTTCTTTATCACGCATGCCAGATTAAGTCCTGTTTCAAAGAGGTTCACAACCTCATTTTCATGAGCAACGTTTGGAAACTTTGTGGATGTAGATGTAGACACGAGATATGGCATTTTCCTGTTTAATGGACCTCTGTTCCATAAGACAGCAGGTATCTTGCAAGCTGAATGCAGGCCACAAAGGAGCAGGAGGTAGAACAGCCACACTGCCTCTATTGCAGTGTTTTTCAACCTTTTTTGGGCAAAGGCACACTTGTTTCATGAAAAAAATCACGAGGCACACCACCATTAGAAAATGTTAAAAAATTTAACTCTGTGTCTATATTGACTATATATAAAGTAATTCTCTTGAATAGGAATCAAATAAAGACAAAGAAAGTATTTTATAATTACTTTATTATGAAATAGTAAACAGAAATATGAAAAATTATAAAATACTTTATTCAGTGCGCAACCTGGGCCTGTTTGGCTGAACACAAAGCTGATATTCTTCAGCTTTTCCAACGGCACACCAGGCAACATCTCGCGGCACACTAGTGTGCCGCGGAACAGTGGTTGAAAAACACTGCTCTATTGGGTGCCTAGGCGTTCCTCTGGGAAGCAGGGGAGGGGGGAGGAGGTGGCCTGTTCTGAGCTCTGGGAATCATAAGATTCCCTGAAAACTGCAAGGTGCTTAGGACTGAAAGTTCCAACAATACAATAAGTTTCAGGACTTGTCCAAGACAATAATGGGGTCTGAATCAAAGGACCCAATAATACTTCCCATTCCGGATACAAAAGCTAAATAAAGCCACAGTTCAATGCCACTTAAACACTGATGAGAGCATAGTGACCTCCACTACATCACAGTCATATATACTCTGTCATAGACTGCCCATGGCGTAGTGGTTAAATGCCTGTGTGTGTGTCGTGTCGTTATAGTCGTAACCGACCCTTCGTGACCCCATGTCCATGGAGTTTTCTTGGCAGGAATACTGGAGCCTGTACTGCAGCTAAAACTGTGCTCACGACCTGGGGCTCAATCCCAGGTGGCAGGCTCATGGTTGACTCAGCCTTCCATCGTTCTGAGGTCAGTAAAATGAGTACCCAGCTTGCTGCTGGGGGGAAATGTGTAGCCTGCATACTGTAATTAAAAATATAAACCGCCCAGAGACTACTTGAAGTGGTATGGGGTGGTGTATAAGCAGAACACTTTTAATCAGCATCAACAGGTGATGACCTTGGGAGACACACGGGACTGCCCATTTGGGTTGATATATAGGCAGTCACATATGCCATAAACAGGGAAAAGCAATGTGAGTGAAATAATTACGAAACAACACAACAACATCAACACAACAACCCACATCCTAGCCCTGCCGTCTGAACAAAAAGGAACAAATGTCCACAAAAACATACACCAGGCTTACTAGCAATTAAGGGTATGTCAAGTAGTCAAGAGGAAATACACCAAATTCGACTGTGTGCACAAACTGTGGGTTCAACTAGAGCAGGGGTCCTCAACGTTTTCAAACAGCGGGCCGGTCCACCACACCCCAGACACCACTGGGGGCCGGACCACAGTCCAAAAAAAAAAAAAAAAAGGCCAACATGGAAAAAAGGGGGAGGGAGTGGGGGACCTTGCTGTAGCCCTCCCACTTTGAATGCCCCACTAGCCAGTATGCTAAATCAGCATGCTGATCATCTGGGCGGTAGTTGGGGGTGGGTGAAAGAAGCGACATAGCCCACTGCTTTGAACTGCCTCAGCAATAGAAGCAGCTGCAGAGGCTGGCTTGCTTGCAAAGCAGGGGGTAGGTGGGGGGGTTGCAATTGGTCCCGGGGGCCGGATTTAGGAGCTTGGGGGGCCGCATCCGGCCCCTGGGCCTTAGGTTGAGGACCCCTGAACTAGAGCGTAGTCACATCCTCAGTCACTTTCAAGAAATTTGACCCTCCCCTATTCCCACAGATCAACACAGACCATGGGGACAAAACCAACATGTCCTAAAAGAATTCATGTCTTTGATATAAAAATATTTTCTGTTATCATTATATTCAGGGGGGAAAACTGGGGATTGAGAAATATTTTTAAAAGGGAAGGGAGAGAGTCCAACCGAGTGTGGTAATAAATAATAACCATGCACCATTAACTCGATTCTGACTTCTGATGACCTTTTTCAGAGTTTTCGAGGCAGGGAGTACTCAGAAGGGGCATCCTGGGACTTTGCAACTTGCTCAAAGCCACACAAGCTGGTTCTTTTAGAATGCACAGTTGGGAACTGAATTCCCAACCTCTGACTTCTCCGCCAGATACCTAATGACGGAGCTATCCAAACAGGACCAAGCACAAGAGGGCAAAGAAATAATATAGCATGTGATGAGGCTGGAAGCCAAAAGAACTGCAGGTTGCCCTTTGAATCAGAAAAAGGAACAGGACCCAACAGGAAGAATCAGAAGATGCTTGGGGGAGCTTAAAACATTGGCCGGTTGCGGTAGCACGAACATTCTTGGCATATGGCATACTTTTCGAAGAGCAGATAAAAACTGCTGCGGTCTGCCGTCGTTGAAGTCAAGTCAGCAATTTCCTGAGCAAATTAGTCCTGTGCTGACTGCTATTACAAACGGGAGAAGGGTTGTTCCAACCTTGATGATAAATTGAATTCAGTAATAACTGGTTGCAAGACCAAACATTAGTAGGCAAACTGAGTAATTCCCAAAGGTGAGTCAAACCATGTGTTACAAGCAGTCGGGAGTAAGTTACTACAATGCAAAGGGTACAGTAAATTTCAATGGAGTAGTTCCATTGGCAAAGGGCAACTCACTCTGGGCACCGCTCAGCAAAGTTACTTTCTCAGTACAACTATCAGCTTCCCCCAACCGCCATGACCAATTACTGGAAGTTATGGATTTTGTCACAATTTTCACAAACTGTGAATCTGGCCTACTGAAGAATAATGAGGACAAACATTTCCTTCCTTCCTTCCTTCCTTCCTTCCTTCCTTCCTTCCTTCCTTCCTTCCCCCTCTGAAATATTACTGAAAGCCAATATTCATAACAATATTGTACCATAAATGTGTATAACATAGCATATAATTAGCATGGGCACCAGACATTAAGGTTGGATAAGATGAGGAAGGAAGAGTGGGGGTGGAAGTAAAAGCCATAATGGAATTATATTAACCCTGACCAGGTACAGAGGAGGACACATCAGCAGGTTGGACATTTTGAGGAAGGAAGCAGATCCTTGCCGCCCTAGTGGGCACATAGATAGGTCTATTCTGCACTGGTCAGACCCCACTTGGAGTACTGTGTCCAGTTCTGTGCACCTCAATTTTAAAAAGATGCTGACAACCTTCAGCAGGTACAGAGGAGGGTGACCAGGATGGTTGAAGGTCTGGAAGAGATGTCTTACAATGAACGGTTTAGGGACTGGGAATGTTTAACCTTTCAAAAATAAGGCTGAGAGGGGATATGATAGCTATGTTTAAATATTTGAAAGGCTATCATATTGAAGAAGGGACTGGTTTGTTTTCTATGGCTTCAGAGACTAGGACTCGGGGCAATGGTTTCAAACTACAGGAAAAGAGATTCCATTTGAACATTAGGAAGAATTTCATGACAGTTAGAGCTGTCTGGCAGTGGAATAGGCTGCCACAGAGGGTGGTGGAGTCTCCTTCTTTGGAGGTTTTTAAGCAGAGGCTGGATGGCCATCTGTCAGAAATACTGTGATGGGGTTCCTGCATGGCAGGGGGTTGGACTAGATGGCCGTTGAGATCTCTTCCAACTCTATGATTCTATGATTCTATGAAGGTCTCTGCATATTTAATACTCACCTTTGTCTCTCAGTCTATCTTGCCTGCCTCTGCTCACCACTGGCTGCTGCACCTTCTATTCCCCTCCAACCAAAATGGGCACCAGCTGTCACTGCATCCTCCGTGGCCTGCTGAGAGTGAGCCATGTTGGGAGAATCTTCTTGAGATCTGTACATGCCCAATTCTAGCCTACAAAAAAAATCTCCAAGATGGCATCAAACCAACCCTCCATACAGCCGAGCCACAATTCATCCTCAGCTGATGGGAGAGGCCAGTGTGTGGTTTCCTTTAAATCTGCAGCTGACAGTTGGATCGGACTGTTCTTTCCAGCAGACGCACCTCCATGCAGCTGCATCTCCTCCAACTTTGATAGTGAAAGGGCCAGCTTCGCTTTCCCCTGTTTTGATGTTCTTTTTGGGGAGGCAGAGCCAGCTGTCTGTCAGAGATCTTCGTCCACAAGCCCTCCATCCACCACCCTGAGGAGGAGGATATTTTAGAGCGCAATGCTTCCAGGAGCAAAGGGTAGGCTGGCAGGCATACTGTTGCCTAGCGGACCCCCAAGTGTATTCGCAATGCTTTTCTACTCTTCAATGAGTAGAAAGTGAGGAAATGAATTTCCAACTTCTGGCTCTGTGGACGGATTGATACCTAAATCCCTGAGCCATCCAGGAGGGTGAACGCAACCTTTGGGATTGTGGCAATCGTAATGGTAGTAGAAGGGTGGTAGTTTGTCTTTCATCCTTATTGTTACAAGAAAGTTTGCATGGTGATGTAACAATAACCTCAAATATGTTTAAAATGACAAGCTCTATACATCAAATGAATGGATCGGGACCTTTCATCAGTGCTTAGGCACAGCATATGGCCCCGTCACTTATCCCCAATCATCTTGTTTTGAGTCTGCCACGGACAACAAGCCCCATTCTTCTTCCACCTCTCTCTCTTTAAGCCTGGCTCCCACCAGCTCTGTTTGACTTCTCCCTCCCTTCCTCCCATATGAAACCTCACTCTTCCTCTCTGCACCCCCACCCCACCCCTGGCTACCCTGTAATCAGAATATCGTTGAAGCTAGGCAAGAGGCACTGGGCCTAGGGGAAACAGCCCAGCGGAGACAGCTGAAGCGTACCACTCACAATGCCGAAACCATTCACACTTCTTCACCTGACTTGGTTTCTAGACCATTTACCAGCTCTTCTGAACCCATTTCAGCCTTTCTGTATCTACCTTGAAGTTCAGAACCCAGAACTGGACACTTTATTCCAGGCAAAATCTAAGCAAAGCAAAATAGTTGTCCTGTTCTTTCCCTTGATCTGGACGCTATATATCTGTCAATGCATTTTAGGATTAGATTCAGCTTTTTTTGCTGATGCTGCTGATGCTTCACATCACTATCACTATCAAAAATTATCCACATGGTGCCTAGAAAACAACTTGCATCTAAATATTACAAAGACAAAGGAGGTGGTGCTGGACTTCCGGAGGAAGAGAGAGGAACCAGCCCCATTGTACATCCAGGGGGGCTGTGTGGAGAGAGTTTCTTCCTTTAAATTCCTGGGAGTTTACCTCAGTGAAGACCTCTCCTGGGGAATCAATGCAACCAAAGTAGTCAGGAAGGCCCAGCAGAGACTGCATTTCCTCAGGGTCTTGCATAAGAACAAAGTAAAGCAACAACTGATGATCTCCTTTTACCGGTCCACAATTGAAAGCATCCTCACATATTGCATTACCGTTTGGTATGCTGGATTGACAGCTGCTGACAGGAAGACACTACAGAGGGTGGTAAGCAAAACTCAATATATCACGGGCTGTCTCCTAAGTGCATTGGACAACCGCTAGGGATCGTTGCCTCAGGAGGGTTGAAAAAATTCTTAAGGATGATTCACACCCTGGGCAGCACCTCTTTACCTTGCTACCATCAGGCAGAAGATATCGTAGTATAGCCTGCCGCACCAACAGACTGAAGAACAGTTTTTATCCATGGGCTGTCAAGACTGCTGAATGGGAAATAATCCCAGGACAAGTATAGAAGAACTGACCTGTGGGCTGGTGCATTCTGTGTCAAGTACACAGGGTGTAATAAGACTGAGTGGTTGCTAGTGGGATGGAGGTGGTGGTGGGAAAGGGAGACTCAGCCCATTTCATTGTGCACATGTTGTACATGACAATAAAGGTATTATTATAAACCTCTCCAAAGGCTGCCAGATCCTTTCCACATCCCCTACTGCCAAACCAGCTGTCACCTACTCTAAGATATTCCGTTTTCCCCTACCCCAATGTAAAACTCAACATGTTTCCCGCTGACACCCATTCTGTATATTTTTGTACTAGAGATGGGCACGAAATGAACAATTTTTCGTTTCCGATTTTGTTTTTTTGTTTTGTTACGTAACGAAACGACAAACAAATTTTGTCTCTAAAATGAAACGAACCGAACAGAAACACCAGAAATTTTGTCGTCTGTTTCATTTTCGTTATGGCAATACATTGAAGTGCTTTAAATGCTAAAAAAAATCACAAACAATTGAAATAAATGGTAACGGAACGGTAACAAAATGAACGAAAACAAAAACAAGGTTTTTGCAAAAATTCGCGAAAAACGGAAACGAAGCGAAACGGACCCCCTAAACGACAAACGACAAACGAAACACCATTTTTTTATCTGTGCCCATCTCTATTTTGTACTAGTTCTTTGATCTCTTAAAGCCATCTTGTACCTTATTCCATTTTCTGAAAGTTTAGTGTCTCGTCTCTTTGATGTCATTTGGAAATCTGGTGACACTGCCCCCCTCCTAACATACGCACACCCAGCCATGTCGTTTAATAGGAGCACAAAATAATGGAGTTGGAAGGTGCCGATAAAGCCATCAAGTCCAGTTCCTGGCTCAAGACAGGAATCCAAATCAAAGCAGATCTGACAGAGGGTTGTCCAAATTTTCTCTTGAATGCCTCCAGCTTTTCCAGCTTAAGGTAACTGGGTTCATTATCATAGTGCTCTCTAACAGGTAAGATGTTTTCCTTGATATCCCACCTAAATCTGGCTTCCTATACCTCGAACCCATTATTACAAGTCCTGAACTCTGGGATGATTGTACGAGCCTCAGACCCAGGGAGAGAACCCTGGAGTCCCTCGCTTGTCACTTCTCTGCAGAACAACAAAGAACTCTTGGTAAGCATCACTTGGGCAAGGTCAGCTAGCTACAAATCATAACATAAATTACATAAGATAACATAAGAACAGTCTTGCCATCCACTCCAGCATTCTATCTCTCACAGTGGCCCACCATTTGCTTCAGGGTATTCCCAAGCAGATGTCTTCACCTGCTTACGATTCCCTGCAAATGGTATCAAGAGATATCCTGCCTATCTCTCCAACCCGGAGGTTGCCCTGAGGCATCCATAATAATGGCCTTTGTTACCCTTGTTCTCCATGAATGTGTCCAATCCTTTCTTAAAGCTGTCAAGGCTGGCGGCTGTCACCACTTCTTCTGGCAGGGAGTTCCACAGGCCAGTGATCCTCTGGGTGAAAAAATACTTCCTCTTATTTGTTTGAGATCTAGCACCCAAAAGTTTAATGGAGTGCCCTCTAGTTCTAGTGTTGTGCAATAGGGAAAACAGCTTTTCCTTATCTACTTTGCCCACACCGTGTATAATTTTATAAACTTCAATCAGGTTGCCTCTTAGGCGCCGTCGTTCAAGAGTGAAGAGGCCCAGCCGTTGCAGCCTCAGATGGTAAGGAAGGTGTTCCAGTCCCCTCATCATTCTGGTTGCCCTCATTCAGTGCTCCCATCCGCTGCAGAGGGAAATGTCAAAAGAAGCTCCGCTTCTCACCTCCTCATGCAGAGGTGGAAAGAAGAGTCTCTTTGAGGTGCTAGGCCCAAGCCAGCACCTCTCAGCTGAGAGGCGCTGGCTGGGGGAGCTCTTTCCCCGACCCCACAGTGGCTGGGGGGGGGGAGATTAAGCCCCTCTTTCCCCCAGCCAAAGTTGCACAGGCACCACACACACACACACACACACACACACACACACACACACACACACACACACACACACACACCACCACACCACACCACACCACACCACACAAATAACGAATCAATGAATCAACGAAATGAATTTTTTCAAAAAAAATTATTTAAAACGAAATGAAATGAAATGAACCCTAAAACAAACCGAACCAAAACAAATGGCCAATTTTTAAGTTCGTGCCCATCTCTAATGTATATCTTATAACAGTGTTGGCAAACCTATGGCACAGGTGCCAAAGGTGGCACTCGGAGCCCTTTCGGTGGGCACCTGACATCGCCCCTTCACAGCCACCTGGATTCAGGTTAAATTGCTGTATTGGCACTTTGCAAAAAAAAAAAAATCAGTGGGTTTCAAATTCCAGTTTGAGCACTCAGTCTCTAAAAGGTTCGCCATCACTGTCTTATAACAATCTTGGGTTTTATGTAGAAAACTTGGTTAATCCATATGAGATTAGTCACTGGGCAACTCAACCCTGCATTCTCCTCTGAGCATTGATTATTCTAAGAATTATGTACATTATATGAGTGCCTCCTGTATTATTTCCATGGAGCTAATAGTGTCATCAATAGAAGGAGGTGCTTATTAAGAGTGGCTTTAACATCAGGTTCTAAATGATCTCAATATTGCACAGAACAGTTTGTTTCATTTTTCAATTTGTATCAGGACGTATAATCCACAGCTCAACTCAACAAGATCTCAAGCAGAGAACTGTGCTAGCAAAAGCAAAAATCCATTACAACATCAAAGGAGAATGAAAAACAACTCATCAGCATTGTCTCAAGGGCACAGGGAACAATATGAGCTAAATTAAACTCCCCCACAATTGAATTCTATGTGAGGTTTAAAATGTACACCAACTGTATTTTCTCCAACCCATATATTAATCTGGAATGTTTGCAAAGGTCAGCAATGTTTTTGTCTGTTTCTTCTCCAGGGGCATTTTACTCTTTGATAAAGCCTTGGTCCTAGATCTAAGCTTCATCAATAAATTTTCGCTTTGTCACACATTTTGCTGTGTGACAAAGGAAGGTTGATGTGTAGGCAGCATGCATGGGATTGGCGTCCTTAAGAATACCATATGCAGCAAGATTGGACAGCCAGATTTCAGTTGCATGCCAAGAAACCAGTAACACCCCTTTTCACCTCTAAACCAGCTGCTCCCACATTAAGGTAAAGCACTTAAGTGAGACTTGTTCAGAAGCCAATCATGCTATGGAAAGCCTCCCAGTCAAGTCACTGAGTGAGTCACAAACAAATTGTACCCTAGTTGTTGTGAGTTTTTCAGGCTGTTTGTCTGTGTTCTGGAAGTTATAACCCAGAGCACAGAGAGAACTCCTAGTTCCCTGAGCTCCTTGCCCTCTGAAGATGACTGCCACAGAGTCTGGCGAAACGTCAGAAAGAAAAACTTCCAGAACATGGCCAAACAGCCCAAAAAAATCCCAAAACTATCAGATCCTGGCTGTGAAAGCCTTCGATAACACAAAATGTACCATCATTGAGTATTTTATTTTAGCACGGAAAGTAGCCAATCTTCAGGTAGGAATGGAGCTTTCTTCCCTCCTGCATTGAAGTGGCAGCAGTATATGTAAACTTGGTAGTTTGGGGTGGCAATGTCCCCCCCCCATCTTCAAACAACTATCCACCCAGTGGACCCCAGAGTAGTAGAAGCAAGTGGAACCAGTTATGTTTATGTCCTGCATTTCCTCCGGTATGCTCTGGGCTGCACACGTTATGCTCTTTTCCTTCTCATTTTAAGATAACTTAGAGTGAAATAAGTTATGGGCTCAAAGTCACCCCATGAGTTTCATGGCTCAGTGGAGACGAGAACCCACACCAATCAGGTCTCTGTCCATCACTCTAGCCACTTCTCAATGCTGAATGGCAAGCTAGAGGGATCTTTTATCAAACTGACGTACCGTATGTCCACAATAATATCACACTGCAAGTTTCACAAGTCCTAGTCACAATGTCTAACACACATTTCAAGCTGAACACACTGTATTGAATTTCAAGTGCCAATCTTATTTTAGAGCTTCTGTTTTGACTTAAAAAGCAGGTTTGCAATGCATTAAATGAAACGTTATGCTAAATTGTGTGAACAGATTTACCTTCCCCTCTATTTATAATGCTGATTTGTGATTATGCCATATGCAGTTGGAGGCTGTCGCCCAAGATGTTTTACCATGTGAGGTTACCAAACAAGATACAGGCTCCCAGTTTAATGCACACTGGGCTGGAGATTTACTTTGACAATGGTATGGAGCAATGTTGTGCATGTACTGATCAGAGATGGGCCCGAACCACAGTGCGAGGTGGTTCGTTTCCCGGCTGAAGAGCTGATCTGCAGTTTGGCATTCCACCCACTCCAACAAGCGGCCACTCATCCGCAGCAGCCTGCCCCCACCTCCTCTGGACCCTGCTGTTGAGTAGGTGCCCACTGGGAGCAGGCAAGCTGCCAAACCACAGGTCAACTGTTCGTCTGGAAAAGAAACCACACCAAAACATTAAAATGCAGCTCGTATCATTCTCTATTATTGACAAATGGCAATAAATTGTATTAATATAGAGAGCCGCTCTTAATCCAAAGAGGAACTCTTAGCTCCACTTTACTGCAAGTGGATATTGGATATCATTTATGCCTGAGGAACTCACAGAGGAACTGAGCACACATAATAAGGAACCTGCTGTTGGATATATGCTTTGTACTCTCCTCTGCACAAGTCTCTCTCTCTCTCTCTCCCTCCCTCATGCTTTTTATGCTGCCATTGCAGCATCTGCCTGGTTTTTCACCTTATACTCTGCTAACTAAAAAAAACAAAAATGGGGGGGGGGGACTACCAAATTCCTACCATACGTTTTCCCTCAGACATTAGTTGCTCTTTCCTTTTCACATTCAAACAGGCAACTGCATATCTACTGAATAAGGGCTACGATTAATACTCCGAGGTTGAAAACATTGCTTTCTCTCCTCCCGCACCCGTTAGGAGATTCCAACAGTTGTAGTCCAAATAAATAACATTTCCAAGCAAAAACACACACTGTGTGCACTCTCAAAAGCCGGTTGTAAACCAAGGGTGTGCCTACAGTTGTATCTCACAGTTTGCAAGATTCAAATTGACTCACTTTGCCACGATTGCACAATACACGACTAACTGTGTGGAAGCCCACACATTTTCTGGAATAATTCTCTTAAAAAATAAGCTGTCAGCCTGGGGTTGTTTACTTTGTGCCAATTCCTCTTATATCTCCCCCCTCCTCTTATCTGATATATTGTTTACTTTGGTCCTGTTACAATGTTTATCTTTCTACTTCAGTAGCAATTTAGCGCTATGCCAGTTAGAAAAGGGGGAAAAGTTGACACTGCTGGGAAATGAATATTACGCTTCTTTGCCAAGGGAAGGGAGGAGGAAAGAGGGGAAGGTGGTGTGATCCATGTGAAAAGCGTAGCAATCAGGGAGCTGTATTGTGAACACTTACAATGAGATTGTTTCTCTTTCTGGTGTGAACTACAAAGGGTTTTTAGCAAAAGAAAAAAGAGTCAGGTAGTTTAAAGGAGTATACAATGTAGATAAGCGGTGTATAAATGCAACAAATAAATAAATAAATGAATAAATAAATAAATAAATAAATAAATAGTTTTTTTAACTCTAAGGCAAATTGTGTGGTGCCTTTATTTATTTATTTATTTATTTATTTATTTATTTATTTATTTATTTATTTATTTATTTGCATAATTTTACCCCACCTTTCTTGGAAAAGGACCAAGGTGGCTTATAATAAAGAGGGACAACATACAGTCCAGAACATTTAAGACATTTTCAAGTTAAGAACAAGGAATTAGAAGAGGCATCTTAGAACATTAAAAAGTAACATTAGAGCTACAAAGAGCACACAAGAAGAAAAGAAAAATCCATTATGAGGTGTGAAAAGCATCATGGAAAACACTAGTGTTCTTATGAAATCAGTCAATACAATCATGTATAGTAATCCATATAAAGTTATATAGTAGGTAGTCCCTCGTTCACGGAAAGTTTGCCAGAAGGTCTTTGCCTGCTTCTGGAAAGACAGCAGAGACGGGGCAGTCTTGGCCTCCAGCGGGAGGGAGTTCCAGAGTTTGGGAGCAGCAACAGAGAAGGCCCTTTCATGTATTCCTTTGAGGCGTACCTGTGAAGGTGGCGGGATGGAGAGAAAGGCCTCTCCTGATGACCTTTGCCGTTTAGTCACTCTGTAAGTTAAAATATTTATTCTGATCAACCCAAATGGATTTCAAAATATCATTACTTTTCCCCCAATAATTACTGGTTCTCAAAGTATTTACAGTACAGTATTTGCTTTCAGCATCCTTATGCTCAGCATCAAACTGGTCCACTCTGCTGTTCTTAAGACCTAACTCTTTCTTAAATACATTCTCTTTAGACAGGGTAGGTGGGGGGGGGGGAGGCAGGCATTTCTGCAGGACTGTGTTATAATAATATATAACAGGGCTGTTCAACTTTGAACAGGCCGAGGGCTACTTTTTCCAGCCCAAAGTGCCTGGGGGCTACTACACTAAAACCTCTACTTACGAATTTTATCCGTTCCGAGCACATGCCCATAAGTAAAAACTTTTGTAAGTAGAGCAGTGGTTTCCCATAGGAATGCACTGAAAACCAATTAGTCTGTTCGGGGGGGGGGAACAGATTTCAATGCGCCATGGCCCTTGAACTGCCCCACTTGGCTGAGACAGTGGGCTGGCAGACCCAGAACTTTGCTGGGACAGTGGTGGTCCTTGGGGTGGGGGAGAGAGGGGTGGAGAACTTAATCTCCTCACTTTTTATTGATGGCTGGCGGGCTACTTTTGAACCCTTCGTGGGCTACCAGTAGCCCGCGGTCTACCTGTTGGGCAGGCCTGATATATAATAACCGGAGAGCTGGAAGGGACCTTCAAGATAACCACGGCCAGCCCCTGTCTGGGAGCCACAAAAGGGGAAATTGAACTCCCATCAGCCAGAGCCTTAAACCACGGAGCTACTTATGCAAAAGATGCAAATAAAATTCCACCTAGTTTTTGCATACAGTTTACAAGAATTCTGTGTGGTAGATATTTTGCAGGCCTTTAAACAGTTGCTGTTGTTGTTTTGGTTGGTTGGTTTGGGGTTTTGTTTTTTTTGTTTTGTTTTTTGTAAATAAAAATAACCAAGCAATATTTTGGAGTGACTGAAAGATCAAATCAAAGAGCCCGGCGCTCTCAGGCATACACCCCCCTCCTCTGGCAAATTTCTTTAACACGCCACACCAGGATGCCGTGCTGTTTATCAAAACGAATAAAGGAAGGAAAGCAGAAATTCCTGTCTGTCGTGCAACAGATAATGCGTAAATCCCCCAAAGAGAGGCTTCAGGAACACAACAAGTACATAAATGCAAAATTCAAATAGGATTCGAGATATGCTACAGCAGATGATAGCCATTAAAGCCTCATCTGTTAGAATGTGCTGGGCCCGGGGGTGGGTGGGGTACCTTTTCCAGATGTGGCAGAGGATCTTAATTCCGAATCAAGAGTTGTGCTAAATTGTCTGCTTTCAATCTCTCTCTCTCTCTCTCTTTCTCTCAATCTTATACATAACACACCCAGACAGCATATTCCTTCCTCGACCTATCTTCCTTTGAGACCATCACTTTCTGGTTCCTGACTATTATATGCCCCGAATCAAACACAGCTGCAATGTTATATTGCAGCGGGAGCCATACTGCTGTGGCTGCGATACTCTGGATCCTCCAGAGGGAGTGTTATAAATCCCAGCCAATCTTGTGAGACCCAGCAGGGGTGCCAACCTGTCATCTTGGCTAGTGAATTGCAGCAGATGTTTTGGGTTGTTGCTTTTTTTTTTTTAAAGCTCTCTACAGCATTCCGGTTTCCATTGCCTCCAGGTCTCATATTCATCTTTCTACAGACGCCTTGATCTCTGTGCTAATCTCTTCTCCTCCTCCCCCTCCTCCTCCGAAAACCAGAGCATTTTGCTTCTTCCCACCCACACGCACATGCAAAAGCACACACACACACACACACACACACACACACACACACACACACACACACACGGGATCGAGAAGACTCTGTAGAACAATAGCTGAGGGAGGGCACCTGCCCCTGGATCCAAAACCCACACAGCTGAGTTCAGGACTCAGGAAGAAGGTTACAGTTCATGAAGTCCCTTTCCTGCTTCCTCCTCCTCCAGTTCCGCCAGAGGTCTCCGAAAGCGCATCACTCCAACAAACAAGACCACCTGCAGTTGGGTGGTAATGGCCTATTGTATAACTGTCTCTCTTTCAGCGTGGTTATGCAACCACTGATAGCGACACAGCTTCAGTGTCAGAAATGGGAAGCTGGAGGAGAGTCTTGAGAGTCCCCTGGACGGCAAGGAGATCCAACCTATCCATCTTGAAAGAAATCAACCCCGAATGTTCACTGGAAGGACAGATTGTGAAGCTGAGGCTCCAGTACTTTGGCCACCTCATGAGGAGAGAAAGAGAGATTTCCCTTCAACAAATGCAGAGATTTTGTACCCACCAGTCCTGATAGGTTAAAAGCTCTGTTCTTTTTGAAAGACCGGTGGAAATTTGTCCTTTTGTTTTAGGATAAATCATCTCACCTGCTATTGAGCGTTCCAGTGTTTTGTTGGAAGAAACTGCCTGCAAGGGGACATATGAAATTTCGTCTAAGTACACAGCTTGCCTATACATACCCTAGATACAGATTACCTATACATAGTTTTTAATGTGAGTCATGAGACCCATGGGGATTATACGTCTATGAAAAGATATCTCTGATGATGACTTCACATTTTTAATCAGACAGGGTGACCACTTAGCCAGCAACACCAACCCCCCCCCCCCAAAAGAGAAACAAATGCATCACACACAGCAAGACGATACAATGGTGCATATAACTTTCAAATGCCTGTTAAAAAGTGTTTGGTTTGTAAATGTTTCAAAGATTAGCAGAGTTATGCAGTGGCGTGGAAATCTGCTAAGCACAGATTTGAAGCTGGGAGACAGAAGTAAACTTTAGCCTAAAAACTTGCATTATGAAAACATACACAAATACACAATAAGATAAAAAAAACACAGCCTATATATACAGTGGTACCTTGCATAAAGGAATTAATTCATTCCCAATGAAATTCTGTTACGCAAAATTTTCCTTTATACAAATTTCCCACAGGAATGCATTGAAAACAGAGTAATCCCCAATTGTGACCATTTTTATGTTGTACGGATTCGCCCCATAAGCAAGTCTGTTAAGCAAATTTCCCCCATCTCCAGAATTGTTTATGTTGTACAGATGTTATGTTATACAAACTGTTTGTTATACAAGGGTCCACTGTAACAGAGTAGTGGGGAAACATCATCTCACCAAAAAGCAGTCCCAAAACAAAATGGGTCACAATCCTATCTTTTATACATATGGCAAACATAATATAAACCAATCATATGGTTACACATAGGCAGACAAAGTTAAGCAGTTACCCATGGCACCTGAATATAATTATTCTGACCTTTTCACGTGATTACACTATTCAGCTGTGTCTTGACAAATGACTATGCATTTATACACAGAAACCATTTTGAATCTGTTAAATATTATATTACATACATTTTGTTAAAAGTTACATTACTTGACACCTCTCCTATTTAACAGCTTTCAACACCTAGCTGCGAGGGATTTGTGGTAAGAGATCAACAAAGACTGCAGCAAAACAGAGTGAGTGTTTAACAGCATTGTAAGGCGTAAATGAATGTTCTCAGTTTCTCGGCAGTAAATGAAAACTGAAGATTGCAGTAATTTTTCCTCCAGTTGCAGTGAACTGCCTGGCAGTGCAAAAGCATGTCATAAGAACATCAGAACATCAGAACATCAGAAGAGCCATGCTGGAGCAGGCCAAAGGCCCATCTAGTCCAGCTTCCTGTATCTCACAGTGGCCCCACCAAATGCATCTGGGAGCACATGAGACTAGATATCTGTCTCCTGCAACCACTCCCCTGCATCTGGCCCTTGAAGTACCCTGTTTTTAAGCCTGGAGATTACACATCTCCATCATGGTTTGTAACCTTTGACGGACCTCTCCTCCAGGAATCTGTCTAATTCTCTTTTGAAGGCTTCCAGGCTAGATGCCATCACCACCTCTTGTGGCAGGGAGTTCCACAGACTAACAACACGCTGGGTAAAAAAAAATTGTTTTGTCTGTTCTCACTCTCCCAACCCACAGTTTGAGTGGATGTCCCCTAGTTGTGGTATTTTGTGAGAAGGAGAAGAGCGTTCCTCTCTCCACTTGACTCATGCCCTGCATTATTTTGTACGTCTCAATCATATCCCCCCTCAGGTGCCTTTTTTCCAGACTAACCAGTTCACCAGTTGCTCTTGAAAATACTGTATCCTAGTTGTATATGCTCTTCATTAGCTCCATGCACGCTCCCCCCTCTAGTGGTGTCCTCTTCATTTATACTGCACATGGTATAGTCTCATATATACATGCAACAAATCAATATTGTCTCACAATGTCTCATCATGCTGCTTAGCAAGAATCCAAAAGGACTCCCATGGAAATGGCAGGGCCATTTTCATGGGAGCCCTTTTGGAGTCTTGCTAAGCTACGGCAATATGAATTATATCAATGAATGGCAGGAAGAAATAACTGTTGCTATGGTCTCTTGGTTGCTTAGCATCTAATTTTGCAGCTTGGGGCTTTTCAGTCTCTACCACCCAAACTGGGGTGGGTTGGGAGAATCTAATGGATTTTGACAGAGTGGCTCTTCATATTTCTCCAAGATGTCAGGCTCTTGCTGCACAAGAGGTCTGCAAACAGAATTTCAGCAAGGCTTGTGAAAGCATGCTTGTGATGGAAACGCTGGTTTAATCATGAGAATCCATTCTGTCACCTTCTTCCCCGCCGACTGGTAGACATTTGCAATGTAAATGCAGGGCAAATTGCAATAAGATTCAGAGAAGGCAAACATTCCAACCAAAATTGCTTCAGCACTTTCTGCCATATAAAAGGCTGGTGGTCATTTTCTCCTGAGAAAAGCTATGGTTAAATGTGGACCCTATTATAATTTATGGCTGTCAGGATGCCACCTTACCTGCTTCCAGTGGGGAATATGTAGCCATTCTGCTGTTGCTGGGATGCAATTTCCATCATCCCCAGGCAGCAGCAGCATCCCTCCGACCACATCTGGAGGGCTACACATTCCACACCACCTAGTGTTAGGCGTGTTGAAGGATCAGCAATACCAGAGGACCTGATGATCCAGTAAAGGGCACTTTTTTTATGGTTACCTGCTGTTTTCCTTGGGAATTGAAACTGGAGAGGCAATGTTTGGATTTTCAGAAAGGCAAGTGAGCCAATTATCTGGGTTCACATTTACAGCGAGGACGTTGCCATTATGACTTTTCTATATACTGTACCTGAACTTGACAGACAAATTCTAATTATTTAGATCCACCTCCTTCTGCTTTTCTTGTAAGCCCAAGTGGATCCGTGACAATGAAGTGGAAAGCAGTACATTTTATCCGGTGGTTTCTCGTGCACCCTGTCCTGCACGGGCCTATTTAGTCTTGGATGGAAACCTCTTGGTGATGCTACAAATTCGGAAACTTGAAGAAGGGATGACAACAAATTGGAGCATGTTCAGAGGAGGGCGACAAGGACGATCAGGGGGTTGGAAACCAAGCTCTACAAGGAAAGACTGAAACAGGTGAGCAGGTTTAGCCTTGAGAAAATATGACTTGGGGGAGATAGGATAGTGCTTTGCAAATACAGTAGGACCACAGTATCTGCTGGGGATTGGTTCCAGGCCTTCCCGTGGATAATGAAAAATGTGGATGAGAGAGAACGCCTGCCCACCCACCCCCAAACTGCTCTTTCCTGACAGCAGCTTGCTTTATGGCTGCTGTTGTGAGACAGTAGCTTGCTTTACAGATGCTGTTTGTGACAGCAGCTTGCTTTGTGGCTGCTGAATTATTTCATTTTTTCCTCTGCCAACTGTGGATAACTGAATCAGTGGATAATGAATCAATGGGTCCTACTGTACAGAGGAGAGGCAAGGTCTGCTCCCAGTCATCCCAACGTGCAGGACATGTAATACTGGGCTCGAGCTACAGGAAGACAGATTTAGGCTGAGAATTAGGAAAAGATATATTAACTGTTAGAGCAGTACAACAATGGAACTGATGACCTCAGGGGTGGTGAGTGCTCCAGCACTAACCATCTGTTAGATCTGCTTTGACTTGGATTCCTGTGGACTCAATGGCCCTACAGGGCCCTTCCCAACTCAACTATTCTATGATTTGTCATTTCAACACAGTCGTTTGAACAGGACATTGAGCATTATAGCATCCACTCTATGGAATATGCTTTTTGGGGGTATTAGATATCCTCTTGAGAAACACACCCCATACATGGTGATCTTTGCAGGCCTCCCTGATGCAGTTCAACCTACCACTGAAGTGAGCAGACAACAATCACGTCATTCCCATTCATTTTTTTAAAAAAGAAGACTACTTTGTTCGGAATTAAAATTGGATTTCACCTCATGGAGGACTAGACCTGCCTTTCCCTAGTGATGGACTGTCTAGGGAACAAATGGGATGAAGATTTATATTTTAGCGCTTCAAACCCTAACTTTAGTAATTCTTTTACTTAACCATGTTCAATATTGTGTTATTAATTTTTCTTGATATTCAAATAATTTACTTTTTTTAGCTTTAATGTTGCATTTTTAATTATGTAAACCACCTTGGGTTCTTGTTGAGGACATTACAATGTTCAAAACAAATTAAATAGATAAATAAGCAGCAATGCATGCATGCACATGGCTGCATTTTCTTTGACATTGGTGCCTGTAAGTTATGAGTCTGCACACAAGCAGGTTTTCCAGCTAAGAGCAATGCATGTGTTTCTGATGAAATGCATTCAGGAGAACAGGTTTGCAGGTGTACGTGTGCCTCTCTTGAACATATCTGCCATTATGAACACTCTTGTGTATTAGGATTTAGGACAGATGTAGTGGAAGTTATCCCTCTGCTGGGCAGCATTGTAATTGCCTAAAAACGGCTACATATTGTCCTCCACTGATGCCTGTTGCTGTCCTCATTTCACTCCTGGGATCTTCCAGCCTGTTTGTCGAAGGTGATGGAGGGGAACCCTATGACAATGTTGTCTGTTTGGTCAAATACATCCTTTCCCTTTTGCCATGCCAACAGTTTGACTTGATATGCACGAACCACGAATCCAAGCAGTGCTTGGGTGTTGCAGCCAAGGGCCACCCCGGAGAGGAGCGGAAATAGCGTCTGTCTGACTCTTTTATGCACACGTGGAAAGCCATATAATCTTGTAGTGAAATCTGTCACAACTGGAACCTCCCTCACCCATGCTGGATGCTTTCGTACCATCTGTTGAGGTCATAATTAAACCCAGCCTCTTTTTAAGACCCACAAGAGCCGTGATAGATTAGACTTAAGGCCTCCATGGTCCAGCGTTCTAGTGGTCAAGAAGATGCTTACTGGAATCCCTAGCACAGGACAAAAATTGATTAATACCTTCCTACGAAGATGTTGTACTTCCTATTAAGATGTCGTACTGCTCTAACAGTTAAGATGGTGACTGCAGCAATGAAATTGGGAGGAAAGCAATGGCAAACCTAGGCATCATCTTAAAGTGCAGAGACATCACTTTGCCAACAAAGGTCCAAATAGTCAAATCTATGTTTTTTCCAGTAGTGATGTATGGAAGTGAGAGCTGGACCATAAAGAAGACTGACACTTTTGAGTTGTGGTGCTGGAGGAGCTATTGAGAGCTCTCTGGACTGCCCGGAGATCAAACCTATCCATTCTGAAAGAAATCAACCTTGAATGTTCACTGGAAGGACAGATTTTGAAGCTGAGGCTGCAGTACTTTGGCCACCTCATGAAGGGAAAGAACTCCTTGGAAAAATCCCTGATGTTGGGTAGGATTGAAAGCAAAAGGAAAAGGGGACAGTAGAGAATGAGATGGTTGGACAGTGTCATCGATGCAACCAACATGGATTTGACCAAACTCCGAGAGGCAGTGGAGGATAGAAAGGCCTGGCAAGCTCTGGTCCATGGGGTCACGAAGAGTCGGACACGACTGAACAACAACTAACACGCTCTAGCAATTGTGCCTCCGATACTGCAGGGAGTCAACTGTCATCATGAACAGTAGCCATGAGTTCCTTATCTTCCACAAATTTGCATAGTTCTCTTTTGAAGCCTCCCGTGCTCTCTCTCTCTCTCTCTCTCTCTCTCTCTCTCTCTCTCTCTCTCTCTCTCTCTCTCTGTGTGTGTGTGTGTGTGTGTGTGTGTGTGTGTGTGTGTGTGTTTCTGGCCATGGAATTTTCTTGGCAGGGATACTGGGGTGGCTTGCCAGATTGAAGGCGAAAGGAAAAGAGGATGGCAGAGAATGAGATGGTTGGACGGTGTCATCGATGCAACCAATATGGATTTGACCAAACTCCGGGAGGCAGTGGAGGACAGGAAAGCCTGGCGAGCTCTGGTCCATGGGGTCACGAAGAGACTGAACGACTGAAAAACAACAACAAGAAATGTATGTATGTATGTATGTATGTATGTATGTATGTATGTATGTATGTATGTATGTATGTATGTATGTAACCATTAAGTATGGGTAAGTAATGCAACCATTAAGTATGGGTCATAAAGCCTTGCTGGTGGAGGTGTGAAGTGCTTCTGCTTGGTCTGGAATTCAAAGAAAGGGCAGCATGATAAGTGGCAGACAGATTGTGCCTGAGACTCTCTCTCTCTCTCTCTCTCTCTCTCTCACACACACACACACACACACACACACACACACACACACACACCTCTGTTGAGAGGGTTTTTTTCTTGGGGTGGGTTAGGATAGCAGCCCTGCTCAGGAGGAGGAGGAGGAGGAGGAGGAAGAGTTAGTGGTTCTCCAGCTGTGGGTGTCCCCAGATGTTCCTGGACTGCAACTCCCAGAAGCCTCCACCACTCGCTGTGCTGGAAGGGGTTTTCTGGGAGTTGCAGTCCAGGAACACCTGGGGGACCCCCAGGTGGAGAACCGCTGAGATGGAGGGTGGCGGACGCGAAAGAAAACCAAGCCCCAGCCAGCGTCTTCCGCAGAGCAACCGTTGCCCAGCAACGACGCGGCTGGGGGCAGGTCATGGCAGGACCAACATCGCCTCCTCCTCCTCCTCCTCCTCCTCCTCCTCCTCCTCCTATTCACGGCTAAAAGGCCCCGGGGCGACGGTGAGGAGGAAACGGACGAGGGAATCCACTGCCGGGAGGCATTTTAGAGCCAAAGGCGCGCGCAGTTCGGACTAAAAAGCGGGGCTCCGTGGCGGACGAAGCGGATCCCTTTCATTACCCTCCTGCCAGGACCTGAGAGCGCGGGATTCGCTGGAGCCAGACCGACGAAAGGCATAGAGATAAGAAAAAAATTAGAGGCGCCTTTTCCGGGGGAAAAAATGGCCGCGCAAATAACTCTGGGCAAGGCAGACGGCAGGAATGGAGAGACCCAAACGGGGGAAGACCGTTGACAGGAGCAGGGGGGGGGGAGGCCGGCCAAATAGCGTAAGCAAGCCCTCCTCGCCCCTCTTTTTTTGGGGGGGGGAAATGCAGGGTCTCTCTATTATTTAGTACCTCTAGGGTGGGAATCCCAGAGCTTTGAATGAAAGACGAGCCGCGGGATCCGGAAACCCGGGCGGGGAAGCGGGTTGGAAACGCGCGAGGCTTGGGCTTCGCTTGTGTGGGTTTTGTTTCGTTTTGTTTCGTTTTGCAACTTTGGAAGACCTGTCCCCCCCCCCTGCCTTTCCTTATGCTGCCAGCCGACTGTGCTCACAGGTGATCGCCACCAGCCTCAGCATCATTCGGAGTAGAGTAGGGTTAGGGTTAGTTGGGGGGGGGGTAGCAGCAGGAAGCCCTCCCGCGTGCATGCATGGCGCTGCACAGACTCCCCGGGAGGGTCCCAGGGCGGCCAGGGCGCCTTTGCAAATGCAAGAACTGGTGGGTTTGCAGCGCCCTTTCCCGGGGGATCAGACCAGGAAAAGGATTTTAATCCATGCTTCATAATGAAGAATTTTAATCCATGCTTCATAATGCAGAATTTTAATTCATGCTTCATAATGCAGAATTTTACCCCATGCTTCATAATACAGAGTTTTAGTTAATGCTTCATAATGCACTTTTTAAAAACGCGTTGGCCATCCTCCGGCATAACCATGTGGACATTGGGAGGAACGGTCCTTGGGATTTCTGTGACGATTCTCAGTCATCCCAGTGACTTTCTCTGGGAGTTGAGTCATGGCAACTGGACTTCTTTTTCTTGACAGATTGAAACGTCTCACCGCTCATCTCAAGTCGCTTCCGACCGACGAAGCTGCTTGGATGAGCGGCGAAACGTTTCAATCTCTCGAGAAAAAGAAGTCCAGTTGCCATGACTCAACGTCCAGGTCCTTGGGATGGTTTCTTTAGCTACCTAATACCCAGGTAGAGCTTGCCCAAGGCATTGGTTCTGTATGGCTCCCTGTCTCTTCAGTGGGTCCTGTTGACTTTGAAAGCAGACGTTCACTCATCATTGACTCTGGGCTGAATGAAGAAACCATGCTTTTGTTGTGTCATTTTTTCCTCCAGGCTGGTTCCTCTGCTCACCCAGGCCTTGGAAGACTGCAAGGAACAAAGGCAGAAACTGCAGCAGAAGCTAAGGCAATGCCAGGCTCTCCTCAGAGATTGGTAAGTGGGTGAAGCTAAGCCTTACTCCCCAGGTATAAGAGAATGTTCTCCTTAAGTGGGAGAGAGGTGAATGGGGATCAATCACCCCCCCATCTTATATAGAAGGAACAGAATCAGATTCGGATTGTTAAAATCTTTGAATCTGGCAGTTTTCTCCAGGGCATAAAGGGGATAATTGTTGGCCATCATCTACAGCACCATGAAATTCTCAGGATGAAACCTGCAGTGAGTTTGCAGAGATGTCACTTAAGACTTCAAACTTCCAAACCCTGGATGAGCCTTGTGGACAAGGGGGTGTGGGCGCAGTTTAGGGGCTGTTGCACATTTGGTTAAAAAGCATAACTTTTATTGGCAAATTGTCATCAGCGACTAAATCACCATAGGCATTATTGGCCGCGGAACTGTGTGGCCAGTCATGGCGTGGAACAGGAAACAGAAAGGTCCTAACTTGTGGCAGTACACGGCTAAAAGTTAACACGGTTTGCCTAAATGCAGAACATGATTTCTACCAGGGATCTGTGGTGGGGGGGAAACTCAGCTGTCCTTGCCTCTGTATCTGTGAAGGAATTAACACGCATCCCTGCAACTTGTGGAGTACATACTTGTGAGTGGGTTCCCTTTCAGCCGACCCTAAACCTGACCCTACAGACATTTCTGGAGGCAACGAAGGAGATGCAAGCATGTCTTCTTTATTTAACAGAAACTCTGGCTGATGTATAACGACAGCCTCGGGATACATTACACCCAAATGGGTCTTCAACATTAACCTTCGGACTCTGTCCGTAAACATTAAGATCCATTGAAGTCAGGGACCAAGCAGGCGGGTGAATCTCTCCTGGTCCCACGGTGCTCGCAGATGTGTCCCGCAACACGGGTGAGGCGCCCAGTCCGGCATTACTTCCAGAGATTACCCCCCCTCCCACGTCCCCGTCCTTCTGAAAGGCCCCTCTTCCAAGGACCCACCGGGGTTCGGAACGCAAAGACTTTCCATTCCTCAGCCTCCTGTTCCTTCATCCAACCAGCTTCCATCTGCCTGTTTCCTGCCCTTATTCCTCCCTTTATCTCTCCCGCGACTTCCTCTCCACACCCTTGGCGGTCTTCCTCTTCCCCTTCCTCAGACGCAGGTGCTCTCCAACCACCTTTCCCTCAGTCACAGTACGCAGCATACCCTCAGTTACACCAGTATCACTTTTCGGTTTCGCCCCCATATCCTTAACACCACCACATGGACGCCCGGATCCTCAGGTGTTCTTTGGAGAGTGGACGCCACACTCTGCCGAACGCGATCGTCGGGTTCCGGCTCCTCACAAGACTCTTTCCGTTCTTTCTGACAGGAACTCTGACGCTCTTGAAAATCTAAACATTGAAGAGAGCAAAACAGATAAACCAGGTAACTCAGGTGAGTTCTTCCTTTCCTTTTTTTTTGGGGGGGGGGTGAGGTTATGGTTGTTATTCGCATTGAGGTTTCCTGAGTCCGAGCCGCTTTATGGGTGGAATAAACTAATGTGGGCATGAGTTTTGCTGCAGTGAATTGGTCAAGGGATGACGCGCACCTTCCAGTGTTTGAAGGATACAGTGAATCCCTGCCTATCGCGGGGGTTAGGAACCTGACCCGACCTGCGATAACTGAAAATCCGCGATATGAGAATGTAGGTCAGGTCGGGCCTGGGGGGGCCAAGTTGGGGACCCTTGTACTTAACCCCAGCCTGGTGCTGCCACTGAACGGGCCTGAGAGGGCCTTCCCCGGCCTTCTGGAGGCCCCAAAAGGGCCTCCCTGCGAATCAGATGTGACTTCCAGATCACCAAAAACCATTTCTAAGGCCCCTGACTGGCCTAGAAAGGCCCTTGGAGGCATCAGAAATTATGTTCTGCAAACTGGAAGTGACTTCCGGTTCACAGGGAAGCCATTTCTGGGACTCCAGAAGGCCCGGGAAGGCCCTTGCAGGCCCATTTGGTGCAGCACCAGTCCTGGGGTAAGTATGGGAGGCCTGAAACAGGTCTTTCCCCCTTACCCCATGGGGGGCTCTTTTCATATATTGTGGTCCCGCAATATAGTGGGACTGCAATATATGAACCGCAAATGGGCGGGGGACCACTGTATATGCAGGAGTATTGTATTGGATAGTGGCTCCATCCTTTGTGCTGGAGGAAATGCATCATGTTTACCTTTGTTTGTGTTGACTGCATCGAGGAATTGTGGATACCAACTGTAATTTTGGGTTTGAAAAGTAGAGGTCGTCTTATATACGGGGGCACCTTATACACTGGAAAAATAGGGGTAACTTGTCATCATTATGAACCAATTGTAGTCCGAACCTTCCATAGTATTGCCAGAGATATCTTACTTTGCTCACTTTTTAACACTCTAGGAATAGGTAGGTGAAGTTTAACACATCTGGTTTATGTAGATGTTCACAAGGAAAAAGTTTATACACCTCCCTGTGTGTGCATAGGGTGAGAAACACATGACACCCACACTCGCAAACCTTATAAGATTTCATCAGCTATCCATGCGTGCTACATATAAATCATAGTCTGTTATGGGTTCCCCCTCTTGTGCAGCTTAGGCGAAGAGTTCAACATTAATGCTTAGAAAAGTTACTTTTTTCTACCATTGACTCTCCTAGACCTCACAGCCACTTGCCTCCTGGGAGATGTAGCTGAAAAAAACTCTCTCTCCCAAGCCTTGATCTTAGCTTGGTAGTCATGGCACTTTTGACTTCTCTCCTGTGTTTCCAGAGAGTGTGCCTTCGGCCCAAGAACTAGAGGAACTGGAGCAGCTTAACAGAGCCTTAGAAAAAGCACTCAGAGTCCGGACCAAATTCCAGCAGCCTCCGTTTGTGCTGAAAGAAGCCGCCCCGGTTGCAAAAAGGAAGCCGGTTCCTGGTACCTCTTTAAAACTGCCAGCGGATCCTTCGACGGAGAGGACCTCGAAAGCTGGGAATGTGAGCCAGAAACTCGTGCCTTCCAAAAAGCCGACCGCGTACATGCTGAGAGCTCCCTACAGAACTGACCCGGATGTGAAACGCCCCCTGGGCAAAAGGTCAACCGGCCCGAGCCCCAGGGCTTCCAAGGCGCCATGGAGGAGTGCCTCTCCTAAAGCCAAACTGCCTGTGAAAATATACCGAGGTCCTTGTAGAAAGGCTGGTGGGGCGGCACCATTTGGAAAGCAACCGGGATGCTCCAGAAACTCAGGCGCTGTGAAGCAAAACCCGTCGACTCAGAACACCCCAAGTGAGAGAGACTTGGCTGGCGCTGATTTGCCGACGGCCAGAGGACAGCAAGGTGGCTCCAGTGCCGTTGTGGGATCTACAGCGACACCGAATCATGCAGGAGAAACCGCCACAAAGCCCCAGACCTTTAATCTTCAGGAAAAGGGGTAAGTTTTTTGGGAAGCTAAGGCTCTCGAGCTCTCTACTAGGGATGGGCACGGAATGGGAAAAATAACATTTCATTTCTTATGATTGTTAAAAAACATTCATATGGAACGAAATGAAACGAAACGAAACGGCTCCCCTGGGTCCTTGAGGCACTGAATTTTGTGCCTGTTGTTATGGCAGGCATGTCCAAACTTCAGCCTTCCTGATGTTTTAGACCACAACTCCCAGGATTCTAAGCTTAGATTGCCAATGGCAAAGGACTGTGGGAGTTGCGGTCCAAAACATCTGGAGGGCTGAAGTTTGGACATGCCTGTGTTATCGGCTGGACCCCTTTAAAAACTGGCCCAGTGGGCACCAGCAGGATCCCCTGGTCCTGACTGGGTGAGGTTTAAAGGGGTCCAGCCATTGACAGCTCGGCAGAAGCCCTCTGAAAATGGTTGGGTACGCAGTTCTGCGCAATCTCTCCACGCTTTCTGTTTCTGCTTCTGCTGCCCATTGGCTTTCTCGAAAGCAATAAATTAACGCTAACGAGACTCGTTTTCTGTTCTTTCCGGAGAGGCGTGGTTTATGTGGATGAAAAGTACAGTGACACAAACCTGTTCTTTGCAGGTCTTCACTGGAGCTGCCACCTCCTTATAGGAAAGCCTTTTCCAAGTATACCAGGTAAGGTCTATTTGAGGCGCCTTGTCCAACTCTTGATTCCCCCTGAAAACTGGTGGGATGGGCAGTGGGTTGATTCCCAAAGCCTTTGATCCTGGGATGAGCCTTACTTGGCAAAATCGGGGGATTCAAGGAGGGTTCTGGAGTGCTGAATTGTAGCCCCATGTGTACGCTCACAGCCGGTGTTGTCTAGGCTATACAGCTGTCTGGGAAATTGTCATTAAAGAACATTGGAGGAATGATCCCGGGAAGTATGGGAGGTGGCTATCAATGCTAAACTGAACTGTGAAATTAAAATGTATTTATTTATTTTTGTATTTGTAAACCGCCCGATTTTCCCGAAGGAACTCTGGGCGGTGTAACACATGTTGCAAAGACAACTTGCTCAAATATGCAAACACCATACATAGCGGATCAGATACAATAATAAAAACATAATGTTTGTGATAATAACATAGAAAAGAACAAATAAAAAAAAATAACGCATCAACAGCCAAACTACACAAACAAACTCCGGCAAGGCAGATCAGGAGCCAGTAGACATAAAAGCTAATAATAGTCCACTGGATGCCAAAGTCTACCTAAAACATTCTCTAGAAGCAAGGTCTTCAATGCCCTTCTAAATGGCGGCACTGAGTCCAACTGCCAGATCTCCGCTGGCAGTTTATTCCAGTGTGTCGGGGTGGCCACCGAGAATGCCGATTCTGGGTAAAGACCCTTCGGGCCTCTCTAGGCCACCCGAAGCGAGAGGGAAAGTGAAGCTCTGGTCGGTCTGGACCAGTGGTTCTCAACCTGTGTGTCCCCAGATGTTCCTGGACTGCAACTCCCAGAAACCCCTTCCAGTGGTGGAGGCTTCTGGGAGTTTCAGTCCAAGAACATCTGGGGATTGCCCTCTGGGCATTAGGAAGGGACTAATAAAGGGACTGATAAAATCTAATGATTTTAAAGTAATGTGGGATAAATTGTCAGTACATGTATTTCAAAAAGGTAGAGTGTACACACCGGGAGAAGAGTTGATGTATTTCTGGAAAGAAATGGGAAGGTCAATATTTTAAGGATTTTAAGCACGGATTAAGTCCCGAGTGGGAGGTGGGTGGCAGGGGGTGTGTTACTATAGGTAAACTGTTCCATTCCGTTACGGTTAACATTTTTCCCCTTTTGTCTTAAAGGTCATTTGTTTTTGTATTTTGTATTGTAGTTTTAAAAATAAAAATCAAATAAAAATCAAATAGCTGGGAGATTGAGGGAGGTATAGTCAATCAATCAATCAATCAATAAGCAAGCAAGCAAGCAAGTTTTCCCCAGGTCTGTTTCTGCGGTTATAAGTGACTGCTGGGGCTGCCGTTTAAAACCATGTGTTAAAAGCAACGTACGTGACATAGCAGCAACTGTATAGAAAAGACAGTTGTCTGTAACTATCTGTTTTCTTTTTTTTTTCCTTGGATATCTGACCATGTGCAGAGGAGGGGCACGGTCTGATCAGAGGCAATTGGTAGCTGCTTTCTTAGGAAATCTAATCTACTTTTTGGCAGCTTCCTAATGGATTTTGATCGGCTGGATGCCTCCAGCGCTGGAGTTAACGGAACAAGAGGGTGAGACGGAGAAGGGAAGGCCTCCCGTCTGCTCATTCTCCCTCCGACATCTTCTCTGTTTCAAAACACTGGCGTATTCAAAGGAAACGAAAATGAATAGTGCCAATCTATTTCCGCCTGATAGCGCCAGGGGAAAATGAATCGCCCCAATCAGAAGTGGCACCAAGCTGTGAATTCAGATGATCTCTTTATGCCGTGCTGTTAAAAGCAAGGGTACGCTTAGCTTTCAGGTCTCCGAGGGAAATCAACTTCCAATATTTTCTCATGCCTCCACTTAAAGAGCAGGCGTCATCAGGAGCATCATAAAAGCCTTAGCTTTGCATGTCTGGAAGAACCTGGACGTGAATGATGTGAAAGGGTGCTGAATAACATATATAGTCTGTTATTCCATTGAAGTATTCTTAAGAATCCAATTTTCTGGGATTTGTCACCTTTTGGCCCCCTTGGCATGATCAAGCAAGTTCTCTACAAATGGTGAGGACTTGAAGTATATTTGCATCAAATTTGATTTGATTCTCAGTATACAGATTCTGAAAGGGCTGCCAGGTTTTGCATTAGAGGGGCAATTGGCTACTTGCTATATAGGTTGCCCATGACTTCTCCCCTGGCATTTGTGAACCTTTATCTTCCAAATGGTCTTACTTCAAAAGGCCCTTTGTGTCCTCCAAGAAGCTTAGGGTCAACTTCACCGCGCCCTATCCCCTCTGTTTTAAGCCTGAGGTGGCCATCTACAGAACTACAAGTTTCAGTAAAGTAAAGTAGAGGGGCGCTCATCTCCCTCTCACAAAATACCAGAACTCAGGGACATCCACTCAAATTGAGGGCTGGGAGAGTGAGAACAGACAAAAGATTTTTATTTTTTTTACCCAGCATGTTGTTAGTCTGTGGAACTCCCTGCCACAGGAGGTGGTGATGGCATCTAGCCTAGATGCCTTCAAAAAGGGATTGGACAGATTCCTGGAGGAAAAGTCCATCACAGGTTACAAACCATGATGGAGACGTGTCATCTCCAAGCTTAAAACCAGGGTACTTCAAGGGCCAGATGCAGGGGAGTGGGATCAGGGGACAGAGATCTAGTCTCGTGCTCTCCCAGAGGCATTTGGTGGGGCCACTGTGAGATCCAGGAAGCTGGACTAGATGGGCCTTTGGCCTGATCCAGCATGGCTGTTCTTATGTTCGTATGTTTATGTAAGTAGAGGACTCAAAGGCATGGCCTGAAACAGAAAACAAGTGGAAATAGGAAATTGACTCATGCTTACCCTTAAAGGATTCAAAACGTTTTTTGGTTAAGAAAAAAATTGAGGAAGCCCGTAGAAGGGTCCTGGGGAGTTGCTACAGGCCGCACTATGTCCATTGTTGCTATGCAGTAGACATAGGTGCCATCCTTGACTCTCTCTCTCTCTCTCTCTCTCTCTCTCTCTCTCTCTCTCTCTCTCTCTCTCTCTCCCTGTGTGTGTGTGTGTTGTATCGTAGTCGTGACCGACTCTTCGTGACTCCATGTCCATGGAGTTTTCTTGGCAGGAGTACTGGAGTGGTTTGCCAGTTCCTACTCCAGGCGCCTACAGCACCTGGTATTCCTTGGAGGTCTCCCATCCAAGTACTAACCAGGGCCGACCCTGCTTAGCTTCCAAAATCATCCTTGAGTAGCTTTCCTAAAAGCTGTTAGAGCACTGGTGGCCAAACTTTGGCCCTCCAGATGTTTTGGACCACAGTTCCCAGAATTCCAAGCCTGTATTGCCAGTGACAAAGGACTGTGGGAGTTGTGGTCCAAAACATCTGGAGGGCCGAAGTTTGGCCACCACTGTATTAGAGGTAGGGGCACTTTAGCTGTAGTGTGTGGCTTGTGCTGATCCGGTCTTGAGCCACCTAAGATGAAGGGGGCCCTACAGTGTGGCTTGAATTGCCAATAGGAAGCAAAAGACCCGTGCGCTAAGTTTTTTTTTTAAATCAGTCTGAGGTCACCTTGTTGCGTGGCATTTGCAAAAGGTTCGTGTACGCGTATTTCTTTTCCCAAGGTTGGTTTCAGGTCCTCTCAGACTCCTCTCAACTGTTGCTTGCTTGTTTTTCCTCCCCCTTCCCCCAATATCCCTGTCTGTTTCTCGTCACACACACCCTCAGGCTCTTGGAGAAGTGTAGCGTTGGCCAAACCAGCCCCAAAGCGGCCGCTGCAAGGAGCCATTTTATGGAGAAGCTGCAAGCCACCGTATCCTTTGGGCAGTTTTGGCGTTAGAAGAAGTAGGACCCTGCACATTAACGGGACTTCATAGGCACTCAGGTTTCCAGGTAGTTATCTTTTCTAGCTCGGGAGGGTAGGAAGTGTCCGAAGAGCTGTTTTGGGGAGGATGAAAAGGGGATCCCTTACCTTTTGGAACTGTGATGTTTAAAAAAGCCAATGCGAATCGACTTAAGGCAGGGGTGCCCAAACTTTTTGTAAGGAGGGCCAGATTTGGTGGCTGAGAATGTGTCAGGGGCCGGTTGCTCCCCGACCCTGCCACTGCACTGCAAGCCCCATCCACTGACCCATAAGCCCCATCCACTGACCCCCCCGCGCGTGCCCAGCCTCACATGGTTGCCGGCGGTACTGGTGGTGGTGGCCCACCCCCTCGCCCGCCCACCCAGCCCCACAAGCTTCTGCTCACCGGCCGGCTGGCCTGCCCAGCCCCTCAAGCTTCCCAGCGGTGTCAGTGTTGGTGGAAGATTTTTTAAAAAAAAAAAACATGGGGCAAAGGAGGGGGAGGAGGGGTGGGCCAGCCAGCCGCGGGCCACTCAGAATGGCCTGACGGGTCGGATTTGGCCCCCGGGCCAGACTTTGGGCAGGCCTGACTTAAGGAGCCCTGTGGCGCAGTGGATAAATGCCTGTACTGCAGCTGAAACTGCTCACGACCTGGGGGTTCAGTCCCAGGTAGCCGGCTCAAGGTTCACTCAGCCTTCCATCCTTCCGAGGTTGGTAAAATGAGTACCCAGCTTGCCTGGTAGGTGGGGGGACATGGTGGCAATGTGTAGCATGCATACTGTAGTTAAAACTGTAAAACCGCCCAGAGACGACTTGAAGTGGTATGGGGCGGTATATAAGCAGAACACTTTACTTGGTCTTTCAAAAACTTCAAGTGTCTTCTAGCATATAACAGGGAGAACCCTGGGCATCTTTAATTTAGATTATTGTAACTGCTGCACCTGCTTAGCCTTGTAGATGTATATTTATTTTTATCTGCTGTTTCTCTATCCCTACTTAAGTATGTTCACCTCCAAATCTTTGGTGGGCTTGGGGCATATTTTCAGCCTGCGTTCACCCACTTCCATCTGGAAATGTCGACATTTAATTCAGGCAGCATTTAAAGGTGCACTTAAATTCTTATTAAATGGTGTCAGTTAATTAATTAACTGGGTTAATTAAGCAAGTTAAATGGTACTTTTTGGCTGTATTCTGAATGACTCCTGCAAACCATTTAGGAGAATAATAATAATAATAATAATAATAATAATAATAATAATAATAATAATAATAATAATAATAATAATAATAATAATAGGAGATGTGCAGTTCTGACTTTTTGGTATCTTCTGTTCCACTGATCACTGTGGCGAGGATGCTGGATCACACCAGGAGAGAAACCCAAAAGCTTACTATGGCAGAACAACATTTATATGTTTACAGGCATTCTGTTGTATTTATCTTGTATATTATATTATTTGCAAAAGATGTAACCATGGATGTAGTGTTGAGAGCCAGCAGGAGGCAAACGACACAGGTAATTGAGTGTTTTAATCATGCTGGGTTATAATCAACCTTTTTCTTCTTGCAGGAATGTTAAAAAGCAAGGTTGAGAATGTTTTAAAATGCCAGTAGCATTATTGGGAATACTTTTCATTGCTTTGCGTAGAATTAGAACAGAAGGATAGGGAATAACAGTTTTTTTTTGTCTTGTGAACCATCCCATATGGAATTTTTTGTCATGCAAAGCATGCCTATTCCCAGATTTTTTTGGCCTTCCTACGAGTTTTTTTGTTTTACCAGGCATTTGTCTTAAGAGGTACCAATGCATAAGACTATATTTTTGTCTAAAATTGTTAGACTAAAAATTGAGGGTCATCTTATACACGGAAGTAAACGGAGGAAAAGGCTGTTCTGCATACAAATTAAACAGAATAGGAATATAAATTGAAGATGATGGTAAGCTTCAATTCATGTATTAATTTGTATTTAACCCAATTGCTTCCACTCAACCACCCCTTATGTCCCCTTGTATATAAGAAAATAAAAAAGAATTTTAAAAAAGGTTAGGAATATAACTTGAAGATGGCTCCACCCATCTGTGCTACTGCCTCCATCCTCACCCTTGCACTTAGTTTCCCGAACGTGCAATGTTGTCACAGGAGTCCTCTTCAAAGACATTTGTCATCTTTCATCTCCTCTACGTAGTTGTTGTCGCATACAACAGTGGTCCCCAGATGTCCTTGGACTACAACTCCCAGGAATCCTGGTTAGCTTCACGTGCAAGCCAGGTTTCCTGGGAGTTGTAGGCCAAGACCATCCGGGGGCCCAAGGATTGTACAGGAGAGATCTCTGCCCCCACCCCACCCCACTTTGAGTGTGTTTTCTCCTCTCTCTTTTTTGCAGTGGCTTTTGTTATACTTCTTGTTTATTTCTGTCCTTTTTCCTTTTGCTTCCCATTTGGTTCTAACAATTCCAAGGGTCTCAGCAGTTGTTTGTCAAGGCTTTTTTTTCTCTTGAAAACAATCAGAACAGTACAAGCTGTGCTTTCTTGTACCTCGTGGGACTAGATCACATCTATTATACTGGCCCTTTGCATTCCAGTTGCCTACAATGATCAGAACATCCAGTTTTAATGCGTGATCAATCTCCTCCTGGGCTCTTAGATAAAAAGCTTTCTATTTCTTCAGCTTCTTCAGCATTTGTAGTTGGAGCATGGACTTAAATTATGGTTATGTTGATCGCTCTTCCAAGGTAGCTTGACTGATTTTATTTGGTCAGACTTTTCTGGGAGTTGAGTCATGGCAACTGGACTTCTTTTCTTGTGAGATCAAAACATTTCGCTATTCATCCAAGCAGCTTCATAAGTCTGAGGAAAGTTGGAGGCGAGTAGACTTTGCCCTGTAGGCCCAACTACTTGTGGTATGTTTTGCTTAGCTATTAGAGCCACACCATTGCATCATTCCCAAAGTTAAATATTTTGAAATAATCTGATTGAAAATGGCAGATTCCAGCTCACTTCAATTCACTTGTGCCAAAGTATTAAAATATTTAAACATCCAATTTCTTATCTTAGAACTTGGAGGTTTCTTTGACTCACATTCTCATATTCCACGTTCCAATTGTGCACATTTTATTGTACTGAACTTTTCTTTGCCTTTGTGCACATCAGCAACTAGGTATCACTTTGGCTTTCACCCGTTTTCTTTGTTGCTGGCCATACTATTTCTATTCACCCTTTATTCCTCCCGGTTGAGTGTGGGAGTCTCATATTCCAGCACTATCTCTTCTTTCATTCTGAACCGCCTCATCATATTTTTTTCCAGTATAGATTATTTAGAAGTGACATCTTCTGAGAGTTAGCCTGTTGTTGGCTATGAAGAATCTTCTGCCGGTGTCACCTCCTGTTATTGCTCCCACCCGGCAACTGTATTTCAAGAATTCTCAGCCTCATTCCCCACTGGAGTTAGCAGTGCCATTCTACTGGTGCAACTGGTTCTTGAAGCCAACAGATGTGTCTTAGTCTGGTGTTGCAGTTTTGAATCCGATCTCTTTACAGTGTTGCTCCCACCTTCCCTGATGGACTCAGATTCTCTCACTGCATTGAGGAGAGAATCCAAAGCAGGGATAAGTTACATCTTCTTTACTTCCTAGCAGTAAGAAAGGGTGGCATGTTGGATTGGAACACCAAAACTGAGGACAACAAGCAGAGCATGGAAAAATCAAGGGCTTTAGACTACTGCCTGCAAACGGTGTGGGGGGGGGTGCCATACAGCCCCCCTGAAGTGCTAATGGTGGTGCAAGATTAGCACAATCATTTATAGCTGCTAACTCAACAACCAGAAACAGCTCCTCCCGATATTTTGGAATGGAGCTTTACAAATGTCGTGAAATCCAGCTGCGTTAATTTTTATTATGTGCCATCAAGTTGCATCTGACTTGATGGCACATTAGATTTATGCCAAGTATATTTAGAGTTTTTTTCCTCCAAAGTATTTATTTATTTATTTATTTATTTATTTATTTATTTATTTATTTATTTTTACAACTTATATGCCGCCCACTACCCAAAGGTCTCTGGGCGGCTTACAATAAAGAATTGAAACAGTTAAAACATCAAATATCAATAAATAATTAAAACAATAATAAAAACCTTATACTAAAATCATTACACTAAAATTGCCATCAGAGGACCCACAGTCTATGTTTTCTATCAATTACAACATAGACTGTTGCATCGTTAGTCATGACTGACTCTTCATGACCCCATGTCCATGGAGTTTTCTTGGCAGGAATACTGGAGTGGTTTGCCAGTTCCTACTCCAGGCGCCTACAGCACCTGGTATTCCCTGGTGGTCTCCCATCCAAGTACTAACCAAGGCCGACCCTGCTTATCTTCCGAAATCAGGCGAGATTGGATGTGCTTAGGGCATCTAGGCTACATCACTGGTATAGGACATATTTAAAGGAATAGCCCCACGGAATTACAACAACGGTCTCATGTTCGAACAAAGCAAGCCAAACAGAATAGCAAATCTGAAAGTTTCTCTCTCATTGCTCGCTTGTCCCCTCGCCGTGCCTTCTTTCCTTAAGTGTTGGATAAGTTCTTTTCACCTTCGCTAGCGTTCAGCCCGGCAGAGGTGAGAGAGGAGTTGACGCACCTCCGCGAGGTCTGCTCTCTTGCAAGACAATACATGGACACAGAGACTCCAGGTAAGACGGTGTCCAAACTGGCTTCTCCGTGACTTGCATGCAAGCCTGAAAACTGCATCATAGAAATGGGCTGGTCAATATTATGAAAGCTATTTTGTTTAAGTCCCGAGGGGGGTGGGTTGCACAGGGTTTATGTCTGTTATATTTGTTATATTTTTGTTACATTGATGTGTGTTGTTTTCCCTTCTTTATGATATTTTGTTGTTTTATCTGTTTTTTTATATAAAATTAATAAAAAATAAAAAAATAAAAGCCAGGAAGGATTCTGCCAGCTTGAGTTCTTTTCTACAGTGCTGGGCCTACCACCGAGAAGGCCCGGTTACGAATAGAAACCCTTCGGGCCTCCCTCGGTGTGGCCACCCCGAGCGAAAAGGCCAGCAAAGCTCTGGTGGACCAGGTCGAAGTTGATCTTCCGCCCACCCCTGGCTTTGGCAACTTGTGGTTGAAAGGCATTTATTTTCAAATAGTTTAAAGCAACATTTGCAAGGGACTTTGGCCATGGGGTTGGCTCTCATTTCTCCAAGGTGTTCTCAATCCCTTAATCAAGTTTCTCTTTCAGCCTCTCTGGGAGAAGACCCAACTTGGGAGAGGCAATACGAAAGCCTTCTGACAGTGGACGGCCTTCAGTCCGTAGTCAAAGAGTGTTTGGATAAGGTGGCCCAACTGAGGGAAGGTAAGAAATGTGATTTAATGACATGGTTAGAACACAGTGCAAACTTGTTGGAACAAACCTGCCGCGCGGCACCCTGATTCTTCTTGCTTATCCTAGTGTTCTGAACATTTCTCCCTGGATGTAAGGAGGGGGCAAAACTCAGGGAGAGAACAGGGGCTTTGCATGTGGAAGGTCACCACTGTAATCATCCCTGGTTATGCCAGGTAGGGTTAGAATCTTACCTGCAACCTTGAAGAGCTGCTGCCGGTTGGTGTGTGCAATACTGATAGATGCATTAGCCTTGGTATTAGGGCCTTCTCTTATCTGTGCTTCTGTGAAAATTCCAGCACTTTCCATAGAAATATCATAGTCGAATCCTGCTTGTCTCCCTCTCGTCACTTAGTGGCTAAGATCCTGTTGCTCCCTTCTGCCTGCTGAACAGCGGTGAGGTCGTCAATAGTAGCACATTGGCTTTGGGGTGGCCTGCCCCTTTGTGGCATTGCAGACAAATGCTATGCACTCTGAAGTCACCTTTAGTGAGAGGTAGTGTGACCCGCACCAATCTGCCGCTGCTGATGATGTCCCCTCTTTTCCACCTGTGCGACAGGATATCAGCTACTAGATATTCAGCAAATAAGGTTTAGACAAGCCATCTGAAGATGAGGAAAGTCTTTGCATTGATCCTGCTGCATATAATTATGCTGGATGCAATTATTGCACACCAATGTCAACATTGTTCTTTCTTTTGAAATTACTCCCTTCCTTCCTTCCTTCCTTCCTCCCTCCCTCCCTCCTTCCTTCCTTCCTTCCTTTTGCCTGCCTGCCTGCCTGCCTGCCTCCCTCCCTTCCTTCCTCCCTTCCTTCCTTCATCTCCAATCTTTCTTCTTTTCTTCCTTTCTTCTGTCCATCATCTCCTTCCTTCCTTCCTTCCTTCCTTCCTTCCTTCCTTCCTTCCTTCCTTCCTTCCTTCCTTCCTTCCTTTTGCCTGCCTGCCTGCCTCCCTTCCTCCCTCCCTCCCTTCCTTCCTTCATCTCCAATCTTTGTTCTTTTCTTCCTTTCTTCTGTCCATCATCTCCTTCCTTCCTTCCTTCCTTCCTTCCTTCCTTCCTTCCTTCCTTCCTTCCTTCCTTCCTTCCTTTTGCCTGCCTGCCTGCCTGCCTGCCTGCCTGCCTGCCTCCCTTCCTCCCTCCCTCCCTCCCTCCCTCCCTTCCTTCCTATCTATGGCCCATGCCCCTACCTAGACCACCTCCCACCAGCTCTGTGCTTACTGGGCAAAGGACATCTCCCCCACCTCCAGTAATAAAGGGTTGATGAAAGCCATTTGCTTGCCCTGCTGGGCCTGTGTGCCAAAGAGGTCTGGGCTGAGTGCAAAAAGCCCACCACACTCGGGAAAGCAGTCTGCCTAGAGACCTAGGCCACCTCCCTGTTGCCCAGCCAGGAGAGAGGCCTGTTGGGGGGCAAGTGAGATGAGCAACCATCAGAGCTGCTCCGGGTTCCAGGAGGGAAGGGACCAAACAGGCTGTCTAGGTTGGATCTGGGGTGTTTCACCGCAAAGCAGAAGGATCGCGTGGACATGGGAGTAGCAGGGACACCTGAATCTTGTGGATGGCCCAGTAGCCACCCAAGAGGCCTGGCAAGGCACAGTCCCAGAATGGCTGTAGCCAGAGAGGTGGAGCAGCAAAGGAAGAAGCTTCTCCAGAAGGAGCGGCCAACATGGGGGATGCCAAGCCCTCTTTTCCGGAAGCTTCCTCAGACAATCCCAGGACCTTCCTGGGGGGATGCCGCTCCATGGGGCAGAGGTGGAAGGACTGCTCCAGCGGTTGGTACATGCATATGGGGTTTAGCCAGCTGAGAAGAGTCTCCGGCCAGTTGCCAAACAGCCTGTGTGGATCCACTCTTGAGGATCCGATGGACTGCCCTCCCTGTCAAGTAATGAGAAATGACGGAGAGCACCCTGGTCAGAACTGAGGAGCTGAGGAAGGATGTGGCTGGAACAGCACTTGGCGGCCTCTTGAGCCATAGGCCTGCTTTTGGTAGATCCTCCCTTTAGGCAACGTAGGCTTATGGTGGCCCGTGTGGCCCAGCAGAGGGGAAGCCGCTGTTTGTCGTCTTGTGGAGATGACCCCTGAGGTCACGGCAGAGGGTCGCCATCTCGCCTGACTCCTCAGCTGAACACAACGGCTCCTCTGCGCTTTGCTAACGGTGCCTCTCTCTCCCTTGCCAGCTATGGAGTCCTATTCCACCCTGCTTCCTGCTGACCCTGGTGGCGGCAAGACGTGCTCCCCCGGGCACTGTCCTTCCCTCAGAAAGCCACCGTGTTGGGATGCCAAAACCGTCGGGCTGCCGCCCTTGCTTGTGTACTCCAGCCCGGAAGAGCTGAAGGAGGTGGAGGACTTGAAGCTGAGCATGGCAAGGTTACACCAGCAACTGGAGATACAGGAGGTAATGTGGCGGCGAGGTGCCCGTGATCTGCTCTGGCGGATCCATTCAGCTCTCTTGGGTCCCTCGGAATGTTTTTTTTAATCCGTGCACTGTTAGACTGTTGAACGAGAAGTGACATCGTGTGATAGACGCGTGGGTCGGCGAGTTGGGCAGCAAGCACACCTGTGGAATGAGATTGAGTGGGGTTTTTTTTTAGTGGGATGGGGTTGGGGGGAGGGAGGCTCAGTCAATTTCATTGTACACAGGTTGTATATTGACAGTAAAGATTATTATTATTATTATTATTATTATTATTAGTAGTAGTAGTAGTAGTAGTAGTAGTAGTAGTAGTAGTAGTAGTAGTAGTAGTAGTAGTAGTAGTAGTAGTAGTAGTAGTAGTAGAGCAGACAATGCTGGATTTTGTATTGCCAATCACTAGTCGAATGCTTCCCAAGCATCATCATCATCATCATCATCATCATCATTATCATCATCAATAATAATAATAATAATAATAATAATAATAATAATAATAATAATAATAATAATAATAATAATAATAATAATAATAGTTACCTCATTCCTGCTTTGTGTTGATGTATTTCAATGGAAACATTTTTATTATTAAATATACAGCATACAGAATACTGAATTGAGTGCCTTATATATAAACTGAATAAATCACATCTTCACAGTAGGGCCAAACACCTAGAAAGCTACAGCTTCCCACTAACCCCCCCCCATTTCTGTAACGGCCAAACCAGGGAGGAAGGGTGAGAAAATTCCTGACGTCGGACCTCGTCTTGTTGTCCACAGGCCATGGAAGCTGAACTCCTCCCGCTCTTGGAACCCGGGCACCTTCCAGAAGGTTCTGATGCCTCCTTGTATCGGGCCATTTACACCCTGCTGTGCGAAGGAGGGGAGACCTTTCCAGTGCTGGTCAAGGATGAGGAGCTTTCCATCTGACCAGAGGAGTGGGGGGGGGGCAGAGTTTGGACAGGGTACCTTTGTGTGCAACTGAACTCTGGTTGCTGAAACTCATACATCGATTGAGGTCTTTGGACTGTCTCATGAATGATCAAGCTTCACCACGTGGGGCAGGTGTTTTGGGTTTGTTTGTTTTTTTTGCATTTTATAAAACAAATTAAAATTATTTTATATATCTGAAGTACCACATTTTCCCCCATGGTGCCATATTATTTATTTATTTATTATTTAGTTTTATATTTCTATACCGCAACCGATTTTCCCGATAGGAACTCTGGGCAGTTTACAGAGAAGACGTCACATGAACAGTTAAAACCAACACAATAAAAATCAACCCAATGATGCAATAAATGAACAAATAAATACAAATAAATACAGATAACCCGGCAAGGGGCACAAAAACCAAATAATGACAACGACAACATTTCCTTCTGCCTCATCCCAATTGCTCAAGTGTTTTATGAATTGTCTCTTGTCTCCCACTAACAGAATATATATCTACCTCATTAAGTTATTACACCAAGCCGGGGGTGGGGTGGGGGGGACTTTAGGCATTCCAGATGTTTTGGACCAAGGCTCCTCCCACAACCCCTTTTCGTTGGCCATCCTGGCTTCAGCTTTTGAGAAACGAAGGCCCAAAAATCAGGCATGCAACCCAAGGTCTGCTCCCTGTGTAGTTGCACTGTAGCTCTGCTCAGGAACTGAGCACAGTGGTTAAATTCCTGTACTACAGGTAAAACTGTGCTCACGACCTGGAGTTCAATCCCAGGTAACAGGCTCATGGTTGACTCAGCCTTCCATCTTTCCGAGATCAGGTAAAAATGAGTACCCAGATTGCTGGTGGGGGCAGTGTGTAGCCTGCATAGTGTAATTAAAAACTATAAATCGCCCAGAGATTACTTGAAGTGGTTTGGGGCAGTATATAAGCAGAACACATTTGCTTTTTGCAGCTCTAACTGTGGTCACAACCTGGGGGTTCAATCCGAGGTAGCAGGCTCATGGCTGACCCACCCTTCTATCCTTCCGAGGTCAGTAAAATGAGTACCCAGCTTACTGTGTGTGTGTGTGTGTGTGTTAATGTGTAGCCTGCATCATTAAACTGCAAACTGCCCAGAATGTGCTTTAAGCACTATGGGGTGGTATATAAGTTATGTTATTACTTTGAGTTATTTCCAAGCACCAAACGACGCAAGCTTAAAAAAAAAAAGCCCACTGACATTTTTGAGTGTGCAAGGAAAGGTCGAGTCTGACTCAACAACGTTTGATCAGCTTCTGAGGACTTCTACCTGTGCCTTTTGCTTGAGGCCGACCCTGGAGCACGATGAGAGTACGGAGAACAAGAGCAAAGACGGCGAGGTTTCGGCACCAATAGAGCCGTGTGACATTTAATTGGTTCCCTTGTTATTTCCGTGAAGGCTCCCAGCAACGGTGAGTGTTCGCCCGGCAAGGGCAGTTTTCCCATCAATCATGGGAAGTGTACGGCGGGGTTTAAGTACGACACCGACGGCCACGTTCTATTGTTCAAGATCTGTCACTGGCGGATGAAAAATGCTCTCTTCCCCCACCTCCAAAGAACATTCAATGAGTTGTGTGTGGCTTTTGTTTCTTTTCAAAAGCCATTCGCTCTCCCGGTCTCTTGGCCCTCACAATTGTGTTCCCAACTTCCTTGCCTCCTTCGGGGTCGCAATCCGTTCTCATTCTCGCCGCTTTTTGGGTGGCTTCCAGAAGCACGTCTTTTCAAAGTGGCCTTCTAAGCAGCTTTTCGAGTTTTTGCTCTCTCACCCCCCCCATGAATTCAGTGACTCGGTTACTTTTGATCGTGGCGATCGTTTTGGGGAGTTGGAACGGTTTAGGTTTTTAAAAATTTCTTTTTCGTGTTATTTGCCAGCTGCCTGGAGTGTTCTTTTCTCTCTTTTTTTAAGGGAAAGAATTCAATAAAATAGAGCAGAGAAATAAAAAACATAGTCATCTGTTAACTGAATAAAGCAAGGAAATCAATGCCTGCGTCAATTTTTTGTACAAGAAAGTACAGAAAACATGATAGCTAAAAAATAGGCATGCGGACCAAAGAAAGAAAGAAATCAGTGCCTTCCTCCTCTTCCTCTTCATTATCATCCCAGCTACCAATCTCAGAAATAACATAATCACAGCTACAAAACAACAGTATTGGGAACAGTATGCATACCATGTCAGTAGTCAACAGATACTTCAGAGTTTTGTTTGTTTGTTTGTTTAAACATCTATCTGTTATATAATACCAGTCAATGTTTTTATAATTTTGATTGATTGTGTTTGGTATTTTTTAAATAATAATAATAATAATAATAATAATAATAATAATAATAATAATAATAATAATAATAATAATAATAATAATAATAAACAACGCTTGAGAAGTGTTCGACTAGTGACTGATAATACAAAATCCAGCGTAGTCTGCTATGTGATGATGATGATGGCAGGGGGCTTAACCTGCTCTCCAATGTGCAGTCAACTTTCTATGCCCAATTAATATGCTCAGTTTTCACTGGCTGTTTTGGGGCACCCACTCCTTAGGTTTTCTGCACTCCTCCAATCCTTGAGCTTCTCATGAGCTAAGGAATTTTTTCTAGCATGTTTGTTACATTAGAATTTGTCCTTGGAAGAATGACTTGGACATTTAGATGGGATTTGCAAAATGTGAGCTAGATCCTGCAGAGGTCTGTGAAGATTCTCAGTCATCCAGGTGCGTTTATCTGGGAGTTGAGTCATGGCTACTGGACTTCTTTTTCTCAAAAAAGAAGTCCAGTAGCCATGACTCAACTCCCAGATAGATCCTGCAGAGCTTCAAAATGCTAGTTGTTTGGACTAGGCTTTTTTTTTTTTCCCATGCTAGGTATAGCGTTCACAGTTATCTGTAATTTTCAGCTTCCACAGGGGTTGGTGGTGTTGCATGGGGAATTATACGATCTTCAGTTGTAGACAATCTCTGTTGTTATTTTTAATGGCATCTTTGCTGCTTTTCTTCCTTTGTTCTTCTTCCTTGATGTGGAACCATGTATTTGCAAGTCAGAACCAAACAGACTATATTTCCAAACAGATATCCTCAGATTCATTACAGCTGCCCTCTTCAGAAATTTATTCATATTTTTTTAACCTGCTTGGCCTCAAAAGGCTTAATCTTGAAAAACTGAGTGTGTAATTGGTCTCGGGGGAGACAGGGGAAGCCCCAATGGTTTCAATGTCAGCACTTAAAAGCCTACATAAATTGTTTAATAGGAATTAAGATAGACACTGAGGAAGAAACACCTCCCTTCTCAACTCAGAATTGTTTATTGTCATAAAAAGCAAGCTTATTCCCTTATGCTGCTTATTATGCAGCCCCAGTTGGTGCCACCTACACCCAAGAAGGAGCAATCAAAAGCCTCAGAAAAATGGCAAAGATTGCAGATGAATAAAACACGCACAGTAAAACCACTTCATCACCCCTACACCCACAAATATAATCAGGCTTAGTAGGCACAAAACTGTTTATAACTAATTGTGTATGGGTAAAACCATTCTAAGGGAGATGTACAGAGCATCCAGCATGGACTGCCTCCACGCCACCGTATTTGACACAACATGGGATACATCTGTTGTAGTTCTTGGGACGGTAGTAAACCTTTGAACTGATTGTGTTGCTTCAATCTACAGTTTGTGGTTTTTGTCTTGGTCTGACACGTACTTTAGCTGAATTTGTGGATCCGTTGTTTGCCTTTCCGTTGCTGCCTCCTTCTCCAACCCCAACATGTAGAACAACGTTTGTGTCATTTGACAGAGCTAATTAAAGAGGGGCACAAGCTGAAAATAGCCAAGAAGTGTCACTTAGTAGCTCGTGGCCGTCCCAGAAGCCTTTGCTGGCTGGGAAGAAACTGACATCTCTGTGCTATTTTCAGAGCCATACTTCCTGAGTCTCCACTGTCATTAAGAAGATGTGGCCTTCCCACTTGACTCATCATCATTGGGAGGATGACGGAAGGCTTTCTAAGAACATGCTACTGAAAAATGCATTCTTCCTACTCATTTCTTCCCACTTATTCTTTTACGGGTTTCTTGTGGTGTTGGTTACTGCTGAACAAAAGCTGGAATGACGGATGGCGTCCCTGATGCAGTAGTTCCCTTAAGAAGCTACCGTGATGCATCTGTTGTTCCTGGATCCCCTTTCTTCAAATCCCTTATTGGCCATGGGAACTCATGGGGTGGGTGGGGTGGGGAGTAAAACTGATAAAACCATTCCTTCAACAGCCTCATACCTTGACCGCCCGATTAGGGTCACTGTGTAAACTGGTTCTGATTTCACGGCACAGAACATAAAACTACATTTAATTTAGGAGGCAGATGATAAAGTGGTCACTCTACAAACATCTTGAAAACAACAAAGTAATAATAATATTGTGAACTGCTTAGTAATAATAAAATAATTACATTACCAGAGACCACTGGTAAAGGGGCAGCTAGAAAATTATAAATAAATAAATAAATAAATAAATAAATAAATAAATAAATAAATAAAATAGAACAATACATAGTTGCCAAGAACAAAGCCCGAAACTAGTCTTATCTCAGTTTTTGGTCACATAAGCTCCCTAATAGATGGTGGGAATGTTGTAGATGTAATATAACTTGACTTCAGCAGCTCTTTTGACAAAGCACCCCATGGTATTCTGATTAGAAGGCTCATAGGCTGTGGGCTGGATAGAACAAATGCAGGTGAATGGGCAGCTGGTTATCGAATCAAACTCAGAGAGTGCTTATCAACTGCTCCTTTGCAAACTGGGTGGAGGCAACAAATTGGAACAAGTCCAGAGGAGGGAAACAAAGATGATCAGAGGACTGGAAACCAAGCACAATGAAGAAAGACGGAAGGAATTGGGCATATTAAGCCTTGAGGTGAAAAAAGTCTGACGGGATATAGGATGGCACTTTTGAAATACCTGAAAGGTAGTTACCCAGAACAGGGACAGGATTTTGACCATCCCAGAGTGTAGGACTCGTAGTAATGGATTCAAGTTACAGGAAGTCAGATTTAGGCTGAATCTGCAACACCAGAGGCAGCCAAGAGAAAATTGGACAATCTTCTCTCAGGTGTCCTTTGATTTGGGTTCCTGCACCAATTCTGTAATTCTACTTCTGCCGTATAAATATGCCTTGCTTCCAAGATCAGAGGCAGGCTGCCTCTAAGTATCTGTTGCTGGTGAGGAGTAACAGCAGGAAAGGGCTGTTGACCTCCCATCCTGTTTTGGGCTTTACTCCATCTTTGTATGGCCACAACACTAGTCCAGTTAGCCCAGTGATTCCCAACCTGGGGGTTGGGACCCCTTTGGTGGTCAAAATACCATTTCATGGGGTCACCATGTGCCAGTGGGGAAAAAAAAGGCACAAATGGCTTGGGTCTGGAGGAGGGGGGAGGTGAGTTACAGCTTGCTAGGTTGGAGGGGTCTCCGTTAATGGCACCGGAGGCTGCGATTGGCTGAGGGTGCCTGTAGAGGGAAGTTCCCTATGGCACCTGCGGCAGTGGCCTGCCAAAGGGCCCTTGTGGCCTCTTCCAATCAGGGCAAGGGGTCACCATAACATGAGGAACTGTATTAAAGGGTCACGGCATTAGGATGGTTGGGAACTATTGCTCTACTTGAATATAGGATAATGGCCAGGAGAAACATTAGATCAAGGGTCCTCAAACTATGACCTGCGGGCCAGATCCGGCCCTCCAGTTTCCTAAATCTGGCCCGATGGCCATTGCAGATGGGCATTAGGAAGGTTGAGAACCACTGGGTTAACCCTTTTGTCTCTTCTGGTCATGCTGTTACGTTCTTCTGACCCATACTGTCCTCACAGCATCAACTGTCATGAGCTGGAGTCAGGACTTGTGATGCAACTCTAGTACACAAAAGCTTGTGACTTAATCACATCATTAATAGATCTGGGATGCGGCAGTTTATTGCCGTCTAACGAGCTTTGCGTCTTTAGATGCCGTAGAAGTCCTTACCGATTCAGGAAACGGAATCATCCCCCCAATGACATTACGGTTCCACTAGAGGGCGCCTGAACCTCATCCTCTTATCTTCCTGCATCCATCATCTCTCCCCTGTGGGTGTAGCTGGAAGCAGCATCGCCCCAGTGGCCCTATCCATCCATCACGGTAGGGGGATTGCAGATAGGTCAAGTCTATAAGCAGAACACTTTGCTTTTTTGCTTTCCCCCCTTCCGCCGCCCCTCGTCTCATACACGATGAGTCACGCCGCTTCAGCTGCACTGCTCTGATCTGTCTTTTGCTCTGCTTGGGGAAACCAGAACAGGGTACGCTCGGTTTGTTGTGTCTTTCCAAAGAGTGCCTCCTCACAATGACCATATCAGCCTAGACCTAACACAGAGAAACTCAGCCGCCTTCCTTTGAGCTCTCGTTTCACAGACTGCGCACGAGAGGATAATTTAACAGATGTAGCTTTCATCCTCCTGCTGTGGCAAACTCCATCTGCTTTTTTTTTTAAAGGTCTCTTTGGGTCTGTTCGAGATAAGAGAGGCCTTGTTTTCTGTTGCATTTGCTTTTTGCCTACATTTTGCAGCATGGATTCAGGACATGAAATTCCTAGCAGGAACATAGCATCGTGGACCTGGAAGGGATCTCAAAGGTCAGCCAGTCCAGCTCTCCCTCTCGCTCAGTGCAGGAAATCAAGGTATATCTCGCAGCTGGTTGGCCCATTTCCACTTGAATGCCTCCATTGTTGGACAGCTCACCCACCTCCCAAGGGAGTGGTGGTGGAGATGATAGATAGATAGATAGATAGATAGATAGATAGATAGATAGATAGATAGATAGATAGATAGATAGATAGATAGATAGATAGATAGATGAGGAAATCTGGCCAAACAGGGTCTCATCCTGGATGTCAGTGGATCCCGAGCGAGGGGGGTGACCAAAACAACGCTGGACGGAAACCCTCAACAGCGTTGTGAAGTTTTCCTGGGTTCCCTCAGACCTAGCCTGCAACCGTTGTACAGATGTTATGTTATATAAACCATTTGTTATTTAAGGGTCCACTGTGTGTGTGTGTGTGTGCGTGCGTGCGTATGCAGATAGATAGATAGATAGATAGATAGATAGATAGATAGATAGATAGGAAGGAAGGAAGGAAGGAAGGAAGGAAGGAAGGAAGGAAGGAAGGAAGGAAGGAAGGAAGGAAGGAAGGTGCAGTGGGGATTTGAACTCTCAAACCACCTGCTGAAACCCCTGGGCTCTCAAGACAATCTGTACTTCATTTGGAACCTGGAGAAGTTACCATTGGAGACTACTGTTCTCTGACCTGTCCTCCCACTGTCAGTGGAAACGCATTTAGGGTTGCCACATTAGAACAGGACAGGGCTCCTGGATCTGCAGGGTCCCAGCTGTAACCATCCAGCTATTCAGAAAAAGTACATCCGTGCGATCTAAGAGAATCAGCGTTTGAACTCCACCGGGCCCTGGTTGTCTGGCTGAGCCTTCCTCCTCAGCTTCTTCTCAGCTCCTCCCCTGGGCCCTCGGGGCTGATTAAGCTGCCACCGAAGTCTCAGGAATGGACCAGGTTAGTCCCCCCCCCAGCCCGCTGGCCAGTTAACATTCTCAGCTGCTTTGTGTTGCATCTTAGCACACAGACTGTGAGATAATGGTCATTACCAGGCATTGTTCCCTGATTACGCCGCTTGCAGACCCAAAGGAGATCGCCAATTGCACGCTACGAAATTACCATTGCAAAAATTCCAGCAACGAATGACAGTGGGCTGAAATCTATGGAAAGTGCTGTACACCGTTTCGACGCAGGCTCTAACCACATGGATCTTTCTGAGCACATAAGCGAGGGTAGCGCTTCCTGTGCACACACACACACACACACACACACACACACACACACAGAGAGAGAGAGAGAGAGAGTCTGCATTCACCTTCCCTGGGTCCCATGGCCATGCTGGTTGGATCTGGTGGGTGTTCTAGTCTGAAGCTGCTGGTTGGCGCCCAGTTGGGAAAAAGCCGAGCTGGAGTATCTGTTTTCAAAGCAGCAGCATCTGTAGGGTAAGCACAGACACATTTTTCCATTTTGACCCTTGTGGACCAAAGCAACAAGGAAAAACCACATTTCAATGCCCTGTGACACTGGTGGCGAACCTTCGCCCCCCCCCAGATGTTTTGGACCACATCTCCCACAGTCCTTTGCCACTGGTCAAGACATGTTTGGAATTCTGGGAGTTGTGGCGCAAAACGTCTGGAGGGCCGAAGGTTCGCCACCCCTGCCCTATGATGTAGCTGGGTCCTGGGACAATTCCTCTCGCTGTGTTGGACTACCACTCCCAGGATCCTCCAGTGGGCATGGCTAGCAGCCAAGGGGACTTTGTCTGGGGTTTGTAGGCAGCAACATGGACCGTGGGGGACGTAAGGGCTGTTCTCTAGCAGACGTACAAGATGTTCCTGTCATTCTCGGTGTCTTGAGAACAGAGGCAGCTGCCGCCCGTCTGCTCAGACAATTGATTCGGCTCATCCAACGTAGCGTATCCTTGCTGCCGGCCTCTCGCTTGGACCTCTGGAAGCGGGGGGTCTTTGCCGCTAGCAAAGCTGGCGTTCTGCCACTGGGAGCCCCGGAGGCATCTGCGGCAGCTTCCACGTGGGCATTAGTTTCATTTTGATGTTTTGCCTTGAAGACAAGCTTCTAGCCCTCATGAGGACTCCAGAAATAATAAGCATCTGGTGAGATCTTGGAAGCTGGAGAGGCGATGAACAACCAAATCTCTTCTTGATTCAGGGCTGACGTTTCAAAGGGTTTTTCTTTTTCCTTTTCTTTAGATGGCTTATTGTTTCGGTTTTTGTTTTCTTGGGCAGAGAGGTTTTGGTTTTTTTTGCCATTCCCCCGACTTAAGAAAACACACTTTGCAAATGAAAGCAGCAGCAATGAGGGCGAGAAATAGGTCCTGACGTGTGTCATGCATCTAAGCCCTAAAATCTTATTTCCCCAGGCAGGTGATTCCGATTGCCTGAGCGTAGGAGGCTGTTTTGGCTTCCCTTTTCGTAACCACTCGGCCAAAGAACCGGAAGCTTCCGTACTCCACTCCTTTAGACCAGTGGTTCTCAACCGGTGGGTCCCCAGATGTTCCTGGACTGCAACTCCCAGAAGCCTCCGCCACTCGCTGTGCTGGAATGGACTTCTGAGAGTTGCAGTCCAGGAACATCTGTGGACCCAGAGGTTGAGAACCACTGCTTTAGACCATCGGATCCTGAGAAAAGTTGCCCCTCTGAGTGCCTTTGCCCTACCATTCCTGGCCCCCCCCTCCCCTTTGGTGACTTAAAAGAAATGTCACAATCCCCCCTCTCCTGTTCTTCTTGAATGGATCCAATTAACCCTATGAGGTCTCTTGTGGCATTCACCCATTACGGGTTTTCTAATAGCGTGCATCTCTTTCCTCCACCATTCCCTGACATGGCTTTGGATTACATGGGACTACATTGGACATATGAACTGCAGCTTGCTTCTAGTACTGTATTTGGTCTAATCTAATGATTTTTTAAAAAAACTTATTATTGTTTTGTTATCCTCTTCTTTCCCTCTTCCAAATTTTTCGTTTTTCTCTTTCTCGATTTTTGCTGATGTTACTGTGTTTTCTTGGTTCTTTTAACCCTTATTGTTAACCGCCCGGAGTTCCCTGGGAAGACGGACAGTATACAAATAAAATAAATAATAAATAATAAATATATTATTATTATTATTATTATTTTGACGAGGCCAGTGAGAAGGCCAGTGAGAAGGTGAGAGTGCCGGTGACTGCTCTGATAGAAAAGCTGGAGGGTGGGGGAGGAACAAGGGCTCACTCAATGTTCCTCCTGTTCTTTTTCAAGGCTGGGAAAGGCTCAGGGCGGATGAAAAGAGGCGAGCCGCGGCATGCTGATGGGCCTAGAGACAAAAGCCGGCGCCACTGGGGGCCGCGCGGTAAAATGCGTGCCAAAAAGAGATGGAACGTGCCTTGGCCATGGGACAAGACTTTTTCCAGGACCTGGATCCTTCCGGTGGGAAATTCTGGCCTGGCGCTTCACTGGGGAGATGGAAGGGATATGTACAAGTCCTGGGAGGGCAGTGTGGTATAGTGGGTTGAGTCTTGGACTCATAGAATCCTAGAGTTGGAAGAGACCTCAAGGGCCATCCAGTCTCACCCCCTGCCATGCAGGAACCCCCCCCCATCACAGGACACCCAACAGATGTCCATCCAGCCTCTGCTTAAAAGCCTCCAAAGAAGGAGACGCCACCACCCTCCATGGCAGCTTATTCCACTGCTGAACAGCTCTAACCATCAGGAAGTTCTTCCTAATGTTCAAATGGAATCTCTTTTCCCGTAGTTTGAAACCATTGCTCCGAGTCCTAGTCTCTGAGGCCATGGAAAACAAACCTGAAAAACAATGTGCATACAGCTAGCTATTCTGGTAAACAGGTATAATTTTTTATTTTGCTGGCTATCTATCAGCCTTGTGCATGATCTTGAAAGTTGTGGCTCCCGAATTCCTTGCTGAAGGCATCGGCTTCACAACCAAGACTCTGGTTGAGGGGGGAAATCATGTTTTGGGATAGTTTCACAGGTTTGGACAAATACAGAAATATAAGAGCAAAAGCAAAGCAAAGTGTGCTGCTGGGTATATTACATCACAGCACTTAAAGCCCTCTCTTAGTGATTTACAGTTTAATTACACTGACTACACATTGCTTCCCACCCCCATCCTCAAGTTTGCTGGGTACTCCATTCGGGAGATGTTTCAGAGAAGGTAGCCGTGTGAGTCTTTTCAAGAATTTCAAGAACAAAACAGGAGATACAAAGCATGGGACACCTTAAAGACTAACTTTCATATTTTAATGTAACGTTTCGTGGACACGTCCACTTCTACAGACATACAGCAGCAGAATTCGGGAGATGAGAGCCAGCTGTACTGCGGGGCAGTGAGAGGCTGCCCAGAGTAGCCTTGTAGCTAGGCAGGCAGAATAGACATTGAATGAATTTATGAATAGATAGATAGATAGATAGATAGATAGATAGATAGATAGATAGATAGATAGATAGATAGATAGATCTCATGAACTGTGGAGAGCTCAGTGCGGTAGAGCCAGGGGTCAGGATTTTGATTCCCTGCTGTGTCTCCGTGGCAGGGGCCAGACTTGATGACCTCTAGGCTTCTTTCCAGCTTTACAGTTTAACCCCCTCAAGCATCCGGCACATGGGTCCAGTGGAAGGATCCCCCACTGCTGAAAGATGAAATGCTTTGCATCTGCAACCTATCCTCCATCCTTTAATGTGGTCCAGCGGCAATTAAAGACACCATATCCCGGAGCAAGTGCTTCTTGGCACCCCATGGCACAGTAGTTAAATGCCTGTCCTGCAGCTAAAACTGTGTTCACGACCTGGTGTTCAATCCCAGGTAGCTGGCTCAAGGTTCACTCAGCCTTCCATCTTTCCGAGGTCGGTAAAATGAGTACCCAGCTGGCAGGGAGGGGGGATGTGTAGCCTGCATTACTGTAATTAAAACTGTAAACTTCCCAGAGACTACTTGAAGTGGTATGTGTGCTGTATATAAGCAGAACACTTTCTTTATAGAGAGGGAGAGACAAGAGGCTTTCCTTGTCTTTTCCTGCCATCAGGAATACTATGCCAGGCCCGGGACCGTAGTGGCGATGTGCAACCCATCTCTGCTGCAGAAGCTCAGTCATCCTGGACCCGGTAGTCTGGGGCTTCTTCTCTCTCCATTCAAGATGAAATCAGTGCCACTGCCACCTCCGCAGAATAAGTGCAACAGAAGCTTCCGCAGGATGTTGAGGAATTTGCCAGCCTACTCAGAGTGCGGTTGTTTTAATCTCCTTGCTAGGGTTACAGGAGCATCCTCTGAGCCGGTTTCTAGCCAAATATTTGCTCCACACGCCAGGACCACCACCAGCACCACCACCATCGATCCCACCTCGAGCTGATCGAGAGGTGGCTTGAATCAATTTGTTCTCTGGTTCAGGAAAGTACGTACACATTTCCAGGTCAGAAGACTCTGAATGTGGGGAAACCCGAGGGGAATGAACTGAGACGGGGAGACAAAACGCAGGGGCATCCATCGGGGGAAGGTAGCAGATGTTCACTGTGCAGGCTAAGGTCCGACAGCGTCCTTCCGTCTGTCTGTCTGCCCAAATCTCCAGCAGCCCCAACCCGTCACACCTCTTCCATTACTCCATGCCATCTTTCCATCAACCGCTCCTGCATAAACCAGGAGCAGCTGCTGAGAAATTTTTAGAAAGCAGGAATATGACAGGCCGTGGGACTAGGCTCTAAGGATCGATCTGATCAAAAGCCCACACGAGACAGGCAGTCATCCTTCCCACGTCTGCACACGCACAGACACGCCATCCTGAGTGTCATGAAGCTCCGGTGCAGCAACGGATGAGAGACAAGAAAGACTGTTCTGGAGCACAGCCAGCCTCTTAGAGGACACAGCACCCTCCCTTTGCCGGCCCAGGAAGCGAAATGGAAGATGGGGATTAATACAGGCCAGGCTGAGCACAGGAGCGAATCTGAGGGGGGGGAGGGAGGGCAGAAGGGTACATCTGTCCCAGGGGCAGCAATCTAGCAGCGCCTGGAGGGGGAACAGGAGAAGGAAGCCATGCACCCTCCCACCTGAAGATTAATACAGTAATCTCCATCATGGTTTGTAACCTGTGATGGACTTTTCCTCCAGGAATCTGACCAATCCCCTTTTGAAGGCACCCAGGCTAGATGCCATCACCACCTCTTGTGGCAACATTTCACTGTAGATTCCCCTTGTCCCTACTGAGACAGAACAGGAAGGGTATTTCCTCCGAGGAGTCGGGGAGGTTGCTCACTGCATGCCAGAGAGTCTAAAACAGATCCACCCCGAAATCCAGGTCGGAAACACACACATCTAGTGTCCCATCTGGCCAAGCACCCTATGGCTGGATTTCCATTTGGAAAATTCCCACTCAGCAGGAAAAACTGTGGTTAAAAAATGTGTTAGGGAGGCAGTGGTTTCGGTGGGATGTTGGACAGCTCCTTTGAAGTGAGGCCGGCAGAGAATGTATGGAATTCAGTATTTGGGCAGCTGTGGCTTGTTGCACCACAGCCTAGATCTTTAATCTTTACCTTTCAAGGTATATATTTTATATTTTATACAGTGGTCCCCCGCCCTTTCGTCGTTCATATACTGGTATTTTGGTACCGCTCCTAAGTGCAACACTAACAGAGACAAAAGGGACGTGAAGTAACCGTCTTAGGGCGTTTATACACGACCCCTAAGCTCCGCTGCAAATGGCTGCAAGCTCCGGAGCTTAAAAATGTTTCCCCACCAGCTCCGGAGTTTGCAGACAATTAAGTGCGACCCCGCCCACTTTAGCGCGACCAAATGCACTTTTCTTGTACCTGCTCTTTGATGGTGAAAAATATTTGATGCGGATGTGCTGGGCTCTCCTCGCTTCTTTTTGTTGGTTTGTTTTTTTGCCTCCCGCCCCTTTAAGAGGAACCAGGAAATGACCGGGGCTCCCCCGGCAGCGTCCACCAACACCGGGAGGCAAGGCTTTATTCTTCTGTCCTTTTTTCCCCTCCCTCCCCTCACGCAGCTGGCAGCCAGGAAGTACGGAGGGGTGGAGATGCACGAAGAGCGACAAACCCCTAAGATCTCTGGTCCGAATTTAAGGGGCCAGCGGATCTTAGGGGTCGTGTAAAAAGGCCCTTAGTTACATCCCAGCTGGATTACTGCAGTACAGTCTGCATAGGGCTGTCTATGGAAGGGGTCAGAAAACTTCGGTGGGTCCAAAATGCAGAGGCCAGATTGCTAACGGGCTGGATGCAAGGGTCACCTCCACCTACCCCTGTCACAGCGGCTACACTGGCTAAACAAACTGCTTTCAGGCAGAATTCAAAGTGCCGGTTTAAACCTACAAAACCCTAAATGGCCTGAGTCCAAAATACCTCAAAGAATGTATCTCCCAATGTGAGCCATTTCAGGTGCTGAGGTCTTCAGTAGAAGTTTTTCACTCAGCCCCACCACCTTCACAGATGATTTTGGTGGAGACACAGGAGAGGGCCTTTTCCATTGCTGCTCCCAAAGGAAACCTGACTGGCCCCATCTTTGCTGTCCTTCCGCAAGCAGGCGAAAACCTTTCCTTTCAGGCAGGCTTTCCCTGAGTGAATGGCTGCCAGGTGTCTTTTTTTTTTTTTTTTAAATTGTTGTACCTTACTGCATGTGTTTCGGAGCTGCCCATGCTTTTTGTTTATTGTTTCATTGCTCCTTTTATTACTGTATATTCCTTGTTACCAATCTTATATACTGTCTTTTAGTTATTGTACGCTACCTCGGTTCCTTTTTAAGGAGAAAGACGGGTTAAAATATTAGAAAAGAAATGAACGAGTGCAGAGGTTTTGATAGCGTTGTTTTAAAAGCAGCTTCTTGTTGTGGTTTTGGTTCTTATTGTTTTAACGGCCAGCGGTCAAGTTATATTGCCTTTCGACATGCTTTGCAAACGGCCTCGGGGAATGCCATAAAAGGTGAGACAGAAATCTGTTATAAAAATAAAACCAAGAAGAATGTTTTATGAGTCTAAGAAGCAAAACTCCCGCTGCTCCCAAAGACAAGATTTCTATTTCTAAAGGAATTAAAATGATTTCTATTTCTAAAGAAGGGATTTTATGACAGCAGGCACCATTAAGTGGTAATGCAGAGTACACTTATATTTAGGTCTAAGGCCCACCAAACTCATTTCGTTGACATCTTTGACTTATTTGTTCTTATGTCCCTGATTCCCTTTGAGAATTTAGGGCCCAATTATTTAGCAAACTGCCAATTTCACAAATGCCAAGCTTCATTTCCACCAGCCTGAGGGATTCTGGGATTCTTCCCGCTTGTCCTGATTTAAGGCGGGATTTATCACGACTCCAGGCAGCCTTAATTCATCTGGCAAGAACAAACGGCACATTGTATGTAGCATGTTGTTTATCTGCCACAATTCCTCTTGCAACTGGCTTGCTTAGAACGTTCTTTGATGCTGTAATCAGGATAAGAGTTCAGGATGCACGACCAACTTTATTCCGTAATTATATTCACCGAGAAAGGCTGCATTTCCTTTGTATACCTTTTCGTATGCTTCATTGAATGTTTTTTTGTTGACTGCTCAATTATTGTAAGCCCCTGAATAGCACCTGACAACAAGTAAGTAGACATGTACAGGACTGAGCTGTACGTTTGTAACTTTTCTCTCGCTTTTCCACTGTGAGAGATTTATCAGTAAGACGGTTACTTCACGTCTGTTTTGTCTCTGTTAGTGCTACGCTCTGGAGCAGTACAAAAAAATGTTACTTCACGTCCGTCGTGCAACTACTGAAATTTGTCTCGACCACAGCCCCAGAACGGGTGCTAAGCACGACAATACTGTACCTGGTGCTGGAGGAGGGTTTTCCCTTGTCACTCTTTGTTCCCACTTTCTGTTCTGAGACAAGACACCATGTAGTAATGACTGTCACGCAACAAAACATTCGTTTTTCTCAGAAAACTGTATCCAGGTTTTGTTTTTAAATTTGGCTCTGCTGCACTAGCATATGAAACCCTGATCACCAGTAATTCGAAATACCGAAAAAGTTTTTTTTAACCCCCCCCCCCAAGGAAAAAGGAAGCTAGACAAATGCTGTGTTTGTCACGGAACAGGACAGTGAGGTAACACTTGTCACAAGACAAGTTATCACGACCACGGGAACACCAAAACAGGGACAAAACCACGTGATCATGAGCAACGCTGCCATGGTACAAAACTAATCGTGAAACAAAGAAGGACGTGAAGTAACCGCAAAAGACTAGATAAGATAAGATAACCTCCCTCGATCCTTTAAAGGGGATTTCAAACAGCCTCACGGCACAGCAGCACTCAAGCCACCTTTTCCTATTCCATTCAACGTTTCCTTGCATTATTGTCTTTTCCAAACAATATTGTATAGCTTTGCCTCTTTTGCTTAATGACCATCTAGGGTTTACAGTATAACTCCATGCGTCAGTCCCACTACGAAACAGCTAAATGAATTTCCCACAAAGCCACAAAGAAAACCATTGGTGGCTGAAGGACAGCCTAAAAAAAGCATTCAGGTGTGTGCAAATGCCAGAGAGAGAGAGAGAGAGAGAGAGAGAGAGAGAGAGAGAGAGAGAGAGAGAGAGAGAGAGAGAGAGAGAGAGAGAGAGAGAGAGAGAGAGAGAGAGAGAGAACAAGGTTTTGGGTGATACTGCTCCCCTCCTTTTTTTTTCATTTCTCTAGCAAAGCAAACATTGCTTTGGCAGCCAAAGAAACAGGCAGCCTCACAGCATCTGAAGTTAACTGAAATACAGCAAAGCTGTGTTTTATCTGGAGTGAGTTTTTGTGGCCTTCAGCCCACTTGTTGAGCGGCAGAGAGTATGCTGTCGCTGACGGAGGGGAGATGCGATCTGGCCCGCCACTAGTAATGACCGGTGGGTGCATCTTCCATCTTGTGGAGGTCTTAAACGAAGACAAAATACCAGGCAAAAACCCCAGCGGCTGCACTGTTTTGAACCACGATTCCCCAAGCCAGCCACTGGCCGTGTAAGAAATGGCAAGGGCCTGGCATTTCAAACAAGTCTTCGAACCCTAAAGAGACAAGGAAGGGAGGAAAAAGAGGCCGGGGAAAACGCTTGAACGCCCACACCCCTCCCTCCGAGTGGCGAGTGACAGCCTTCCCACTGACAATGCTCCTGGGAGCAGGCAGGGAGTGTATTTTTCCCACGGCTCCCTCTTTGAAATGGTTAACCGGCTCCGAGCTCCCACCCACCGGTTTGACATCACTTCTCCCATCTGCCAATCGCCACTTGGCTCTCCAGCAAAAAGAGTCCACCGAGCCAAAGCTGAGAGCAGAAAGCAAGCCAGCCACGGCCAGAGAAGAAACGCAGGAGGAGGAAGAAAGGAAGGGAGGGAGAGAAAGAGAGAGAAACAGAAGGTACAAAAGACTTTACATCCTTGCTCCAGGCTCTGTGGCAACGAAAGCCGCGCCACAGGGCAAGAGGTGCCCCGAACCCGTGTCGTTATTGCCCTCCTGGGGCTGGCGTGGGCATCTGCCAGCCGACCCTCGCCTCCCAAGATGATGGGCTGCAAGTCCAACTCTCTCACTTGCCTCCAAGGAGGGAAGCCCGTGCTGCCCGTGGCCGCTGCCGCCACGGACTCCACCGCCACGCTCAACAAGCTGGCCCTGGCCACGGGAGGCACGGAGAAGTCCTGGTACCGCTGCGTCTTCCCCTTCGGCATCGTGGCCCTCGTCATCGGCGTGGCCACCACCTGCATCACCTTCACCATCAACGGCCCCGCGATGGACATCGCCAAGGTGGTCTCGGTGGCCACCTTGGTCTTCGGCGTGAGCCTGCTGGTGGGCGCCGTGGTCTGCTGGCGGGCCAAGAGGGAGAGGCAGCGGAGGAAGCAGAAGGAGGAGCCCGTCCCCTTAGAACAGGGGGCTTTATGAGGCTGAGCCCAGTCCCTGAGAGGTAGACCCCGGGCTGGAGATGGCCTCGTCTTTTTTCTGGCCACCCATGCGCCACAGAAGAGGGGCGTGATGGCAAGGGAGCTTTTGAGGGAGGTGGCCTCTGTTTTGGGCAGACACCGGCAGCGGCGAGGGCCACCTGGCCGCCTGCGTGGAGGACTTGGCCCTGCTTTGATGCCTCTGCCGTGTGGACCACGTTACGAACTGCCAAGGAACTCCGCTCGCTCCAGGAAGGATGGACAGTCAGCACCGGGAGCAAAAGAGGAGTGGCTGGCAGTGCCTCAAAACCCTGACTGTGGGTTGGCAAGCTTTCTTTTTCATTTTTGCAACACAGGTCTGCTTGTTTACAAAGAATCCCAGCAGGAAAAGAAGGGGGGGACAGGAACAGGCAAGGTCTCTCTCTCTCTCTCTCTCTCTCTCTCTCTCTCTCTCTCTCTCTCTCTCTCTCTCTCTCTCGGGGGTTCTGTGCAAGTCCCTTGTCACAACTCCTCACCGACGGATGCCCGAAAGGAAGAGAGAGGCTGAGGTTGGTTTGTTCTCCAAGGGAACGCCTCCCATCTTCACACTATCAGCAGAAGTGTCCAGGCAGCTGCTGAGAGGAATATGCACTTCTTGCCTGTCAACTTGCAAGGTGAGAAGGAAGGATTGCAGAGGCCAGGAGTTTTCTTTCGGGGCAACGGGGGTGCCCCGTGCCCGTTCTCAGCAAGAAGCCAAGGTCGAAGTGGAGAGACAAGGCTGGGGAATAAACCGAAGCCCACCCCTCTATCACCCCAAATACTTCAGGAACACCACCGCAGGCAACAAGTGAGATTGAAGATGTTTTTTCTCCAGGTTTTTGCAATGGAGAGCAGTGCAGCAGCAAAAAGTTCGAGGAAGTTACCGAATCCGAAGAAATGCAAACACTTACATTCAAACTACAAGAGCAGGTGAAGCTACTACCAGAGTTTTCTAGCTGGGGACGGTGAGGCACAGGTTGCAGGAGGTGGGGGAGAGAGAGAGAGATGATCGGCAGCCACTACACAGTAGTTCAGCACGGGCTGTGAAGGCCTTCGTCTTATCCGGCCATCAGGTTTCTAGTCCTGGTGAAGTTTGCATGGGCTTAGTGGAAGCGCTGGGCATAAAGGTGCAAGCGCGGGACCCCTGCCCTCGCAGGGCTGTATGGGCCGTGGGTTAGTTTTTCCGTTGGGCATCCGCTTCTGTGCAGGTGGACTGTGACGCTGGTCTTGGCGCAAGTGCCTGGAGCAGGTTTTGTTTTTTATGGGGGGGGAGGGGCATCTGCAGTTCCTAGCTGAAGATAGATAAGACTGTATCCCTGCATAGACTGCCTTCCTGCATGGAGCAAGGGGGGTGGACTTGATGGCCTTTGGGGGCCCTTCCAATTTCACACAGCCAAGATTCTATGACAAGGCATGGTTTCCCTGCTGTGGCATCAGATCGGTCGCTTCAGAGAGCACAAGGCATGGCTTGTGAGTTTGACCGCGGCCCCGTCAGGGGAACACCCACGGCTGAGCTTGGCCTACCCGACAAGCAGGCAGATGGACAGAGGCAGGCAATGATAGGTATTACAAATGGATGTACAGAGGGGACCCTCCCACCCAGCCCTGAAATGAAGTGCTTGGTTCTGTCTTTCTCGATCCTGCGGCCAGAACAAGGAATCGGAGCTTGGATAAGTTTCTTTGTAGGACTTCTGCTCTCCGCGGTGAGCGTTGCCAGTGGGCCTGCTGACTATAGGGTTCCAGGAGGGAAGGTCCAAAATAGCAACTCTCCTAAGCTCTATAAGAATTATATATATTTCCACTGACATATTCCAACCCTTCTTTGACGTAGTTCCATTTAAACTGACTTCCTGACATGACTCTCTCTCTCTCTACTCCCCCTGCTTTGAAACAAAACAATGTGGCCCCAATTCACGGCAACCTTGCCAACACACACACACACACACACACCCATTGCACCCCAGCCCGGGTTACAAGCTACTAGGAAAAAAGAAACAGCTGCATTTTTGGCTAACTCAGCACCTGGAGCCCATCCGACCTACGCGCGTGCAGCTGGAAGGACATGAAGCTGGACTCTCCGTCATGGTCTGGGAAGCGGCGGAGGCAGCAGCCAGAAGAAGAGGGCGCCTGGGTGGGTTGGGTGGAAGAACACAGAGCGTGCACATCCATCACGTTTCCTGGCTGCGTCCTTCGTGGTGCGCCAGCAGATCCCCTGGAAGCGCCCAAGACCAACGCGCGTGAACTTGAACTCTCGACTCCGGCAGGAAAGAAGGAAGCGCAAAACAGGCTGGCTCAACTTTGGGGGGGGGAGAAGAGATCCAGGGTGCATTTGCCTCTCATTGTGGGTTTATCTTGAGCCGTGACAGTCTGTATCTATTTTGAGGGACAGCAACCCTGGCTTCCACATGGTCTTCTTCGAGGGTTTTATGAGCAAGACTGTGGACCGAAGTCTTCAAAACAGAGGCGCCTCCACAAGACGGTACGAAGCCCGACAGCTATGTAGCAAAGGTGCTGTGGTGTAGAATTTGTACATAAACTATTAAGGTTGTGTTGTTGTTTTTTATCCTGCCGTCTCTCCCAGCATGACACGGGCGAACTCCCCCTTTGGTCCTTACGACACCCCTGCAAAGTGGGTCAGAGGGGAAGGACTTTAACTGGGCCAAACTCACCCAGGGGGATTTCTGGCTGAACCATAAAGTGACCCTGTTTCACCCTCCAAAGGGGGTAGGGAGTTGGGGGGGGGCTCCAGATGTTTAAGCCACAGCTGCTTTGCTGGGAACCTTTGCTATGTACATAAAAACCTAAGAAGAGCCCTGCTGGATCAGGCCAAAGGCCCATCTAGTCCAGCTCCCTGTATCTCACAGTGGCCCTATCAGATGGCCCTTGAAGTACTCCGGTTTTCAGCCTGGAGATTATACATCTCCATCCTGGTTTGTAACCTCTGATGGACATTTCCTCCAGGAATCTGTCCAATCCCCTTTTGAAGGCATCCATGCCAGATGCCATCACTGCATCCTGTGGCAGGGAGTTCCACAAACTAATAACACGCTGGGTGAAAAAATATTTTCTTTTGTCTGTTCTCACTCTCCCAGCCCTCAGTTTGAGGGGATGTCCCCTAGTTCTGCTATTTTGTGAGAGGGAGAAGAGCGTCCCTCTATCCACTTGACTCATGCCCTGCATTATTTTGTACGTCCACATCCACTGTGTAATCCTATGTAATCCACTATGTAATCCACTGTGCTTACCTGGCCTTTCTGGAGGTTTACCCTGGAGGACCGAAAGTTCTCATTTTTTGTTCTAAAAACCCCAGCCCATCATTGCAACATCTCACTCTCTACATGGGCATAATTTCTCCCAGTGTGACATACTTTTTCATTCTTACTACTCCATGCGAGAGAGCTGAGGCCGCCTCTTGGCAACTGCCATTCAGAACAGAAATCTCTTGGCCAAAAAAGAAAGAGGGAAAGAGAGGCAGAACCTTTTCCTGCAAGTACCCCGCTGAGCTTCTGCCGAGTGTGGAAAGTCCCCGGTGCATAGGTAGATGCGCCAGTGCCACTGGCACAAGCATCACCCACCATCCGCCTGGGCAGCGGCAACAGCTGTACAAAGGCTGGGTTCCCATGTTCATGTGGAGGAGCTTAACTACATCTTTGCAGCTGGCAGACCAGGGGCCTTTGTACACGACCCCTAAACTCTGCCGCAAATGGCTACCAGCTCCGGAGCTTACAATTGTTTCCCCACCAGCTCTGGAGTTTGCAGAAAATTAAGTGCGACCACGCCCATCTAAGCGTGTCCCAGCGCACTTTTCATGTACCTGCTCTCGGAGGGTGAACATCCCTGATGCGGATTTAAGGGAGTGAGTGCCAGGCTCTCCTCGCTTCTGTTTGTTGTTGTTGTTGTTGTTGTTGTTGTTTGCCTCCCGCCCCTTTAAGAGAAGGAATCAGGACAACGACGGGGCTCCGGGTGGCTTCGGAGGTGAGCCTGCATTTTTTTCCTCTTTTTTTCTCCCTCCCCTCACGCAGACAGGAGCAAGGAAGTGCGGAGGGGTGGGGACAGAGGAAGAGCAACGAACCCCCAAGATCTCTGGTCCGAATTTAAGTGGCCAGTGGATCTTAGGGGACGTGTGAATAGGCCCCAAGGTGGCTTGTGGTAATCCAGCAGTTGGCCAACGCCGTGCCTTCTGAGCATCCCAGCAAAACAGCATAGAATCATAGAGTTGGAAGAGACTTCAAGGGCCATCCAGTCCAACCCCCTGCCATGCAGGAACCCCCATCACAGGACTCCCAACAGATGGCCATCCAGCCTCTGCTTAAATACCTCCAAAGAAGGAGACTCCACCACCTTCCTTTGTGGCAGCATCTTCCACTGCCGGACAGCTCTAACGGTCAGGAAGTTCTTCCTAATGTTTAAATGGAATCTCTTCCTGAAGTTTGAAACCATTGCCCCGAGTCCCTAGTCCAGGCATGTCCAAACTTCGGCCCTTCAGATGTTTTGGACCACAACTCCCACAGTCCTTTGCCATTGAAAATACAATACAGGCTTGGAATTCTTGGAGTTGTGGTCCAAAACATCAGGAGGGACGAAGTTTGGGCATGCCTGCCCTAGTCTCTGAAGCCATGGGAAAAGATGTGTGTCTTTATGTGATTTTGGATGTAGGGAAAAATCCATAGTTATTGACTGAATGGAGCTCAGGTTCTACAGCTACATCTGACACATTCAGGGGTAAAAACATTGCTCCCCGTTGCTGCTACATAAGAGACAGAGGGTGGTCCCATGCTGGCTGGATCACTCAGTGGCTTTCATCCTGGAAGAAATGTTTTGCAAGGAGCGGCTTAGGGAGCTGGGAATGTTTAGCCTTACAAAAAGAAGGCTGAGAGAGGATATGATAGCCATGTTTAAATATTTGATATAAACAGCAGATGCTCTGAATCGCCCCCAATCAGAGACACGGTCTTTAGATAGAGGAAATGGATGGCTAACACCTGGAAAGTTCACCTTGTTTTGTCCTGCAACTCCCAAAATACTCAGACAGTGGCTGGAGTGATATGTAGACCTTGGTGTGTGACAGACAACTACTGCTTTCATGAAACCTAAGCAGGGGTCACTAACTCATCTGCATCTCAGGCCGAAGGTTCCGGTTGCAGTCGTTGACATCTATAATAATAATAATAATAATAATAATAATAATAATAATAATAATAATAATAATAATAATAATAATAATAATAATAATAATAATAATAATAATAATCGTCATCATCATCATCACCCAATTCAAAGCAGTGGCCAAGTGCTGCTAATTCCAGGATTTCCAAAATCCATGCCTTTGCAACCAGGTCGGGTCACCCGCCAATGTTTTGGGCACAATTCCGAATGTTCAGGTCTCGCCACATGCACCCGCATGGCTGAGAAATAAGAAGCACAGGAGGAGGAAGAGGAGGAGGAAGGACTGGGTGATATGTGAGAGGAGAGAGAGAGGCCTGTCTTTCCGAAACCCAGGAATAATGCTCCGGGCAATATTGCCAGCTTAAGCTGAGCTGACTGAACATCAATCTAACCTAAAATTGGTTTTCCTCTCTAGAAAAACCTCTTCATTTCATGCCCTATATTTCCAACAGAGAGCGGTACACTTCATCAAATGTTATCGTAAGATTTAAATAAAAACAATGCCCATCCTGGTCTGTTTTTTTTTTAAATCTCCCGATTGCCTGCTTCTAGGAAATATCTCCTGGCAGTTTCTTACACGTTCTTCTCTGACTCAAGAATATTAATGGGCAAGCTGCTGTTTTCGGTTTTCATCATGTTCTCCCTTTCTACAACCTGGCGAGACTACCCAGGCGATGGTGCCCTTTTTAAAAGTACAGTACCTCTCTATCCAAACTCTTTGCCTGGCGGCAGGAGGAACTGGGCAGGGTTAACCCTTTCTCCCTATAGGATGAGGCCAGCCCTGGTCTATAATTAAACCTCTAACGGCAGGTCTGTTTCCTCTATTTCTGTGCCCGGGGTAATCCAACACCACCCACCCACCCACCACCACCACCCGTAAGGCAGTGAAATGCATGGCATTTCCTGAGCTAGAGAGAGAGTGAGTGCGAGAAAGCTGTGGGCAGCTTTGTTGATATCCCTGAATAGGCTGCCGTGCTTAGGAGCCAACGGGAGGGTTCAAATTCAGCTGATGAGTGCAGATACACAGGTATACCAAGATCTGGAAGCTGGTGGCTTCTGGGACGAACTTTCCTCCCCTACATATCCTTTCTTTAAAAACTGCACATTTACGAGACTGTGAATCAAAGCTAGGGCCAGTGACTTCCAGGATCACCGCCTCCAGAATATCAGGTGTTGTAGTATTCTAGGAAACAGGGTGTGGAAAAGAACCTTTTCCCCACCATGTCCAAAGCCTCTTGTGGGCAGCATCACGGAGGGAAATCATTCAAGTGGGCTGCTTATATAACCCCCTACAGCGCTTAAAGGATTCTCTGGGCCGTGGGCCATTTTGAATTAGGAAGGATGGAAAGCTGAGTCCACCTTGGACCGGCTGCCTGAGCCCATCAGGATCGAACTCAGGTCATGAGCAGAGTTTTGACTGCAGTACTGCAGTTTAATCACTCAGCCTCATCAGGATACAAGCCAAGCCCTGTTGGATCAGATCGAAGGACTGTCAGGTTGCTTCCTTGCTTCCCATTGTAACCATCCAACTGGAAACTCCAATGTAAGATTTAATTCAAGGGCTATGTCCTACTCCTATCCTGGTCCTCAGCAGCTACCTTCACGTCTGAGATTCCAAATACCCCACAGCAGAGCCGGCCCTACCCTTTGTGGTAGAGATCGGCACAAAATGAACAATTTTTCATTTCCGTTTCCGTTTTTTCTTTTCGTTACACAACGAAACGACAAACGAATTTTATCACTAAAATGAAACGAAACGAACAGAAACACCAGAAATTTTGTCGTCCATTTCGTTTTCATTACGGCAATACATTGAACTGCTTTAAAAGCTAAAAAAAATCACAAAAAATTGAAATAAATGGTAACGAAACGGTAACGAAACGAATGAAAACGAAAATGAATTTTTTGCAAAAATTCGCAAAAAATTGGAAACGAACTGAAACGGACCCCCTAAACGACAAACGACAAACGAAACGCCATTTTTTAAATTCGTGCCCATCTCTACTTTGTGGTAAAAAAAAACCAAATCCATCCTTTTGTTGCACTTGCAGTGTTTGGAAAGAGTTGCTTTTGTAGATGACGTTTTACAGAATCCACACAGCCACCGGGGGGGGGGGAGTTGTCAAAAAAGTAGCTTCTCTAGACTCTGGGTTTTTAAAAAAAACAAAAAAAAACTCTTCACCTCCTACTGCACATCTGTTTTTAAGGAAGAGCAACAAGGGACCAATGGTGCTGTAGTCAAGTTCCAAAAATAAAAGGAATCATCGTTTTGGGAAACAAAGCAAGCTACAAGAAGTTGAATAGCTCAGAGAGCTATAAAGAGACTCTCTCTCTCTCTCTCTCTCTCTCTCTCTCTCTCTCTGGCTGCTTTATTTCATAGGCCCTCTCACTTCTGTTTCAGTTGAATCCCATTTTAGGTGTTCTTTTCTTTAAGACACAACCTCTTCTCGGCTGAGTCCTTTTTGTTTTGTGTCTGCCTCAAGAGCACCCGATTAATTTGCCAAACACAAAATGAGCAAGGAGAAAAGAAGTGTATGTGAGTGGGTAGATGTGTCTGAGAGAGAAAGAACTGCTGAAAACATTTTTTTTAACAGGGGAGGTGGCAATCTCCTCACCTGAGGGGATCTAATGGTGTCCTCTTTCTCAGGGCTTTCCAACTTCTGATTAAAATGTCCTTCTATGCTGGGCTTGGAAGAAGTTACAGTAGGGTCCCTGTATCCACTGATTCATTATCCACTGATTCAGTTATCCACGGTTGGCAGAGGAAAAAATAATAATAATTCAGCAGCCACAAAGCAAGCTATTGTCACAAACAACAGCTGTAAAGCAAGCTATTGTCACAAATAGCATCTGTAAAGCAAGCTACTGTCTCAAAACAGCAATCATATAAAGCAAGCTACTGTCAGAAAACAGCAGGTTGGGGGCGGGCGGGCAGGAGTTCTCTCTTATCCATGGTTTTCATTATCCACGGGAAGGCCTGGAACCAATCCCCAGCGGATACCGGGGTCCTACTGTACTTCTTTGGACTACACAGCCATGCTGGGAGTTACACCTCAAAAGAATAACCTTCACAAGCCTAGCTTGTATGGCATATGCAGGCAATGTTTATGTGCTGTTTAGCTACATCTGTAACCCTACCACAGTTATCAAGGTGCCTGATATGTATTTTTAAAAGGACCATCCCCCAGCAAACTCCTGTGGCAAAGTCTGGTTTTGAACCCAGGTCTGCTGAGTAGAGATGGGCACGAACTACTGGTTCAGCAGTTCATTTCCTGGCCAAACAGCCAATCTGCCATTTGGTGCCCCACCACCATTCAGCTTGGGCCAGTGGGGAGACAGGGCAACTTCTGGAAGGGGTGGGTGCCAGATTGCACATCACCTTTATGGCTGGAAAACGAACCATGCTGAACCACTGGACCAGTGGTTCGTGCCCATCTTAACTCCTGAGTTCCAGCACACCACTTTCTCCACTGTGCCACCCTGGCTGTCTAGTTGTTAGGCCTCTAGTTGTTATCAGCCTGCATAAGTTGTTGTTGTTCAGTCATTCAGTTGTGTCCAACTCTCTGTTACACCATAGACCAGAGCATGCCAGACCCTCCTGTCTTCCACTGCCCCCAATGTTTGGTCAAATCCATGTTGGTTGCATTGATGACACCATCCAACCATCTCATTCTCTGCCACCCCCTTTTCCTTTTGCCTTCCATCTTTCCCAACATCAGGGACTTTTCCAAGGACTCCTCTTTCCTCATGAGGTGGCCAAAGTACTGGAGCCTCAGCTTCAAAATCTGTCCTTCCAGTGAATATTCGGGGTTGATTTCTTTCAGGATGGATAGGTTTGATCTCCTTGCAGTCCAGGGGACTCTCAAGCGTCCCCTCCAGCACCACAGTTCAAAAGCGTCGATTCTGCGGTGATCAGCCTTCTTTATTGTCCAGCTCTCACTTCCCTACATCACTACTGGAAAAACCATAGCTTTGACTATCCTGACCTTTGTTGGCATAAGTAGGACTCCCCTACCATCAGATGTTTTTAGCTTCTCATTAGCCCCATCAAATGCAGCCAGTTAAGGAGACATAATGGGAACATATGGAATCCTTGAGTTCCTCATCCCGGGGTAGATAATAACCCAGTTTGTGGTCACTCAGGCTCTGATGATGTCATTGGTGTAATATGTGGCCCTCCAGACCCATCATCTCTTGTTGTTGAGTATGCTGGAAGGGAATGGCAGTCCCACAGGTAGGGGCACAACCCCCTAACCCTGATTTCATTTCACAGAGTAGGATCCCCGGGATGTATTTCCTGCTTTAATACAATAGCCCCAGGTCAACGTGCCTTCCAAATTAGTTCTCCAAAGACAATTGACCTTTTGTCTTGGCAGCCAGATCTGAGAGCTTTGGATACAGTCCACAACCAAGGAACGCAGGCAAGAAACAGCTGGAATGGAAAGGATGAGAATAATGAATGCCTCGCTTTCTCGGTGGCTCTTTTAAATGAGAACGGCAACTGTCTGCAATAAACAGGCCACAGGACAGCTTGAAGCTGAGTGCTGATGCGGTGTGGATGTGTGGATGTGTGAATCTGAAGATTCACCTACCCGGCAATTAAGATCTAGCCAGGGGGCCCTTTTGAAAGAGCCATCCCTCAAGGAGGTGAGAGGGATGGCCTGTAGACACAGGGCCTTCTCGGCAGCTGCTCCCAAGCTATGGAATGCCCTCCCGATCGAGATCCGCCTGGCGCCAACACTGATTACATTCCGGCGCCAGGTAAAAACCTTCCTGTTCCAGAAGGTTTTTAATTGATATAATATAGATTGTGGGTCCGCTGATGACAATTTTAGAATAATGATTTTAGTGTAAGGTTTTTATTGATGATTTAGTGATATTTTACTCTTAACTATTCTAAATTGTTTTATTCCTTGGATTGTAAGCCGCCCAGAGACCTTTGGGTAGTGGGCGGCATATAAGTTAAATAAATAAATAAATAAAATAAATAAATAAGAGAGATTCGCAAGAGGGCCAGCCAAGCCCAACGGACAGTCTGCAGATGGGTTGCCTCGACCCCCTTCGGCCATAATGGCTCTTTTACCCCAAAGAGAGTCCCTGAAGAAAGGTGCGGACGAATTTCTTCCACACTTTGAAGATCTCTGAAGGGCAGAGCGGAGGTTTTCCTGGCTCATCAATGATTGCAAAAGCGACTCAGATGAACAGAGACTAAAACACATGCCTATTAAGATGAAATAGTGAGTAAGCTCTTTTTTAATGCCAAACAATGGGTAAACAATAATTTAAGAACGTGTTTCCAAAGAATTAAATTATATTAAATTCAGAACAATTTCATATAATTTAATCTATAATGTAAAACAATTTAATGACAATGGAGAGGGGAATCCCCATCCATCTTCTCTCTCTCTCTCTCTCTCTCTCTCTCTCTCTCTCTCTCTCTCTCTCTCTCTCTCTCTCTCGTTAAACAACAACACTGAATGGATGACAGGCTTCCTTTTCTTCCAATTCTGTTATGATTCCTGAAACCTAGAGCCTGTCTCCCTGGGGAAAAAAATCTCCAAACCTGTGCTTCTGCTGAGGTAAACGAAGATTGCGTTCCAGCATCTTAGCCTGTTTTAGCCCCAAATCTGTCCTAGAACCGTATCTCACAGGAGGCCAAGAGTGCCATGGCTTGAGTAGCCATGGCAACCACTAAATCTGTGCCAGGACCAGTTGAAGACTTTACTCTGCCCAAGGCAAAGAAAAAGAATAGGTGGATCCTTCTCCTGCCACCCACAGACAGATGTTAGTGAGACAAGTGGCTGAATGTTATGGGTTTTGTTTCGTTTTGTTTTGTTTTGCTTTGCTTCCTTGCTGCAACCTCTAGACCGCTACTGCACTTTAGATTTGAAACGCCTTTTCCTTAAAGACAAATTGCCTTAAAAATCACTGTCCGCTTTTCAAATTGATTTTTCTGAAGAGCCACCTTGGCCACGCCCATTTTGACCACTGTGTCGGTTTTTCTGCACCCCCTTTTAAAGTGATTTGGTTGTATTTGCGGACATACTACGCCCCCTTTTTTCGGTTTCCCCCCTGTTTCTGCCGTTTCCCTGTCGTAGTTTAAAGCGGTTCAGCTTCAGCAACCACTGAAGTGTGGACTGCCGAACTGCTGAAGCGACCACGTGACCGCGGGAGAAGATAAGGCAATGTAAAATAAAAATAAAATAAATAAATAAATAAAAAGCGGCTGCTCAAGGAAGTGCCGTAGCGGCCCTATTCTCCTCTGCCAGAGCTGTAACCTTGTGTAATTACACTCACACTATGTTTTCAGGCCTCTATCATGCTGCATCTTAAAAGTGCATCTTTTAATTTTTAAAAATGTGCATCTGAAATACCCGTCCCCACCGTGATGCGCTTCAAAAATCATATGCCTCTGCCACACTTCCTGAAGCGTGACCCACCACATTTTCGTGATCCTTGCCCATCTAGTAGTAATTTTTTGATCCGCATTTTCGGAGAATTGAAATGTGCATCAAACGTAAGTGGGGGCGTTGTTAGTGCACACTTTTTGCTATTCTGCTCAATTTAGTGATATTTTCTAAGACATGTTTTCTTTTTAAAAATAAAAAGTGGATTACTGGTACAGGAAAGAAAAAAAATGTTTGTCATGTCCTCCAGCAGTAAAACTAGAAACCCGGCATGCCAATAATCAAAGAGTATTAATTTTATATATTACTCTATACTCTATATATTACTCTATATTACTCTATATAGTGACGGAGAAAACAGCTTTTCAAAACAGCAATTTGATGCACTTTCGACCCATGGGGATGTGTGAATAGAGCATCAAAATAATGCTACCGTGGGGACGGAAAGTTTGCATCAAATGTCATGTGACCAGTCTTGGAGAAAGTACGCATTAAATCAACATGCACATTTAGTGTGTGTGTGATAGAGGCCAATGTTAGTTTCCATCACTCATAACTTTAAATGGAATTTTAATCTCCTTTTACTGCTCACGTTCTCTTGTAGCTTTAATGTAATGTTGTCTTTTAATGCTGTAGGATGTCCCTCAGTTCCCTGTTCTCAATACCTGAACATGTCTTAATTGTACTGAACTGTAAATTATCCCTCATTACTGTAAGCTGCCTTGGGTCCTTTTCCAAGGAGAAAGGTGGGGTAAAAATACTCTAAAATAATAAAATACATAAATAAAAATAGAGGCCAGCCTGGGGCCACAGATTGTGCACTCTTGCTGTTATAGAGCATACCTTTCTTAGAGAAAGCATATTTCTCAGCATTCAAAGGGTTGCTATTTAATTTATAACACCCCCCTCACTTCTCCTGCTCCTCAAATTGACCTGAATACAAATAGAGCTGGCAAATGGATGTGGAGTAGCAGGCTTTTGGCTGGCAGCAGGGTTTCCTGTTTACCCAGCCAATGATGTACCGTAATAGCATTTCCAGACTGTGCCCCGTTGAGCTAATTGTGTCTGTCTGATGGGTAATTTTCTTCTTGGAGAAGGCAGCAGCCCTGTGAGTCATCTCAGTTGCTGCCTCTCTTCCCTCGAGTGTCCGGCTTTGCACAGGACACTCCTCTGTTTGAAGGTCTCCCCCTTTTTTGAAATGTCCATGGGAATCAACCCCAAGTCATCTGTATTTTTCCCTTCCACTGCTGGAGCTTCTACTTTTTTTTTTAATTGGATGCATTTGCATCACTTCAGATCATGGGATTGATTGAGCCAGCGTGGAGGGGGGCGGGTAGCCACTGCAGCCAATTTCAAGACATTGGACCCAGCTTCTGCAGCAGTGGGAGAGGCAGGGCAGGGGTTAAATCTGGTTGCCATTTGAATCCTCTCCTCCCTATACTCCCCAGCTCTGTTAGTCCTTCTCCTTTTCCATCATGTGCCTTTTTTTTCTTTTAAAAACTTGCTGCCCTAGTATTAGGGCAGCTTGGCAATCAAGCAGGGAGACAGCAAGGGTTTAAACAGAGATAAAAGAGGATTTTATCCATAAGCCTTATTTACAGCTTCTTAAGGTGTCTCTGCTCTGATTCTTTGTCCTGAAAATCTGGATAGCCAGAGCTAGCTTAACTAGCTGCAAACAAGGTTTTTAAGTAATCAGTTTCCCACCCCTCTCTCCACTGACTCCTGTGTGACCATCTGAAGCAAATTAATCTGATGAAACCCAACTTGGCAGATGCGATTTCACAACTGTCGACTTGTGTTTTGCTCATTATATAGTCCTGCTCTGAGTTTGGTTTAAAGATGAAAATATTTTTATAGAAGGGAGAGTCTTTGGAGTTGCCCACCAGTTTAAGGCTCAGGCCACATCGTGAACCCTGGTCTGTAGTGTCTCTCTCATGACTGTATCCTTTCCCCCATGTCCTTCAACTTTTACATGGAACCCCTGGGAGAATAAAGTATTATGCAGACAACTCCCAACTCCCAAATGACCTGCTATACAGAATGCCTGCCTGCCTTTAGCAGTGTGGAGAGGAGTACCGTGTGGTGCCATGGTTGGCCTGTCAAATCCATGAACATGAAGACTTTACACTGTAACATTTTGTTGCAAGTCCAACTTGTGTGTTTCTACTGGAGTTAAAGTACATCCTTTAAAGTGCCTGCCCTTGTTGCATATGACATGGTTCTCTTTATATAAACTTTTATTATATTTAGGAGGGGTCAAAAAGCCTCCTGCATAATTCTGCCCTGGCTTTTTAGAAGTGAAGAGAAAAAGATAAAGACAGTAATTAAGCAACACGCAATTTTACGAAAAAGAAGATCAACCCAAGGAGAGCCCCGGAGCGTCAGCTCAACCAGCCTGGTGCTTATGAGGTGACATTTGTCCTCCTACCCTTCTGAGATGTGAGTTCTCCGGGCGTGAAAAAGCTCTCTCTCCTCTAATTGCCTCCCTAGCTCATTGTCTCGGATGATAGTTATCTGCAAACTGGAGAAGCCAGAAATGCAGGCGGGATTAATTGGAAGAAGAAGACAAAAAAGAGATGGGGTGAGGTTAAGAGACAAATAATTCCACGTTTCTCTTTGGGCACAGCTGGGGGGCGGTAGTGAAGCTTGAGTATAGCTGCCAAGTTTTCTAATGCTATACGTAAGAGTTCATCTTAAGATGTCGGCCGTATTTAATTCCAGGATGCTTCGTATAAAAAGAATTTTTACTTAACAAACCACTGAGTCCCTGATCTCAGGTTCAACTCCATCCTGCCTTTTGAAATATATTTCACCCATAGAAGCAACTATAATTGACAGCAGAATGAAGGAGTTAACTTTTATTCCCAGACCTCAGGAACATCCCTTTCGTTCTGATCTCCAACCTAAAAGCTATGTTGGGATCAAGGGAAAAATATTCTGAAAGTGGTTTTGATCCACTGTATCAGCCTGTCCAAATCTCATGGTGCCTTGGGGTCAACTACCCCTCTGGTTGGCCATGCTAGCTATGGGTGACAGTTTATAATCCATTCCGTCTTTGGGGAGCATCAGGTTGGTGAACCCAGCACACCATCAGCTGACCTTTGACTTCTGACAGCACGATGACAAATAACTAGCAATTTGCTGCTCTTTCTTCCCACTTCAAATGACCATCTCTTTCCCTAATGGTAACTGACCATGTGTACAACAGACCTGAAACAAACAAACAAACAAACAAGGCACAACCTAAGTCATAAAAACAATGAAAGCAACACAACATCAAAACAAAGACTGCAAGACGGTAATATGCAAAGTGGAGACAATGTTTATATAATCCATGTGGAAGGCGATTATGTATTTATGAACATTGCAAACATTAGTATTTCACTGCGAGATTAATTAACGGGGAGAGAGTTAAAACATCAGAGGAAGAATTTCTAATTGCAAGCCAAGTATCAAGTAATGAAGCAAATGTTTGGCAAAAACATACTTTAACAAGAGCTCTACGTCCAGACATTTTGCATTCAATAAAAACATGTTCTAGCTTCACTTTTTGAAAAAGCATTTAGCGGAACCAACTTCTCTTGGACAGAGCCAATAGGGAGTAACAAGGGAGAGTCGTTCAGAAGACGAGCTGGTGTTTCTGCCCTTTTTTTGGGGGGGGGGGGTATGACTGCACCATTGCAGCCATTTAAGGGGCATCAGGACCAGCCTATTTAAGGATGGACAAGCTCAACAAGAGATGATCAAGGCACCCATCTCGCTACAGCAGCTATGACAAAATGGTCATCATCTGCATCATCCCCAAACTGGTAGAAGCATATCTCTTTAGAACAAGGTCTACCTGATTCGAGGGTCAGGCAGGTTGAACAATAGACCCTTGTTTGAGGCTACTCTATGAGCTGCATGATTGAATCGACTGAGTGCTTTACCCAGCACTGGTTAGGCCTCACAGTTGAGTATTATAGCCAGTTCTGGTCACCACACTTCAAGAAAGAGGCTGACAAACTGGAACAAGTTCAGAGGAGGGTGGCAAGGATGATCAGAGGACTGGAAACCAAGCCCTATGAAGAAAGGTTGAAAGAGCTGGGCATGTTTAGCCTTGTGAAAAGGAGACATACATACAATAGCACTTTTCAAATGGTGAGTGAGTGCTCCATCATTGGATGCCTTCAAGAGAAATTTGGACAACCACCTGGCAGGTATCCTATGATTTCTATTCCTGCCGTGAGCAGAGGTGTTGGATTGGATGGCTGTGACAGCCCCTTCCAACTTGACTATTCTATGATTCTGTCATTCTATGAAATAAGAAGCAACTGTTCCTCCTGCCCACCAGATGTCTACTTAACCTTTCTTGCAAGGTTGGGCATGGAGAACTCCTGAGAAAGACTCTGGAAGAACTAAAAAAAACCTCACCACAAATTCCGACATGGACTGGCTTGGCCTATCCCACCATGAAGCCAACATGGTACCTGTTTCATGTGGCAGATTTTACGATGTGGAGAGGAGATAAAGCAGCAATGAGGTTCTGGACAGCTGAGATATCTCATCATCAATAATGAAGCAAGACCGCCCGCCCCCCGTGCTTCGAGAAGTTGCTCAATGTGGTACTGTAGTGATGGTGGTGGTGGCGGTTTTATTGTAAGTCTCCAAACAAGTAATATATCCAAGCTTTGGATAGAACCATTCCTTCCATTAGCTTCTATATGTTCATGAATGGGGCACATTCGTTTATCATTCATTCAGGCAATGATATTTGCTGGCCTGACCCTGTGCACCACCCTGATCCTTCTGGCTTCCTTTGACTTAGTACTCCCACATGAGATCTGGACTCCTTCTGGACTCAGTCTCTCATGAGCTGCCATTCCGTTGGCTTCTTTGGAACTTAAATGGGTTTTTATAATATTGCTTATGAAAAAAAAATGAAACAGACACAGTTCGACTCTACAAATGATGGAGCGATCTATATTAACGGGTGGTGTGGGAGCAGAGAACTGGAATCTTGAGACACGACCTTAAAATTGCCCTTGATATATTTGCCTCCCAATGACCGGCCAGAAGCATTGACATATTTATAGGGGTTTTCTCCTTTTGGAAGTTTTGGGAAGAGAAAGGCAACCAGCTTTATGACTGTTGTCTTTGTTTTGTTTTGTTTCCAAGAAGGTCTCTTCATTTCTTGAAATAATATATGGGTCACAAATAGCTTGAAAAATGAACACCAGTGTCCTTTTCGGCCAGTGACGGCAGGATCCTGAGGAGCCCCAAAGGTCAGTGGGGTGCTCCCCTACTGAGTCCACCTCTTTGCCAATAACATCATCATAGTAAGATTGTTATGCTTTCTTTACAGGAAATGGTCCCTAGTTTCTGGCTAATGAGCCAGAGGCTGGGAGTTCAATTCCCCTCTGGCCCTACTTGAGAGAGGTTCAACTCCATGATTCATAACCTGTGGAACTCCCTGCCACAGAATATGGTGATGGCATCTGGCCTGGATGCCTTCAAAAGGGGGTTGGACAGATTCCTGGAGGAAAAGTCCATCTCAGGTTACAAGCCATGATGGAGATGTGCCATCTCCGGGCTTAAAACCGGGGTCCTTCAAGGACCAGATGCAGGGGAGCGGTAGCAGGAGATGGATATCTAGTCTTGTGCACTCCCAGAGGCATCTGGTGGGGCCCCTGTGAGATACAGGATGCTGGACTAGATGGGCCTTTGGCTTGATCCAGCAGGGCTCTTCTTAGGTTCTTATGTTCTTATGTTCTTAAGGTCCCTTTCAACTCTGCAGGTCAAAATTTGTTGTTGTTGTTGTTGTTGTTGTTGTTGTAGCAGTAGCGACTGCTTCTGTTGTTAGAGCATATCCTGTTTGGAGAGCTTTCTAATCAAAACTTCTGTGGAAGTTCAAAGGCCATCAGAATATGCACGTAATGGAATGCCAATTGTCATAATTGTTTATGGCAAGTTAATGCTCAAGGAACTATGGCGAAATATATTTCAAAAGTAACATAACAAGAGGGGTTGATGTGATTTTTGTGTAATGAGTAATGGATTCCATTTCCCCCCTAACTATTCTTAGGATATTTTAAGAGGTGTTCTAAATGAAATTTTCAAATGTTATACCATTCTTGTATCAATCCCAACCCCTGGGCAAAGTAACACAAAGGAAATGAGGATGGTTGAAGGTCTGGAAGAAATGTCTTACAAGGAGCAGCTTAGGGAGCTAGGAATGTTTAGCTTTACAAAAAGAAGACTGATAGGAGATATGATAGCTATGTTTAAACACTTGAAAGGATGTCATATAGAAGAGGGAACAGGTTTGTTTTCCATGGCTTCAGAGACTAGGACTCGGGGCAATGGTTTCAAACTAGAGATGTGCACGAAATGAGCGATTTTTTGTTTTTGTTTTCGTTTTTTCGTTTCGTTACGCAACGAAAATGAAACGAATTTTTTTAAAAAATGAAAACGAAAACGAAACGACCAAATTTGCCATGTTTTTCATTTTCGTTGTAGCAGATGCATTGAACTAAAAAGAATGCTAACGAAACAGCAATTTTTCGTTTTCGTTTTCGTTTTTTTCGTTTCATTGCCTAACGAAACGAAAACAAAATTTTTTGCAAAAAAGTCACAAAAACGAAAACGAACCGAAACGGACCCCTAAACGACCAAACGACAAACGAAACACCATTGTTTGAGTCGTGCCCATCTCTATTTCAAACTACAGGAAAAGAGATTCCATTTGAACATTAGGAAGAACTTCACGACGGTTAGAGCTGTTTGTCAGTGGAATATGTAGCCATGGAGGGTGGTGGAGTCTCCTTCTTTGGAGGTTTTTAAGCAGAGTCTGGATGGCCATCTGTTGGGAGTACTGTGATGGGGGTTCCTCCATGGCAGGGGGTTGGACTGGATGACCCTTGAGGTCTCCTCCAACTCTATAATTCTATGATTTTATGATTCTATGAATCTAATGTGTAATGCATTATGGGACGTCACTGGTAAAACATGACAGTGGCTGGTACTTCACATTTATCTCATCGCTGTTCGTGGTCCCGCTTGGGACCAGTACTAAGTAATCTAACTGCATGTCCATTGTGGGACAAGGGGAGTTCATCCCAACCACGCCCCCTGAAATGCAATTTAAGCGGGATGAGAGATTCCCCTCCCTGGCCTGGGGAATCGTTCCGAGACGCGTGCCCATGAGGTAAGGCTCCTCACGCAACGTGGCATTCTCCATCTAGTGGCAGGAGTGCGAAGTGCCATTCGCCAGTACATTCCCTATGGAGTCAGCAATGCAGTGCAGAGAGATTAAAAGACAAATGCCTCAAACTTAGCTCCGTAATGCATTGGAGGCAGGGCTTCAGAGAATCGAAACATCAAAAATGGAAGGTCGGGCCGGAAAAAAAAACAGAGAACAAAGGCATGGAATTTCACATCTCATCACGGAACGAGGACGTGCGGTAACAGTCATACCGGTATCATCCATCACGCCCGTGCATACACAGGAACAGGGACAGAACCGCAAGAAGACCACGTGACCACGACCGACATCAACACGCAATGAACTTCCTCCCGGGATGAGAATGGATGTGAAATAACCGTCAGTGAGTCACAACATGTTACTTCTTCAGTTGTGCAATGAATAATGAGAGTGGATTACTTTTCCAAAGTTGCTTCTCAGCTCCGAGGTCTGCAAGAAGGGACCTTCCAGCGGGAGTCAAGCTGTTGGTCAACATAAGGGGTTTGTTTGTTTTTTGGCCAGGCTGTAAGTGTTTGCTTCTTAAGGGTCCAGGGATGAATCCCTGTGTAGGAAAATTCTCCCTCTATTTTTGAGTCAGGTTCCACCTCTGTCCTGTTTCCTTCTTTATGTGTCCAGCATGTTCTGCACTATTGCTTTTCTAAAGCGCCCTGTAAATATTTCGTCATGCAGGCGATGGATTCCTGCTATTCCTGAAAGCCTGCGCCCACCTCGGAATTTTCCCCTATGTGGTGTGCCGTGAATTCACCTGATACCGTCTAAGCCTCCCCTTTGACGTCCCTGCTCCAGCGTGGCCTTTCGGCTCTTTTATATTCGGAAAGTGACATGGAGGCGCTAAGAGCTGCTGGTGGCAGTCGGTATTTCACAAGCGTCAGTCAGAGGATTGGGTTTCCCACCAAGGGAGTCGTCTGTTCCGGTTTTTTGTTTCATGGACCTGCTTACTTGACTCTGGAGAAAACTCCAGCAGGTGCTTGTTGAGGAGGCAGGTTGCGAAAGCTGCACAGAGAACTTGTCAGGTTCATTAACCTCAGTTAGCACCAGCTGTATTCCAAGCCCCAGACCTGGTGGCCTGCCTGCTGTATTTCCCGGGGTGCCTAAGTAAGCACAGAGTATGTGTGCATTAAAGGTTTTACTCTGATGGCTTGTGCGAGTGTTGAATGAGTCAAATCCATGGCAGCGTTTGTGCAGGCAGAGCTTGGGAACGGCCCACAAATTACTCCACTGTACAATAATTCACAGTAGGACCCCCGTATCCACTGATTCATTATCCACTTTTTCAGTTATCCACAGTTGGCAGGGGGGGAAATTAAATAATTCAGCAACCACAAAGCAAGCTGTAAAGCAAGCTGTTGTCGCAAACAGCAGCTCTAAAGCAAGCTATTGTCACAAATAGAATCTGGAAAGCTGGCTACTGTCACAAACCGTGGCCATAAAGCAAGCTACTGTCTCAAAACAGCAGCTGTATTCCAAGCCCCAGACCCTGTGGCCTGCCTGCTGTATTTCCTGGGGTGCCTAAGTAAGCACAGAGTATGTGTGCATTAAAGGTTTTACTCTGATGGCTTGTGCGAGTGTTGAATAAGTTAAATCCATGGCAGGGTTCATTAACCTCAGTTAGCACCAGCTGTATTCCAAGCCCCAGACCCGGTGGCCTGCCTGCTGTATTTCCCGGGGTGCCTAAGTAAGCACAGAGTATGTGTGCATTAAAGGTTTTACTCTGATGGCTTGTGCGAGTGTTGAATAAGTTAAATCCATGGCAGGGTTTGTGCAGGCAGAGCTTGAGAAAGGCCCACGAATTACTCCATTATGCAATAATTTTATTGTTTAAAATTTGATTTATTTGGTTTTGATACTGCCCATCCAGCAACACGGCCACTATGGGCGTTTTACAGCAATTAATGGCGAAAACAGAAGTGCACTGTAAATCCAAAGTAATTTATACAACATTAAGTGAAACCAGAGTATATACAAATTATATTACAAAGTAATTTGAAGTTCACTGAGTAACAAAGAATGGAGTTTTCTTTTGTATACCCATGCTCCCTGCAAGGAACTGACCTCCCTATGGGTTTTCTTCCTCTTTCCTAAAATAAAAACCCTTCTTCGTTTTTAATTCTTCTGCATTTAACCAGGAAATCTATGCACCGCTTCTTCAAAAGGAAGAAAGGAAATTTTCCCCAAGTGTTGCGCATGGCACGCTACCTTCAGAGGATGGGTAAGTGAGAGCATTTTGGCAGCCTAGATTTCTGACACGTCTATCGTGACGAAACTCAAGTTTTTCCGAGCGTGACAGAACAAGGTGCTCCCGGGGAGGGGTGGTGGTGAAAGCAGCAGCTGAAACAGTAAACAGCTCACCTCCACCGAAAACTAAAAAGGAATGAGGACAAATTCCAGGTTGATGTTGCTGCTCTCTGGAGAAATTCCCCTGTTTCACCAGGGGCCTCTATCACACTGCATGTAAAAAGCACATTTTAAATTCGCATCTGGAGTACCGGTCCCCACCGTGATGCGCTTCAAAAAAATACATGCCTCTGCCACATTTCCTGAAGCGCGACAGCGCAACCCACCGCATTTTCCTGATTTTTGCCCCTCCGGTAGTAATTTTTTGATCCACATTTTCAGAGAATTGAAGTCCACATCAAAAGTAAGTGGGGGAGTTTAGTGCACATTTTTTGTTATTCTGCTCAATTTAGTGATATTTTCTTAAACATATTTGCTCTTTAAAATAAAAAGTGGATTAGTGGTACAGGGGGGAAAAATCACAAAATGTTTGTCATGTCCTCCAGCAGTAAAACTCGAAACCCAACATGCCAGTAATCAAAGCTTTTTAATAAAAAAATTATATACAGTGATGGAGAAAACAGCTTTTCAAAACAGCAGTTAGATGCGCTTTTGGCCCATGGGGATGCATGGATAGAGCATTTAAAAAAACCTTTTAGTACAGCTCTGAGGAAGAGGGTTTTGCTCTCGAAATATTAGCAGCTTTTTTGTTATTTTACAAATAACAAAATTACAAATAACAAAATTTGTACAAATTTTACAAATTACAAAATTTGTACAAATTACCAGCCTAAAGGTACCACCTGGTCTAATTTTGTATTTGGTTTTTGTGATGGTTACATGGCTCCTCAACTTGGTTTTCCCCCTACATGGTTCTTGTTTATTTTCTTTTGCTCCTGCCATTGTTGTTCTCATGGTGATCTACAAATGACAGACCCGATGTCATGAAATGTCTCATCCTGCAAACATGCAGAGCTCCTACTTGTCAGGTTGTACAGTTTATATAAGCTGTTATCACCTGAGGTCCAAAAAGTCGGGATGAACATCATCCAAGACTCCCTATACAGATCAGCCGCTACCGAAGACAGCTTGCCACATTTCCTGGTCAATATAGAAGTAAATCTACCTCTCCTCCTTGGGAGTTATCAACAAAAGCTACAACATTGTTCCACAACCTAAGCTAGCTGTGGACAGTACTGACTGGCTAGCTCCCATGCTATCGCCGCCGCCAATAGCTGGTGCAGATTTGCATTAACAAAAAGAAAATGAAAACCTAAAGTTAAAGGCTTGGAATATAATAGAGATGGGCACGAATAAAAAAAATGACATTTCGTTTGTCGTTTGTTGTTTGGAGGGTCCGTTTCAGTTCGTTTCCATTTTTCACAATTTTTTGCAAAAAATTCATTTTCGTTTTCGTTCGTTTTGTTACCATTTATTTCAATTTTTGTGATTTTTTTAGCATTTAAAGCAGTTCACTGTATTGCAGTAATGAAAACGAAACGCACGACAAAATTTCCGGTGCTTCTGTTAGTTTCGTTTCATTTTGGAGACAAAATTCATTTGTTGTTTCGTTGCGCAATGAAACAAAAAACAAAAACGGAAACGAAAAATTGTTCGTTTCGTGCCCATCTCTAGAATATAAATTGGGGGCAGGGAGGATGCCAAACTCCTTGAAGCACAGAGGGAAGGGTGAGATGAATGGCAGAACTAACAGCCAATTGGTTTTATTTAATGGATTTTTCTAACGATGTTTCAGGAACATTCATCTCAGTCGTAGCAGATTTCACACTCTGTGACAGTGGCTTACATCTATGGCTTGGGATGAGAGAGGCCTGAGAAAATGGCTATAAACCACAGTCGGTGTTCCACACTGGCATTTGAGGAAAATTTAATTTTTCTTGCTGTTTTGATGCAGGGTGGGAGATGTCATTGCTCCTGCTGCAGCCTCTCCAACCCACACCCCACCCACCCCTATTTTAATTTAGTTCATGAACAGGAAGTTGGATAACTCTGACACTGGAAGGGCATAGAAGGATGGAAAACAGAGAGGAAGCTACAAAAAGCCATGCACATCCAAAAATAGGACACAGAGCAGCCTTAACTCTAAACCCTCTTTCCACAATGTCATGGATTTATGAACCTGGAAGAAGTCCAGAAAAATAAGAACTGAGGTCTACACTGGGAGGATTAATATCCCGCCAAATGAGATCTGAAAAGCAAGAAATTCTGGGAAGCCAAAATAAACAGAAGGAAACGCACAAAATGTCTGTGAAGATTCTCAGTCATCCAGGTGAGGTTACCTGGATGTTGAGTCATGGCAACTGGACTTTTCTGGTGAGATCAAACTCATCTAAGTAGCTCTCAAATGTTTCAAACTCACAAGAAAAGAAGTCCAGTTGCCATGAGCCAACTTTTGGAAATGCACAAATGTTGCTGGTTAGGATTCAGGAAAGGGCTTCTTCAAATGAGACCTCCTAGACTTCTTTATCTAGCATCGGGCATGCTGTCTAGTCAGGGTTTCTGGGAGTTATAATTTCCCAGGTTCTAGAAGGGTTTCCAAAATCTGGTTGGGCTGTAAATAGTCATTCACATGGTAGGATGCTACTGGGCTCAGGGATCTGTTTCCTTGTCTGATGGTGTCCATCACCAAGCTGGGAATCTAAAAATAGAGCCCTTTTTTAGGAGTACAGTTATTATTATTATTATTATTATTATTATTATTATTATTATTATTATTATTATTATTATTATTATTATTATTATTATTATTATTATTATTATTATTATCATCATCATCATCATCATCATCATCATCATCAAATTATCACACAGCAGACAAGATAACTACACTGGATTTTATATTACAAATCACTAGCCAAACGCTTCCCAAGCGTTTAGGACTACGTGATATATCGTTGAATTATGCGAGTAGATCCCAGTAAGGTAGTTTTCTGCAGCTGACTGGTGGTGACTTTGTCAACTCCAATTTCTTCTAAATACTTGATTACAATTTAGGCACCGCACCCAGTGTGCCGATTACCACAGGGACCACCTGTACTGGTTTATGCCAGAGTCTCTGAAGTTCAATTTTCAGATCCTTATATTGGGTAATTTTTCCAAGTTGTTTCTCGGTGACTCTACTATCACCTGGTACAGCAATATCAATGATCCACACATTTTTCTTCTCCACAATCATAATATCTGGGGTATTATGCTCCAAAACCCTGTCTGTCTGTATTCGGAAGTCCAAAAGTAATTTTGCATGCTTATATTCAATTACTTTTTTAGGCTTATGATTCCGCCAGTTCTTTGCTATGGGCAGATGATAGTTGTGACACAAATTCCAGTGGACCATTTGAGCAACTACATTATGACACTGTTTATAATCAGTCTGAGCAATTTTCTTGCAAAAACTCAATATATGGTTGATAGTTTCATCCACCTCTTTACAGACTGTACATGTGAGGTACTCGTTACACTGATTCATTGATGAAGCAGTAAGATCCTTCCATCGCTGAACCATGTTTGGTGGAAATGAACTTTGTAGATAAAGGCTGAATTCAGTTGCTAATCCCAGTTGGCCCGCCACAGGCCAGAAACAATGGGTGTCGCATTAGTGTTGACTTAAGTGCCATTAATTCCGGGGTTTATTTAGGTAGGGTGAACAACTGGATTCGGCCATACAGCCAACAGCCGATAATGTTATTGACTACTGCCTCGTCAAATGTTTGGGTATTTTAGAATGTATTTTAAATTTATACATTTTTAGAAGGCGTTTTATATTGATTGAAATTGTTATATGGTATTTCAGTTTCTGAGTGAGTTGTATTATGGTATATGGTTTTATTTGGGTTGTGTTTGCGTTGTAAACCACCCAGAATGGCTGCAGGACAGATGGGTAGTATATAAGCCAATCAAACACACGTGGGCGTGAAAAAACAGCTGTCCAGGTACAATCAGAGCCACCAGCATATGACAAAAATTTCAAGGCCCACCGTTTCCCCAGTTCTGGTTCAGATGCCTTGACTCAGCATCTTCCAAGCCCTGTTTCGCAACAGCTGGGTCCGCATCCCTACACGACAGGTCAAGCTGTTCTTTTTGAGGCCAGATAAATAATCCAAATAATTCATCGTGAAGTATTGAATGGGTACAAGCCAACGGTCCTTGAAGACACTGCATTATCAGAGACATAAAGGCGAGTCTTGGTCCCTGGCTGTGTTTGCTGACTGTACGGGATCATATAAGATCCCTGGCATTGAAAGTTTGCTGTTCTATGTTTGAGACAAAAGGCAGAGCCATGGATGGGGGAGTTGGCTCAGTGCCTCCGTTGCCTTTGACCGCTGAGAGCCAACATGCCGTCTGTGAATCTGTTGTCAATGGGTGAGTTCTGAACAAGCGTTCGTTCATTATATATGTGCCCTTGTTCCGACAGCAGCATTTCTGCTGGTAAATTATGTCCTTCACCCTGACATGGAGATGGAAAGCAGGACAGGAAAGAGAAGGCGGAAAAAAATATCCTCCACAAACAACCAGGATTTTATTATAACTCTTTCGAGAGGAAAGAGCAGAAGGCTGAGTCATTGCTACAGCACAGCCAAGAATGGTGGCGACTCATCGTCATAATGGTTGACCTAACTATGTTGTATATCAATAACTAGAGAGAACCATGGCTTCACCTTGCTGACTTAGCATCTGCAGCGGCACTCACATCCCTCTGAACCTCTGTCCAAAGAGATGCTGTTCTCCCTCCATAGTTTTATTTGGACTGAACAAGTAATTGAAGTCAGAAACCCACAATTCTACCCCCAACCCTCTGCCCTGCAGAATCTTGGGAGAGTTTCTTCCACTGCTGGCTGAGAATTTCTGTGGAATTTAGCACTCAAAAGTAACTTTTCTAAGACTTTTCTAATTCCCTTCACACTCATTCCCCATCTATTTTTACCTCCACTTCTTTGCTTTCATTCTTCTGGTGATATCTCTCCACATCTCCCAAGGACAGAGACATGTTTGCACATGACACAATTGAGTGTTGAAACTGTGGCAACTTACCCCTTGGGTCGTGGCCCAGTGACTTACTCTAGAGGGAATCATCTTCTGTTGGAAAGAAGCCAGTATGGTGTTTGACGATGTCCTTTAATTAAAGGACTAAACCCAGCTGCTAAACTCAGAGGCCAAACCCATTACTTTAAAAACAACTATTTTAATCAGTTTTATCATGTAAATGTTGGTGTTTACATGACATATGTGCAAAAGCAGACTAATTTGACAAGGGATCATGTTATTTTGAGAGGCAGGGAGCTTTTAAACTCCTCAGCCAGAGGTCTGTTTATTTTAACACAGATGTAGAATCGATTCATTGAAACCAGTTCCACATATGTGAACACTTCTGTTTGCATTATTATTTTTGTTTTTATTTATTTATTTATTTATTTATTTATTTTTACAGCTTATATGCCGCCCACTACCCAAAGGTCTCTGGGCGGCTTACAACAAGGAATTAAAACAGTTAAAACATCAAATATCAATAAATAATTAAAACAACAGCAAAACCTTATACTAAAATCATCACTAAAATTGCCATCAAAGGACCCCAGTCTATGTTGTATCAATTAAAAAACTTCTGGAACAGGAAGGTTTTTACCTGGCGCCGAAATGTCATCAATGTTGGCGCCAGGCGGATCTCACTTGGGAGGGCATTCCATAACTTGGGGGCAGCTGCCGAGAAGGCCCTATGTCTACAAGCCATCCCTCTCACCTCCTTGAGCGATGGCTCTTTCAAGAGGTCCCCCTGGCTAGATCTTAATTGCCGGGTAGGTTCATATGGAAGGAGGCGGTCCTTCAGGTATCTAGGTCCCAAGCCGTTTAGGGCTTTATATGTCAAGACAAGCACTTTGAATTGGGCTCGGGCAGCAACTGGTAACCAATGCAGGTTACGTAGAATCGGCGTGATGTGATCTCTGGCGGCCCCACCACTCACCAGCCGCGCCGCACGATTCTGAACCAGTTGCAATCGCCGGACCGTCTTCAAAGGCAGCCCCACGTAGAGCGCATTGCAGTAATCAATACGGGATGTTACCAGCGCATGCGTAACTGTCATGAGGCTCTGCTCGTCTAGGTAGGGGCGGAGCTGGTATATTTTCCTCAGCTGAAGGAAGGCGCCCCTGGCCACCGAATCCACCTGGGCTTCCAGAGTTAGACCAGGGTCCAGAAGCACCCCCAAGCTGCGGACCCTGTCCCTTGGGGGGAGTGCAACCCCGTCCAAGACAGGGAAGTGGCCCTCTAACCTGTCCGGCGAAGCACCCACTAACAGCACTTCCGTCTTGTCTGGATTGAGTTTCAATTTATTAACCCTCATCCAGTCCATTATCTGGCCCAGACACGAGTTCAGGACAGAAACCGCCTCACCTGGATTGGTGGAGAATGAGAGGTAGAGCTGAGTATCGTCAGCATATTGCTGACTCCTCAGCCCAAACCTCCTGATGACCTCTCCCAGTGGTTCCATGTAGATGTTAAACAGCATGGGAGACAGTATTGAGCCCTGAGGAACCCCATGACGTAAACGCCACGGGGCGGAGCAACTGTCCCCCAGCACCACCTTCTGGACACGGTCAGCCAGGAAGGAGCGGAACCACTGCAAAACAGTGCCTCCAACTCCCAACCTGGCCAGCCTATCCAGAAGGACACCATGGTCGATGGTGTCGAAAGCCGCTGAGAGGTCCAGGAGTATCAACAGGGTTGCACTCCCCCTGTCTCTCTCCCGGCAAAGGTCATTGTACAGGGCGACCAAGGCAGTCTCTGTTCCAAAACCCAGCCTGAAACCAGATTGAAATGGATCCAGAAAACTATCTAGTACAGCGCTATGCCAGTTAGCAATAATGAAAAAACAACAACATCGCACTCTGCTTTCCAAAGCCAGGCTCTTTGGTGGGGGCTTCAGTTTTGCTCCTTTTATTGTTCTGATCTTCCCAGTGGCTAGCCCAAAGCAAGACCGATTGCAGAGGGGGGCTGCCTCCTACCTGGGAAATTAAGCACCATGGCTTCCTGAAGAGATGACAGGCAGAAGAGATGCAAAGAGCAATTCAAATGCAATGTGGTTGTCACGTGATTTTAAAAGGGTTTCATTTAGGAAGCTGCAAACTGCAAGGCCAATCAAGCCTTGAAAGTCTTAAAGATGATCCAAAAAAACAAACAAACCCTGAACTACACCTGTTTTTTTTCTGTGGATACCTGGGGAGCCTGAGAAAAGGAGCTTTTGGCCCAGTGGCACTTTCTACGAATTCCCCGTCAGCGGTGACCTCCCAAATTTGCAGTGGTATTTGCAACGGTGTGCCATCTTCTGAGTGTATCTGGTATGGAAGAAGCTACGTCTGCCATAGCTGCAACTTATTACTGGATTTCCATTGATCTATTTCTCAGCACAATTAAATACTGTTGGGTACTTGGAGCTTTCTCTTTGCTCAAGTGACCTCTTTAAGCCCGACAAGCGCAGCCAGGATTCCTCCTCTCCACATTTTAAACAGTGTCTTGAGACTGCTTTATACTGCCATGCAGTTTTTAAGTGAAACCCTCTACTTATAGTATTATTCTGCTACGTCTAGTACAGCATTTATTATGGTATTTTACAATACCGTTTAGCCATTGTTCGCTGCACATTTGGCAGAGGTGCTTGCTCTTCTTATGTCACCTTTTGCGTGTTTTATTCAAACGAATGAACAAAATTCACCGCATTTGAATTCCAGACAGATGAAGGGAATGTTGTCCATTGGGTCGTGAAATAATCCTCCAAACACGACTTCACATAATGCGTTTCAAATGTTCTTGCCTTCTCAGCTTCATTGTGAGTCAGTAGAATATATGTCTCCGAAGCTCAAACGGAATTTTCTGTAATGAGGTTTATGAGAGACAAAAAAAAAACCCACACAGTTAATGAGTCTGTTTATACTTCCCATATCACTTCTTTGGGCCAAAGCAGTTTCTTTCCCATGGAAGGAAATGTAAACCACAACTCTGTTTGTGTACGTGTTGGTGGCATCTTAGACACTTCACTGAAATGTGCATTTACAGCCAGACATTATCTTGAGGTGTACATTTGTACAGACATGACTTCTGTTTTTGCTTAATAAGTCAACGGATTGGTAGACCTCTCCAAATATTCACCCAACTATGCCTGTCTTATATCTTCCAATATTTCCTGCCTTTAAGCATCTTTTCTCCAACACCACTCAAATAATATCTGTCTCTCTTTTCTTCACCACTGGTTTATATTTGGACCATCACTTTCATTTCTGACCTTCCAAGGCCCTGTTCAAAAAATAATAATGAAACACAGGAATTCCCCTGTCTCGTTCCAATGCTCCAGACCCCTGCAAGTCCTCGATCTGCCCAGCTGACTTTATATCTAATCTGACACCTCCTGCGTAAATTTAAAAACAGTGACACTGGTACCATCAAGATTAAAATCTAAGAGAGTTCTTGAGTACGAGATTTGAGGAATAACCTGTAGATCAGCTACCAATCAGGGATAGGAAAATTCTGGACCGTAGGCTGGATGTGTCCCGCAATACTACCGTATCAGGTTCTCTTGTTGTTTCTCTCGTACTCTCTGATCACTTATATTGGATGTACACGCCCGTTCGGCTTTAATCAGAGAAGAAAGCTAGAAAATTACTCATTCATTCTGAAAGGAAGGCTCCGCCTCCATCCATTCCATTCTATAGGATGGAGCTGAAACTCAGGTGGCAGGAGACAAGGAACAGGAAATCGCAATCTGCTTTCTCCACCCAAGAAGTGGTGTGGTGCTGCCTGCGCTGCTCCCGTGGCTTGTGTTGATGTAGCGAGCACAGAACCTTCTCAACTTCACCACACACCTTCCTATGTATGGAGCTATCTGCTGCCACTGTTGTATGTGGTCTGGTCCCCCCTGCTGACAGATCAGGAGCCCCGCCACATGTTCTAGAATAATTGCTAACATTTCAGTAGAAATAGCCGGAGAGCTCATCGATTAGGAAAGACCTGTGTACCCGCTGATTCTGCTGCCTGGTTCTTTTCATTATCTTGAAATTGGACTTGGAACAGGAAGTCCTTCCAACAGGAGATGGGACTGCATAGAAGGGTTGCTATTCTCTGGGCATTTATACACGACCCCTAAGCTCCGCCGCAAATGGCTGCAAGCTCCGGACGATAAAAATGTTTACCCACCAGCTCCGGAGTTTGAAGACAATTAAATGCGACCCCGCCCACTTAGCGCGACCAAACTGCACCTTTTTTGTACCTGCTATTTTATGGTGAAAAATATTTGATGCGGAGACTGCCTGAGCTCTCCTCGCTTCTTTCGGTTGTTTTTCTTTTGCCTCTGCCCCTTAAAGAGAAACCAGGAAGTAAACGGAGGTCGGACCAACTTCCCCCAACACCGGGAGGTAAGCCTTTTATTCTTTTGTCTCTGTCTAAGGCTTTTTTTTCCTCCCCCCCCCACGCAGACAGAACAAAGAAGTGCCAAGCGGGTGGGGAAGGAGGAACAGCAACGAACCCTCAAGATCTCTGGTCCGAATTTAAGGGACCAGCGGATCTTAGGGGTCATGTAAAAAGGCCCTCTGTCAGCCCTTCAAGCAAAAGACTAGAGATGGGCACGAAATGCTAAAATAGCATTTCGTTTCATTTTTCATTTTGTTTCTTTCCATTCGGTTTGTTTCATTTTAAAAGAATTTTTTTCAAAAATTGTTTCATTTTTCATTCTGTTTCATTTTTTCATTTTTATGTGTATGTGTATGTACTGTGTGTGGAGTGGTGCTTGTGCAACTTGTGTGTGTGTGTGTGTGTGTGTGTGTGTGTGTGTTGTGCTTCTGTAACTTGTTCCCCTCCCCCAAGGCCCGCACGCTAGCTGATCAGCGCTGGGGCAGGGGGGAAAGGTTTCCCCCGCCACCCCAGCATATATCAGCTGGCTCACAGAGTTTGGGGGAGGGTGAAAAGTTTTAAAAGCCTGGGCTGGAAAAAAACTTTCCCCCTCCACCCCAGCGCTGATTAGCTGGAACCCCGGGCTTGAGGGAAGGAAAAAAAAGACTTAAGGTCTGTTTGTTTAAAAAGCCCGCCCTTGTTCCATAACAAAACAAATAATTTCATTTCGTGCCCATCTCTGTAAAAGACACTCCTGCAACTACCCCCCACGATTGTTCCATTGCTACTATTTCTACAATTGTGATGGGTATGTCAGGGAGGAGAAGCTCCACCCTGAGGAAAGAAGGAGGCACACCCTCCTGGCCGTGTGTCTTTCAGAAATCTTGCCTTCATACCTCTATTGCAGCGCTGTATGGCCCGGTTCCTAACAGGCTACGGGAACAGGAGTGGTACAGGTCTGCAGCTTGCAGGTTAGGGGACCGCTGCTGTTGATCCATGCCCATGCAAGCAGCCTCAGGAATGACCCACACGCTTCGCAGTCTCCCCTGTTTGAATCTGCATGTCAGCTGTGCTTTATCCCCTGGATGGTCGTTGCTTAGGCAAAAAAATACCAAATGCAGGCCATGGCTTTAAATCATCCCCCATCCGTGACATAAACTTTGGGAAATGGCCCAGCTCACCGAAGAGCATCTTTTATAAGCTGGGAAACAAATCTTGTTGGAAAAAAACAGTGTAAGAGATTTTTCCACACTTTTACTGCCTGTGTACACCAAGCTGTCCTTCCTTTCCAAGCCAACGACAGCATTAATCAGGGCTATGACCATATGAACTTTTTGGCTCTTGCAAGAAAATAATGTGCTGCGAAACAGAACACAATGACAAGGGAGGGTTGTTTCTCGACTCAGACTCTATATGGATGTGGTTCTCGGTCACTGCAATATTTCAAAGGGAGGCTGTGCAGGAGACATTATGAGATCTCACAATCATTCTTTAAAACACACACACACACACACACACACACACACACACACACACACACACAGAGCAATGATGCCCCCTTAATAGCGCCAAGCATTGGGTACTTACCAAAGACAATGTGGGTGGAAGATGTTGCCAAAAACAATTAGACATAGTTAACAGAGTAGAACAAGTATGAGTGCGTAGCATTACTGTGCTTGCCCCCCAGCCGTTGCATGGGCTATTGACGAACATCGCTTTTGATTTCCCTCTATCGCTGCCACCAACTAATTTAACTAGTAAATTAAAGCCTTCAGACTGCTTTAAATTGATTAAAACTAAAAGACATTTATTGAGTACAGAGTTGAATCAAAATCATTAATGGTAATGCGTTGAAGTATAAACAAAAAATATGAACCTAGCTCAAACCCACTCAAGTTTGATCACTTATAAAGCTGAATAAATGTACACCCAGTTCCTAAGTTTATTTATTTATATTTATACAGCTTATTTATACAACTTATATACCGCCCGTCTTCCTAAAGGAACTCCGGGCGGTTTACAACAACTATACAACACAGCAAAATTACAAAACAGCAAAGTAAATAGTAACTAAACTAATAAAAGCAGACAAGAGCAACAACAACAACAGATGGCGGGACCGAGGGGGGGAACTGTTTGGGTCACCCAAACGCCTCCCGGAAGAGAAGGGTTTTCAGCGCCTTCCGGAAGGCAGGCAGGGACTCTGCTAGGTGCACTTCTGCTGGAAGATAATTCCAGAGGGTCGGGCCCGCCACAGAGAAGGCTCGGGCACAGGTGGAAGTTTTCCAAGCATCCCTGGGCGTGGCCGCGCGCAGCATGTGCGCTCGCGACAACCTAGTCGGACAGGCCAAGGTTGATCGCTGGTTGATCCGCTCCGTCAGATAGCCAGGTCCTAGGCCATGGAGGGTTTTACTAACTCTAAACACTTCACAGACACTCTAACAATCTTATCTCTTCTTTAGCCCTGTCTTTCTCTTAGACAGTGCCAGACCCTATCTGTCTTTTAGCTCTATCTCCAAACGTAGGTCTTTCTGTCAGCCCCTATCTGGACTTTTCTTCAGAAAGTGTAGGACCCTATCTGTCTAAAACAATGCTGAGCAGAGCCTTAAATCCTCTCTGGCCACTCCCCAGACTCTCTCGTTGGTCTATAAACCCACCAATCAGCACAAACACATCTCATACATTATTCAGCACACAGGTAAATGCCACAGGGTGTCCCTCCCCCAAGATAAAGGAGGCAGCAGATGTGGTGCCCCCCCCAAAATAAGAAAAAAAGCTTGCTTGCTCTCTCTCTCTCTCTCCTCCTCCCTCCCCCCACGCGTGTGTTGGGGGACAGGATCGTTCAAGGACCGAGCACTCTCTCGTCCACTCATTGCTGCACAAATAATTGCATTGGCTTCAGCCCTATGGCAGAATCAAATCATTTCCCTTGTGCGCCCCCCCTCCCAATGCAATTCCTATAGGCCATTCATGCTTCGGGCATCTGGCCCAAATCAAACCAACTGACTCAAAAGGGACAGGGCAGAGCAAGGAGTGGATGCCTTGGAGAAAGAGGCAGTCGCATAATTAGGAGTGAGGTTTAAAACTCTGCACTACCGCATGGTTAGACGGAGCCTCTGCTCCTGCTTAAACTTTGCAGATTCCTTGCCATAATAATAGCCTATTTCCAAGATATTCACATACTGCAATCTGATTTGTTCTCTGTGCTCTGAAAATGCACCTACAATCCCAAGCCTTTCAATTGTTTGCCCCTAATTATGTAATTTTCTGCAAGCCTGCCATTAGCATTCACTGTTTTATTTATCAGTAGTATTATTGTTTATGGTTATATGCATCTTTTTGTTAGCCTTCCAGAATAATAACCTAGCTTCTAGTTGGGTGGTAGATAGATAGATAGATAGATAGATAGATAGATAGATAGATAGATAGATAGATAGATAGATAGATAGATAGATAGATAGATAGATAGATAGATCACATCAAATTCTGAATTTTAATCCTGGATCTTATCCACGCACACACCCCATCCACAGAAAGAACAAAAGGAAAATAAAAGCTGGCCATGATTTTTATAGCTTGTTAGATGTGTTGTATTTAATTAACAACAGGTTTATGTCTGCCTCTTCACCAGTGTTCAAAGATATTTTCCATATAAACAGAAAGAAATGAATGGCATACCGAAAACAACCATAAAATCTAGCTAGGAATAAGTATCTGTCAGACCAGCAACAGGAGAACACTATAAAAAATGCATGTGAAAAGTAAATAATGCAAACAATCAGAAGCACCTCCATCATTCTACTTTCCATTTGGCGTTTATATTATATTTCTATTATTTCAGATAAGGTAGCCTGTTAACAAATGTTAAAGGGGAAAAAATAATTGATTTCACATCAGCAAAACTGAACTGCAGTGTGGGCTGGTTTTTATTTCATTTTATGTTAGCTAATTGTAGGGCTATAGGTTATAAGAACATAAGAAGAACCATGCTGGATTAGGCCAAAGGCCCATCTAGTCCAGCTTCCTGTATCTCACAGTGGCCCCACCAGATGCATCTGGGAGTGCATGAGATTAGATCTCTGTCTCCTGATACCACTCCCCTGCATCTGGACTTTGAAGTACCCTGTTTTTAAGCCTGGAGATGACACATCTCCTTCATGGTTTGTAACCTGTGATGGACTTTTCCTCCAGGAATCTGTCCAGTCCCCTTTTGAAGGCATCCAGGCCAGATGCCATCCCTACCTCCTGTGGCAGGGAGTTCCACAGACTAACAACACGCTGGGTAATTTTTTCTTTCTTTTGTCTGTTCTCATTCTCCCAACCCTCAGTGTGAGTGGATGTCCCCTAGTTCTGGTTCCATAGGATCTGCCATCAAAGGAACTGAGATCTCAGCATGTAGAAAGAAAGGATGGCTTGTGGTGCTTCATCGTGTGAGGTGGTGGCCCTCTCCTTATGAACGGCTCTAAAGCATTTTCGTGGGTTCTCCAATCCAGAGATAGCTCCCAGGAAACTCCAGCCAGCGTGGCCACCTGGATATGTTGTTTAAGAAAAACCCAAAATCTCTCTCCCCACACCTCCAATCTCTGCATAAATCAATGGCGTCCTTTCAAAGTGGGGGGTCCTCCAAAAGATTTTCAACGACAACACATAATTCCAAAGAAAATGTCTCCAATGGAGCTCTAAAGGCTAGTCCAGCTGTTGCTACTTCCACCTTGTGAATTAGTCACTACCATCCCTACTCTGGCTGCTATCCAACGGCCGGAAAAATCCAGATCAAAGTAAAATGTGGATTTCCCCCCAGAACGGTCACGTGCTTGAAAACATGGTTCCTGTGTCCCCACAAGCGCAGTTTAAAGAACCGTACCTTTTGTGTCCCCACAAGCGGGAATCGCAACACAGCAGAACGAAAACGTTTTGATGTGGATTTTCCGAGTCCCTACGGACTCAAGTATTGGTTTAAAATCTGCATCGGAACTAAGACAAGCTTTGTACCATCTCGAGACCAGGTACTTGTAAAACTTGCTGGGTCACGCTTAAGTGGCCGTGGCCACATTTCCCCCCCTTTAAAGTCCACTGGTCCTGGGGATACAATTTTATTAAGTGCATTTTCAAGCAGTTTCAAATGGTTTTTAGTGTACCTTCCTTTTACTGAGTCCATTCATCCCATATTATATGTTGAGCCTACCTTTTGTTACTCGGAAAAATTAAATCTTTGGACAAATAAATCTGAGAATCTCTCTCTCTCTCTCTCTCTCTCTCTCTCGTGTGTGTGTGTGTGTGTGTGTGTGTGTGTGTGTGTGTGTGTGTGTGTGTGTGTGTGTGTGTGTGTGTGAGAGAGAGAGAGAGAGAGAGAGAGAGAGAGAGAGAGAGAGAGAAGTTCTCTACATTTAGTTATCCCCTTGGCAAAGACTGCATCCTATCGGCTCACACTTCCACTCCAGAAGCACCACTGGATTGGGGAACTGGAAATTTATTTCCCTTAGAAGTAATTCAAAATAAATTTGCCAGCTTATTGCTGGCAGTATCTCCCCCCCACAACTTCCTCTCCATTGTAGCAATGTGTAGCCTGCACACTGTAATTAAAATTGTAAACCGCCCAGAGACGACTTGTAGTGGTATGGGGCGGTATATAAGCAGAACACTTTATTAGTTAGATGAGAATCACCATTAAAGTCAATAATGACATTAGTCAATAAATCAATAATTGGCTAAAACTGGCTAAAATTCTGTTTGCTATCCAATCAGAATTCTTAACATCATCCTATGGGGAGATGAATTCTGGATCTTGATTGATTGATTGATTGATTGATTGATTGATTGATTGATTGATTGATTGATTGATTGATTGGGGCATTGAATCTAGTAGCCAAACTGGGTTTTTCTGAAGACTTTGTGAGGCACCATGGAGTGTTGGCAGCAAATGGTTATTAAAGCAGAAATTATTTGATCTTTGTGTTCAAGCAGATACAGGCTCGCTAGTCACCCTAAAAACGGTCCCTTTCTATAAGAATATTTCACCTCTGCCTCTAAATCTCCCATCTTATTTTGCTGATCTAATGAGCTTCGACTATAGAAAAGGCTTTGCTTTCATATGTTGCCACTCGCCAGCTTAAAAGGATGTCATACACAAATCCCATATCATGAGAATATCTGATCTTGCGATCAAAGGTCAGTTGAGAACTTAGCACATGTTGTGTTTTATTGCCCTTTATTTGGTCCCACTGTGAATGATTTCTTAATTCTGTCCTGGAAAAATATCCTAGAAGAGCTGATCAAGATAAGCTCAGGATCCTACTCTCGGATAGTGATAAATTTGTCACATTCCGAATGGCAAGGTTTTCCCCCCATACTTAAAAAAATGAAATCTGCTTCCCTGACGATTAATGATCTAGCTGATACCTAACGTTTGTGGATATTTTGGAGGCTTGTTACTGGTATTGCTTACTGATTTCTGATTAGAACTTGCCTCACTCTTTCGCCATGAGGTTACAAATTTTCGGTGTAATAGAAATTATTCTGTCTTGACTTAATTTTTTTCTCCTTGCTATTGCTATTGCTATTGCTATTGTATTGTATTATACTGTTTTTATTTGATGTATTCTGCTATGGCCTGTGTGCCACACAATAACATTTCTGATTCTGGGTCTCATGAATGGGCTGAACTTTTTTAAAAATCTATGGAGGTTCTTGCTCTGTTTTTGCTGCTTTTTTTGCATCAGGTGCTAAAACATTTTCTTCTTTCCTTCCTTCTTTCCTTCCTTCTTTCCTTCCTTCCTTCCTTCCTTCCTTCCTTCCTTCCTTCCTTAATTCTTTCATTCTTTTTTGTTCTTTCTTTCATTTGTTCATTTGTTCATTTGTTCTTTCATTCATTCTGTTGTTCATTTGTTCTTTCTTTCTTTCTTTCTTTCTTTCTTTCTTTCTTTCTTTCTTTTTCTTTCTTTCTTTCTTTCTTTCTTTCTTTCTTTCTTTCTTTCTTTCTTTCTTTCTTTCCTTCCTTCCTTCCTTCCTTTCTTCAATTTTTATATTGCCCATCTGACCGCAACTCAATAAAACACAGACATAATACAACAAGGTGGTCCTAATTTAACGAACTCAAATTAAATTGCTAAGGATGTGAAAAAAAACTAAAAACGGTAAAGAAAAAAACAACGTTGGCAATAAACATGAAGAGGCTTATCCTTGACTTGACTATGGTCAAAGATGCCAGTATACCAGGTTTCGTTCGCTGCTCTGCCTCAGGCAGAAAAAATGTCTGGGGTCAGCCCCAGTCCTTCCTGTAGCTCTTCAGTTCCCTTCGAATGCTCTTATGTGGCATTGAAGGCTAGTTTTCATGTTGCTCTTTCAGCTCCATTATTCCCTCTTTTTGCTCGGTTAATAAACCTCAGCCGCCACAGGAACACCGAGAAATAATTGGTAAATAGGAGCCCCACTCTTGGGTGCAGCTAGAGAGCACCGATAGGCGGGGGGAAATAATGGGAGCTGTTCTTGCACTAAATTACCATACAGGCTGCTATAGTAACATGCCTTTCAGAGATGCCTTGACCTCTTTTGGATGGCCTAAAGGCTGCTGTTGGTCCTCCTGTCATTTTCCAGCATTACCTGCCTGGTGGGTTTCCTCTGCCCTCACTCGCAACCAAAGGACATTTCCATATTGATGGGGAAAACATGCCCCCTCTAACGTGGTCTTGGGCAGAAATGTCTCCAAGGAAGACCTCCCAAGTGTGTCAATCACAGTGTTTGCCAGAAGCTGTGCAAAACCAGCCTCTGCTCCTAAAGAAGACATCTTGTGTCCTCTTCTCCTCCCCAAATCCAGTCCTGATTCCCCCACCCCAATTTCTGTGCTGCCATTTTGCCGATTATTTTTCCTTATTTAGTTTTATCTTATCTTATTTCCCTTCTGCTGTTTGTTGCAATTGTGTGTTTGATATCTGCTCCTGTTTACTGTCATTGTTAACCACCCGGAGTTCCTCTGGGAAGACGGGCAGTATAAAAATATATAAATAAATAAATAAATAAATAAATAAATAAATAAATAAATAAATAAATAAATAAATAAATAAGGGTAAAGAGGGAGCTGGTTTTACGAATCCATTTGGCGGGTCAGGCCCAACGTCGGACTAATTTTTCATCACCCACAGAACTCAGTAGTTCTTGAATACTTTGCAGAATTACAGCAATGCAGCTGTTCTGAGTACTATTTCTTGGCATGTGTTTTAAATGTTCTGTTTTTATGCCAAAAGGCCCACACAAGGCATAGTAAAGGTGAAGGTAAAGGTCCCCCCCGCACATGCGTGCTAGTCATGTCCAACTCTAGGGGCGGTGCTCACCTCCATTTATAAGCCAAAGAGCCAGTGTTGTGAAAGTCTGCGGCCATGTGGCTGCCATGGCTGCATGGAACACTGCTTACCTTCTGGCTTTTTACGGTGGTATCTATCTACTTGCATTTACGTGCTTTGGAACTGCTAGGTTGGCAGGAGCTGGGGTTAACAGCGGGAGCTCACTCTGCTGCGTGGCACCCAGGATTCCAACCGCTGAGCTGCTGACTTTGCAGCTGACCGTTTCAGTGCTCCAGTCCGCTGAAACACCATAAAATGTTTTATTTTTAAGCCAAAGACGCACCCAAGGCATACGGTGGAAGAAATCTCCAGAGAAAATTCCATTTCCCCAGTTACGTTTTTCTTCCTCAATGTTTCTGTTGTGCGCCATCCAGTCACCTCCAAACCATGGTGACCCTATGAATGAGTGGTCCCCAAAATGACCCTCCTCAATTGACTATGCAAAGAATTGACAATACTTGATTTGGACCCCAGATCATCAGTGTTCTTTTGCAGGATCCAGGCTCCCAAAGACCATGAGATCTCCTCCTCCTCCTCCTCCTCCTCCTCCTCCTCCTCCTCCACAGGACTGTTCTGCTAGTCTGTTTTAATTTTTTTTTCTTTGTGGTTTTCTTAGCTGGTGTTTTCGCTACGGACTCTGCCTTCCGACAGCAACAGGCACGAATTTTGAGCAATCAGCCATTTTTGAAGGCATACAATAATCTGTTTAGTGTCAGTTTAGCAAGCAGTCAGATATAATTAACTGCATTATGGCCACTGCCTCATTCCTAATGGAAAAGCCCAGCATCTTCCCTGGTTTTATTTATTTAATTCCCTTTTTCTGCGATCTTCTCTGTCCAAAGAGGATGAATCACAGCAGCACTGTCTGTCTGCAGAAGGAGGCCAGCTCCAGACATGACATGGACTTCAGTTTATCCTCTTAGGCGGTTACTTCACGTCCTTCCTCATTTCGAGATTACGTTCATTTCGTGATAACGTCGTTCGTGGTCATGTGGTCTTGTCCCGGTTCTGTCCCTGTTTCCGTTTACCCACGGGCGTGATTGATGGTATTGTGATGACTGTTACTTCACGTCTTGTTTCGTGACAATATCTGTACTTCCCTGCCTTCGTTTCTCCCTTTTTTTGTCCAACCTTCCGTTTTTTGACATTTCGATTCTCTGTAACTTTGCCTTTCATGCATTAAGCAGCAAAGTTCAAGGTTTTATGCCTTCTTATCTCTCTGCGATGCATTGTTTACACCATTGGGATTGTACTGGAGAATGCAACTTCAGACTCCTGCCACTAGATGGAGAATATGTATGTTGTATGATGAGCCTTACTTCATGGGAACTTGTCTCAAAACAGAAAGCAAGACAAGAGAATTCCTGAGGTCAGGGAGAGGTATGGCTCAGCACGCTTAAATCCCAGTTCAGGGGGCGTGGTAGGGACGAGATTCCGCCATCATGCAATGGACGTGGAGTACCATTTTCTCATACCGGTCCCAAGCGTAACCGCGAACCACGATAAAAGGGATGTGTAGTAACCGTCTTAGTGTGAACCACCCAAGGCATCTTGCTACCTGAGGCAAAGGATACTGCGAAGAATGAGTTTTCACACACACACACACACACACACACACACACACACACACACACACACACACACACACACACACACACACACACACACACACACACACACACACACATGACCTTTCTGTCCCAAACAAGCAGGTAGCAGAATCCTCCACAGCACCTGAAGGCAGCTGGCCAGATAATAAGGCACTCAGGCACTCATAGAAATGGTACAAGACACATTCATTCATTCATTCATTTTTAACCTGCCTTTCTCCTTTAAAAAGGATCGAAGGCAGATTGCATTGTTAAAAGACAATATTATAGCTAACAACAGTGAGTATACAAATACTAAAAAAAATCAAATAAATACCAAACAGAAGCAATACCAACACACATTCAGAGGAATAATGGCCAACAATCCAAGCAGAAGGTCACTCAGAGAAAGCTTGTCTGAAGAGAAAGGTTTTCACCTGTTTGCGGAAGGACAGAAAGATGGGGCCAGCCTGGCCTCCTGTGGGAGGGAGTTCCACAGTCTGGGAGCAGCTACAGAAAAGGCCCTCTCTAGTGTCCTCACCAAACACACCTCGCAAAGTTCCTGGACTTTCCACTTGCGGCCGACATAACAGCACTGAGCCTTCCTCTCTCCCATGGCATGCAAGACTGGTTACATAACTTGTGTAATTGCTCGGATGACAGGGGTCCCCCTTAGCAAAGTTAGGCGAATCTCCTTCTGCTTTGAACATTGGAGTGGCCATACATGGGCTTCGAAGCTGCCCATGGAGACAAACTGAACAGTCACCTAACACAGACTTCCCGCTGTGTCAAGAGAGATTCTTTTAATTCTCTCTCTTTTTGCAGTTCTAAGTAATTGTTGGCCATTATTTCTAAATGGGCCAGGACTGCCCCATCTCTGCTATCTTTCCAGAAGCAGGCAAAGACCTTCCTCTTCAAGCAAGTTTTCCCTGAATGACGGACAACCTTTTATGTGATTTTTAGATGGATTACCATGCATGATTGCATTGACTGACTTAATAAGAACGCCTGTGTTTTCCATTTGAAGCAAAACAAGTTGAGGAGCCGTGTAGCCAAAATAATAATAATAATAATAACCTTTAGGCTACTAGAAAAATAACAAAAACGTTGCTAATATTTCGAGGGCAAAATCTTCTTCCTCAGAGTAGAACCAATAGATAATTCCATGTTACTTTCCACCCCTCATGATGGTTTTTCTTTTTCTTTTTGCATGTTCTTGGTAGCTGTAATGTTACCTTTTAATGTTCTAAGATGTTGGTTAAAAATATTCTAAACAAACAAACAAACAAACAAATAAATAAATAAATAAATAAATAAATAAATAAATAAATAAATAAATAAATAAATAAATAAATAAATGTGCATATGCATACATAATGTGGAGGGGCACAAGTTTACCCATCTCTTATTTAAGCAGAAAGAAGGCAGAAAGCTTAGGAAGGCATTCTGGGATTACTCTTGGCTAGAGATGGGCAGTTTGTGCTTTGCCCAAAGCACGATGAGCTGTACCACAGGTGCTGCTGAGCCCCATCCCGCACCTCCTGAGTTGAGTGGGCCACTTACCATGATCTGCACACTGCTGGGGTCCTTCTTTAGCAGTGGAGCTGGAATCCAGGCAGGAGTCTTCCTGCAGAGCTGATGGGTGGTCAGCTGCCTGGGAAGGCGGGGCAGGGCCAGCTGGGTTCCTGCACAAATTGGACCACCACCAAAGATGAAGGGCCCCAGCAGCACATGGACCTGAGTGAGTGGCTTGGCTGGCCAAAAGTGCGAAAGAGGGGAAGGGAACTCTGTGGCACTTCTGGAGCCACGCTTCATGCTTCGTACACAGCATGAACTGCCTCTCTCTACCCTTGGCCACCCTGGCTGGGGATTCTGAGAAGTGCAGTCCAGAAAAGCAGCGTTTCTAAGGAAGGGCGTCATCCTCGGACGCCAAACTGCCTTAAAACTTTGCAATTGTTTTCTCTTGAGAGCTTCTTCTTCTTCCTTTGCTTTTTTTCAATGAGATGATAAATAAGAGCACCACATCCAGAGCAATGTAATTAAAGGAATTACCCTGTTCTGTGTTAGCGTACACATCTCCAAGGAACTAATGGGCCCTGATGGATGGGAAATGTATGTTTAATGGCTGACAAGAACAGGCAATTTCTTAAACGAGGCTTTGGCTGATTACTTATACTCGTCCCGTTTGGACAAGGGGTTGCTCACCTTGCAATTATTAAATGAATTTCTACTGAAATAACCATCTGGTCGTTTAGAAAACGCGTATTTAAAAAATCATTATTGTCATGATCAAAACCAGCAAGACGAGTGAAACTGGTATCCCGAACAAGTAGGATTGACACGTTAGAGGGTTGCAAGATTAATTTTGTTATTGTTAAATGGCAGCTGGGATTGTTGGGTCTTACCTTAACTGGAGGTGGACTGAAGATCGTGGTGACAAAACTGGACCTGTACGCCTGGATGTAGATATGGGCACGAACTGCTGAACTTGGTCCTCATGTTGGTAATTTTTTGACCATTCAGGTGTTTGACACTTCACAGCCCTGCTTCTTACATCGAGAGTCCACTCAGAGGAAGTTGGGAGGACAAGATGCTGCCTCTGAGTAGGGCTCTGCTATAGGAGGCCGGGATGGGAAACACCGAACACCTGTTTGGCTGAAAAACGAACCAGCACGAACCGCCGGTTTGGTGGCTCGTGCCCATCTCAACCTGGGTGTCATCTCTCTCACACAAACCGCTCAGGACCAAGCAATAAGCTGCTTAAAGGTAACCTGTTACAAGTCTGGAAATCACCTAAAGACCTTAGAGATATGATTCACACACATTTTCATGCATGAGAAATTAGATGCGCCAATAAAGTCCATGTTTAGCTCCGGCCACAGAAAAAAGCAAGCCCCGGTACAAACATCATGAAACGATTAAATCAGACACTTTTAAAGCATTATTTTTAGGTGGCAAATTTTTAAAGCAAATATTGAAAAAGCTACATTTCCTAATCCTATTATTTAATTAAATAAACTAAACAACAAAATATTAGATTAAGAGAAAGAGAAAGAAGTTCTTTCCATCTTTCCTCATTGGGCTTGGTTTCAAACCCCCCCCCCGATCATCCTTGGGTGTTACCTCACGTCCACTTTGTTGCTTTAGAAAGTGCTCTGAGTTGCGGTACCCCCATGTGCGTCACACTTTAAGTAAAATAAAGTATGACCAAGCCCCTCGAAGTGCAACTCAGAACATCTTCCTTGTACCTGGCCTCGGGGTGGTGGAATCCTTGTCGCCTTTCCGTTTTGGTTTTTAAACCGGTACACACGCCCATGGGGTAACGTATATTCCGCAGTATAACTGTTTTTTCTGTCTTTTGCTGCAGGAAAACCAAACCAAATGCACTTTGATGTGGCACCCGTTCGTGAGGTCACAGAAGTTTCATAACAATAAAGTGTGTCCTTGAAGACGCACAAACAGCAACAAGACCACGTGACCGTAACAAGATATATTACATATTTTATTTTATTGCGGTACAAAGTGGACGTGAGGTAATGTCCCTTGTCACCCTCCTCTGAACTTGTTCCAATTTGTCAGCATCTTTCTGGATGGCAAGTTGTGCAATATGTATACCAATGTCAGCCAGAGAAGCAATGCTACACACACACACACACACACACACACACACACACACACACACACACACACACACACACACACAACCTCGTAAACAGTGTCTCCTTTCAATTCCTCGCACCGTGAACAATTCAGTGCATAATTCACAATAAAACATTACTCATTCACAAACATAATAATTATAATTATTTATATCCCAACCATCTGGCCTAGAGGTCACTCCAGTCTAATCTAAGCAGCTTGGTGATATCCCTACAAAGTAGAATCATGGCCCTCTGCAAAACGATCTTGCAAAAGAGAGTACAAGGGATCCCTCTTGGTTTGTTGTTGTGCTGCCAATCTGGTATGACTCACCGAAGAAAATTGATAGAGGTTGTTACCGAGAGCATGCCAGCAGCGTGGCATATGGGCAAACCAGACATTCAGAGACGTGACACTAAAGCCCGGGAACCCTTTCTGTCAGGTTGTCACAGTGATTATTTATTTGTACATCCGGTGTTGCTCACCTGTCTTACCAGTGACATGTGGCAAAGTGACTTAGAAAGTCTGAGATCCAAAAGGACATCCCGGATGCAAGCATCTCCTCTGTCATGTACTCAAGATTGCAGTTGCCCTGGTATTCAAGAAGGAATGAATGACAGCATCTATTTGTGGGCCAGGAACCTTCAACCCTCCAGATGTTTTCAACTTTGCCATGGACTTTCTGGAAACTGGGGGGGGGGGCATGGTGGCTCACAGGACTAAGGCTCCGAAAACTGTCGGCTGGAAAGTCAGCAGCTCGGCAGTTCGAATCCCGGGTGCCATCTGTCTCAGTTGTGAACCCATCTGCATCTACTTTCTCAGGCAGCAGACTGGTGCCATAATGCAATTTAGCAGCTAGGCTAGGCCCCATCTCTGGGGAAACCTGCAACAATAAAGCCTGTCTACAACATAACCCAGCACTTGGCCTAAACCCCAAACCCACAGTTTCAGTATCCAGGCTGAAAATATTAGGCATAGCGTGGTGTCTGGCCCCTTCTAGTGACCAGTTCTGATAATGCATATTAAAATATTTTTTCTGGAGTTTCTCTCCCCACTTTTCTATACTATATAATTAGTTATCTGCTGATTTCAGTATCCACCAGGCAGGAACAATCCCCTGTGGATACGAGGACCCTGCTGTAGTTCATTAAGCTACGGCCTGTGCAGATGTATCTCAGTCTTCCAGGGGCCACAAGACTTTATGTTGGGTTTGCTCTTGCAAATTCTGACAAAAGGAGTCAGTCTTGATCCTACTGAGGGTCTCCCAAATGGCCACACCCGACTTTGCATGATTTTTGGAG